>JAMXBD010000711.1:0-710730 GCA_024138025.1 Combretum micranthum
TTGTTATGTTAGATTCAACCTAGACGGAAATTGGAAACTAGTAAATAAATTGTTAAGTTTAATAGAACTTCATAAGAGATAACTCATTGAGGTTATTCTTTGTACCTAGGTGAATTGGAGGACGGGTTACCACTTCCCGAGGACTATTACGACTAGTGGATTTTCACTACATGGACAAGTGAGTTCATTTCAATTAATTATGCTCTTGGATGTGCTTGTAGTAGTAGTGGCATTAGACCTAGGAAAAGATAAAATTGTGTTTGAATGGTGACTAAACTTGCATGAAGAACGATAAGTATATCGAGGCAAGCTTGTTGTAATAATCTTGTATGAGCTAGTATAGATTTGGAATGTCTGAAAATTGTATGGCCACTTTTAAATTATCTAAGTAATATGTCATGATTATATGAATAAACTGTACATGCATATCACGTAAGTAAGTCTTATATCATTGTCGAGTATGTCTTTGGTGGGACAAAGGTGTACTCGGGAGGCAGCGGGTCTTTAATGAAAGGGACTAGGGTTGCATGACTTATGGACCACCCCATTCGAATAATGAAACCATGGTTGCATGACTTATGGACCAACATTAAAAATTGTGGTTGCATGTCTTATGGACCACCCCACTTAAGATTGGGACTATGGTTGCATGTCTTATGGACCAACTTTGGAATTGTAGTTGCATGTTCTTATGAACTACCCCAAACCCCGAATGAGTGCGTAAATTCATTCACTTATGACTACCGGAAAGTCATATACTTGTGCATTCATATGGTTGCTTAATTATAACTTGCTTGTATAGATATTTTAGCTCGGTCGGGCATGTTACTTGAAGAAAATGAATCTCACTAAGCATTAGCTTATACCCAACAGTTTTTATTGCAGTGTTCCTATTTTTGGATGTTCCGAGAGGACATTTTGTGCAGGTTTATCACATGGAATTAAAGAGCTTTTGAGGAAGTCGGGACCTAGTATAGGCGTGGACTTCTAGGAAAATCTCTTTAATGTAAATTCAGATGTATGTAATTGGAGCTAAACGATGTAGACTCCTATTATTTTGGCGGGGGTATGCCCCCTTGGCTTTTGTAAAGATTAACTATTTATCTTGATGTGATTTATATTCTTAATGCTATGTATGCTTTCTTAAGACTACTCGAATCAAAGTGTGATCCTAAAAGTTGTGAAAGTACACCTTACACTCGATATGTAAACTTATGGGATGACTAAAGTGGTCATACTTAAGTTTAAGTATTACGTGTGGTGGACTGTAGCGTTTAGGGTACCCTTTGGGGCGTGACACTATCAATTGCAAGGGTTTGCGCAACCACAAGAGCTGCGTTATCCTCAACTGCATTAGTTTATTCAACCACATCAGGATGATTCTCCTAATCTTGGAGGTTTGCTTCTTGTCTAGCTCCTTATGTGGAGGTGCCATTCTTGTCAAGAACTTACTATCTTCTCAGTTGTGTCACCAAATAATGTATGATGGGGTTACTGTAGTTGGCCGATCATGTGTGATAGGCATGCTAGTTGACCTGAGAGGAGTCCTGAATCAATGGCATGTGTACAAATGTTGTAAAGAGAGGCGTGGAGGGAGGAATAGGCAAACCTAGTTTCCTGAGTGTGCGAGTGTGATAGAAGATCAAATCAAATATATTCGATCGTTCTTAACTCATTCTTTTGTGATTGTAGGCTTTGATCTCCCTTGGAAGAGTTTTGATAGAGTTTCCACATTGTTCTCAATTCTAGCAATACGCATAATGAACATACAAAGGAAAGGAGTCTCTTATTTATAGATTTTAGAGGTCGATGTCAGCCATTGGATGATACATGATTGGACAAACGAGATTGAGTATGACTGATTATCGTTAGATCATATCCAAACGATCCGACGACTACCATTGAAGCCTTCTTTCTTTAATGGTGGGCTAGGCTGGCGGAGAAATGGACTTGAGGCTTTTTATAATATAAAGAGGGGCCCATTATTTATTTAGAACAACCCATTTTTAATATAAAAAGGGATTAAGGCTTATTTTGGTCAACATAAGCCCTATTTTAATCAAATGAAGCCCAAATTAACCTAGGAAGATATTTTTGAAGTCTACTTTTCATGCACGAGAAAACCGAATAAGGCCAAGGGTGGAATAAATTAGTTTAGTGATCTTTGTTATGTGTCTACCAATCTAAATCTCTCTATGATATCCCTTATTATACTCGATCTTTTAAGCCCTATCACTAAGCTAGAGGATCGGCTATGGCATTAAATTGGACAAAGAACCTAATCACCAAATGACCCTCTACAATATTGAAATGCATGTCCTCTATAGGATTGACAATAAATCTTAGATTCAAATAATTTTCTTGTTCATTTTACCTTTTTTCAAACTAACTTGATGTTCCTTAGTTTCATCTGATAATAAGCCTTTATAGAGATGGAACCAATAAGTATAATTGCGCCAAAGACCATAATCAAAATTGTCACTTCTTTCAAGTGCCTACCAAAAAAACTGTATGTATTGCACTCATGAAAACAACAAATATGCACACTGATGACATCTATATCAATATGGCAGCGATGTCTGCCACTGTTGCAAGTACTATTGCTTCTTGCTCACCTTTGCTTATGTTAATTTGAATTATTATTACAGCCAAGAATGAGAAGAATTCTATAGAATTGAATATTACTAGTATTTTTATTGACATGTCACTTGTGAAAAGAGGATTGACACCATGGTCATCCCCTCTAGGAACAGTGAAAAATGGCTGCAAAGGTCATTTGAGCAATGAGTATGACAGCTTTATTTGATGAACTTAGACTTATATGGTGAACTTGTCTTAATGTCGTATCCTTATGGTATTTTATTGAGTTCCATTCTATGTACAACACCATTGTGCAGTAGAAAGTATTTTATCTCCTTGGAATTTGGTAGCTTCTCTACTAGGTTAAGAGTAGTTTGTTGTCTCCATTCAATGCATAAACGTTAACTTCAGAGTGGGTCACTAATTCCTTCACTATCTGCAAAAGTAAGAGAAAAATATTCTATAACCTAAAGGATTCTCTTGCGTTTTGTGAATAGAAAATTTTTCATAGTATGGCAACGAACTACCTCATACCGCTTCTTTCTTATGGCAGGTGCAATACAATGTTATCATTCAAGTCAGGGAGCATGAGAAGGGCTACATCTACCTCAATCAATAGTTTCACAAGTTCAAGTTCACAGTTTTGACCTTTAACAGCCAAGTGCAATGCAGTTTGCCCTTCTTTGTCAGTCCTCCTTGCCAATTGTGGATCATTCTTCAATAGAGCTCTTACAATCTTAACATGATCATTCCGAATAGCTAAACACAATGTAGTTTTCCCATCACTTCTACTGATTACCACTAAGTTACTATCCTTTGCTAGAAGTTTGTTGACAATGTCTATATGTCCTTGTGTAGCTATAGATGCTAAAATCGTAGTAGTTGACAAGTCGATTGACATGACTAGCGTAGGTTCATGCTCTAAAAGCACCCGCACAAGGGTTGTGAGACTGGAGAACCATGAGAGTTTTTACTTGTGAAAGCTTAGGCATATAAAGTGAAAGTTATCTAAAACATAAAACTACAACATATTTAATAAGCTTAAATTTTTTAATGGCATGGTTATGAATTTTAAATTTATCATGGTATCAGAGAATGAGGTCTTAAGTTCAAATCTCTATGTACACGTATTGCTTCTATTTAATTTATTAGTAGACTGAAATGCTAACCTATTAATTTTAAAGCATGCCATATCTAATAATTTTATACTTTTTTTTTCAAATGATTATTAATTTCAGACACTCATTGAAAAAAAAATATAAGATTACTAAAAATCTTAACAAAGCCTATAACAAATAAATAAGCATACCGTGATCTCTTTGAATTGCAGCTATATGAAATGCATCGAGGCCTTACCGACTCTTCTTTGTTAGGTACTCCATATTAGAATACTTCAAGAATTCCTTCACAATATCCAAATACCCTCTCTCGGCTGCTTTATGTAATACTGTCTCTCTGAATTTGTTCTCCTTATACACCATTGCAACCTTGAAGTCAAGCAGCATCAACCTTATTGCTTACCATCTCAATAATCGAGGAATCAATAATAGCAAGAATCTATTTCATAGCAGCAAGATCTCTGATGAGGATATGATAGCATCAACATTAGGGCCGATCAATTCCAAGTTCATAATCAATTTCAAAGAGTTGGAGACCCATTGATTGTATTTTCAATGACAAAAACACGAGTCAAACAAACCTATAAAATAGTTTGGGATACGAAGGATTAAAAAACTTAAAGAATTAGAGCTATAAGAGGCTGTATGTTGGCCCAATGCTGCTGACCTTCATTTAGTTTTTGTGTCTTTTCAAATATTTTTATTTTTTTTAATAGTATAGGAGATAGACAATGGAGATTACAGAATACATTTTTCATTGTGAAATACAATTTAAGAGAAATCCTTTCTCTTTGAGTTTTTTGAGAACTTGAAATTTCTTCAAGAATTTGAATTCTTGTTGAGTTCATCATTATACCAAGGTTCTAGGTCGGTATATCCAACAGGGTCGCGATCATCATATCAAGATTCTTTAGGTTACTCAACTATAGGGTCAAGGTCAATTCCATCTTATCATACTAAGGTTCGTGGAGTTTCAGATCCAGATCTGAATATTTCATTAGGTCAAGGTCCGCCTTCTTGATTCTTAGAGTCTGGGAAATTCAAGATCCGTGCCGAGCACGCATCAGATTGGTATAAGAGCTCTGGGTTTTCTAAGAATCCATATCCAATTCAATTAGAGGTATCTCGAGTCGTTCATATATTGATTGTCTTTTGAAAAAAAAAAGAAAAGAAAGAATTCGGATAAAAAAATTTGTGTTTTTTTTAGGGTTAGACTAGAGATTGATTAGATTTTGAGGAAGAAAAAGATTTGATTTTGATTTATCTATTTGGGGTTTTTAGTGAAATTTGTGGTTTCTAAATCTTGGGTTTGAGTAAAACAAATGAGTGAATTAAGAGTGAATTCAAATCTGTTGAAGATGGATGTTGATGAGATTTCATGTGACTCTAAATTTTATTTTAGATGCACTATGAGTAATAGTGATAGGGCATGTAGTGTGAGAATTAACAGTGGGTGTTGTGCAAATTTTCTTAGCACTTTGTTAGTGGAAAAGTTAAATTTGGAAACTTTGAAGCATCAAAACCCTTACAAATTACAATTATCAAAAGGGTGTGAAGAAATTCAAGTGACTGAGTAAGTTCTGTTTCTTTTTTATATTGGAAAGTACTATGATGAAGTATTGTGTGATGTAGTACCAATGAAAACTTGTCATATTCTTTTGAGGCAACCATGGCATTTTGATAGAAAAACCAAATATGATGAAAACAAGGATCGCTATTCTTTGGTTTTAAACAAAAGGCAATTGAATTTAGTACCCCTCAATCCATCAGAAGTTTATAAGGATCAGTTGAAGGTATCGAAGCAATTCAGAGAAAGAGAAAAAGAAAAGAATACTCAAGAAAAGAATGAGAAAAATGAAAAGAATGAAAGTGAAGAAAAGAGTGAGATTGAAGAAAAGAGAGATAACAAACCGAGAGCAATGAGAGAAAAGAAATTAAGTGTGAAACACAAACACTTGAGAGTGATTTGGATAAAAAAAGAGAATATATTTGTTTTTCCACTAATGAATTTTACTGTTCTTTTCTAAGTGAGACTGTTTCATCATTGCAAGAATTCAAGGAATTGAGTCCCTGGAAAATTCTAGATGGAGTTAATAATCAAATTGATTTCCTCCCTAGATTTAATTTAAAAGAATCCAAGAATGAAGATTCAAGGATGAATCTTTTCAAAGAAGGAATGATGAGGATCTGATTGCATCAACATTAGAGCCGATCAACTCCAAGTTCAACAATCAATTTCAAGAGTTGGAGACCCATTGATTGTAGTTTCAATGATAAAAACACGAGTCAAACAAACCTATAAAATAGTTTGGGATACGAAGGATTAAAAAACTTAAAGAATTGGAGCTACAAGAGGCTGTATACCAGCCCAACGTTGCTGACCTTCATTTAGTTTTTGTGTCTTTTCAAATTTCTTTATTTTATTTTTTTAATAGTATAAGATATAGACAATGGAGATTACAGAATACATTTTTCATTATGAAATACAATTTGAGAGAAATCATTTCTCTTTGAGTTCTTTTGATAACTTGAAATTTCTTCAAGAATTTGAATTCTTGTTGAGTTCATCATTATACTATGGTTCTAGGTTGGTATATCCAATAGGGTCGCGATCATTATATCAAGGTTCTTTGGGTTACTCAACCATAGGGTCAAGGTCAATTCCTTTATCATACCAAGGTTCGTGGAGTTTCAGATCCAGATCTGAATATTTCATTGGGTCAAGGTCCGCCTTCTTGATTCTTAGAGTCTGGGAAATTCAAGATTCGTGCCGAGTACGCATAAATTGTAAACCCCGAGAATTCTAAGGAAATAGGATAGTAACAATTAAGATAGATATTGGAGTTCATTTACCCGGTTAGGCCTTAGTTAGAAATTTTAGAGTATTATAAATCTATTTATAACCTAAAAACCCTAGGTCGGAAATTTTTAGATATTAAAAGAACTATAGCTAAATTTTATAATCCGAGTCTAGAATCTAGAATACAAGTGTAAATAAAATTTTATTTCAAGAACATTAGAAAGCCAATGACTTGTAGTATATATATAATGAAAATGATTCATTAAAGATAAATCGTTAGGGTTATAAATATGTACTAAAAAGCTATAACGAGCCCATAATTAATAATCTAGACTTCAAATAAAATTTTTTGACCACACCATAATATTAGTTAGAAAATTTGGAGTCCATAGATACCAATTTTGTATTTTGACCTTTTAGGCCCCGAAACCCTAATCGCGTAAGACCAAATTTTAAAAATACTAAATCGCGTAAATTTTAAACTTAAAATTTGAAGTCAACCATGTTGTAGAAATATTTTGGGATCTAAATTAAATTTTTTAGAATAAAACTTTTACGAAACTAATATTAATATACGTGTAGGGGGTAGTTTTTGATGTAATTAGTTAGATATTTAAACTTTTTACTATTCTTAGCAAATTGTAGACATGAATTACGGTTGATAAAGGGTCCAAGTTACTGCTGTAAGGAGTCCACAAATCACCATTGCAGCAGGAGTAATTAGGTGAAATAAAAGGCTAAGAACTTGGACAAGTGACCCAATTAAATTGTTCCAACAACACCTTAATTATTACAATTAATACACTTGTTCCAAATCAGCTAGCAAGACTTGGAAATCAGCTCCTACCCCCAAGAAGCCACGTGATAGCCCTCCATCCACCAGAAATTAGACAAACAATTTAATAAATTAATTCAACACTTACCTTACAAGCTACCTACACATATAAATAGAGGATTAAGTCAATTTAAGAGGTCAAAGTTTCAACCACCACCAGCCCACTCTTCCTCCTCTTCTCCACGTGAACCAGCACACACACACAACTCACATCCACAATTTCAAATTTCCCTCTTTTGTATCCTCTAGCATTCAATGCAACATTCCAACAAATTTAATTAGCACACAACCTAAGCTTCAACTATCATTATAGAAAGCCACCACTCATTCTACCATTAAGAAGGCAAGGGTAAGAATTTATAAGTTAGTTATTATTTCATAAAAAATATTAGACTTACTAAATTGCTAAATATGTAGGTCTTAATCAAAATAGAAAGGAGGAATTGCCGTCTACACTCCTAAGCCTCAAGGTAAGTCCTACACTTTAAATTATTTCCTCATTCTAAATTGAGAAAATGAAGGTCATACATTGCCATAGATATATTTTTAGAAGCCTCCATAGAGTTATGTTGATGGTAGAATAAATGCAAATGATGTAGGATAAACATTTTTAAATGAATTAGAATAAGGAGAAGCCTTGAAGAAAATTAGTCTAGGCATTAGAAAACCCTAGAATTAAACTTTGAAATTACTACAAGACTATTGTCTTGAAAAACCCTAGCTAATAATCTCTAAATTAGTAAACACATTATAATTGTCATCTAAACAATTTGAACTAGCCAATGTCTTACCATTAGAAGTCTTGAACTTAAAACTCATAATGGGAAATTACTAAAGTGTAGATAAAGGAAATTCAATGGAATAGAAATAATCTTAAGAAATATACTATAAACCGAATACATAGACAATTAAGTTGATGAACTTAAAAATAATGTAGAATGGTCATTAGTAATCTAGATGGAAACCCCTTAATTCTAATTGAGAGCTCACTTTACATAAGGTTGAAAAACAAAGTATATAATAGAAGGAAATATTGATATCACTAAGCACATTGATAGGTAAAATAAATTAGAATTCAAATAAGATTCCTTGCCATTATTAGAAGTCTAAGAAGACTAAGAAATGAAAATGATCTTGAGAAAGTCTTGCACTAATCATAGACAACTATTCGCAAACAAATAAAATTAGTAACTAGTATGCTATAGGTAAAATAAGCTTTTTAACACTCAATTATACGTAAAAATATAAGCTAACATAAGTAATATAAGTATACTTAAAGATTTGGTACTAAAAACATGAATTTAGAATTAAGTAGACCACTTTTAGTAGAGGAAGTGAATTCATACGAATTTTATAAAATATAGAATATTTCATAAGTCTTTAAACAATTAAATATAAACTACCTTTAGAATTGATAGAAATGACTTCACTTAAGGTAAAACTAATATAGGACACCTAGACACTTATTAAGAATCGTTTACAAAGTCAATTATCTAATTTATGGAACTTCATTCATCTAATAGGTGAATCTGAATCAAATTTAGACTTCCCGGAAGATTACTACGATTGAAAGCACCATGAGCAGGTGAGTAACTCTGATCTATTACATTGTTTGTGTTTGTAACAATAGTAGCACCTAAAGTTATATATGAATTTGATTGTATGAAGCATGTGGGGTTGGGATTGTTCTTTCTTGAGTGATGGATAAATTGAGTGCTAAATTGTGATTATTAAAAGTGATAACAAGAATTGTGTGAAAAATTGTTGAAGCATGTTGAGAATTGTCTGTAAACTGTTTGGTCATTTTATAATCAATTTATAACTGATAGGCTTATAACTTAAAGGATCATACATTGCATAACTTGCACAAATATTGCATAAAGGTGTGACAGCTTGCTACGTGTTAGTATTTCGGATCTCGGTTAATGTTTGGTTTTTCTAGATGTAAATTTCCTAGTTCTTCCAAAATTATCCCTGTTCTGTTCGGTTCCACGGGAACTACTCGGCAAAAGAAGGAACGCTGCCCGTGGCATCGGCTTGAAATAACTAATACTTAATGGAGTCTCTCTATTCCTAAGGGAAATTGAGTGAAGAAACTATAATCATAAAGAAAAGAATAAAGTGAGAATTATTATTCCTATGGTTCTCTGTTTCTCCTGAGCAAGTGGGTCATAAGGATATGATCCTTGACTAGGTTCCTTCAACCTCGATGTGAGGGCGCAAATCTACATCCTGTTTGGATTCGGTTGTCCAAACTTGTAATTGTACATATGCCTGAATGTTGCATTACACTTGTTTGATAAATTACTTGTTTGTTGTGCTTGATGTGTAATATGTGACGGTTATTCACTGAGCTGTAGAAATGCTCATACTCCAACAGATTTTTCAGGGTCATTCTCAAACCGTGGCTAGTACCATCTCGAAGGCTAGAACGGGTAAGGAAGCCACGTTAGCAAGTTATGGAAGTAGTTAACAAAGAGTTAGATCTCTTGTATTAGTAAACTTACATCTATTTTACGTTCCTAGTTGTAAGTTGATGAAACAGTTTGTAATGGTTTATACAGAATTTATTTATGGAATTTATTTTGTCTGTTTTGTATATTTTATGTATGTACATCATTTCTTATCAAGCAACTTAAAAGATCCTGTTTTTATGTCACATCCTTTAGAGTAACTAGTTGTATTGTATAGAAACCAATACTACATACAATACAGTACAACTAGGGTACCTTTGGGGCGTGACATAAATTTTTTTGTTGAGTGGCTAAGTGAAGCACCGTGTCATTTGGTTGCCATATATTTGTTTGACAATATTCTTCTTCCAAGCCAAAGAGTTATCTAACTTCAAATAATCCTTTGTCAACATACCCTTTTCCAAGTCTCTAAGAAGTCCTATAAAAATCATGTAACAATCAATCAACAAATCATAAGCCATGACCATACTCCTTTCAACATAAACAACAATAATCATCTAAGAAACATGCAATTTTCAGATGAATGGAATTAAAACTAAAGACAAATTGTCTATATATATCTAAAGAATATTGAGGGTGCTAGTTGTTATGGTTAGCATCGCAGTGGTCTTATTTAAAAACTTAAATTTACAAATATAGTGTGGGATAGTATATTTATTAATCGACATTTCACTTCACATAATAGGCTTGGATTTTTATTGAAGCTTTTCAAGTGAACAATTTAATTAAATGAGGAAAGGAAATACCATGATTCATGATAATTAACCAATCGCAAGACTATCATGCTGGCAAGCATCATTTTCTAGTTTCAAACCTATGAACTTTTACCTAGATGATCCTACTGCTAATATCAAAGATTAAGCCATGCATGTGTAAGCATGAACTAATTAAGACAATAAAACTATGAATGGATGATTAAATCAGTTATAGTTTGTTTGTTGGTATCCTTTACTCAAATAGCAATACTAATTCTATAGCTAACACGTACAACAAACCTGGCTTCTAAAGGAAAGAATTTATTAGATAAAAACCTGACATAGGCTTTGTTAGTTACCTCGATAGTATGTTAAGGTTAACATCTTATAGCTAAAGTCATCTTTTTTTAAATATGAATGCTAAATTTAGAATTTCAAAGAAAAATCATTGAGAAGGAATAATAGAATAATGCCAGTCCCAAATAGTTTTGGTATTGAGATGATTTCATGATGATGTTCCATTAACAAAGTTGCAAGAATAAGCTTTACCCTTTGGCTGTAGCCTTTATGCAACATCCTTTTGCCAGCAAAAGTAAAGTGAAGTACAAACCATAATTCCAAGTGCAATAGAAAGATTTCAATTAATATATATATTTTAGAGTGAAACTACAAAATTAAAATGCTAATAGCTGTTTAGATAAACAAATATAGAAAAAGAAATAAAGGGTATAACATGAGAACTTTCAAGTAAGTTGTCCATCCTAGTACTGCTTGGCATGTTTTGAAAACTAGAAATTCTAATTAAGTAATAGTATGAGCAGTATCCAAGCAATCCTTCCAACACATCCAAATTCCCACTTTATTTTATTATTTTGTTTCCTTTTCGTTATCACTTCTTTTCATCCATTTCTTCCTTAGTATTTTTTCCACACATAGTGATGATTGTGAAGTGTGACCTAAGAGTATGGAAATGAGTTACCTGTTTTGATAAGTGAAACCATGGGTGTCATTGCTTGGAGAAAGAGAAATATAAAAGAATTAGTGAAGCATTATTAAAAGGTAGAGAAAAATTGAAGAGATTAGTTAAAAAATGATAGAAAAAGACTCATCATAAACACCTAGCTTAAACTTAAGGGTCTAGCAAGTGACATGTGACATATTGCTTTTTTTAGGGTAGGGTTGGGGTTTTAGGGAAAAGTAGCTGATAATGCAAACAAAGCTATTTCCAAATTTGGTAAATTACCATGAAAAATTTTATATTCTTGTCAAATTTATAGAAGAATTTTAGAATTCTTTTATTTTACTTATGCACATACTTGCCATGCATATATATAATAAAAATATTATCAATGATATTAATATGTATACATATAATGTATATATATGTTGAGATATTTTTGGCCGTTTTGCCTTACTCATATCTAAATAGATATATATATATATATATGTGTATGTATCTAAACCCTTAGGTTTTAAGAAAGGAGAGACACTTTTCTACCAAGAAATATTAGAGTTGGGCAATCTTGAATATCTCTCATCTTTATACGCCTTTCTTCAATAGTGATTATTCTCTTTTACTTACATGTGGGATTTTTCACTCTTATTGGAGTTTTTCCTATGTAAATCTCTAGTGTCATTTTCTCTTTTTCTATTCTTTTTATTTAATTGTTTTATGCTATTGATTATTACCAATCTTTAACCTTATTGATCCTATCAAACTGGTATTAGAGAAAATTTCAATATTATGGCTTTCTATTTCAAGATTGGATTTTTATTCAATTTTGAAATCAACGACATCAACGAAATTTGATATTGAGAAGTTTACAGGAATTCAAATTTTAGTTTGTGGCAAGTGAAAATGTGGGCCATATTGGTACAACATGGATTGAGAAAAGCTTTAGAAAAGAAGCCAAATTTGATAAAGGATGGTGAGTGGGCTGAGATTGATGAGAAAGTGTTATGTGCTATCCAGTTATGTCTATCCAATAATGTCCTACATGAGGTGTTAGAGAAAAGTGTCACTAGATTATCATCAAAATTATAGAATTTGTATTTGACTAAATCTTTGGCAAATCAATTGATTTTGAAGCAAAGGCTTTATAACCTTAGAATACAAGAACGTGCTTCCCTTAAAGAGCACATTGGCGAGTTTACCACCATTATAAATGATTTGAAGAATATTAGTGTTTGGTGGAGGATGAAAATCAAGGGTTGCTTTTGTTGTGTCCTCTACCTTTGTCGTATAAGATGTTTCGTGAGACAATGATATATGATAATGATACTCTCGTGTTTGATGATGTGAAAGCTAGCCTATTAAGCAAAGATAAACTTGACAATGGGCTTCGTTCAACCAGTGTTCCTTTAAGAATGATGCCTTGATGTCTTGAGGTAGAGAGAAAAGTTGGAAAGACTCGAGCAATAGATATAGGTCTTGTTTTAAGTCAAAAGGTCAAGAAAATTTTGCAGATATTGTAAGAAAAGGGGACATATAATCAATGGTTGTTTCAAGCTGTGGAATAAAGAAAAAAGAAACCTATTGGGAGTGGGAAATCTAATGAAGAGGCTGATGCCAATTTTGCAGAGACGAAAATTCATCATGATTAGCTGCTTATGTTAGTTGATGATCAAAGACTAAGATCAAAGTGGATTTTAGATTCCGGGTGCTCTTCCATATGATGCCAAATAGAGATTAGATAACTAATTTCAAATCTTTTAATGGTAAGATTGTCTCTATGGGCAATTCCAGTTTTTGCCAAGTGTAAGGTATTGGTTCAATTCATGTGAAGAGGCATGATGGTGTTGTTAAAATGCTCAGGAACGTCTGCTATGTTCCAGTTTGTCTAAGAATCTTATGTGTATTAGCACCTTAATAAAGATGGATGTCGGTGTATTGTTGAAAATGGTACTTTGAGGATTTCTCATGGTTCTCTCATTTTAATAAAGGACATGTTATATGGCCCTTTATCCTCTTCAAGGTTCTATAATTGTTTGGTCTATTGTAGTTTCTACTAAGTCTAAAAATATAAATTTATGAAATATGAAGTTAAGCTATATGTTAGAGAGAGGGTGCGCCACTTGTGTAACACATGTTTACTATCAAAGAAGTTGGTTAGTTTGGATTTCTGCAAGCATTATGTAGTTAGTAAGCAGAAGCTTTAGTTTTGGCACAGTAAAACATATAACCAAAGTATCTTTGGACTACATCCATTCAAAATTGTGGGGGCTAGCTCTAGTCACTTCGTTAGGTTCTACTAGGTATTTTCTCACCTTCATGAATGACTTTTCCAGAAAACACTCGGTCTATATTCTATAGAATAAATATGATTTTTTCAAGACCTTTAAAGATTGGAAGAGTATGATTAAGAAGCAAGTTGGGAAGTGCGTTAAGTGGCTTTGGACTAATAACAATATCAGATTTGTAAATAGTGAATTTAATCAATTTTGTGCCTTTAATGGGATTGTGCACATAAGACTGTTGTCCATATTCCATAGCAGAATGGAGTTACAGAGAGGATGAATAGAACCTTGTTAGAAAACTAGAAGTATGTTGTCTCATGCATGTCTTGGTAAGAAGTTTTAGGCAGAAGTTGTTAATACTGCATGTCATCTTGTTAATCATTCCCCTTATTAAGCACTTGATGGAAAGACTCTTGAAGAAGTATGGTTTAGTAATCCACTAGAGTATTCACATTTAAAAATATTAGACTCTCTTACGTATGCTCATGTGAATATTGGTAAGCTTGATGATTGTTTAGTTAAATGCATTTTTATTGGGTATGCTACAAGGGCTAAAGGCCATAAATTGTATAATATAAAGACCAATTAAATTATTGCTAGCAGAGATGTGGTATTTGATGAGTCTACACTTTTACAGTCTAGTTTTGAGCAGCCTACCATTCAAAGTCAGTCTGATTGTACGTAGTAAAAGGTGGAGTTTCTTATCTCTATTACTCCATTACCTAACAATTCTCCTTTGACTTCAAGTTAGGTTGGTAGTCATACAATATTCTTGGTGCATCTGAACAACCCCCTATAGCAAGGGATAGGCAAAGGTGATACATTAAACCACTAGCTAGATTTGATGATGTGGTAGGTTATACACTTAACATTGCAAATGAGATAGAGTACGTATTCCTATTTCCTATTAGAAGGCTACTGAAAACTCATACTCTAATAAGTGGCTCATTACCATGCTAGAAGAGATGGAGTTGCTTTGTCAGAATGGTACATGGGAACTTGTATAACCTTCAGGCGGTAAGAAGATTGCTGGCTTCAAATGGGTATTTAAGAAGAAAGAAGTAACAAATCTGAATGACACTCTGTATAAAGCACGCCTTGTAGCTAAGGGCTACAGTGAGGTAGAAGGTGTAGATCATACTGATATTTTCTCGCCTATGGTTAAACATACTATTATTCATGCTTTATTGTTGGTTGTAGCTATGGGGAATTTAGAATTCCAGCAAATGGATGTTAAGATTGCTTTTCTTTGTGGAGATTTGGAGGAAGATATTGTCATGAGTCAACTTGAAGGTTTTGTTGTTGAAGGAAAAGAGGATCATGTTTGTTTGCTTAAGAAATCCTTGTATGGACTTAAGCCTAGGCAATGGCATAGATGATTTGATGGTTTTATTACAAGCATTGGGTTTATAAGGAGTAGCTATGACATCTATCTTTATTTCCAAAAGCTCTCCATTGGATCTCACATATATGCTTTTATATGTGGATGACATGTTAATTGTTGTGTTTGACATGACATATATTTCTAAACTTAAATCTTATCTCAATTCTGAATTTGATATGAATGACCTATCTAAGAAGATTTTAGGTATGGAGATCTATCGACATAGAAGCTCTAGAAAGTTGTGGTTATCGTAACAATTATATTCAGAGGGTCCTTGAGTGTTTTAATATGTCAAATTCTAAACTAGTCTCACACCTTTAGCCGCTTATTTCAAACTTTCTTCCATCACATCACTATAGTTTGATGATGAATTGGGACACATGACTAAAGTCCCATAATCTAGTGCAGTAGGTAGTTTAATGTATGCAATGGTTTATACTCGTCCCAATTTAACATATGCTATTAGTGTTGTGAGCCATATATGTCTAATCCTGGTAAACTTCATTATCATCCGTAGTTTAGTTCCACCCAATTGATACAACTTTGTTCAAAATTTACTAACAAAAACTCTATCTCGATCACACATTATTGATCGGGGAATACCATGTAATTTAATTACCATATCAACGAAAGCCTTAACCACTGTCATGGTAGTGTAATGTGCTGTCAGTAGACCAAAGTGATAATACTTGTTCGATCTATCGACCACAACAAAAATGATAGAGAAACCCTAAGCAATAGGTAAACTTGTAATAAAATCCATAGAAATATCCTCAAAAACTTGTTATGGCACTAGCAAAGGCTGAGAAGCCCCACTGGTGAGGAAGTCAAATATTTGATCTGCTGACAGATATGACATTTTCCTATGAATTCAATAGTGTTAGATTTTAACCCTAGCAAAAAAAAAAAAAAAAAAAAAAAAAAAAAAAAAGATAAGGAAATCCATTTATAAGTTTTCATCATTCCAAAATGACCCCCAGTAGGCGTATAATGGAATTCTATTAAAATTAATGGAATTACAGTAGCATTTTTGGGGATGAAAATTATGGCTCCTAAAACTAGTAAATCATCGCGAAAAATCAAAGGCCACTTAGTTGAAACTCCATTATGGACTTGTTGAACAAGCATAGTCCATGTAGAATCTTGAGAAAGTTCTTGTTTCAAAGAGGTCACAAAATCAAAAGAGGATAATAGTGCTAAAAACATTATGTCATCAAAAAACATCCTGGATAAGGAATCCACTACTGTATTATCCACCTTTGGCTTGTATTGTATTTCATAGTCATAGCCTAATAGCTTGACTAAAAAATGCTGTTGCACTAGAGTTGAATAGCCTGAGTCAACAATTCTTTCAAACTCTTTTGATCACTTCGAATGATAAAGTGGCATCCAAACAAATACTGCCTCCTCTTTCAAGTAGTTTCTACAATAGATACCAGTTCCCGAACATAAGCACTAGGTTTCTATAGGCAAATGAGAACTTCTTATTAAATTAAGCAATGGGATGCTGATTTTGATGTAAAACCGCTCCTATCCCAGTCCTTGAAGCATCAGTCTTGACTGTAAATGGTTGAGAAAAATCAAGTAAAGCCAAAACTAGTTTGAAACCATATGTCCTTCAACTGTTGAAAAGTTGATTGAATCTTATCATCCCACACACATCCCCCCCCCTCCAAAAAAAAAAAAAAATTTTTTTTTTGAAGCAAATTTGTTAAAGGAAAAGCAATCTTAGCATAATCTTTGACAAAACATCGATAATAACCTGTGATGCCAAGAAAATTCCTAAGTTACTTGACGATAAGAGTTGTGGCCAGTGAATAATGGATTTGATCTTCTCTAGATCAGGTCCAACACAACCAGCCAACACAATATAGCCTAAATACTCAATGGCATTTTGACCAAAAAAACATTTGACTCGTTTAAAATAAAAAATATGGTGTCGTAAACAGAGTAAAGCCTGTTCCAAATGTTACTCCATGGATCTAAATATCATTAAAAAAAATGATGAATTTCGTACAAATGGCCAAAAAATAGAGTTCATGATAGATTGAAAAGTAGAGGTGCACTAGATAATCCAAATGGCATCACAAGAAATTCATAATGCCCCTCATGTGTACGAAAAGTTGTTTTGTGAATGTCAGTAGGAAACATTCAAATTTGATGATAGCTGACCCTTAAATTCATCTTCGAAAAGACTTTGGCTTCCCCTAACTCATCCAATAATTCACCAATGGTGGGTATTAGAAATTTATCCTGTATTGTGGCTTGATTTAAAGCCTGATAATCAACACAAAATCGCCAAGTGCCATCCTTTTTCTAAACCAACAAAACTAGAGAAGAGAATGGGCTGGTGCTTGGGCAAATTACTCATGAATCAACTTCTCAATTTCGGATTTTTGAAAATTTGGATATCTATAAGGCCGAACATTAATAGGCTATCCCTCATTCTTTAGATATATACGATGTTGAATCTCATGGAAAGGCAGCAATGATGATGGAGCCACAAATACATAATTGAATATGCCTAATAGTGCTTCCAAGGCATCATTATTGGTGATACAAGATGATGAATCCTCTATTTGAGCCACAATATGAAGAAATAAAGCCACTGTGTCTTCTTTCATCATACTGCACATTTGTTTCTAAGTGATTTCTTTAGAAGCCAAAGTAGTAGAGCCGTGTAAGCATACCAAAGTGTTATGCCAGTGAAATTGCATAGTCAATTCAGTGTAATCAACAGTAACATGACCTAAAGTAGTTAACCACTGAATACCAAGACCCAATTTTTCTCCTTATATAGGTAAGACAAAAAAATCAATTGAAAAAGAACTCCTTCCAAACTTAAAGCAATCTTCATACATATACCCTTGCAAACTAGTTTCTCATAATTTCCCATTAAAACTGAAAAGTGAGGAATCACTTCAATTGGTGTTTTGAGGCAATGAGCAAAACTCACTTGTATAAAGTTATGAGTGCTACCTAGATCCACCAAAACATATGCATGAGTGCCTTTGACTTGTCCTATGAAACGTAAAGTTTTTGGAACTAAGGCTCCAAATAAAGCATGGTAACTGATTTCAGCAGCTTGAGCCTCTATAGCAACATCTAAGGAATTTGTATAAACATCATTAGTGAGATACCCATGAGTCAAGCCAGTAACATCATCAGGATGAATCATTAATAAAAATTTGGATTTACGCATATGACTTGATGAAACTTCTCATCACAATTATAATAAAGTCCATTTTCCTTCGTAAAGCCAGCTCAACTGGAGTGAGTTTCTTTACTGGCAAAGTCTTTTTACTCTGTTTAGTATCATTAGAACATGAAGCAACTGAAATACTATGAGGTGTAAAGATTGTAGGATGTAAGGAATGAGTCTTACTAGGATCCCAACATAATTGATAGACTTGTTGACCAAAAAATTGGAACTAGGTGGATGAGAAACATTCAACAGATAGTTCGACTTATGTTCCTGAAGTTTAGCTAAGCTGATAGCTTTTAACAAGGAAGTAGGTTTGAACGACATTACCTTATGGTGGAGTATATACTTAAGACCAAAAATAAAATAGCTGATCAAGAAGCTTTCAGAGAGAGCTAAAATTTGATTTACCGATCCATATTGTGTTAATTTGGTCAATTGCCCATGAAAATCCCCAAATAATGAAAGTCAAAACCAAATTTCAAATGCAGAAATAAAAGATTGCCAGGATGAAATTAGATCATTCCTAGACATCCATTGAAACCACTCCAAAGCATCTCCACCATAGTAAAAGATGCTACACTAATTATGTCTTGCAAAGGCACGTGATGAAAATTTAAGAATTGTGTTGCTTTGAAAATCCAACCAGTCACATCCTGACCCGAAAATCTAGGAAATTCAAGCTTGATACTCTTCAAATAGGAAGGAGAAGCTTGAGGACAATGATGAGAAGATGATGTATTAGAAGTTTTGTGTTGAAAATCAAGACTAGAATGATTCTCCTGCTATTATGTCTCCATTTGTTTATGAACATACTGGATAAAAAATTTGAGATTTTTTGAACATCATTTGTAAAACATTTTTTGCTGACTTACAATCAACTTTTAAAAGAAATTTTTGGTTTAACAAATCTCCTTGAAATTTTGAAATTGTTAAAACAATGGCTAAAATTTCTTTTTTGATAGTGGAGTAGTTCATTTGACATTCATTCCAGTGTTTGGAAACAAATTGAACCATCCATTCTTTTCCATTATTGACTTATTTGAGAATACCCCCATAACCAATATCAGACGCATTAGTCTCTATAATTTTTTGTAGAGATGAGTCAACAATATTGAGGCAAGGTATTTCTTTGATTTTGGTTTTGATTAGTCTAACAACATTGGTATGTTTATCAGACCAAGGAGGGGGATTTTTCTTAAGTCTATCATGCAATGGTTTGCAGATAATACTTAGGTTAGGGAAAAAATCCGCGACATAATTAAGACTTCGTAAGAACCTTTGAAGTTGGTTCTTATCCTTAATTTCATCAGGGAATTTGGAAGTGAACTATATTGACCTTTGGATTGGTAATATAGTTCCATTGTGGATGTTGAATCCCAAAAAATCTAATTTTTGTTTGAAAAAGAGAAATTTTTGTCGGGGAAACAACAAGTCCATTTTTCTTAGCAACGTTCATAAATAATTTAACATGCTTGGAGTGTTGATCTATGTTTGGAGAGTATATCAACACATCATCAATATAAATTATTATGAAGTTGGAGAAATCATTGAATATTTCATTCATGATTCTCTGGAACTCAGAAGGTGCATTTTTGAGACCGAATGACATAACATTCCATTCATATTGCCCAAAAGGAACAGTAAACGCGGTTTTATACCTATCGGCTTCATTAATTTGGATTTGCCAGAATCCAGATTTCATATCAAATTTTGAAAAGATCCTAGCACCATAGAGGCGATTGAGTAAATCTTTTTTATTAGGTATTGGATACCTAATCCATTTGAGTGCTGTGTTGAGAGTTTGTAATTTATTCTTTTAGAGTTTTTTCTAAAAGTTTTTTTTTTTCAATTTTACAGAAAGATAAATCATTTTGTAAAAATTCCAAATGCTTTTCTTTTGATTGAATCAGGCAATTCAATTCTGAAATCGAATTTGCCTTTAATTGGTTTAATGACCTTGTCCTAGGTTTTGAGACAAAATTAAAAATGATCTTGTTTTTCAAATATTTAGTCTCAATGCCTTGATCATTAACCTTGAAAGGTTGGATAAGATTGATGAAAGGTGTTCTTAGAATAACATTCTGCTTAAGGTTTTGACAAAGAGGAAAGCAGTGTTATAAGAAACATTATCTTTCATTATCTTAACATCTGTTAACTTGAAATCAATCTGTAGTTTGTTACCAGAAGCTAAACTAAGAGATTAGGTTGTTTTCTCAAAATATTTTGTTGGTACTAACCCTTCTCTAATGCAATTTAAATCTGCTCCGGTATCAAATAATGCAGTTATTTCCAAGATGAATTCATTATTGATTTTCAAAGTGATGTTGATGATCCATTTTCTAGTGGTTACTTCTACAAGATGTAGAAGGTAATCATCTTGATCCTGAGATTCTGAAGACTTTATTTTTTCAATATTGTTTTCTTCAGAATCAGAATCTTCCTGATTTAAACTTTGTTTGAAATCAAGAAATTCTTGTTGCAACTTTATTTGCATGAGTTTTAATTCTTTGATTTCTTCTTTCTGAATTTTTATTTTAGAATGAAGATCATTGACAGAGATTGGTTTTTTCTATTTTGGTTTTCCTTTTTCAAGAATTTCATTAAGACTATAGGGGAGCTTTGGTATGATATGATTCATACTCTGCTTTTCTATTTTCTTAATGTATTCTTGTTTTTTGGAATCTGGTATTTGGTCTAACTTTAGAAGAATATCTTCTTCTTCTTTGGTTAGAACATATATTTCTTGTGAAAAGTGGATTCAATGTCATTGGCTTGAATTCCTTCATTGTCGGAGGAGGAAATAAAATCAGAATCAGGGAATAATCATTTTCAGCAAAAATTTGCAAAAGGTGTTCCATTGTTTCTTCATTAAGGTTTAATTCATTGATTTTGTTATTGATTTTGTAGAATTTTGCCATATGCCCAATTTTTCCGCATTTGAAACATTTAAGTTTATTCCAAAATTGTTTTTCTTTCTTTTTGGAAGGTTTGTTGTTCTATTGTTTTTTCTCATATTCATTTTTCTTAAAGAATTTCTTCTTTTTGAAATTTCTTTTAGATTTTTTATGAGAAAAACATTCAGTACATTTTTCTTTGATTTTTCATTTTCAAAAGAGGGATCATATTGGGCACATAAGTTACCAAGACTTTTGTGTTTCATTCTTTGTTCATTTTTTAATTGTCTTTGAAGCCTGATGTTGGTGCAAAGATTTGTTCTAATTTTAGGAACATATGAGGCTAATTCTCCGTATGAAAGTTGATCATAAGGAATTTCACCATTGTAATCTTCTTTAATTTATTTCTTACTTGATCACCTATGAGATTAGGTAATCCTGCAAGAAATTTTTCTTTCCAAAAAGCTTGATTACAATCATTTCTAAGGAGGACCCTTTGGAAGAATACATCCTTATATGGGCGAAATTCTCCTAATGATTTACATTTCATATTAGACAACAATTTTAAGGATCTGTCTCCAAGTGAGATGGATCACCAATAAAATGTTGGCTAATAGAATATATGAGAGTATTAACCATATGGGGGATAGGTTCATCATTTTCATCAAGGATTTTTATTCCTTCTTCATTGACTTTGTATGAAGTAAGAATAAAATTCCTTCTTTCATCAACCAAATAATTATCCCACCAACCTTTTAATTGTCCAGTAAAACAGGAAATTATCATTATGGCGATGTGATAATCACTTGTATCATTTGCTTTGTTGGTGTTTGAAAACATTATCATTTGATTCAAAACATTGAGAATTTTTTGTTCTGAGGCTCCATCTATGTTCCATTCATAAGTGGATCCTGCAGAATATTTGTTTTGATAATTGTTTTCATCATTTTCTTCGATCAAAACATCAGGAGGGGTCGCTCTCTGATAGTAAAGTTTCTGGGCTTCTTTCCAGGTAACTTTATTGATTTGATCAATTTGTTCGAAAAGTGAACTGTTAACTGATTCGTTATCAGTTTCATTTAAAACGTTAATATTTTGATTAGGGGTATCCTCAATGGTCAAGTTCATGAGTTTTGTATAAGAAGATGTTGCAGTATTAGGGGTTTTGTTGAAATCAGTTTGTTCTTTTGATTTTCTTTTTAATGCTTCTAAAAATTCTTTAGAAGGTTTTTTGGGAAATTCAAAAGGTTTTATCAAAGGGGCCTTAATTTCCTTTTTCTCTAAAGCTTTTAAAAATTCTCTAGAGGGGTTTTTTGGAATGTTTAAAGAAACATTTGGGAAAACTTTGGGTTTATCATTATCCAAAATAACTTCAATCCTGTCTAACTGTTTGCCCATAGTGTGCAAATGTTGATTGGTAAAGTTATTTTGCTCAATGATTTTCCTTATTCCATTTTCTTCTTTATCAGAAGACTTGAAAGGTGCTAGAGTAATCTCCTTATTATTATAAACTTGTTTTAATTGGGTGAGTGGTGGATGGTTGGACTCACTTGTTTGTCCATCAC
The DNA here is from genome assembly GCA_024138025.1 of Combretum micranthum. Classification (NCBI taxonomy): domain Eukaryota; kingdom Viridiplantae; phylum Streptophyta; class Magnoliopsida; order Myrtales; family Combretaceae; genus Combretum; species Combretum micranthum. The sequence goes on from JAMXBD010000711.1 coordinate 22,788, forward strand.
CAATCTGCCAAGTAAAACAATGGTTTATAACCTTGATTTGTTTAGGGGCCAAATAATATTCCTGGAACCAATCAAAGAATAATATTTGGGTTTGATTATCAAACATGAATTGTAATATTCATCTTTGATTTCATTTTAATAATATAATATCAATATTATATATATATATATATATTAAACGAGCCTGTTCGCGAGCCGGCTCGTGAGCTTGAGGACAAGCTCTGGCTCGACTTATGTAGCTAAACGAGCCTAAGATGGAGCTCGAGCTCGACTCGTTTAGCTCAACGAATCGAGCCGAGCTGGCCTGAAACGAGCCAAGCTCGAGTAGTTTATGAATAGCTCGGCTCGTTTGTAGACCTACCTTGTATCTTTCTGCTATGTATTGATAATATTGATTTTTTGGTTATGTGGTAATATGTCTTGGTATTGGTGTATAATACAAAATAAAGCATTACATATGTCGCGTTATAATTGATTACTTATGATGATAGAGATAACAATAGTTTGCAAAAAGAGATAAGATATAAACGGTAACAATTAAACATCAATTAGGTATATACATAGTTGTTAAATCATGATTTTACCTATACGATTCTATGAGTTTTCAATTTTAGGAGGTCTTTCTGAGTTGACTCGTGTGTAGAATTGTTCTTTGATAGAATCTTACATTTCAATCGAGTCTACATGCGAACTTGGTAGAATCTTACAATTTTAACCGAGTTTACTGATTCTACCTATTCAAGTCAAATAAGCTAATATTAATATATATATATATATATAACTATGTGTTTATAAACTCATCAACTATTAGAAATTAAGATGATGTATCTTTCTTGTTGTTATTTCTATTTGTTTTCTATACACTCTCCCTATCTTTTTCCCTCTTTTCCTCGAAAACCCCTATTCTACACTTATAGAATTTATTCAAGTCAAGTTATAGTTGTAGATTTTATAAAAAACTTATTTATTTCATTATATAATTAAACATTTAATAAGTTAAAAAATTTTATTATCCTTCAATTTATCACTTCTTCCAAACAAAACAATAGAAAATAAATTAATTTTGACCGTATTCGCTCTTTTTATATTTTTTATATCATGGATTAAAAGTTATCATGGAAAAAAGAACTTAATTTCTTTATTTTTTTTTTTCCATTGTGTGTTCTAAGTTTTCTACATCTTCTATAAGAATTTCTATAGTTTTTCAAAGCTGTTTTGCTAAGGTTATAGAAACATACGTTTCTACTTGTTGATTTATATTCCGATTCTACTGACCTCTTGATGATTCTACATAAAATCACGAGTTCGACAACCTTGGGTGTATAAATTGTTAATTTAAAACTTCAACAGTATAATAAAAAAGTGAAAAATTAAGGCGTAAATCATGGCATTGATCTAAGTATTATTTATACCACCAGATTCCATATTGAATTTAATTTATCCACCAATCGAGGCTTTTACTTAGTTTGTAATGAATTAAGAATTGAGATGCCTTTAGTCTCTATTTTTATCTTTCTTCCTTCCTTTTTTTTTTTACTAAGGTTGATTCGAAAGAGGTGCTTATTTTATGAGGTTTGAAAATAGAAATTATTTGTAATACAAATAGATTAAGAAATACTTTTATTAGGGTAAACAGTGCAATTGCACCGAAAGGGTAAAGCGAAATGTCGAAAGGATATTGGCACTTTTCCTTTTGAATGCAGACATAGCAATTGTAATTTTGGGCCCCGTCTCCAATAATACATCCGACATGGCAAATACAGCTGTACAAATGGGTTAACCCATCCAATCTCGTCCTACCTTATTTTTATGCACGGGTTATGTAGGTTAGAAATTTTTGGTAGGTTAAGCAAGCCAGTAAACCAACTTGTTAAGTAATTTTTTTTTAATAACAAAACATTAACCATAATATATAATCATAATTTGTTATTTTCTAATTGAAATCAAATCATATTTACATATAAAAACAAATATTTTTTGCTTAATTAAGCTTAAATATATAATACATATATATAAATATATGTATATTTTAGCATATAATAGAAACAAAATATTATGGTAAACCCAAAATCACACACTTTAATGTTTTAAGGTACAAAAATGACCTGAATAATTGATTTTATAAGTTTTAGAAAATTATTCAGCTTTAATATATATAATATTTATTAAATATCAATTTAGGATTCATATAAATTATTAATTAATTTTGATGAATCTAAATTATAAGCTTTAAAGTAATATTTTGTACACACATTGATAAGGAAAAAAAAAAAAAACCAAATGGCTTAATGATAAAACATATACATATGCAGATGGGAGGTCAAATGGTGAAATTACAAACTAGACATGGAGTACTTCACAATAGTACCAAATTTGCATATTAATCTGGGATTTTAGTGGGTTAAATTGGAGAAGGAAAATTAGGAAAAAGTCAAGATATCACTTTCCTAAAATATCACAATTTGATTCGAATTTGAGTTTTTTAGGTAAGTAAGAAGATGTAGAAAGCTCCCTAACAATCTTTAAGGAGCAAATATCTAATTTAATTAGAAAGTGATACTCAAATTTGTAAGAGTACCAAAATTTCATGCTAAAACTAACTTAAAAGCTCTAGATCCGAAATTAATTGAATTGGCAAGTTCTAAAGCTCAATTTGAACCCTAGCTATCATAAATAGGACACAAGCATCCTTACCCTAGCATGATTTGCTTTCAATTTACTCATTCATTTTAGATTCATGTTCTTGAATTTTCAATTAGGGTTTCAAGTTCTATTGTCTTAATTCGTGCTTATATAGGTAAAATTAAGCAAATTGGACATCATAGGAAGCTTTAAGGGGCTGTAGGCTTCGAATCAGTAGGTTGAATGACGATTGAAGCTGCCCCTAGGGCCTCACGACTACCGTTGGTCGCGCTACTCGGTTCTACGCAAAACGTCTACTTCTGCCACTCATTGATCGAAATCATCACCACAGGAATGCTCGCCAGCCCTGTTTGCCCTTGTTTGACTGCCCTACTACCACTGCGTCCCCTCTAGGCGGCCGTTGCGAGCTCCACCACTAGTTGGGTCAGAAACGACCCAACTTCGACCCGGCTTCAGATCCATGCATGCCTATCAGGTAAGTTTTTTCCTATTTCTTTTTTATTTTATTATTATTTATAATAATAAACTATAATAATATTATAGTATAAAAAGAAAAAAAAATCTGATATTGATCATAATAAATATATTATATGCGTAATGAGTGTGTTGTGTTGCTAAACAAAAAGAAAATGTATAATGTATAGTGATAATGGTAATGGCGATTTATATATAATAAAGTGCAAATAATAATTAATGAATATATGTCTTATGATTTTTTTTTTATTAGACTAAAGTTTCAGGTTTATAATATATAAAATTGTCATGATAGATTATATGATAATGTTGAAATAGTCATTAAAAATTCCTTTACGTCATGATCTTGCTTTACTTTATAATTTTGTGAATATTTGGTTTTGCCATAATATGTACTATAGCATATATGTGTTCATGAAATTGAATTGAAAATTTGTCATGATATCACTTGTGATAATGAAACTTTAATAATACTTAAAATAATATCACATGAGAACTTTGGTTATGCCATGATGTTGAATACATGAATTTTGTCTTGTTAAAATTAGTATGTTTGACATTGATGATCCTTATAAGAATTTTAATTTTCATAGCATGTGGAGTGATTTGACATATGTGGTGTAATATGTGATCATGCTTGAAAAAATTTTTCACATAGAAAAGTTCAATTTTTATGAAGTTGTGAACACTTAAATTGATAGATTTAGGGTTTATATAAAAAAATAATTAAGTTTGGAAAACGTAGTAACATCTAATAAACTTAAAGCGATAAGAGTTCAAAATTTAAAAATTAACCAACAAACTAAAGTTTTATAAAAATTAAAAAGAACTATGTATCATGATCTTGAATAGTGGGTATGTAGGCACCTAATGAACGACTTAAAAGTGTAAAAATTTTATTTTGTCCTATCATTGTAAATTTGATGCAATTTTGATGATTCTTCCAAATAAGTTGCTTTTTTATAAATTAATTAATAATATCATGTAAATAATATCACTTTGTAAAATCTTGATATAATTGGTGAATATTTGTTGTAAATGTCACATAGTAACAAATTTTAGGATATTAGGGTAACAAATTGCAATTAGAGAATTAGAGTTGATAACTGTTTAGATTTTAATAGGATAGTCCACGGACTTAGTAATTTCTGCTTATTGTTTTAAAAAACAAATTTTTTGTAGATTGGTAGCTAAATTAGGATCATACATATTGAGCATAATTTGATTTTTTTTCCCCAACTTAAGTTGGGGGTGACTCCAACCAATTTTTTCTAAAAATTAATTTTTTTAATTTTTAGTCAAGGATTTATGTTAAATGGATTAGAGTTTAATATAATTAAATTAAAAAAAATCAAACCAGAATTAAAATTCAGACTCGACACGATTTATTCTAATTTTATATTAGAGTTAAAAATTAACTATTTGATTTTATTGATATCTCATTTTAGGATTGAAAATTATTTTAGTCTCCTTTATTTTTATTTTCATGTTAGGGTGATTTGACTATTTAATAATGCTAGATTGAGTTAAACACACTGATGTTGTCAAACGGCTATGCAAAATTGTAGTTACTATCTGTTATATTTTTGGGAAGCATGGTCAGCGTGGTCTGTCTTGTTGTTCATCATCTGTGGAGAGAGTGGTCTTCATAATAATATGGGCATAACTCCATATATATGCTAGAAGTGATCCAAAGTAATGAGAGGTCAGCTTCTTGTTGAAATGCCCTAGGGCAGTTTGACTTGACCATCTCTTTCATTATATGAACATCTTTTTTTTCTCCACTAGTCCATGTAGACTTCTCTCTTTTTCCACTTTCTTCTTCTTCTTCTTGCATTCCCAACACTCCCCCTTAAGTCCAATTGAGTTGGCATTTGTGACCTACATTCAATTTATGAGCTTGGGAGAGTGGTCTTCATAATAATATGAGCAAAGCTTCATATATGGGCTAGAGAGTGGTCCATAATAATGAGAGGTCGGCTTTTTGTCACAATGCCCTAAGATGGTTTGACTTGACTACCTCTTTCATTATATGGACATCTCTTTTTCTAACTAGCCCATGTAGGACTTCTTTCTTTTCCTACTTCTCTTCTTCTTCTTCTTACATTTCCAACACTACTCCTTAAGTCTAATTGAGTTGGCTTAGTTGTGACCTGCATTCAATTTATGAGTCTAGGCTCATACTTTAAGTAGAGCCTTAGAGGCGACAGGTCCATCATTTGCTTTTTTGTCTGGGCTTGTGCTTCTCTTAAGTCTCAAAGGCCTCAGGTCTTCATCAGCCTAGGGCAGCTTCTTCTTAATTATATGGACTTGGACCTCTTTTTGCATCATGGGCCACTGGATCATAATGGGTCGTGAGGCCATATAACTTTAATGCCATATTAGAAAATTTGTTGATTGAAGGGAGAGAAATGAAAAACTTAAAAAGAAATATATATGAGTAGAACACAAAAAACATATGTGAAGAACAATTCTTTCTTCTTTTTTCTTTTCTTAATTTTCTCCTTTCTCTTCTATTATGATCCATATACTCTTTACGTTTAGTAGCCTCCCTTTATAGGAGATGTTAGCTTTCTTATATTAAAAAAAAAAAAAATTAGAATAGCTTAACAAAATGGGTTGTCCTTGAAGTAAAGATTACCATACTTTTTTTTTCCTCAACTATTTTACATTTGACAAGACAAATTTATAGCAACATAATTAACATCAACATTAATTAAACAAAAATCTCAGCAACTCAACACTCCTCCCGATGAGATTTTTGTAGGAAGGGAGCTTATGATGGCTTGGCTTTGCTGGTATTCAAATTCTTACTTTGTCTTGCAGCAAACATTTCTCCATATCTGCACTTTCTCATTTCATGTCCATTTTCATGGAGGATGCCTTTGCATTCCTCTGATTTTCTACCGTAACAAGCAACATCTTGATTTCATGTCCATTTCTACATTTTTCTTGATTTTCTTCAAAATTTTCAATTTAAAGACATGATGGTCTTCTTCAAGTTCTTCAAAGTTTCAGTTTAAAGACATGAAAGTCTTCTTCAAAATTTTTAGTTTAAGGACATGAAGTTCTTCATCAAAATTTTAGTTTAAGGACATGATTGTCTTTATCAAGCTTTTCAGTTTAGAGACATGAAGGTCTTCATCTATTTAAAGACTTGCGAGTCTTCATCAATTTGTAGACTTGCTAGTCATTATCAAATTTGCAATTTAATAACTTGCTTAGTTCCATTTAGAAGCATTGTTTAGTTTAAGAAAATGAAGGTCCCATAAAAGATGATGTTTTTGGAATTTGAAAACATTTTGATCCTCTATCAAGGATAACAAATTTGCAATTTTTGTGAGTTACCATTACAGCATTAGAGAGAGAAAAGGACAACCATTACAAAAAACACATAAGCTCTTTTGTAAACTTTTTAATATAGATTCTTTCAAAAAACACAGGAAGCTCATTGGAAGCTTTGCTACCATGTTATATTTTTGGAAGCACAATCAATCCAGTCCAAGCCTTATTGTTCATCATCTGTGGGTGAGAGAGTTCTTCATTATAATATGGGCATGGCTCCATATATGGAATAATGAAAGGTAAACTTCTTGTTAAAATATCCTAAAACAATTTGATTTTAGCACTTCTTTCATTATATGCCCATCTCTTTTTTCTTTCATTATATGAACTCCTTCTTCTTGCATTTCTAATACTATCATTAGACATCATTTATGGCAAAAAAACAAATATGCTCTCTTAGCAGTAGAGTTGCTTAATATTATAAGAAGGTATGGCCTATGTAAGATTTACAAGATTTCTTTCGATTTAAATAAGGTCTTTTTTTTTTTTTTCATTTTACTTTCTTCCTAATCAACTCATTCCTCCTTAATTTCATCTCATAATAATTTTTGATACAAAGGGAACCAATAAGTATGACCCCACCGGTGACTGTAATCAAAACTGTAACCCCCTCAAAGTGCCTGCCAACCACCATATATGTGGCGGTCATGAATACAACCGATATGCATACTGATGCCAACAACATCAATAGGGCAATGATGTCTGTCACAGCTGCAAGTACTTCTACTTCTTGCACCCCTTTGCTTAAGTTAATCTGAATTACTATAACAGCCAAGGATGCAAAGAATGCTATAGAGTTGAAGATTACTAGTATTTTTATAGACATGTGACTCGTAAAGAGGGACTTGTTGCCATGGTCATTCCCGCCTGGAATGGTGAAAATGGCTGCAAAGGCGATTTGAGCAATGAGTATGGCGGCTTTGCTTGCTGAACTTGTATTGTTAATGCATCCTCGTAGCATTCTCTCGAACTCCTTACCATATACAGCACTTTTGTGCAATAGACAGTCTCTTATCTCCTTGGAACCAAGTTCTTCCGTGATGTCGAGAGCAGTTTTTTTTTCTCGATTCAATGCATTAATATTCACTTCAGGGTAGATTAGTAACTCCTTTACTATCTGCAAAAGTAGGAGAAAATATTCAACCACCTGAAGGATTCTCTCGCATTTTGTTAGTAGAGAATTTGTATGGTATGGACAAGGCTTACCTCACACCGCTTCTTTCTTGTGGCAATGTGCAATGCAGTGTTGCCATTCAAGTCAGGGAGTGCGACAAGGGCTGCATCTACCTCCATCAACAATCTTACGAGTTCAGGGTTTTGACCTTTGACAGCCATGTGCAATGCAGTCTGTCCTTTTCTGTCTGTCTTCCGTGCCATCTGGGGATCATTCCTCAATAAAGCTTTCACAACCTCAACATGACCATTCCGAGCAGCCAAATGCAATGCAGTTTTCCCATCATTCTTGCTGATTTTTACCATGTTGCTGTCCTTTGCAAGAAGTTTTTCAACCTCTTCTATACATCCTTTTTTAGCTGCAGATGCTAAAGCAGTAGTATAAAAGAAGTCGGTTGACAGGATTAATGAAGATTCATGCTCCAAAAGCACCTGCATAATGGCTGTAAGAGGGGGAAAATTGAGCAAGAATGTATACTTGCACATAGTGGCAGGTTTCCTATTGGGACAATCCAACAACCTCAAGGAACAGCCAAAATCAGAAAGCTTGTTTACAAGGAGCAAGTTATCCGTTGCTTGGGGTTTAAAACAGAGATGATATCCAGTTATGAGAGAAAGTGCTAACCAATAACTATAAAACCAAATCATATTTAATAAATTTAAGCTTTTAAATCACATGGTGTGAAGGAGGTAATAAATTCAATCCTCTATGCTCGTTTTACTGTTATTTAATCAACTGGTATATACGAGAATGTTAACCAATTAAGATGGAAACACACCATGCATAATAAGCTTAAGCTTTTGAATCTTTTTGTTATGAGTTGAGAATTTACTGAAGAAATCTGAGATTATTGAAAATCTTGACAAAGCATAGAATAGAAAAAATAAAAAAGTTTACCATGATGTCCTTTAATTGCAGCGACATGAAATGCATCGAGTCCTTGTCGGGTTTTCTTTGTTATGCACTCCTTATTAGAGCATTTCAACAACTCCTTCACCACATCCAAATATCCTCTCTCTGCTGCAATATACAACGCTGTCTCTCCCAATTTATTCTCCGAACACACCATTGCAGCCCTGAACTCATCTACTTCAGTGTTGAAATCCTCTTTGCTTACCATCCCAATAATCTGAGAATCAATATCAGCAAGAATCTGTTTTACGGCAGCAAGATCTCCTCGTCGAGCAGCCAAGTGAAGCTCGGTATCATTTTGGCTGCCAATCACTTGTTTGGCAACTTTATACTTCTTCTCAGCGATAGAATTATCCAACATAGAATGCTCCTGTGTCAACATCCCCTTTTCCAAGTCATCCTCGGCACCTACAGGAATGAATTGCCAATAAATCAACAATAACCGTCAAAGAAACACATGATTGTTAGATTATTGGAGCAGAAACTAAAAAGAAAATTATATATTCCATCTAAGGAACATCGAGATAGAAAGAAATGATATAACATGGGGACTTTTCAGCAGGTCATCCATCCTGATAATGCTTGACATGTTTCAAGAACTAGACATTAAGGTTTCCTAGAATGTAGAAGTAATTTTTAATATCAAACACCTCGCCATACTATTCTAACGCAATTTATCTCAAAAAAATGAACAACCGAGCCTGAATCTAACTCAAAAACACTAAAGCTTCCAAAACATGGAAATAACTCCGAATCGTATCCTTTTCATCTACACATACTTCAAAAACTAACAAGTAACCTCCTTTTCAACATAAACGTCGCAAAGATGCGATCTTCGCGTAACCAAAGTTAAAAATAGGAGAAAAGTATTAATGAAAAAAAGTAACGAACACTTTTCTCGTAAGCTTCATGTATAGGTTGTGGAGTGAAAGAGAGAGAGACATAGCGAGGGCATGCAGATGAAGTTTTACCTGGCTCAATCGACGAAGCCATGAGTCGAATTGGTGCGGAGCAGGGACGAAGAGAGAAAATATGAATATGAGGAGTTTACAGGTCAAAGTACTCGTCTTTCGTTACGGTCATTGACAAGGTCATATACATGTCTGGGTTTTTTTCATAGGTACAGATTCTTTTTAAAAATTTTTTTTAATAAATTATTTATAAAAAAATAAATATAAATAAAAAAATTAACAATTCTCATAAAAAATCAAATATAAATATAAATTAGATATATTTATATATATATATTAAAATAAAATATAAATATAAATAAAAAACATAACATTCAAACGGACCTTATGCTGATTACAGCCCTTATTTTATTTTACCTTTTGGAACCCAGAGCTCAATGTCATGTGCGAACATGGGCATGTTCTTGGAAGCTTCCTACATGACCGTACACCTTTTTCAGCCATAAAAATAAATGAATAAATAAAATTCCAACGAAAAGACTTGGTCCGTTGACTTCCCATTAAGCAGAATACAAGACTAGGGTCTATTTAAAGATTTCAATTATTGAGTCACTTATTCCTAGGAAGGGCATCGAAAGCCTTTATGGGTGCCCTAACTTTATTATAATCCTTGCATGACACGTCTGCTTCCCTTTTTTAAAATAAAAAGGAGAGAATGGACTAGAAGTGCCACCCCACTGTTGATTATTATTATTATTATTATTACTATCTTTTTTTTTTTTTAATTTGAAAGGATAGATATACTCAATTATATTTATTTTTAGATCGATCTTTATTAATTTTTCAGTATATTAATAATTCATTGTAAACTTATATGGACAACTCAGACTTTCATATTTGTCCATTGAATTACTTCTAAAATTACTTATGCCGTATTTGGCTGGTTTTTGAAATAAGAAATCAACAAAATTCAAAGGATAAAATGAAGGAAAATAGAAATCAAAGGAAATGAAAAAAAAAAAAGTTAATGATTGATAAAATTATCCTTATTTTATTTTTATAAAATATTAATTAAAAAAATAAAGGTATGTAAATAATTTTTTTTTTTATTTCTCTTCAAATCATTTTATTTTTCAATCACTAAACATACCTAAACACATACATTTCTTTTCATTTCTCTCTATATTTTTTCTTTTCCCATGGTTTCCTGTGTTCCAAACGCAAAGTTAATATACTTCACTAGCATTTTAAACAACCAAATAACTCACCATATTATCCACGAGTTAACTAAAAGATATTTAACATGATCTTTTAAAATTTTATAAGTTTCATATTACATAAATTATATACAATAAACAACAAAATTTAAAAACAAAAAGTTATCTTCAGCCCCGGTCTTTCTGGTCAAACGATCGGTGCATGACCGGTGCTTGAGCAAGCACGGTCTTTATCAGTTGACAAACATTACGCGTACTTGGTTTCCGTGTATGAAACACGGATTAAGGTCCACCAAGGGAAGGAGGAATATTGGACGAAAATTCCTGATTAAGACAAGTTTTGATTCTTCCTGTCCCTAACGTAAAAGTAAACCTTTAACCCGTTTATTTTTTTGAGGTGTTTTAATTTTATTTTTTTTAAGCAAGAAGTCTCTGTTTGGATTATCTGTTTTTCATCTGTATCTGTATTTTTTTAAATGATATATATAAATATATCCGATTTGTACCTAAATTTTATCTATATTTATTCTGTTTGATCTTTTGATGAGAACTATCAATTTTTTTTTTATCTATATCTATTTCTTGATAAATAATTTGTTAGAAAAAGTTTAAAAAAGTGTCTATATCTGTCGAAAAAAACAAAACAAACAGATTCTTAAGCTTAAAAAAAAAAAAAAAAACCTTTAAATTAGTCTCTGCACATTTTTTAATAGGAGTATCACCACCCGGAGTCTAAAACAAAAATTCCCGTGTGAACGTTTCACTTTTCAAGGTTCGACACGGTGAGAGTTTTTTAAATTTTTTTGGGTTCTTCAAACTTTATTTGGTCTTTGGTCTTTGGTCTTTGGTCTTTGGTCTTTTTTCTATTCTTTTTTGTTAAGTATATTATTATAGACGCTCGATTTTCACCCTCTGTATCTTATTTTCTTAAGATAGTCATAGTTTCAAGTTAAAAGAAAAAATAAAATTAAAAAATACATAAAAAATTAACAATTTCAAAAAAGTATAAAAATAATATGTCATGTTATGGGTTGTGGTGGTTATTGAGTGGTCTAATGAATTTTTTTTCTAATCTAAAATGGTAATGAGAAATCTAAGTTGCTTATATGATTTGATAAACTATGAATCTCTGGGGAAAAAAAAATTTTTAGATATAATACGTTTTATCCAATTTCAAAATAACATAAAAAAAAACAATTTTAAAAAATAGGGCTCCAAAAGGAATCCCTACTACAAAATTATCTATTTTATGGTCATCTCAAGTTCGGGATAAACTAGATCTTAAAATCATATTTTTGCTAATTAGCTCAATTTTTTATTCATAAAAAAAAAAAAAATACACAAGTTAAGGAGATTTGTAGCATCAAATTGTATTCCAATTTGATTTAAAATAGTTATTTTGATACAGACGAACTAAGTAGACCATTGTCTACTAGGAGTAAATAGAAACCATCAAGATTTGCAGATTATATACATGAGCTAGATGTATACACATGCGGGTACCAAATTGTAACAGATTCAAGTAACAAAACATATGTAAAGTGTAAACAGCAAGATAGTTAGTTACTTTACTGTTTAGCCAGCTCAGATTCATGTAACCGACAATATAAATAGTAAGCAAATACATTAGAAAGGGATCATCAAACCCTAATTTCTGGAGATGGTGTCTCAGGAGTTTAGCCAACTCGAATAGGCTTGTTTCCTACCTGCACATTCAACATATCAAAATTAGTTTTCTTTGTTCATCTTAAGAAAAGTAAATGAAACATAGAGAAAGAGTGAACTTAGGGTTTCAAGTAGTAGAGAGCAAGGAAAGAGTGAGGTGAGTTCAAACACGAGAGGGACAGAGTGATCACGAACCCTAATTTGTTAGGGTAATTGTGTAGTAGTGAGCTGGGTCAAGATTAGGCTTGCTGAATATATAGGCCTATCATTTTTGGTGCTCTCGTCCAGATTGTGATTCTGTTTTCTTCTCCACTCATGGCTCCTGAAACAAGATCACACAACTTGACAGTAGACATGGATTTCTTTAAAAATACTCTATCAGTTATCCAAGAAAATATTACAACTTTGGGGTATTGCATTGATAAATTGGAATTGAATCAAAATCATTCCACTTCTATTCATATCGATCAGATCAACAATGATTCATCTTCTTCAGGGTTACATAGCAATACAGATTCTTTGCTTAAGCGAATTAAGTTGGAAATTCCAAAATTTTCGGGGCCTGATGTATTGGGATGGATATTCAAAGTGGAATAATTTTTTGAATTTGATGATGTTAAAGATGAACAGAGGATTACCATTTCTTCCTTCGCTCTTAAAGGGGGTGCTCTTCAATGGTATAAATGGATGCATGTTAACAAGCAGCTGACCTTGTGGTCAAAATTTGTGGAAGCCTTACAAAACCGTTTTGGTCCATCAGCCTATGAGGATGTCTAGTGGCTTTTATCAAAGCTGGTTTAGACATCAATGGTGGTTCATTATCAATCTTGATTTGAATTACTTTCTAATCGTACGGTTGGTCTTTTTGAATCTTTTCTCCTTAGTTGTTTCATTTCTAGGTTAAAACCTGCACTTAGAAGAGAATTACAACTTGCACGTCCTAAGAACATGATGGATGCTATTTGGCTTGCACGATTACATGAAGATAAATTGAATGATCAATACAAAGCATTTAAACCCTATACTCCTACTGTTCCGGTTTCAACTGTTCCATTACAATTTTCTAAACCATAATTTTTACCTTCATCTTCTACTGCTATCCATACAAGTAAAACCTCTTTACCTATTAAACGTTTGAGTCCTGAAGAAATGCAAGTACGATGTGACAAAGGACTCTGTTTTAACTGTGATGAAAAATTTCATAGAAATCACAAGTGTAAGGCTAAATTTTTAGTTCTATTGTCTATTCATAAGTCTAACGATGCAGAGGACATAACTGAGAGTGTGGATATTTTGGACAATGATACTATTGAGGATACTTCATGTACAATCAATTACCATGCTTTAAATGGAGAGGCTGTCCCAAAAACCCTGAGGTTTCAAGGCACTGTTTGCCATTCCAATTTGTCAGTTTTGGTGGATTCGGGTAGCACGCACAACTTTATTTAAAGTCGTGTTGCTAAACACTTGGGTTTGACAGTTCAAAAAGCTCCACAGTTTTCCGTTATGATAGGAAATGGAGAAAAGCTCCAATGCGATGGGATTTGCAAAGACATTCTTATACAAATCTAAGGCATTGTTTTTATCGCTTCTTTTTATGTCTTACCTATTCAAGGAGCTGAACTAGTATTGGGTGTACAGTGGTTGCAGGATTTAGGACCCATTACTATAGACTATTTTGCTTTAACCATGCAATTTTTGCATCAGGGTCAGTTTGTCACATTGATAGGGGATCATTCTACTTCTGTGGGATAGATTACTCATCACCAATTACGCAGACTTATCAGTAAGAACTCAATGGCTACTTGTTTTCAATTAGCGGCTCAAACCGGTGATTCTTCATAGGAATTCACCAACAATCCACTTATTATTGTCGCCACTACGTGATATACAACATCAGATCACGTTGCAGGAAGGTGTATCTGCTATTAATGTCAAACCTTACCGATACCCACACTTTCAGAAAGGAGAGATCGAGAAACAAATCAAATACATGTTGGAGCAAGGACTGATACAATGTAGTACTAGTCCTTTTTCTTCACCTTTTCTTTTGGTGAAAAAAAAGATAGGACATGGCGCTTTTGTGTTGATTATAGGGCTCTGAATGCAACCACGGTGAAAGATGAATTTCCTATTCCAACGATTGATGAATTGTTGGATGAGTTACATGGGGTTACAATTTTTTCTAAATTGGATTTAAGGGTAGGATATCATCAGATTCGAATGCATCCTAGGGATGTTGAGAAAACTGCATTTCGAACTTATGAGGGTCACTATGAGTTTTTGGTAATGCCCTTTGGCCTTTGTAATGCACCGGCCACTTTTCAATCCATTATGAACAAAATTTTTAGGCCATACTTACCAAAGTCTGTCATTATTTTTTTTGATGACATCTTGATTTATAGTACGACTTTGGAGTTGCATGTTACAGACTTAGAATTGGTATTAACACTATTAGTTGATAATACCATGTTTCTTAAACAATCTAAGTGTGTTTTTGGTTAGCCTACTATAGAATACTTGGGTCACATTGTAGGTGCTGATGGGGTTCGACCTGAACCACATAAGTTGGAAGCTATTTCAACTTGGTTAGTACCCACATCTCTGAAGCAACTTAGAGCATTTTTGGGTCTCATAGGCTATTATAGACGATTTGTCAAGTCTTATGCATCCATTGCTATCCCATTGACCAATTTGCTCAAGAAGGACAATTTTGTTTGGACTGATCAGGCTATAGTTACTTTTCAGCAACTGAAAACTTCTCTCATTTCTGCCCCATTACTTGTTTTGCCTGATTTTTCAAAGGACTTTATTGTGGGGACAGATGCATCAGGGACTGGCATCGGTACTGTATTATTACAAGAAGAAAAGCCTATAGCTTTCTTTAGTAAAAAGTTGCCTTCTCACTTGTGCAAGCAATCAGCTTATGTCCGTGAATTGCATGCAGTAGTCGAGGCAATGAGGAAGTGGAGACAATATTTGTTGGGTTCTCATTTTATTATTCAAACTGATCATAGGAGTCTTAAAGAGTTACTTACTCAGGTAATTCAGACTCCAGAGTAACACAAGTATTTGGCCAAGTTACTTGGCTATGATTATTCCATTATGTACAGAGCAAGCAAGGACAATGGAGTGGTGACGCATTGTCAAGGAAGCATGATAGTACATTTACCTATCTTGCTTATTCCTTACCACAATTTGCTTTTATTGACCATCTCAAGAAGGAATACATGACTTTACAATCTTTTCAGAAGATTATTGGTGATCTCCAAGCTAGTTGAAAATTGAAATGGGATTTATATTGGAAGAATGAGCTACTATACAAAGGTCAGCAACTGTTTTTAGTTCCTACTTCAGCTTTGATCCCCATTTTATTACATGAATTCCATAGTGCTCCTCAAGCTAGTCATTTTGGGGTTTTCAAAACCTATCGACGATTGGTGTCTCAATTTTTTTGGATTGGAATGAACATGATGTAGAATTGTTTGTCAAGGGTTGTTCGATTTGCCAACAAACTAAGTACAGTACTTAAAGTCCATCCGGTCTTCTTCATCCTCTACCCATTCCTGAGCAGATTTGGGAGGACATTTCTATGGATTTTATCACACATTTACCTACATCACAAGGATTCACAGTGATGTTGGTTGTGGTGGATCGGTTATCCAAGCACTGTCACATTGGACCTCTGGATACAAACTTCACTGCAACTAAGGTTGCTCAGTTGTTTTTATCCATTGTGGTTAAGCTTCATGGATTTCCTAGGAGCATTGTCAGTGATAGGATCTTATTTTTCTTAGTAAATTTTGGCAGGAGTTATTTCAGATGAGTGGTACCAAACTGTTTACTAGTAGTGCTTATCATCCATAATTAGATGGCCAAACAGAGGTCCTCAATAGGGTACTGCAACAGTACCTCAGGTGTTATGCATGGGACAGACCAACTGAGTGGGTTAAATTCTTACCTTGGGCAGAATTTGCATATAATTCATCTTGTCATGAAGGTGCCTAGAAATCCCCTTTCAAATTGGTTTATGGTCGTCTTCCTCCCACAGTTCCTATGTATTTATGAGGGACATCAAAATTAGAGGCTGTGGACTCTGACCTGTTGTCCAGAGATGAAGTTTTATCTACTCTTAGAGCTAATTTACATAAAGCTCAACAGAGAATGAAAGCCCAAGCTGATAAACATAGAATAGACTTGACATTTCAACAAGGAGATCTGGTGTTTGTCAAACTACAACCATACAAACAAACATCTCTAAGTGGGGATTATCATAAGATTTCAAAACGATTTTATGGGCCTTATCAAGTTCTCAAGAAGATAGGCGTCTCTGCTTATCAACTTCAACTTCCAGCTTAGTCTCGCATTCATAATGTGTTTCATGTTTCGTGCCTCAAACCAGCCCATGGGTTTGTCATTCCTACATTAGAGTTGCCTCCTACGGTATTTCGCAATCATCCATTATTGGTGCCACTTTGTATTTTGGGTACACGGATGATTCAGCGACGAAGCCTTAGGTGTCTTAGTTATTAGTTCAATGGCAAGGACTACCTCTAGAGGATTCTAGCTGGGAAGATCTACATATTTTTAAATGTCCGTGTTTTGATTTCTACCTTGAGGACAAGGTACTATTTCAAGAAAGGGGGAAAACTGATACAGACCAACTAAGTAGACCATTGTCTACTAGGAGTAAACAG
Source organism: Combretum micranthum (assembly GCA_024138025.1). NCBI lineage: Eukaryota > Viridiplantae > Streptophyta > Magnoliopsida > Myrtales > Combretaceae > Combretum > Combretum micranthum. The sequence goes on from JAMXBD010000711.1 coordinate 39,826, forward strand.
AAACCATCAAGATTTGCAGATTATACAACATGAGCTGGATATATACATATATGAGCTGGATGTATACACATGCAGGTACCAAATTGTAACAGATTCAAGTAACAAAACATATGTAAAGTGTAAACAGCAAGATAGTTAGTTACTTTACTGTTTAGCCAGCTCAGATTCATGTAACCAACAATATAAATAGTAAGCAAATACATCGGAAAGGGATCATCAAACCCTAATTTCTAGAGATGGTGTCTCAAGAGTTTAGCCAACTCGAATAGGCTTGTTTCCTATCTGTACATTCAACATATCAGAATTATTTTTCTTTGTTCATCTTAAGAAAAGTAAATGAAACATAGAGAAAGAGTGAACTTAGGGTTTCAAGTAGCAGAGAGCAAGGAAAGAGTGAGGCGAGGTTCAAACACGAGAGGGACAGAGTGATCATGAACCCTAATTTGTTAGGGTAATTGTGTAGTAGTGAGCCGAGCCAAGATTGGGCTTGCTGAATATACAGGCCTATCATATTTATGAAGTTTCAAAAATTTGAGCTAAAATGAATAGCATGACTCGTAATTTCAAGTTACTTTGCTCATGTGTGCAAATTCGATTGTTTTATTAAAAAAAATCATTGTAGTTTTGGTTAGGGGTGCGCAAGATTATACAACTGAATGACATGAAGTTAATAAAGTTAATCTTAAAATTATTTATTAATATTCATTCGCTATTACAATTATATTACATCTTATAGATATCTATGAGAATTTTATAATGATTTCAATATGATTTTTTTTAAAACTTCATGAAAAAAATCATTCAAACAATATCAAGAGTATTTACTGCATTTCATAGATATATGTCACTTGAAAATTAATCATTATAAAAATATGTAGAGTTAATATTGTCATGCCTCAAAAGGAGGCTTAGTTAGATTGTCCTAAAGTTATCATACCATGTGTGCACCCGTAATATGAGAGCCATCTTGTAAGTTAGAGATTACAAGACTTTATCTTAATTATTTAAATCATATAATATAGATATGATATCTTCATATAAACTTATTATGGATTCCGATTTTCCATATTCCATCAGGATCGTAGAGAATTGATATCTCTTACCAAATAGCGAAAATTGGGTAATAACCAACAAAATGCAAAATATTTCTCATTTATACATGTTATCTAATTTGTATTATAAGTTTATTGCTACCTATCTTTCTAACTTCAAATGGGTTTGATGGAAAAGCTCTCTTGACACATTCCTAGCCTAATCCCTACTAGCGCTACTTTATACAAAACTATTGGGGGATGAGTGAATCACAGGCTCAGTAAGATAACCTGACCAACCACACCACACATCAGACAATATCAAACAAATTTAATTAACATGCCTATGTCATGCAATAATCAATCATATGTACAAGGACAAGTTGGATAACCGGAATCCAAATAGGATGTAGATTTACACCCTCTCATCGGTGTTGGAAGGAAGCCTTGAAGAGTGATATACGTGCCCAGGAAAATCAGAGAACCAAGAAAGAATGGGTACCATAAACTCTCACAAATTACTTTAAAAAATTTCACTCTTATCCTTGGAACAAAGAAACACCATTAAGTATCAGCTATTTCATGTTGATACCACAAGCGGTGTTCCTTTGATACTAGTTAGTTCCTGTAGAACAGAACAGAACAAAGGTGCTTCTGGAAGAACTAGGAAAATGTTATTTAGCAAACTAGTGTGTCACCAGAGAACCGAAATGCTAATATGAATAGGGTCATCACTCCTTTTAAAATGCAATATGTGCATATAATGCAATGCATGTCCATTTTTATTTATGGTACCAATAGTTTTTAGTCAAGTTTAAAGTGATCATACAACTAACAGACAAATATCAACATGTTTCATACAATATTTATCATACAAAAGAATTATCACTTATATTATGATAATTTGGCATTCAAGCATACACCAATCATCATGCATTATACCTAATCTTACATGCATTTTAGTTGAATAAATTATTACAAGTGCAACTTCTCTACAAGCACAAATAATGGAATAAGTCAAAGTTACTCACCTGTGATCCTCGCTAAACTAGATATTCTTGAAATACAAGAACCGATCTATTTTTCCTATGAAAATGAAATAACATATATTTATTATTATTTTGTTATTTACATAATGATATTGACGGTATTCTTTTAGGTCTTAGTTATCAATTATGGTATATTCTCTACTTATTTAACTAGGAATTTTATCTTTATATATATATATATATTTTCTTATGATCAAAGTTATGAATTTATAAGAGAAGTCCTCCTATTTGTAATGGTTATCCAATTTTATTACTTAAACAATTTATCCTTTTATTAATTCCTAAAATAAGATATTTGAAACAATATATTCACCATATTAATCATGTTATAACTTATACTATAATTTACACTAATTCTAAATTAGACGTATTTTAGAAATTACATACTCCTTTCTTTTTATGATTTTGCCTAGTATATTAATTTAAGCCGAGTTGATTGAAACTAATCACCTAATTCAATTATTAAATCTACTTTAGTTAGCTTAATCAATCTAATATGATTTTACTTAGTAGAATAATTCATTTAAGATATATTAGTTCTATTTATATTATTTACAATTCATTGTCACTTATTAAGACAAAATACTTATTAACATAATGTAAATAATGCAACTAACCTTCTATGATTGTGTAAGTGTCCTATCTTGATATTTAATTTAATTTCTATTACCTGTATTGTCCTTTTATGATTTTATGGTAATAAAATTTACTACTTATTATTTATTTTCATTTTTTTTGTCTTGATCTTAAAATATTTTATATTTTATTTTTATCAGGTAATTACGGGGTTCATACTTAGTAAATTAGTAATTTATTACGATTGTTATTATCATTTTATATTGTTCCGTAGCTTGATCGATTGTAGCAACAAATATCTATTTCTAATTATTTATTTTCTTCTTGTTTTTCTTGATCTTATTTGATATTAAATATTTTTATTGAGTAGTCATAGAATTCATTCTCAATAAACTGATATTTTATTATTACTATTATTATCACTTTCAAACTGTTCTTTAATTTATAGTAACTAGTATTTTTTTCTATCATTTAATTTATCGTGTTCCTCTTATTCTACTTTATGTATTTATTTTGTTATTTTTGGGAATCACATTGTTCAAAATTTTAACTTATTAAATTTTCCATTCTTATATATCTATACTAGATAATTATTTAGAATATTTATAATTCATTTTTATTTGTACAATATATTAATATTAGCAATAATATTGTAAGTGATATTTTCTCTAATAATTTTTGAAGTTGCTAAATTACACTTATTATATTTTATTAATATTTAAATCTTTTTGGTTGAAATCACCTTTTTAAATCTTATTTTATTTCTTTTATTGCACACATATATAAATATATATAATAGGTATATATACTGGTTTTGGACGAAACAGACTTAATCTGAAAAATTTTACATGTACGTTGGCATCCTATACCACCGGTGTTGATTCCCAGGTGCCGGTGCTCATGTAAATTTTTATACAATTCAAATGCCAGCGTACACTGGCTTAAAGGCCGCTAGCATTTAACGGACACCGCAGCGTGGTGGCATACGCCGACCTCAAACGCTGCCGGCTTTCCTTTCAGAAGCCAATGTTGGACGAAATTTACTTGGTTTAAAAATTTACGTAGCCTCTGTTCGAGGCTACACTGCTTCTACGCTGCCAGCCTATCCTTGTAAGCTGCCGACGTAGGGCCGGCGTTAGCACTGTTCATTGTCTTCCTCGTTTTTTCTCTATTTTGAACTTACTTTTCTTAATTAATTTATATATTATACTTGTGTTTAAACTTCTTTTAAGTATTTTTCCATACTTTATGAAATAGCTATGAATTTCTTAATTTACATATTAATGTGTTATTGAAATGATATATATATATATATATGTATATGTGTGCTTGGATAATATAATTAGTATATGTGTTATGCATGTGCTATTTTGTATGTGTATAGTATAATAAAATTAATATTATTGTATTACATGTATAAATGTGTATAGTGTAATGAATAAGTATGTCTTTTAAAAATTAATATGTATGTATTATGTTTAGAATTTAATAAAATTTCTTTTGAATGGCTTAAGATTAATGACAAAAATTTTAAAAAATTTAAGTCTACTTTTTAAGCCTAAATCAAACTCAAATGCATTTGAAATTAACCCAAATTAATCTTAGCTCAAATATACCCCTAAAGTCAAATTTTGGATGAGTATTGACTTTATTTTAGACAAGTTTTGGACCCTTTCTGGCAGCCCTATTTCCCCGTACGAATTTTTCTTTTGTTTTTTTCTTTTCTTTTCTTTCTTTCTTCCTTTCCATCTCAAAATCCTAAACCCTAAGCCAAAATCAATTACAAGCTTTTGGGATTCAAACATTATTCCAAGCCAAGACCTAACCATGTAAGTTAAAATGCAAGCTTAATCTTTTTATTTATGTTCTATATTGTGCTTGTTTGTAAAGGTTAGATAAAAATAAAATTTATGTACTAATTGGTGTGAGATTGATTTGGTGCATTGATGATAGTTTAAATAAGATTACATGGCTAGAGGAGTTGTAGTGTATATCTTATTTGAATGTTAACATGTGAGGATGAGTATGTTAGGAAGATTGAAGGATTTAGTAGTTGAAGTGTGATTGATGTTTTGATGATTAGAAGTATGATTTATGTTGTTAGGATAGTATATAAAACATATGACAAGCTTTGGAAAGTTTAAATTAAGTTTGGAGAAATTTTGAAGTGGATAAATTTTTGTAATAAAACAGGGGAAACAAAAACTTTTTTGTATAGGCTTAAATTTGAGTGTACGCAGGCATCTGGCACTTCTACCGCCGGCTTAGAGGCGGTGTTGGAAATGAACAGAATTAAATTTTCTTAAAGCCGCTTAAACGCTGCTGGTTTTCATTAAGAAAGTCTGCCAGTGTTTATCTTTTAAAATGTATGCCGGCTATTAGGGTTCCAACGCCGCCGGCTTAGGAGCGGTGTGGAATGGGAACAGAACGATAATTCTTAATGCCGGGTGTAAAGCCACCGGCGTAGGATCCAAGCTGCCAGCGTACATGGATACACTGCCGTGTTGGGGGTATTCACGGGCGTGGACCAACCTCGTGTACCTCTCGAAAATTTTTGGAAATTTGGAGTTTCATTCTACACTAGCTCAAAGCTGCTGGCATAGAGTGAAGGTTGCCGACGTATCCTTGAACGCTGCCAGTGTTAGTAGTGTTGAACTACAATGTATTGTACACCGGTTCAAAGCCGCCGGCTTTGAAGGTCGGCGTATCCCCTGCACTTTTCATTTTTTAAAACTTTCTTCAAAATTTACTGAAGCTTGGAATATGATCAATTAAATATTTGTTAAGTGTTCTATGATATAATAGGATGTTTAAATGCTTTAATATGACCTTGTATTAATTTATTTGAATTTCTTTGATTAATTGTATTTTCAACTAGTTAATTAGTACTTAAGCTAAGTGTGAAATTTACTATTATCTTAAACAGAGATAGATCCTCGCTCAACCAACCCCATTAGTTCCCGAGCTATCTCAGGTACGCAGTAACTTGCTTGATTCTTTGTTAGGGTAGGCATCACAAAACTACTTTAAATTAAGAAAATCTCATTAATTGATGAGTGTGATTTTTCCTTGTTTGCCGTTAATCTGGTTCGGAGAGCGGCACCTGCTCAGATTAGGGGCAGGGTACTTTCTCGTTAATGGATAGAATTATTTAGGAGATATGAGTATCCGGCTACTCATATCAACCCCTGAGCGTCGTGATGCGTTACTCAGGATCCTAGTATTACGGATACGCCGGAAGGTGGGGCTACCTAGTCTATGAACAGTAGGGACCACTCAGGGAGGCGGACATACTAATCCCTGTTGTCCGGAGTTTGAATACTCTCATGTTGTTTTACTAATAAAGATTGAACAATAAAATTGATTGTTGCATAATGCATTTAGTCTAAGAATGTGTGACTCATTTGCATTTGTATTCGTTACTTGTGTACTGGGCCTTTGGCTCATATTTTATCCATTTCAGGTGATGACTCGATGAGTTCTATGCGAGTATGGGGTACGGAACCGACTTTGAAGATTTTCTTGATGGTTTGGAGGATTAGAGTTAACCATGGACTCAATGGAACCCTATAATTGTAATAGACTAGATGTGATTTCTTTTGTTGGTAATGTAACTAAAGTGTTAGTTTGGTTGTGTTTTGAAGATTTTGTTAAGGCTTGTAAGAAGCCTTTGGATGTAATATATATATATATATATATATGTACTAGCTATGTAGGAATTAAGTTGTTTCCTTTGCAAATATGTTGGTAGTGAAGTAGTGTAATTTTGTTTAAGGTTTAAAAAAAAAAATTATGATTTCTATTATATTATCTATGTGGAATTAGATAAACAATTTCTCAAACAATTCTTTCAGACAACCTTACATATAATCTTATAGGTTATATGTGGTTGGGGAACTGTTATCGCCTATTTCAAATATAGGGGTGATAGCGGGTCCTTACAGTTGGTATCAGAGCAGTTTGATTAATTGTTTATCTAATTGTAATAATCATTTAAGACTTGACCTAGACACAATTAAGTAGTATAGAAAAGAGTTAAGTTATCCAAATAGTTGTGTATAATTTCCTTCTTGCTTGTTTCATATACTTGTTATTTGTTTTCTTGTTTACTAATTGCTTATTGTTTGTTTGATGACTTGTTGAATTGTTTGTTCATTTATATATGAATGTGAATGTTAATTGATAAGTTTTGCATGTGATTAGAGATTGATATACATGTGTATGTGTGTTAATATATATATACAATTGTAAAGATGGACAGGTTGAGGAGGTCTACAAGGCAACATTCTGATAGAGAAAGTATGCCACCACCACCACAGTCATCGTCTACATTTGCTCCTACTTCATCTTCTACACCGAGTAGTGAGACTACTCCATCTCCTGCATCGGCTTCAGCTTCACAAGTTCCTCCACTGACTCAGATTCCTCCACCTCCACCTATGCCACCCATTCCTCCTATGCCACAAATACCCACTGGTGATCCGAATTCGATGTATAGTATGATGAGGGACATGATGGCAATGATGCAGCAGTATCAGATGATGATGTATCAACAAACACAGCATCTCATGCAGCAAGGTAACCAGCAGGGAATGAGACAAAATGAGGTTGCTCCTGTAAATGATCAATCCAACCAAATCAAGTTACATGATTTTAGCAAGATGGTTCCCGAGCTTGATGGCACTAGTACTGATCCCACAGTAGCTGAAGGTTGGATAGAGGAGCTTGAGAAAACCTTTGCAGCTAGTAGAACACCGGAAGATAATAAAGATGATTTAGCGGTTTATATGATGAAGAAAGAGGCTTACAATTAGTGGAGATTAACTAGTGGAAATCTACAACAACCCATATCATGGAATGCATTCAAGGATATATTTTTCACCAAATATTTTCCAAATTCAGTGAGAGAAAGGATGATAGCCGATTGGTTGAACTTGAGACAAGGGAGCAAGACTATAGATGAATACTATGGTGAATTTTGTAGATTGTTGCGCTTTGCTGGAGGTGATTACTGGGATGAGAGAATGAAAGTTCAGAAATTTCAGAATGGACTGAATGAAGAAATTCAAAGTGAAGTGAAGAAATTTGAGTTGCATACCCTATCAGATACTGTGGCCAAAGCTTTGCTAATGGAGCAAATTCAGAATGATAGTAGAAAGAGAAGCTGCTTTCTGGGAAAGAGACCCGCTTCCACTTCATCCTATGATAATTATCGGGGTTGGTAAAGGAAAGAAGCCTTTTATGGGACGACAAGGAAATCAAAAGCCGACATATAAAGCTTCTACACTTGCATTTGAAAAGAAATGCTTTAGGTGTTATGGTCCTCATGAGTTGTCCGATTGTAAGTGGACTCCCAATGCATGTTTTTCATGTGGTCAAGTTGGACATAAGTCTAAAGAGTGCAAGAATCCGAAACTACCACCGGTCTTCTGTGCATATTGCAAGCAAAGAGGTCATCATATTGCTAACTGCAAGGATCGACCTGATGTTAAGAGTGGAGTTGACATAGAGAAGGGAAAGACAAATGCAAGGGTTTTCACCTTACAGCAGATTGAGGATACTCCCTCAGTAGACACTTTGGCAGGTATACTGAGTGTTGCTAGTAGGGATGCATATGTGCTGATTGATACCGGAGCAACTCATGCTTGTATTTCTGAAAATTTTATGAATGAATGTGAGCTTGTTTCTGAAATGTTGATTGATCGTATTATGTGTGTGACTACTCCATTGGTGATTGAAAATAGGCATCCTGTGTGTGTAAAAATATAAGTGTTGTGATTTCAAATGTGAACATGCCTATTGATATGATAGTATTGCCTTTATCTAATTTTGATGTGATTTTGGGCATGAATTGGTTAAATCATTATAAGGTTACGATTGATTGTAGTAAGGCAAAGCTAAGTTTTAGCTTGATTGGAAAGAGTTTCACATATAAATTGGAGAGGCTAAGACCTAGGAGTATGAAGTTTATGGAGCTATGGGAAAAACTAGTTGTGGCAGCTATGAATATTGAAGAAGTGGATATCAAAATGACGCTAATTGTGAATGAGTTTGTGGATGTATTTCCTAAGAAGTTACCCGGACTACCACCAAATAGGGAGATAGAGTTTGGAATTGAAGTATTGCTTGGAACAGTTTCTATCTCTAAAGCTCTGTATAGAATGGCTCCAGCAGAGTTGAAAAAGTTAAAGTTACAATTGCAAGAGTTACAAGATTTGGGCTTTATCAGACTGAGTATATCGCCTTTGGGTGCTCTTGTACTGTTTGTTAAAAAGAAAGATGAAAGTTTACGTATGTGTATTGATTACAGGGAACTGAACCTAGTTACTATTAAGAACAAATACCCTTTACCTAGGATCGATGATTTATTTGATCAGTTGAAGGGAGCCACAGTGTTTTCTAAGATCGACTTGAGATCAGGATATTATCAACTTAAGATCAAATCACAAGATATTCGAAGACAGCTTTCAGAACTCGGTATGGGCATTTTGAGTTTTTGGTGATGCCTTTTGGGTTAACTAATGCTCCAGCCGCATTCATGGATTTGATGAATAGAGTCTTCAAGGATTATCTGGATTCATTTGTCATAGTATTCATTGACGATATTCTGATATATTCTCGGAACAAGGAAGAGCATCGAGAGCATTTAAGACTTGTGTTACAAAACTCCGAGGGAAGAAACTCTATGCGAAATTTAACAAGTGTCAGTTTTGGTTGGAAGAAATATCCTTTCTTGGACATATTATTTCAAAGGAAGGTATTTCAGTTGATCCAATGAAGATTGAAGCTATTTTGAGATGGACAAGACCTACTAATGTGAGAGATTAGAAGTTTCCTTGGATTAGCTGGATACTACCGAAGGTTTGTTGAAGGATTTTCGAAACTTGCATCCCCATTAACAAAGTTGACACGGAAGAATACTAAGTATGTGTGGGATGACAAGTGTGAGAGGAGTTTTGAAGAGTTGAAAGAAAGATTGATATCAGCTCCTATTCTGGCACTGCCTGTTAGTGGAAAGGAATTCGAGGTTTTTAGTGATGCGTCTATCCAAGGACTCGGTTGTGTTCTCATGCAAGATGGAAAAGTTATAGCTTATGCATCAAGGCAACTAAAACCCCATGAGAAGAATTATCCGGTGCATGATCTTGAGTTGGCAGCAGTAATTCTCGCACTGAAACTTTGGAGACACTATTTGTTTGGAGAGAAATGCAAGATCTACACGGATCACAAAAGTTTGAAATACATATTCACACAGAAGGAGCTTAATATGAGGCAAAGAAGATGGCTTGAGTTGATTAAAGATTATGATGTGGAAATACTTTATCATCCTGGAAAAGCTAATGTAGTAGCAGATGCACTCAGTAGGAAGAAGCAAATGAATGATGTGACTTTGATTTCTAGTCAAAGAGAGATTCAGATGGATTTCATGAAGTTAGAACTTGAAGTTACATTAGAGCAAGTTGATGTGATATTGGCTCAATTATCCTTGCAACCGACAATTTTGGAAAAGATTAAACAAGTTCAAAAGGAAGATGATGAAGCTAAAAGAATAAAGATTGCTATTGGTGAAGGGAAGAGAAAAGAGTTGAGGATTGATGAGGATGAAGTTGTTAGATATGGGAATCGACTTTTTGTGCCATATGAGTTGAGAGAAGAAATCATGAAGGAAGCTCATTCGTCTTCATATTCAATCCACCCGGGAACCACCAAAATGTATAGAGATTTGAAGAAAAATTTATGGTGGGAAGGTTTGAAGAGAGATATTGCTCAATATGTTTCCAAGTGTTTGACTTGTCAACAAATAAAAATCGAGCATCAAAGACCCGGAGGAGAACTTCAACCTTTATCTATACCCGAATGGAAATGGGATGATATCACTATGGATTTCATATCGGCCTTACCCAAGACTATTGCCAAATATGAAGTTATTTGGGTAATCGTGGATAGATTAACGAAATCGGCTCATTTCATACCTTTGAGGGTTGGAGATTCCTTAGAAAGGATGGCACATATCTATATCAAAGAAATAGTGAGATTACACGGATTCCGAAGACATTACTTCTGATCGAGATTCTCGCTTTGTCAGCCGGTTTTGGAAAAGTTTACATGCTGCTTTAGGTACTCAACTTCAGTTTAGTACTGCATTTCATCCACAGACAGACGGGCAATCGAAAGAACGATTCAAATCTTGGAAGATATGCTTAGAGCATGTGCTCTAGATTTTGGCAATAAGTGGGATACTTATTTGCCACTTGTTGAATTTGCCTACAACAATAGCTTCCAAGTAACAATTCAAATGGCACCCTATGAAGCACTTTATGGTAGGAAATGCAGATCTCCAATACACTGGGATGAAGTTGGGGAAAGAGCTATTTTAGGTCCAGAATTGGTACAACAAGCAGTGGATAAGATCCAAGTAGTTAAACAAAGGATGAAAATGGCTCAAGATCGGTATAAAAGCTATGCTGACATGAGAAGAAGACCATTGGAGTTTGAAGTTGGCGACCATGTGTTTCTTAAAATTTCTCCAACAAAAGGGATTATTAGATTTGGAGCTAGAGGCAAATTGAATCCAAGGTACATTGGTCCATATGAGATTCTAGAAAGAATTGGACCATTAGCTTATCGATTGGCTCTACCACCAAATTTGTCGGAAGTGCATGATGTATTCCATGTGTCACAACTTCGAAAATGTATATCAGATCCCGAAGCTATCATTTCTACACATCAACCAGAGGTTTCAACCGAATTTGAGCACAGTTGAGAAGCCGATCAAAGTCTTGGATAGAATTGATAAAGTGTTAGGAGAAAAATAATTCCTTATGTGAAGGTCTTGACTGGACAAACCGAGAGAGAAGCAACGTGGAGCCCAAGGATGAAATGAGGCAAAAGTACCCGAGTTATTTGAATAGTGTTTAAGGTAAGCTAAGTTTCGAGGACGAAACTTTTTGAAGGAGGAGAGAATGAAATAGCTATGAATTTCTTAATTTACATATTAATGTGTTATTGAAATGAATATATATATATATATGTATGTGTGCTTGGATAATATAATTAGTATATGTGTTAGGCATGTGCTATTTTGTATGTGTATAGTATAATGAAATTAATATTATTGTATTACATGTATAATGTGTGTATAGTGTAATGAAAAGTGTGTCTTTTGCAAATTAATATGTATGTGTTATGTTTAGAATTTAATAAAATTTCTTTGAATGCTTAAGATTAATGACAGAAATTTTACAAAATTTAAGTCTACTTTTTAAGCCTAAATCAAACTCAAATGCATTTGAAATTAACCCAAATTAATCTTAGCTCAAATATACCCCTAAAGTCAAATTTTGGATGAGTATTGAATTTATTTTAGACAAGTTTTGGACCCTTTTTGGCAGCCCTATTTCCCTAGACGAATTTTTCTTTTCTTTTCTTTCTTTCTTTCTTCCTTTCCATCTCAAAATCCTAAACCCTAAGTTAAAATCAATTACAAGCTTTTGGGATTTAAAGATCATTCCAAGCCAAGACCTAACCATGTAAGTTAAAATGCAAGCTTAATCTTTTTATTTATGTTCTATATTGTGCTTGTTTGCAAAGGTTAGATAAAAATAAAATTTATGTACTAATTGGTGTGAGATTGATTTGGTGCATTGATGGTAGTTTAAATAAGATTACATGTTAGAGGAGTTGTAATGTATATCTTATTGAATGTTGACATGTGAGGATGAGTATGTTAGGAAGATTGAAGGATTTAGTAGTTGAAGTGTGATTGATGTTTTGATGATTAGAAGTAGATTTATGTTGTTAGGATAGTATATAAAACATATGACAAGCTTTGGAAAGTTTAATTAAGTTTGGAGAAATTTTGAAGTGGATAAATTTTTGTAATAAAACAGGGAACAAAAACTTTTTGTATAGGCTTAAATTTGAGTGTACGCCGGCATTTGTCACTTCTACGCCGCCGGCTTAGAGGCGGTGTTGGAAGTGAACAGAATTAAATTTTCTTAAAGCCGCTTAAACGCTGCCGGTTTTCACTGGGAAAGTCTGCCAGTGTTTATCTTTTAAAATATATGCTGGCTATTAGGGTTCCAACGCCGCCGGCTTAGGAGCGGTGGGAATGGGAACAGAACGATAATTCTTAATGCCGGGCGTAAAGCCACCGGCGTAGGAACCCAGGCTGCCAGCGTACATGGATACGCTGCCGGTGTTAGGGGTATTCATGGGTGGACCAACCCCGTGTACCGCTCGGAAATTTTTGAAAATTTGGAGTTTCATTCTACACCGGCTCAAAGCCGCCGGCATAGAGTGAAGCTCGCGCGTTAGCAGTGTTGAACTACAATGTATTGTACACCGGTTCAAAGCCGTCGGCTTTGAAGGCCGGCGTATCCCTGCACTTTTCATTTTTTAAAACTTTCTTCAAAATTTATCGAAGCTTGGAATATGATCAATTAAATATTGTTAAGTGTTCTATGATATAATAGAATGTTTAAATGCTTTAATATGACCTTGTATTAATTTATTTGAATTTCTTTGATTAGTTGTATTTTCAACTAGTTAATTAGTACTTAAGCTAAGTGTGAAATTTACTATTATTTAAACAGAGACAGATCCTCGCTCAGCCAATCCCATTAGTTCTCGAGCTATCTCAGGTACGTAGTAACTTGCTTGATTCTTTGTAGGGTAGGCATCACAACCAAACTACTTTAAATTAAGAAAATCTCATTAACTGATGAGTGTTGATTTTTCCTTGTTTGCCGTTGACTCTGGTTCAGAGAGCGACACCCTACTCAGATTGGGGGCAGGGTACTTTCTCGTTAATGGATAGAATTATTTAGGAGATATGAGTATCCGAGCTACTCATATCAACCCCCTGAGCGTCGTGATGCATCCACTCATGATTCTCTAGCATTACAGGATACGCCGGAAGGTGGGGCTACCTAGTCTATACGAACAGTAGGGACCACTCAGGGAGGCGGACATAATACTAAATCCCTGTTATCCAGAGTATGAATACTCTCATGTTGCTTTACTAATTAAAGATTGAACAATAAAAATTGATTGTTGTATATGCATTTAGTATAAGAATGTGTGACTCATTTTGCATTTGTATTTGTTACTTGTGTACTGGGCCTTTGGCTCATATTTATCCATTTCAGGTGACGACTTCGATGAGTTCTATGCGAGTATGGGGTACGGAACTGACTTTGAAGATTTTCTTGATGGTTTGGAGGATTAGAGTTACCATGGACTCAATGGAACCCATAATTGTAATGGACTAGATGTGATTTCTTTTGTTGGTAATGTAACTAAAGTGTTAGTTTAGGTTGTGTTTTGAAGATTTTGTTAAGGCTTGTAAGAAGCCTTTGGATGTAATATGTATATATATATGTACCTAGCTATGTAGAATAAGTTGTTTCCTTTGCAAAATATGTTGGTAGTGAAGTAGTGTAATTTTGTTTAAGGTTTAAAAAAAAAAAAGATCTATGATTTCTATTATATTATCTATGTAGAATTAGATAAAAAATTCCTCAAACAATTCTTTCAGACAACCTTACATATAATCTTATAGGTTATATGTGGTTGGAGAACTGTTATCGCCTACTTCAAATATAGGGTGATAACGGGTCCTTACACTTTACATGTATCACACGTGATATATCAATATATAAAACACCTAATAATCATAACTCTCTATGATTTTTCTAGTTTCTACATATCATAATACATAAATGAAGTTTCAAGGTTAGATTTACCTTGTTTGAGTTATTATGATGTTGGTGGGTCCTTTTCCATGCTTGGCACGAATCCTAAGTTGATACGAATATGATTTAAACTAAGGTTTAATACATAATTAAACTTGAAACGAATTTAACTTACCTTACTTTATTAATTTGTCAAGTTTGTGGTCGTGTCTTTGTTGCTGTTGTTTGAACTAATATAAGGACTATATGTTGTTGTTTTGGAGCTGTGTTGACTATTGTTTGATATGGTTCATTGGCTGCTAAGGTAAGGTTTAGTTTGTCTTGTTGTTTTGTTCATGATTGAGTTTATTTAGAGAAGGAAGGGAGATGCAATTCACCTATTTCCACCAAAAGCTCACTTGCAGCGTGATTCTTATTGCATTTATGAGCTGCTTAGGTGGCCAATTTTGATTAGTTTTTGTTGTTGAAATATTGACTTCAAGAAGATGCATTATTTGTGTAAATTGTATGAGATTTTCGACTACAATGATTTGGACGATTTCCAACCGTAATACATCCTTTTCCCCACGAATTTTGGGCAAATAATAATATAATATTATTTAGTTAGTTAATTATCTTTGTTTCAGGGTAGTTTATAAGGTTAAATGGGTATAAATATGTCAGTTATTCAGAGTTTTATCTCCAAAAATTATTTAAAACTTTTATTAAAGACGTGTATGTGTGTTATTGTGTATGTGTTGGTTACATACAGGGAAGGCTAAAAAATAAGGAGAAAGAGAGAACGTGAAAAGGAAATAAAAAAAAAAAAGTAAGGAAGATAGGATGAATGGAAATACAAAAAAAAAAAAAAAAATGATGAATTTATATCAACAACTGTGTGAAGAGTGGGCAAAAATATGAACTGTTGCAAAAAGTCAATTTTGCGGGTCCAAATAACACGTTAATAAATACTTATTCGATAATAATTTTAGGTGAAAATTACATATTATCATACTAAATATTCTGAATATTATGGTATACATAGAATCTTTAGTTTAAGGCTTTTACTTTTCAGTTTTTATACCTGCTATCGTAAATTATATTTTATCTATTTAAAAGTTTTATTTAGTGGTATTTGGATTATATTGCCCTTAATTTAACTTTATTATGAATTTATAGGGTTTGTAATTACATATTAATTCATTGCTATTTATAAATTTATTCTAGAGTTTTTATTAGATTAGAAATTTAATATTTATTATATATTTGTTACTTTGTTTTTTTTACTAATTATAAGTTACTAGGTTAGATCATAATTTTAGTTTCTATAAACTCAGAATTATTTAACTTAAAGGTATGATATGTTTCGAATATTACAACTTAGGTTCTTAAATATTAAACAGTTTTCTTTATTCTTTCATTTACTTTACGTCGAACATTCTGTATTTTCAAAGTCTTATCGATAAGGATTCTTTATTCTAATGTTTTTTATACTTAAAAATTTAAATTGCGAAAAATTTGAGTGATTTATGATACTTTTTTTATAACTCTTTTATGATTCTACATTTTATTTATAATATTTATTATAATTGGGGTTATGTAAATTAAGGGGATTAAAAATATTGGTATAAATTTTGATTTTAATAAAATAAATAAAAAAATATATTTAGATAAGATATTTATGCAATAGTTCGTGTTCATTTTCTTAGCATTACATGTTGGAAAAAAAAATGTTTGCTAAATCAAATTATATAATTTATGTGCATATGATTGCTTTTTAGACATAAATAGATCATAAAAAATATATAAATATGATAGATTTTAATAACATCAATTGAAGAAAAAAGTTACTAAATCAAATTATATAATTTATGTGCAATATGATTGCTTTTTAGACATAAATAGATCATAATATATATATAATATGATAGCTTTTAATAACATCAATTGAAGAAAAAAAGTTACTAAATCAAATTAAATAATTAATGTGCAATAAGATTCAATTGTAATAAAATAATAATAATTATTACTTATGGTATATTTTGAATATGAAATAGTTTGTAATAAGAATTTATTTAGTTAGATAATTTTGTGATAAAAGAATTTATTATTATTAGTTATTGTGAAAGAAAAAGTTAAAAGGAAATATATATATATATATACATATATAGGGAGAGAGTAGTTAGTATAAGAAAGAAAATAGTAATCAGTGTAATAAATATATATTGAAAAAGTAAAGAAAAAAAAGTACACTAATGGAATTTGGATCCATGACCTCATATATGAAATTTATATACTCAACCACTAGACCACATTTAATCATTATATACATATGATATTATTTTTTTATATAATATTTAAAAATTAATTTTTTCCGAGTTTAGGAGGCCGGGCCCTATAGGCTCCCTCGAGATCCGCCTCTGGTTTTGGTGCTGGCTAAAATCAGGCCAGTTATTAGCCCAAGTCATTAAAAATGACTCAAATAGTTCTAGCACCTAAAGGTATCATAAGATGACACCCTAGTACGGTAAGGCTTGTGTCTGTGATCAGTTGAGAATAGGGATGCAACCGGGGCGGGTCATTATAGGGTACCCGGCCCGCCCGAACCGTTAAAAACCCTGTAGGGTCAGACCCTATAGGGTCGCGGGACGGGTTTGGAAAATTACTTGCTGACCCTATAGGGTTTAGGGGCGGGTTCGGGTCATTACAAAAACCCGATGGGTAACCCGAACCCGTCATAATATAAATAATTAAAAAAATTAAATTATTATTCTTATTATGATCTACATATAACTGTCTACCATTATTTTTTTTCCTTTTTTGAGGGGAAGAAGTTAATTTAGTTTTCTATGTATTACCCCGAGCCTCACACTTTTCCTTTGGCAAATATGTACTCGTAACTTCGATTCATGGATCCAACCTTTTGCTATATATTGGTTCTAATTACAGATACAAATACATTATATTTAGAGGTTAACTTATGTAATCATTATGAATGTTATGAGACACTTTATTTGTAAAAAATAAAATAAAAGTTAGAATACACGTATTATCATTATAAAAGGAAAAAAGAAAAAAAAACCTACGTAAAAGGATTTCCTACTCAGCACGCATTAAAATGACTATATAGATATTTTAAGGGATGCCATCAAAAACCCCCAGTTATAATTGTCAGACATTTCATGGATATTATTTATGTTTATAGGCACGGTTCCTACTTCCTACATATGTATTATGTATATTTATGTAAGTGAAGTAATGTCTTTTCATCTACATTTGAAAATCTTCTTATGATAGTTTTAAACCTTTATATTTCTTAATAAAGTTATGGCATATCTTGTAAAATTCATTCAAGCATAGTTGTAACTAACTATTATGCTCCTATAGGATAAAATTATCGTTAAATTTTGTAATTTAACTAAGTGTTGAGAAGAGGAAAAAAAAAATTAAGCGGGTCGCGGGGCGGGGCGGGTCAGGGTCAAAACCCTACAGGGGCGGGTTTGGGTATTGAATAGAAAACCCTGTAGGGTCACGGGACGGGTTTGGGAAACCTTATTAGGAAGCGGGCGGGTTCGGGTCTTATACGACCCGTCCCAAACCCGCCCCGGTTGCATCCCTAGTTGAGAACCTAGGTTGGCCATTTTTTCAAGGTGTGTATCCCTCACGCACAGGTGGGGTCGTGTGGCACATGCCACGCACATGACTTCCGTCAATCATGTCTGCATGAAGTGGGCAGTCCACTGAGCTCGTTTTAAGGTTATTTTTTGCCTTGTTTTCTTTGCAATGTTATCAAATTAATCATGAGATTACACATAGAGTCGTTTACATTTTTGCCATTAAATGAATTTTGTAACGCCGAAAAAGCCAATAAAATCATCTGTAAAGTTAAAAAAAAAATATGAACTACTCCAATAATAACCGTTCAAAAATAAGCAAAATTGACGCATATTGAGAGCTAGAGATTAATCAATTTGATGATTTAAACAATGGGAAGCTGCTTTTGATCGTTAATTTAATACAAAAACGAGTGGATGAAACATAATTTTGATCAAAAGTATTCATGAGACAGTCAAGAAATTCATTCATGAAAAAGATTTTTTTTTTTTACCATGATTAATACACTTCCCATGTCGATTTGAACCAAGGACACTATAAATAGAGGCTGGCCTAATAGATCCACAACGTCAAGAAATGCACAAAAAGCACTCAAAATATTGAAATCTAAGTGTTTTTAATGATTTGGGTTTCGAAGCTTTTTTCTCTAAGATTCCACTTGTGCTGGTAACATCCAAGCATTGAGGGGGTACAAAAAGGAATAGCTCCAAAATCTTCTTACACCATAACATCAGAGCTCTTTCTCTCTCTAATAGAGTTTTGAAAGTCAAGAACTTGTCTCTAGAAGTTCTTGACTTGAAAGGTATTTTAAAGAATTTGGTGACTACAACAAGGTTTTTGAAGTAAGGAGAGATATATGCTTATTGATAAATCAACTAATACTTGTTCTTTTTCTCTAAATTTGCAGGATTTACCAATTTTTTTTTTTTACCAAGACAAACAACAAATTCATTCATAAATTACCCATTGTCGAGAATAATACAAGTTAGATCAGTTCGACTAGATGAATCATGGGCAAGTAGCTTTTGGAGGGAGGATGGGATAGATATCCACCAATCAAAAGGATAAATTTCCCTCTAAAGAAAGTAGCTACCCAATTAGCAACACTATTTGCATTTCTTTTTACAAAAACAAAAGATACTTTTACATTCTGCAAAGATTTTAGGAGAGAATGGGCCTCTTCAAAATAAGATAAGGAGGCCCAATGAAGCCCACCATGGTGTCCATTGAAAGCTCGAACCACTTGCTTGCAGTCAGATTCTAACCAAATGGATGACCAAACATTCTTCTTAGCTAAATTGATTCCAAGGTTACAAGCAACAATTTCACTAGCCTTAGCCGAAAGATATAAGCTTAGAACTGAGGCTTCCCCTATTAAATGACCTCCATGGTCTTTGACTACTAAAGAGCCCTTCCCACTTCATTGGGCCCAATCCAAGACCCATCAGAGTTAATTCGAACAGAAAGGCCCCCATTACAAGGAGGCTCATAATTGTCACGTGTATAGGGTTACCCACGTGTACCAACAAACATAGGAGTCTCCTGCACCAAGGGTGTCACGTCCCAAAAGGTACCCTAAGCGTAACAATCTACTACACTCAATATTAAAGCTTAACGTATGATAACCTTAGTCATTCCCAAAAGCTTCGATATTAGGTGTAAGGCGTGCTCTCACAATTTTAGAGGACCATACTTTGAAATATGAAGCTTAAGAAGATACAATAACAAATTAAGAAGTGGAAATCATAATATTCATTCATTCACAAATAATGTCTTACAAGTCTTAGGGGCATTTCCCTTGTCAAAATATGCTAAAGTCTATTACAAGAAAATTTTCTTTGAAGTCTACATTTAAGCTAATATTAAAGTTCATCTAAAATTCCTTAACCAAAAAGGGAAATACCTGGGTGCAAGGTCCCCGTAGCTTCAACCATAAAAAATCAAACTGCAAGAGATATCTATAGGGGTATAAGCTGATAGGCTTAGTGAGAATTATTTGCATAAGTAAATACTTGAGTAGCAAAATTCAAACAAGTTATTTAAGCATTAAAGTGAAATGCAACATACACGTGAGCAAGCAAGGCATATAGTTTTTCGAGAACCATATTGAATGGATTTATGCCCTCCATTTAAGGTTTGGTGAGGATAATAAGTAATCTCAGACCGAGTCAGCTTAGTTAGTTCATGCTTTCGATCATTACCGCCAAGCATATTAAGTCTGCTCATGTTGAGCTATGCTCTCGAGTTACCGTCAAGCATTGTTTTAATTCCTTGTCGCCAAGCATTTGCTTTCGATCATTGCTGCCAAGCATTGCTTTTGACCATGTTACTATTCTTTTACCCAAGGATAATAACCCCATGCAATGTGGCTTACTACGTGGTATGCATGAATCAATTTATTTAAGATATCATAGCATCATTATTGTCAATTTAAAGTGATTATAGAACTTTAGACATATCAAGTCTATACTTAAACAAGCAATCCTTTACAATCAATTCCTGCCTAGATATTCTTAATGTTCCTTCATAAACTTTACATATATAACATTTTGTCTTTCTTTAATTCTAATGCATCTACACTATAAGCACAATCAAATACACAATTTAAGGAAATAATCACGTTACCATGGCGATACTTCTTCTAAATGGAAGAGTCGATCGAACAATCCACTTAGTTAAAATAGTCCTTGGGATATGGATACTCTTCTTTGGGATCACCTAGTCAAGAAAAGTACACATAATGAGTATTTCTTGATAACCCTCTTGTAATTTGACAAAACTTTGTCACAAGAACGTCAAAATTCTTGCAGAAGACAATTCCATCCTAAAATGGCCATAACTTGGTCATTTTACCTTGGAATTGTGTATATGATATACTGATTTCTACTTACTCAAACAGTTCTATCCATTTCTAAAACTATTTTCATCAACTAGGTCATTTGAGCTCCAAAACAAAGTGGCGATCAGATTCAGTACGAAATTTCCCATCCTAAAGGTATTTGTTTCAAACATCAAATCATCCAAAAATTACTTTGATAAATACTTAGTTATCTATATAGTTGAAAAATTCATTTTTATAGATTTATATCTCATATTTCGTACATGTTCAAGTAGTTATTGTCTAAACAAAATTCTTTAGTAAATACAATATTAGTTAGAAGTTTGGAAAAATCATAATTTACAAGAAATCCTTTTTTAAATTCTTTAAAAATGAATCTTTTAATTCTTTGTTTTTAAAGAGTATTTTATGTTTGTCTTACTATTTTTCTTAGTGACTTTTCCATAAAAATGAATTTCTCTATTTTCCTTTTTGAAATTTCTAACACTAATGTCACTTTTCCTATTAGTTTTTCTATGTATTTCCTTTGACTATTATTTTGATCTTTTTAAATCTTGGTTTGAAAACTTGCATTTCTTTTTTATGGGGTTTCTTTTATATTATGTTTTTGAGGAAAAATTTTTTGTAACAAAGAATCATTTTCCTCAATTTTAGAAAACAACTCTATTATTACTCTATTTTATATTTAGTTTTTATTTGTAATTATTTATTTGTATTTATTTTTGCAGGTTTTTACCATTTGTTATTACAATTTCAACAACATTAAAATCAAATATAATATAAGGTATAATATTTTCATTTTAATTTACAAAGTTATTGTATTTTTTAATCAAATTTATTTCATATTTTAGGTATATTCTGATTTCTAGTTTATAACATTTATATCAATATAAACATATTTATAATATCATAATATTTTTATTATTTTAAATGTTTAGAATAAGAAAGTTACATATAATATTTTAAGTAAAATATTAATATTAATAAATTCGTAATATTAATTATACGATTTTTTTAAAAATTATTGCAATACGTGTTGTATTTATTGTTTATAAATTCTGAAAAAATATATTAAATATACAAGTTTAAGTAAAATATTAATATTAATAAATTCGTAATATTAATTATACAATTTTTTTTAAAATTATTACAATACGTGTTGTATTTATTATTTATAAATTCTGGAAAAATATATTAATTATAAAATTTTAAGTAAAATATTAATATTAATAAATTCATAATATTAATTATACATTTTTTAAATATTATTGTAATACGTGTTGTATTTATTTAAAATTCTGGAAAAATATATTAATAATAAAATTTTAATTAAAATATTAATATTAATAAATTTGAATTATATTAATTATAATTTTTTTTAAAAAATTATTGCAATACGTGTTGTATTTATTGTTTTTTATTTTTGGGAAATTATTTTAATATATGAGGTGAGTTTCACCTCATCCTTATTATTTGAGGCGAAACTCGCCTCATGCCACGTCGGCTAGTGAGGCGAAATTCGCCTCACTAGCTGACATGGCACTTAGGCCTTACATGAGGCCAATTTCGCCTCATGTTTATAAATGTGAGGCGAATCTAGCCTCATATATTAATAAAACATGAATGAGGCGAAATTCGCCTCATTTGAAAAATATTGCGGCAAAACTTACCTTCTTTTCCCTAACACGGCCGACCTACACAGGCGAATTTTTGAGGCAAAAAATTCGCCTTAGTAGCTCTACTGAGTCGAAATTTGAAGCTACTGAGGCGAAAAAATTCGCCTCTCAAACGAACTTTTTTACTAATGCGTTCTTTATAAATCTATATTACATTTTCGGAAATTTCTTATAGTTAGATTATGTGAAATTAGGAGGATTACATTAGCAAAATCAATTTTACAATCCTTGCACACTTATTATGCTTAATTGGTCAAACTGCCCTCTTCTCTCATTAACAATCTTGACTCAATTACCATAAATTTTATTTGGAATAGAAAGCATGACAAGAAGGTTACTCATTGGTTTTCATAGGAAAAAACCATCAAACCAAAAGAGTAAGGTGGGTTAAGTCTTCTAAACTTGCACCTAAGAAATAAAGAAAACGCTCTAAAAAGGTAAATCCAATGGAGAGTAGGGGAAGTAAAATGGGAAAAGCTCTTAAATGCAAAATACAAAATGTCTCGAGAAAGAACCAAGACAAAAAGCCCCAGTTGCTACCTCATCCCATTGTAGAGTGATCATGGAATGTAATAATTGGATCGATCTAATGCCTTTAACATCCTAGGAAATGGAAAAGACACAAATTTTTAGATGACTAGTTTGGGAGGGGGGGATAGGCGATGGGTTGGGGTGGAAATCTCGTGTAAAGTTCCCCTATAAGATTCTCCAATAGCTTTACTATTCATGACTAATGGATTAAAGAAGGACAATGGAATAACAATATCTTGGGTTTCCAAATGTCAAGCCTTATCAATGATATGATGGGAATTGTCACTCTACACCCAGAAGTAAACGATAAAAAAGGCATAGATCTAAATTCGTGTTGGTCCCCAAAAATTTTGGAAGTTTACCTAAGACTAGAAGTTGCCTCCACTTATCTATCCTATACAAATAAATGGAATTGGAACTGGAAATCACACTTTCCACCAAAGATCAAACTTTTTCTCTGAAGATTGAGTAATGACAACCTCCCATCAGTTGTAAACCTTAGAAAGAGAGGTATATGCTCTCAAGCTGCCTGTCCTAGATGCAACAGCCTAGAAGAAATTGTTGAACATGCTTTTCAACACTACTACACTATAGCTAGAATCATTTAAAAATGGGAATCTAATAGCACTGGTCTAAACCTAATAGATTATATCAAAAGGAACATAGCCATGACGAACAAACATACGCAATGTGAAAGACCTCCTAAACCCTACATTTTTTCCATTGTGCTTTGGAGACTGTGGTACTCTAGGAACCATCTGTTAGGTTTGGGTCTAACATATATAGGCCCATAATATAGTAAAAAATAAAACCTTAGACATATAAAGAGTTTTTTTATTGTTGTCTTAGGGCAAGAAAAAGGGGAAGGAAAAGAGAAGAGAGAAAAAAACACAATATACACATTCCTAAGTCTAGAGAGAAATCTAGAGAGGGATTTATTGTGAATCAACTGGGTTGTGGTGTGATTGAGAGAGCCACTAGTACAAACTAGTGAAGATTGTGTTTGTATTCCATTATTGTGTTAGTCGAGTTTTTTTCGTGTGGCGGTAGTCCCTTGGTTTTTCCCCACATTGGGGTTTTCCATTTTAAATCTTGGTGTTTATCGTCTATTTGCTTTCATTGTATTTGTTAATCAATTAGGAAAGAAGAAAAAGAGTGATCTTTTCTTAACAAAATGGTAAAGGAGCGATCTTTCCTTGAACAAAGTGGTAAATGAGCGATCTTTTCCTAATAAAGTGGTATCAGAGCATCCAGGTTTCAAAAAGAAATTAGGTTTTTTGTTGCACAAGGTTAAGGTTTCTTCATTTCAGAAATGGCTGAATCTTCAGGTACGATGATCAAACTAAATTCATCTAACTATTCAATTTGGAAATCTATGATGGAGGATCTTTTGTATTGTAAAGATCTGTATTTGCCATTGGGGGGTGATACTGCAAAACCCCAGGATAAATCTACTGTAGAATAGGCGATATTACATAGGAAGACTGTTGGTTATATCCGACAGTAGGTTGATCAGAGTGTGTATCATCATGTGGCTCAAGAGACTGGGGTTGATGTCCTGTGGAAGAAGTTAGAATCCATGTATGAAAGGCAAACTGCCTTGAACAAAACTTCTTTGATTAGAAGAGTTGTTAATTTGAAATAAAAGGAGGCTTCTAATATGACTGAGTATTTGAATGATTTTCAAGGGCTTGTAAATCAACTGGCAGTAATGAAGTTCGTGCTAGAGGATGAGATCCAGGCACTCTTGTTGCTGAGTTCTTTACCAGAAAGTTGGAGGCCCTAGTAGTATCAGTGAGTAATTCTGCTCCAAATGGGACCTTGACACTTGCCATGGTCAAGGATAGTTTGATCAATGAAGAGGCCAGAAGGAAGGACCTGGGTATTGGTTCAGACTCAAGGGCACTTGTTGCTGATAAATCTGAAAGGAGAGGTAGAAGCAAGTATAGAGGTGACAAATCTGGCAAGACTAAGGGAAGATCTAAGTCAAGGGGTAAGAAAAACCTTAAATATTTTTATTGTGACAAGCCAAGGCATTTCAAGAAAGATTGCAGACTGTGAAAGAAAAAGCAAGGAAATGATAAAGGCGATGACTCATATGAGGATACCACTGCTGTAGCAGCAGATGGTGAGGTTGTGGTTACATGGGATGAGGGTTGTATTAGTTTTGCAGATCATGATAGTGACTAAGTTATGGATTTTGGTACTTCCTTCCATGTGACAGTACATGGTGAGTTTTTCTCATCCTATATTGCTGGTGATTATGGCAATGTTAGGATGGGTAATAATGAAACTTCAAAGATTATTGGCATTGGAAATGTTGCATTGCAAACTAATATAAGTTGTAGACTCATTCTCAAGGATGTGAGACATGTACCATGAAATAGCGTGAATTCCTAATTTTAATTTTATGAGTGAGTTAGTAAAATTTTGTATATATATATATATATATGTTGATAGTGAATTTAATTTTGATGAATTTATGTTATATGATTGTGTTGGATTAATTAGATATGTTAGATTAATTATATGTTTATTTTATAAAATATTAATATGTCTTAGGATGAGTTTTTTTTTAGAATGTTTAGAATGAATAAATGCATGTTGAAATGTGTTTAGAGTAGCAGAAAATAGAGAACAAAACAAAGTCAATAAGCCTTCTTGATTAGCTTAAGCCAAAGTCATTAATTAACCTTAAAACAAAACCATTAAAGTCTCATTAAAGCTCTTTTAATCTCCAAAGCCACCTGCCTCTCTCTTTATGCCTTAAAGCCTAAAAGATAAACATAACCTTACCTTATCAAAAAGAAAAAAAAAAATTCGTCCAAAATCTGCCCTCATTCACAAACACTCCCAAATTTGCCCTAACACCCTCTTCTTCTTCTCAAAAAGCCTCCCAAGGTGATCCTAGGTTGGAGAAGTAAATTTCTACATCAACCATCACCAAAAGGTTGCTTTAGAACCCTTAAATCGAGCATAGAAGTCCAAGTGGTAAGTGTGTTCTCTATTTTTCATTTTTATGCTTGTATGTGTTCTTGATGATATATTTGTTTATGAATTCGTGACCATGTTGTATGGATATTATATGAAGTGTAATAGGACTAGATTGGTTAGTTTTTACTTGTTTGAAAGTGAGTTTTGAAGTATTGGAAGTGTTGAAGTGTTTGAGTTGTTTAAAATGATATTTGAAGTGTTTGATATGTTGAAAGTAAAGTATATTCATGTTTGAAGTTGTATATGTGTTAAAGATGAATGTTTGAAGTTGATAAAAATGTTTTCAAAAGTCGTTTTTCAAAGAGCATGGGCTGTCAAAAAGACATTTTTGTGACAAGCCATGTCACAAAGCATGTCAAAGGCTTTTTCTTTGAAATTTTAAGTGACATTTTGGAGACATGGCCTGTCCCCAAGTCGTGTCGTTGACTTGTGGTGAAATTTCCAGGTCGACATTTTGGAGACATGGCCTGTCCCCAAGTCGTGTCGTTGACTGTGGTGAAATTGCAGGTCGACATTTTGGAGACACGACTTGTCTTTTGGCGTGTCAATTGAAAAGTTAAATTTTCAGATTTGACTGTTTTGTATATCAGCCGTAACTTTTTCATCCGATCTCCGATTGAGATGATTTAAGTTGCGTTGGAAAGATAAGAAAGAGATCTACAACTTTCATGTTTTAAATTTTTTACAAATTCGAAACGTATCAGTGCTTAAATTTTACTCTTTCCAACTGATACATTTTCTAAATAAAGTTAAAACTTGTTTTTGATTGAATTATAGGTATTTGCTTTACCAAATGGATATATTTGATCTAAAATGAGATAGTATATGATAATTGATGTACTATGATGATTAATGATATAATTTAACATGATTTAAATATATTTATAGATTTAACAAATTATGAATTTTCATGAGAGTTAAGCTAAAACTAGTTATGTTATATATATGATTTCCTTTACTTATTTTTAAAAATTTGTGATGATTTATTTGAATTTCTTTTGATGATAATGTATGAGATTGGTTGTTATTGAGCTTGAACTAAGTGTAAAATTGTAATAATTCTGTTGAACAGTATTTGATTCTCGCTCGGCCTTCCGTACTAACTCCCGAGCTAATACAGGTACGCAGTAACCTGCTTGTCTTGTTAGGATAGGCATTTATAAAACCTTAAATATATAATAAGAAAACTTAAAATGTGATTGTTGCTTGTGCTTTATGCGTTAAAATCCATTCCTACGCCAGGTCATGTATGAAACCTAACGGCGACCCCTCATAGTTTGATGAGTTTGGGATGGTAGTTGGTATCTGGTTCGGGGAGCGGCACCTTGCTCGGTTTGAGCACGGTAGATCTAGGCGCTTAGGCCACTCCTGTCATTTGAGATGACTTTCATTAAGTGGTACGGCGGGTAGTCGACGGGGGGTATAGATCGGTGAAATTTATTTGAATCGGTAGGAAGTACCATAGTTTAGTTCAAACGTTTATGAGAACGGTGTGAACTATATTTTATGATATGGACTGAGTATAAATAGAGCTAAGTAACGGTATTAACCCTGGAGGAAGCTACTTTTCTCTTTGACTTAACGATATCTAGGTCGGTATGAGTACCGAACTACTTATATCAACCCCCTGAGCGTCCGAGTGTTACTCAGGTCCCTCGCGATCCCTGTTGTCCGGAGTTTGAATACTCCCGTGTTGATTGATTAATTAAAGATTAAAGAATAATTGAATGGATGTTGCATATTGCATTTAGACTAAGCTTGTGTGCTTCATCTCGCTTTTGTATTCGTTGCTGTGTACGGGCCTCTGGCTCCTTCTTTTAACAATTTCAGGTGATGACCTGGACGAGTCTATGCGAGCATGGGTTATGGCTCCGATTTTGAGGACTTCTTGGAGCAATATGAGGACTAGAGTTTGACCAGGACTGGACGGAACCCATTCTTTTTGTAATAGACTAGATAGTTAGTTAGAATGGATGTTTGTAAAGCTTTGTTAAGCCTTATATTTTGTTATTTTGATTAAGGCGTGTAAGAAGCCTGTGGATGTAATATATGTATGTATATATCTAGCTTGATCTGCCTTTATTTGAAGTTGTGTACATATATGTTAATATGTTTTGAAAAGCTACTAAGTAATTATATTAATTAAAGATTTATTCCTTAAGATTAGGTGAACAATTCATCAAACAATCCTTTTTAAGACAACCTTGCATGTAATTCTGCAGATTATATGCGGTTGGGGAACTGCTATTGCTTATTTCAACTAGGGGTAATAGCGGGTCCTTACGTTGGTATCAGAGCTTAGTTTGATTAATTGTTTGCCTAATTAAAAGATTTGTTTGCGACTTGACTTAGACACAAATAGGTAGAATAGGATGAGCATAGTTGCTAAGTTTCTTGAATGCTTGTGTTTGTTTGTTTTCTTGAATGTTTTATGCTTATTGCTTGTCTTATTGCTTGACGGATTGTTTGTTATGATGTGTGATTGTGAATGCTAATTAATAAGTTGAATGTGTGACTTGAATGCATATACCTGTATGTGTGTTGAATGTTTGTGTATGCTATTAAGATGGACAGGTTAAGAAGATCTACTAGACAGCAATCAGATAGGGAAAGCATGCCACCGCCACAGTCTTCATCTACATCTGCTCCTACATCATCTTCTACCCCAAGTAATGAGACCACTCCATCTCCAGCATCGGCTTCTGCTTCTCAGATTCCTTTACCGACTCCGATTCCGCCACCACCACCTATGCCGCCTATTCCTCCTATGCCACAGATGCCTACAGGTGATCCGAATTCCATGTATGGCATGATGAGAGATATGATGGCGATGATGCAACAATATCAGGTGATGATGACCCAGCAGACACAATACTTCATGCAGCAAGGTAATCAACCTGGAGTGAGACTTAATGAAGCACCACCTGTGATTGATCAAGCTAATCAGATTAAGTTACATGACTTCAGTAAGATGGTTCCAGAGTTTGATGGAACGAGCACTGATTCGACAGTGGCTGAGAACTGGATAGAAAATTAGAGAAGACATTTGCCGCCAGTAGTACTCCTGAAGATAAGAAAGTGAGCTTAGCAGTTTACATGATGAAGAGAGAGGCTTATAACTGGTGGAGGCTAGCTAGTGGAAATTTGCAACAACCCATCTCTTGGATTACATTCAAGGATACCTTCTTCACTAAGTACTTCCCCGAATTCAGTACGAGAGATGATTTCTGATTGGTTGAATTTGAGACAAGGAAGCAAGACCATAGATGAGTACCATGGAGAGTTTTGCAGGTTGCTACGCTTTGCTGGAGGAGATTATCGTGATGAGAGGATGAAGGTTCAAAAGTTTCAGAACGGTTTGAATGAAGAGATTCAGAATGAAGTGAAGAAGTTCGAATTGCACACTCTATCAGATTTAGTTGCCAAAGCTTTGTTGATGGAACAGATAAATAATGATAGTCGAGTTAGGAGAGCCCGAAGAGCTGCTTTCATGGGGAAGAGACCTGCTCCAGCCACATCTTATGGTGGTTATCAAGGTGTTAGCAAAGGAGGCTATTATCAAAACCGAGGAAAGAGACCTTACCTGGGAAAACAAGGAGGTCAGAAATTAACATCTAAGGCTTCTACACCAGTGTTTGAGAAGAAATGCCCTAGATGCTATGGTCCTCATGAAGAGATAACTTGTAAGTGGACTCCCGGAGCGTGCTTCTCATGTGGTCAAGTTGGGCATAAATACACAGAGTGTCAGAATCCCAAGCTACCACCAGTGTTTTGTGCTTATTGTAAGCAAAGAGGGCATCATATTTCCAATTGCAAAGATCGACCTGATGTTAAAAAGGGAATGAATGTGGAAAAAGGGAAGACAAATGCTAGAGTTTTCACCCTACAGCAAGTTGAAGATACGCCTGCAGTAGACACCTTGGCAGGTATTCTGAATGTGTGTGATAGGAATGCTTATGTGTTGATTGATACAGGGGCGACTCATGCATGTATTTCTGAGAATTTCATGAATGATTGTAATCTTGCTTCTGAAGTGTTGAGTGATCGTGTTATGTGTGTAACTACTCCGTTAGTAATTGAAAATAGGCATCCATGTGTGTGTAAGAATGTGAATGTGATGATTTCTGATGTGAGCATGCCTATTGATATGATGGTGTTACCTTTATCTGATTTTGATGTAATATTGGGAATGAATTGGCTAAATCATTATAAGGTCACTATCGACTGTAGTAGAGCGGAGTTGAGTTTTGATTTGGATGAAGGAAGGTTTTCATATATGTTAGAGAGGTTAAGACCTAAGAGTATGAAGTTCATGGAGTTGTGGGAGAAACCGGTTATAGCAGCTATGAGTATGGAGGAAGTAGATATCAACATGGTGCCAGTTGTGAATGGGTTTGTGGATGTATTTCCTGAGAAGTTACCTGGATTACCACCTGATAGAGAGATAGAGTTTGGAATTGAAGTGTTACCAGGAACGGTACCTATCTCTAAAGCTCCATACAGAATGGCTCCAGCCGAGTTGAAAGAGTTGAAGTTGCAATTGCAAGAATTGCAAGACTTGGGTTTTATTAGACCAAGCATATCCCCGTGGGGTGCTCCAGTGCTTTTTGTCAAGAAGAAGGATGAGAGTTTGCGTATGTGTATTGACTACAGAGAATTGAACCGGGTTACTATCAAGAATAAGTATCCTTTGCCACGGATTGACGATCTGTTTGATCAATTGAAGGGAGCAACTGTGTTTTCTAAGATCGACTTGAGATCAGGATACTATCAGCTTAAGATTAAATCTCAAGACATTCAGAAGACAGCTTTCAGAACCAGATATGGACACTTCGAATTTTTAGTGATGCCTTTCGGGTTAACCAATGCACCAGCTGCATTTATGGACTTGATGAATAGAGTCTTCAAGGATTATTTGGATTCATTTGTCATAGTCTTCATTGACGATATCTTGATCTATTCCCGAAGCAAAGAAGAGCATCAAGAGCATTTGAGACTAGTATTACAAAGACTTCAAGAGAAGAAACTATATGCCAAGTTTAACAAGTGTCAGTTTTGGTTAGAGGAGATATCTTTTCTTGGACATATTATTTCAAAAGAAGGAGTCTCAGTTGATCCAACGAAGATTGAGGCGATTCTCAAGTGGACAAGGCCTACAACGGTGAGTGAAATCAGAAGCTTTCTTGGATTAGCTGGATATTATCGAAGATTTGTGGAAGGATTCTCAAAGATTGTATCTCCATTAACCCGATTGACCCGAAAGAATGTTAGGTTTGAATGGGATGATAGATGTGAGAAGAGCTTTGAAGAGTTGAAGGAGAGATTGATATCGGCTCCTATCTTGGCGCTACCAGTCCATGGAAAGGAATTCATAGTCTTCAGTGATGCATCTATTCAAGGACTCGGTTGTGTGCTTATGCAAGACGGGAGAGTTATAGCTTATGCTTCCAGACAGTTGAAACCACATGAAAAGAATTATCCAGTACACGATTTAGAGTTAGCAGCTGTTATACTTGCACTGAAATTGTGGAGACATTATTTGTTTGGAGAGAAGTGTAAGATCTATACGGACCACAAGAGTTTAAAGTACATCTTCACACAGAAAGAACTCAATATGAGACAGAGAAGATGGCTTGAACTACTTAAGGATTATGACGTGGAGATCCTCTACCATCCCGGGAAAGCTAATGTAGTAGCGGATGCGCTTAGTAGAAAGAAACATGAAGACATTGCTACTTTGCTTTCTAGCCAAAAGGAGATCCAGATAGAGTTCATGAAGCTAGATCTTGAAGTCACTGTGGAGAAAGTAGATGTGATGTTAGCTCAACTGTCTTTGCAACCAACAATTCTGGATAGAATTAAACAAGCTCAAGAGGAAGACGATGAAACCAAAGGAATAAAGGATTCTATAAGGATTGGGAAAAGGAAAGAATTAAGGATTTATATGGATGGTGTTGTGAGATATGGGAATCGACTATTTGTGCCATGTGGGTTAAGAGAAGAAGTCATGAAGGAAGCCCATTCCTCTCCATATTCGATTCACCCCGGAAGTACAAAAATGTATAAGGATCTAAAAAGAAATTATTGGTGGGAAGGTTTAAAGAGGGATGTAGCTCAATATGTCTCTAAGTGTATGGTTTGTCAACAAGTAAAGATTGAACATCAACGGCCCGGAGGAGAACTTCAACCTTTGTCAGTGCCTGAATGGAAATGGGAAGACATTACCATGGATTTTGTATCGGCTTTGCCCAAAACCATAACCAAGTATGAAGTTGTTTGGGTTATCGTGGATAGATTGACAAAGTCGGCTCATTTCATACCATTAAGAGTTGGAGAATCATTGGAGAAGATAGCACATACCTATATCAAAGAGATAGTGAGATTGCATGGTATTCCAAAGACGATCACTTCAGATAGGGATTCACGCTTTGTCAGCAGATTTTGGAAGAGTCTACATACTGCTTTGGGTACACAGCTTCAGTTTAGCACGGCATTTCATCCTCAGACAGACGGGCAATCTGAAAGAACGATCCAGATCTTGGAAGATATGTTAAGAGCATGTGCCTTAGACTTTGGCAATAGATGGGATACATATTTGCCACTCATAGAGTTTTCTTACAACAATAGCTTCCAAGCAACGATTCAGATGGCGCCTTATGAAGCACTGTATGGTAGGAAGTGCAGATCCCCAATACATTGGGATGAAGTTGGTGAAAGAACAGTTTTGGGTCCTGAGTTAGTACAGCAAGCGGTTGACAAGATCCGAGTGATTAAGCAGAGAATGAAGACGGCTCAAGATCGGTATAAGAGCTATGCTGACATGAGGAGAAGACCATTGGAATTCGAAGTTGGTGACCATGTATTCCTTAAGATCTCACCAACAAAAGGAGTGATTAGATTTGGGGTTAAAGGAAAGTTGAATCCAAGATATATAGGTCCATATGAAGTTTTGGAAAGAATCGGGCCATTAGCTTACCGACTAGCTTTACCCCCGAATTTGTCCGAAGTTCATGATGTGTTTCATGTGTCACAGCTCAGAAAGTGTGTATCGGATCCTGAAGCTATTGTTTCTACTCATCAACCCGAGATTCAACCCGACTTAAGCACCGTTGAGAGACCTATCAAGATTTTAGACAAGATTGATAAAGTGTTGAGAAGGAAAGTGATACCCTTTGTCAAGGTCTTGTGGACGGGTCAAAGCGAAAGAGAGGCGACTTGGGAACCCGAAGATGAGATGAGACAGAAGTATCCCGAGTTGTTTGAGCAATGATTAAGGTATGATAAGTTTCGAGGACGAAACTTTTTGAAGGAGGGGAGAATGAAATAGCCGTGAATTCCTAATTTTAATTTTATGAGTGAGTTAGTAAAATTTTGTATATATATATTATATGTTGATAGTGAATTTAATTTTGATGAATTATATGTTATATGATTGTGTTGGATTAATTAGATATGTTAGATTAATTATATGTTTATTTTATAAAATATTAATATGTCTTAGGATGAGTTTTGAATGTTTAGAATGAATAAATGCATGTTGAAATGTGTTTAGAGTAGCAGAAAATAGAGAACAAAACAAAGTCAATAAGCCTTCTTGATTAGCTTAAGCCAAAGTCATTAATTAACCTTAAAACAAAACCATTAAAGTCTCATTAAAGCTCTTTTAATCTCCAAATGCCACCTGCCCTCTCTCTTTATGCCTTAAAGCCTAAAAGATAAACATAACCTTACCTTATCAAAAAAAAAAAAAAATTCGTCCAAAATCTGCCCTCATTCACAAACACTCCCAAATTTGCCCTAACACCCTCTTCTTCTTCTCAAAAAGCCTCCCAAGGTGATCCTAGGTTGGAGAAGTAAATTTCTACATCAACCATCACCAAAAGGTTGCTTTAGAACCCTTAAATCGAGCATAGAAGTCCAAGTGGTAAGTGTGTTCTCTATTTTTCATTTTTATGCTTGTATGTGTTCTTGATGATATTTTGTTTATGAATTCGTGACCCATGTTGTATGGATATTATATGAAGTGTAATAGGACTAGATTGGTTAGTTTTACTTGTTTGAAAGTGAGTTTTGAAGTATTGGAAGTGTTGAAGTGTTTGAGTTGTTTAAAATGATATTTGAAGTGTTTGATATGTTGAAAGTAAAGTATATTCATGTTTGAAGTTGTATATGTGTTTAAAGATGATGTTTGAAGTTGATAAAAATGTTTTCAAAAGTCGTTTTTCAAAAGAGCATGGGCTGTCAAAAAGACATTTTTGTGACAAGCCATGTCACAAAGCATGTCAAAGGCTTTTTCTTTGAAATTTTAAGTGACATTTTGGAGACATGGCCTGTCCCCAAGTCGTGTCGTTGACTGTGGTGAAATTTCCAGGTCGACATTTTGGAGACATGGCCTGTCCCCAAGTCGTGTCGTTGACTGTGGTGAAATTGCCAGGTCGACATTTTGGAGACACGACTTGTCTTTTGGTCGTGTCAATTGAAAAGTTAAATTTTCAGATTTGACATGTTTTCGTATATCAGCCGTAACTTTTTCATCCGATCTCCGATTGAGATGATTCAAGTTGCGTTGGAAAGATAAGAAAGAGATCTACAACTTTCATGTTTTAAATTTTTACAAATTCGAAACGTATCAGTGCTTAAATTTTACATCTTTCCAACTGATACATTTTCTAAATAAAGTTAAAAACTTGTTTTTGATTGATTTATAGGTATTTGCTTTACCAAATGGATATATTTGATCTAAAATGAGATAGATATATGATAATTGATGTACTATGATGATTAAATGATATAATTTAACATGATTTAAATATATTTATAGATTTAACAAATTAATGAATTTTCATGAGAGTTAAGCTAAAACTAGTTATGTTATATATATGATTTCCTTTACTTATTTTAAAAATCTTGTGATGATTTATTTGAATTTCTTTGGATGATAATGTATGAGATTGGTTGATATTGAGCTTGAACTAAGTGTAAAATTGTAATAATTCTGTTGAACAGTATTTGATTCTCGCTCGGCCTTCCGTACTAACTCCCGAGCTAATACAGGTACGCAGTAACCTGCTTGTCTCTGTTAGGATAGGCATTTATAAAACTTAAATATATAATAAGAAAACTTAAAATGTGATTGTTGCTTGTGCTTTATGCCGTTAAAATCCAATTCCTACGCCAGGTCATGTATGAACCTAACGGCGACCCCTCATAGTTTGATGAGTTTGGGATGGAAGTTGGTATCTGGTTCGGGGAGCGGCACCTTGCTCGGTTTGAGCACGGTAGATCTAGGCGCTTAGGCCACTCCTGTCATTGAGATGACTTTCATTAAGTGGTACGGCGGGTAGTCGACGGGGGGTATAGATCGGTGAAAATTTATTTGAACTCGGTAGGAAGTACCATAGTTTAGTTCAAACGTTTATGAGAACGGGTGAACTATATTTTATGATATGGACTGAGTATAAATAGAGCTAAGTAACGGCTATTAACCCTGGAGGAAGCTACTTTTCTCTTTGACTTAACGATATCTAGGTCGGTATGAGTACCCGAACTACTTATATCAACCCCCTGAGCGTCCGAGTGTTACTCAGGTCCCCTCGCGATCCCTGTTGTCCGGAGTTTGAATACTCCCGTGTTGATTGATTAATTAAAGATTAAAGAATAATTGAATGGATGTTGCATATTGCATTTAGACTAAGCTTGTGTGCTTCATCTCGCTTTTGTATTCGTTGCTGTGTACTGGGCCTCTGGCTCATTCTTTTAACAATTTCAGGTGATGACCTGGACGAGTCCTATGCGAGCATGGGTTATGGCTCCGATTTTGAGGACTTCTTGGAGCAATATGAGGACTAGAGTTTGACCAGGACTGGACGGAACCATTCTTTTTGTAATAGACTAGATAGTTAGTTAGAATGGATGTTTGTAAAGCTTTGTTAAGCCTTATATTTTGTTATTTTGATTAAGGCTTGTAAGAAGCCTGTGGATGTAATATATGTATGTATATATCTAGCTTGATCTGCCTTTATTTGAAGTTGTGTACATATATGTTAATATGTTTTGAAAAGCTACTAAGTAATTATTAATTAAAATGATTTATTCCTTAAGATTAGGTGAACAATTCATCAAACAATCCTTTTAAGACAACCTTGCATGTAATTCTGCAGATTATATGCGGTTGGGGAACTGCTATTGCTTATTTCAACTAGGGGTAATAGCAGGTCCTTACATACCAGACGTCCGCCTGAATCTGATCTTTCTAGGAAAGTTAAATGATGAAGGCTACCATAGTCAGTTTGGTGATGGGAAATGGAAGCTCACCAAAGGCTCCTTGATTGTAGCTAAGGGAAGGAAATGTAATACCCTTTACTTAATGCCTACAAAGTTAAGTAAAGAAGATATGAATTTGACAGATGATGCTACTGTTGAGCTATGGCACAAACGGCTAGGTCACATGAGTGAAAAGGGCCTTTAGATGCTTGTGAAGAGGCAACTTCTACCTGATTTCAAAGGCACTCCATTAAAACCTTGCACTGACTGTTTTGCTGGTAACCAACATAGAGTTGCATTTAAGAAAAATCCACCTAGTAGGAGATCTCATATACTAGATTTGGTTCACACTGATGTGTGTTATATAAAGGATTTGACTATAGGTGGTGCCATGTATTTTGTTACATTCATTGATGATTGCTCTAGGAAGCTTTGGACTTATGCCTTGAAGTCTAAAGATTACGTGTTGTCTGTTTTTAAACAATTTCATTCTAGAGTAGAGAGGGAAACTGGCAAGAAGCTTATTTGTGTCAGGGCTGATACCATGGAGAGTACAGAAGGCCATTTGAGCAGTATTGTACAGATCATGGGATAAAATTGGAGAAGACAGTTCCCAATACCCCACGACAGAATGGTGTTGCAGAGAGGATGAATCGTACCATCACTGAGAGAGTAAAGTGCATGTTATCTCATGCCACGCTACCTAAGTCATTTTGGGGCGAAGCCATGAGGACAGCTATGGGTGTGATAAATCTATCTCCCTCTTATGCTCTGGATGGAGAGATACTAGAGAAGGTATGGACAGGTAAAGACATTTCATATAATCATTTACGTGTCTTTATTTACAGGGCCTTTGTGCATATACCAAAGGATGAGATGGAAAAGCTTGATGCTAACTCCAAGTAGTGCATTTTTCTTAGGTATGCACATGATAAGTGTGGGTACAGGTTGTGGGATCCTGTTGACAAGAAGGTCATTAGAAGCAGAGATGTAGTCTTTCTAGAAGACCAGACAGTTGAAGACATCAAGAAGGTTGATGCATCATCATCCTCAGGCTAGATTCCCACAAATGTAGATCCTGCACCTTCTATAGATACAACAGATGAGAGGACTATAGAAGACACAGTAGAAGAGATCCAGGAGCCTCAGCAGCAGGTTGAGTTGAGAAGATCTTCAAGAGACAGAAGACCATCTGTCAGGTATGGTTTAGGTGAGTATGTGATGCTCACTGATGGGGAAGAGCTTGAATGTTATGAGGAAGCAATGACTCATAACAAGAAGAAAGAATGGGTTAAAGCCATGCAAGAGGAAATCAGTTCCTTGCATGAGAACAAGACTTATGAGTTAGTTCAGTTGCCTAAGAGCAAGAGACCCCTGAGTAACAAATGGGTTTACAGATGGAAAATAGATGAGAACAACTTACAGCGGAGGTACAAGGCAAGATTGGTTGTGAAAGGGTCCGATCAGAAGAAAGGGGTTGATTTGGAGAGATATTCTCACCTGTGGTGAAGATGTCATCCATCAGAGTAGTGCTCAATATTGCAGCTAGTCTGGATCTAGAGATAGAGCAGATGGATGCGAAGACAGCATTCCTTCATGGTGATTTGGAGGAGGAGATCTACATGGAGCAACCTGAGGGTTTCAAGATCAAGGGGAAGGAGAATCTTATATGCAAGTTGAGGAAAAGTTTGTATGGGTTGAAACAAGCTCCAAAGCAGTGGTACAAGAAGTTTGACTCCTTTATGCTTGATCAGGGTTACACTAGGACTGCCACAGATCATTGTGTCTTCATCAAACAGTTTTCTAGTGGTGAGTTCATCAAACTTTTGATTTATGTTGATGATATGTTGATCATTGGCAGGGATGCCAAGAAAATAAGAGATTTGAAGAATGCTATGAGTAAATCTTTCTCCATGAAAGATTTAGGACTTGCTGGCCACATACTGGGAATGAAGATCATTAGAGACAGAAGAGCCAGAAGTTGTGGTTGTCACAGGAGAGGTATATTGAGAGGGTGCTAGAGAGATTCTACATAAGCAAGGCAAAACCTGTTTGCTCTCCACTTGTTGGACATTTCAAATTGAGTTCACTTCAGTATCCTAAAAGTGAGGCAAACAAAGAGGACATGAAAAAGGTCCCATATGCTACAGCTGTGGGGAGTCTAATGTACGCTATGATATGCACTAGACCTGATATTGCTCATGCTGTTGGTGTTGTGAGCCGATATCTCTCAAATCCAGGAAAGGAGCACTGGTCTGCAGTGAAGTGGATTCTCAGATATCTTAGAGGCACTTCCAGGTTTTGTCTATAGTTTGGTAGTAGCAGTAAGCCTGTGTTAGAGGCTTTTTTCAGATGCTGATATGGCAGGAGATTTGGATTCCAAGAAGTCCACTTTAGGTTATCTGATTACTTTTGGAGGGGGAGCAGTGTCCTGGTAGTCAAAGTTGCAAAAATGTGTTGCACTTTCCACCACTGAGGCAGAGTATGTTGCTACGACAGAAGTCTGCAAGAAAGTCTTGTGGATGAAGAAGTTCTTAGAAGAACTGGGTCAAAAGCAGGAAGACTTGAAGCTATATTACGATAGTTAGAGTGCTATTCATCTCAGTAAGAATCCTATGTTTCATTCCAGATCGAAACATATTGATGTGAGGTATCACTGGATTAAAGATGTGATAGAGTCCAAGCAGTTGAAGCTTGAGAAGATCTATACTGATGATAATACATCAAATATGATGACTAAAGCTCTACCAAAAGAGAAGATCACTTGTTGCAGGAAAATTGCAGGAGTGATGGAACTCCCCATATGAGTTGGAGGGGGAGTTTGTTGGATATAAATCTAATACATATAGGTCTATATCCAAGGGGATCCTAAGTATAGGGTTTATAGTTAGATGAAAGGGTGTGTAATTCAAGAAGAGTTGATAATATCGAGTTATATACGGGTTGGATCGCCGCTTACATCGATTGCTGAAGCCATACACATGTCACCTTCCCCATATGAGTTGGAGGAGAGTTTGTTGGGTTTGGGTCAAACTTATATGGGCCCATAATATAGTAAAAATAAAACCCTAGATATATAAAGTGTCCCTTTCATTGTTATCTTAGGGCAAGAAAAAGAGCAAGGAAAAGAGAAGAAAGAAAAAACACAATATACACACTCTAAGTCTAGAGAGAGATCTAGAAAGAGGATTTGTTATGAATCTATCGGGTTGTGTTGATTGAGAGAGCCACTAGTAAACTAGTGAAGATTGTGTTTGTATTCCATTATTGTGTTAGTGGAGTTTTTTTTTTGTGCGACGGCGGTCCCTTAGTTTTTCTCCACATTGGGTTTTTCCACTTTAAATCCTAGTGTTTATCATCTATTTGATTTCATTGTATTTGTTAATCCATTAGGCAAGAAGAAAAAGAGCGATCTTTTCTTAACAAAGTGGTAAAAGAGCGATCTTTCCTTGAACAAAGTGGTAAAGGAGTAATCTTTTCTTAACACCATCTAATTTTTACATGAGCAAATGGGGTAAATAACCTTGAAGAGGAAATACATGCAACTGCCCATGATAGATTGAACCTCACATGGGACCAACCTATGGAATCATGGTATAAGTTAAATATTGATGGATCTATAAACCATCGCTTTGCAAAAGCCTCCACTAGCGCAATCATCCAAGATGAAAATGGCAACTGGATCCTTGGCCTTGTCATGAAAGTTGGAAGTGCTAACTCATTAGCAACCGAGCTATGGGCTTTATATTGGAGCACAAAATTATGCCTACAAAGCAACATCACAAGCTTATAAATTAACTCAGATTCTCTAATGGCAGTCAAAGCTCTAGTGCAAAATAAAAGTCCTAGACTAAAATATGCAAATATTATCTTCTCTTACGGGAAAAACTTATTGAAGCTTTAGCAGATCAAAGTTCGTCCCTTGCCTAGAGAAACGAATTCAATTGCAGATATATTGGCAAAACAGGCTTAAATCCTAGAAGAAGAAGTGTAAGTTTTTCGCATGCTGCCACAACGCTTTTGGAAGGAGCTGAAGGAAGATAAGCTTACCTACGGAAAGTATAGGGATACTCATAGGAAAACCCCTATAATAAGATCCTTGCTTATAACAGGCATCTTGTAAATGTTTTGTTTTTGTTTTGGGCCCTAAGATGGCCATTATGTTATGAACTATGTACTTTTCCTCCTTTCCTTTCTAATATAAAATCTCTTTTTCCAATGGAAAAAAAAATGTGAAAAGCATATTGGCACTTTTCCTTTTGAATACGGACATAACAATTGCAATTTTGGGCCCGATCTCCAATACTGCATCCTACATGGCAAAAATAGTTATACAAATAGGTTAATCGGCCTAATCTCGTCTTACCTTGTTTTTATGAATGGGTTATGTAGGTTAGGAATTTTATGTAGGTTTTATTATTATTATTTTTTATAACAAATCGTTAACCATAAAATATAATCATAATATGTTATTTTTCAATTGAAATTAAATCATATTTACATATAAAGGTTACATTTGCAATTTGTAGAGACCCCATTTTTGCTTAATTAGGCTTAATATATATATATCTATATATATATAGATATATATGTATATTTTAGTACGTAATAAAAACAAAATATGATGTTAAACCTAGAATCAAACATTTTAATGTTTTAAGGTATGAAATTTTGATTTTTTAGGTCTTAGCAAAATTATTAAGGTTTAATATAATATAACTTTTATTACATATTTAATTTAGGATTCATATAAATTATTAATTAATTTAAATGAACCTAAATTATAAGTTTTAAATTGATTTTTTTTACACACATTGACAAGGAAAACAAAATGGCTTAATGTTGAGACATACACATACACACAAGGGAGGTCAAGGGTTCAATTCTAGTTAAAGGCACAAAATGCTTTTTATTTCTTTGTACTGCAGAGGACACATGACAGCCAACAATTGGCCTATGCAAGCATTGACATCAGTATCATCATCTTCTTCCTCATGAAGCACACGTAGCACATGGTCCATGCAGCTACTTTGTTGCCATTTTTGACCACTTTAAGCTTGCAATTTCACCATGGTGAAATTGCAAAGTAAACATGGAATACTTCACAATGGTACCAAACTTGTGGATTAATCTAGGATTTTAGTGGGTTAAATCAAAGAGAGAAAATTAGAAAAATTCAAGATATCACTTTCCTAAAATATCACAATTTGATTCGAATTTGAGTTTTTTAGGTAAGTATGAAGATGTAGGAAGCTTCCTACCAATCTTTAAGGAGCAAATATCTAATTTAATTAGAAAGTGATCCTCAAATTTGTAAGAGTACCAAAATTCGTGCTAAAACTAACTCAAAAACCATAGATATGAAATTAATTGAATTAACAAGTTCTAAAACTCAATTGGAATCCTAGCTAGTATAAATAGGACACAAGCATCCTTAACCCTGGCATGATTTGCTCTCAAATCACTCATTCTTTTTAGATTCATGTGCTTGAATTTTCAATTAGGATTTCGAATTCTAATGTTTTAATTTTTGCTTGTATACGTAAAATTGAGCAAATTGGGCTCATAAGAAGCTTTAGGGGGCTGTAAGCTTTAGATCAGTAGGTTGAATGATGATTGAAGCCGTTGCTAGGACCTTTGATGATCACGTTGGCCGCGCTACTTTGCTTTGTGCGAAACACTAGCTTCTACCACTCATTGATAAAAAACAACACGCCAAGAATGCTTGCCGACCCTGTTTACCCTTGTTCAACTCCCTATCACCACCGCACCACCTCCAGGCGGCGGTTTCAAGCTCCGCACTCGTTAGGTCAAAAATGACCCAACTCCTACCCAACTTTAGACCCATTCGTGCCTATTATATGCAATTTTCATAATAGATTGTATGATAATATTGAAATAACACAGGTCATGTATTTACAAATTAGTCAAAAAATAGGTTATGTTTTTATAATTAACCCTAAGAAATTTGGTTTTAGAAAAGAGTTTGCATTATATAATGTAATTTGTTATAATTTCCTTATTAACCATCTTTTTTTTTTTCTTTTTTTATCTTTACATTAAGTACCATGGTAGTTGAGTCAAGGAGATTTTGAAGGTCTGTTTGGGTACACTGATTTAGTATCATTTTGGTATAAT
This sequence comes from Combretum micranthum, assembly GCA_024138025.1. NCBI lineage: Eukaryota > Viridiplantae > Streptophyta > Magnoliopsida > Myrtales > Combretaceae > Combretum > Combretum micranthum. Next base: position 82,213 of record JAMXBD010000711.1, read on the forward strand.
TTTGATATCATTTTCATACTAAACTGACACTAAAATGATACTTATGAAAAATTGATAGTTTTACTCATGAACTAACAAAACCAAACCGATACTAATTCGATACAGATATAATACTGATAAATTATAGATGCTAATCCAATACAGATTCGATACTGACAAAAATCTAACAATTTAAACATGCCTTAAAACACCCAGGACAATATTGAAAGAGGGAGTATATCTTTTTAGTAATAATATAATATACAAAAGAACTTTTTGACGACTAATGCATTATTCTCTATCTGAGAAAAAATTCTTATGCAGATCGAATTTTATTTTTACGTGTTGGATCATGATTACATGTAGAGTGAGCATATAATGTATATATTTTTCAATTTACATGTAGAGAATCAAGAATTTAAGGTGAATGTGATGATATTACAAGAGTTATTGGAAGTGTTAGTACACTACTAGAAAACTAGCCTTTAGAGACAGAAAATTTGCGACGGAAAATTTCTGTCTCTAAAAAATGAATTAGAGACAGATTTGCGATGGATTTATGATGACATGAATTATGAATAATCTTCTAATTTTTATATGCTTTGCGACGGAATTTGCGACGGATTACACATTGATTTGCGACGAAAATTTTTCCGTTGCAAATTTGTCTCTGATTTTAGAGGGAAATAAATTATTTTAGAGCCAATTTCTATTTTTTTAAATTCTGTTGCAAATTTGTCTCTAAATAAATTATTACATATATGTATATATAAATAATTATGTTTAAAATTTATTTTAAATTATACATATCTAATATAATATATATAAATGTGCATTATATAATAAGGAAATATATTATTTTTAAATTAATTTTATTATATAATAACTATAATATGTATAATCATTTGTTATTTACAACTAATTATTTTATTTATAATATATTTAACATTACAATACATATTTATATAATAAAGTATAAATTAAAAAATAGTACTTAAAACATAAATATTATATTTATATCTTACTATATATTCTTTTACATAATAACTTATATAAAAACTCAAATCATAACTTAATAAAATAATGTATAATATAAATATAATATGTTATATGCAAGTAATTCATAAAATACTAATTAAAAATAAAGATATTTCAATAATAATATATGTAAAATAAAATAATTAATATAAAAATGTCAACTTAGTATATTTAAACATATACAAATATATAAATAATATATTTTTTAATAATATATTAATAAAAAAATATATATTCATATTATTTAAATTTTTTATTATATATTTATTATGACTATTCATATATTTTTAATATAAAAAATTTATTATATATATCTTACATAATTTATATTTACATACTATATTTTATTTAAAATATAATAACATATTTGGGGAAAAAATAATATACTATTAAAAATATAGTATATTTAAGTAATAAAATATGTAATATATAATATTAGTTAAATATATTTAAATTGGTATTATATATTATTTTATTATATAATAATGAAAAATATATTTTTATATTGTTTACATTATATATAATTTATTATTGCAAAAAAAATAAAAACATTAATTAAAAATATACAATTTATTAATTTAATATAAAATATTAAATAAATAATGTAAAAAGTATATTATATTATATATCATTAAATATATATATAAATTTATATGTATAACATTATTTATATTTACTTAATATATAATATTTTTTAATAATAATATCATATTTGGAAAAAATTATAATATACTATTGAACATATTATATTTATAATAAATATATAATTTAAATAATTATTATAAAATGTAAACAATGTATATATTAATATTATATATTATTTTAATAAAATATTAATGAAAAATCCTTAATAAATATGTAAATGAAATTATAAAATAAAAATAAACTATAAAAGATATATAAAATGTTTTTATAGTTATAATATTGTAAATTGTGGTATCTCTTAAAGAAACAGTATTGGAACTTTACTCATGAAGATACGAATTGGTTTATCGGTTTAGTGCTTGTGAAAACTTCAATGTTAAGTGTGCTTAGTATGTAGCATTCTATGATGGGTGACCTCCTGGGAAGGATAAATAAGAGGCAAATGTGTATTTTTTTAATAATTTGTCTTAGAATCAGAGACAAATTTGCGACAGAATAATTTTATTTAATATTTACTAATTGGATATTTAAAAATAACGAATTATAAAACAGAGACAAATTTGCGACAGAAATTCCGTAGCAAATTTGCGACGGAAAATAAATCTGTCTCTAAAAGAATTAGCGACGATGATTTTTGAAACAGAAATTTGCGACGGAAATTCTATCTCTGAAAGTCTTTAGAGACAGATTTTTCACTTTCAGAGACAGAATTTTTTGTCTCTAAAGCCAAAATTTCTTGTAGTGGTATGCCCTTAGATTTATATGTGGGGGAGTTGGTGTAGAATCATGCTGTGTTAGTTGGCAATAGCTTTGTGTTAAAATACCAAAAGCCTGAGGTAATCCACATTAGCTACCTTATTGTATTATATTTTAGTTAGTTTGTCCCTTGGTCTTTCATGTGAGATTTTTTCATCTTTCAACACTTCCCTTTAAGTCCAATTGCCCCTCTTTTTTTTTTTTTTCCTTCAATTGGTGCTAGGTCTTTCTTTTTCCTCTTGGATCAAGTGCTACGAGACAATGGGCTCTGATACCACTGTTAGTATGTGGGAGGTTATTTGATTAATTAGAATGGAAAGGAAAATATAATAATGTTTTTTTTTTTATAGTGTAAGGTTGAAATTCCAAGTCCCGTTACAACATTCTAGAATATGTGTTAGGTTGAAATTCCAGAAGTGTTAGTTGAGATACTTCTAGTAATGTTCTAGATAATAGTTGTGATGTTCTAGACAATGTAGATTTTTATGTAATGTTCTAGATGGTAGGTGAATTCTCTAGGTAATGAATTATAGCCATTGGATTGAGTTGATCACCACCATCCATTGAGGAGGAGAAAGCCTAAATAGTTAGTCCTCCCCATTTGTAACCAAGTCAAAAAAACTAAGAAATACACAATTAGTTCTATTCATAAACACTTTTTATTCTATTCCTTCATTTCCTACAAATCACTTTCTACTTTAATAATTTTCTACATATATATATATATATATATATAACACTCCCATATTTTCTATTTCATTCTAATTAATCAAATAACCTTCCATATACTAACAAGAGTAATTAGTAGGACATCAAGAGGGTATAAATTTTTCAATAATAATACAATGTACAAAAGTGGTTTTTGACGGCTAATGCATACTCTATTCGAGTGAAAAATTCTTATGGGGATTGGATTCGAACCTAACTATATATCAAGTGAACGTGTGATGTGTATATTTCTCGATTTCCCTGTACAAAATCAACAAATTAAGGTTAACGCGATGATATTATATCAGTAATTAGTAACCACAATCGTCTATGGACTCAAATGCTGTAGTTAGGTCGTAATTTCATTGTTTTAAATCAGATTTATGCCTATGGCTATGGTCTATGTTTGTAAGGAAACGTTTCGATAAATCGAGTAGTGAACTCTTTTGCTGAGAACACTACGAGCAAATGTTCATCCTCAAAGAGTGGCAAAAAAAAAAAAAAAACTCTTTTTGCTTAGTCAATATAATAGCTGATCATTTGGTAAACCATAACAAGTATTGTTCGGACAATGTCGTGGTTATACCTTTATTTTATTATTCTATATATCTGCATTCTTGCTTTCTAGTTATTTTTATTGTAATATTGAATTATTCAAATGAATTTTTTCAATACCTATAAAAGAGAGTTAGGACTAAACCTTAGTAATTACATGGATGTATAAAGACTAAAGGGTCCTTGTATAAAAGTAGAAAGTAAAATATATACACACACACACAATGGTGTAAGTGTCAAATGTGAGATTGGAGCGATGATCAAGAAAGGCTGAGGTATATATATTCTTCGTGACGACAACGTCGTTATAGGAATGCAACAAACCAGAATTTGACCTATTGCAACCATTTCTCGAACAAAACGATAATCAATGTCGACATGTTTGGTTCGATCATATTGGAATGGATTGGCATACATATAGACAGCTTTAAGTTTTTCACAGCAAAGTATGATGAGTTGATGGATAGGAATACGAAGTTCCCATGCTAAATGTTAAATCCAAGTGGATTCTACCACTGCATAGGCTAGAGCTCTGTATTCAGCCTTAATAGAACTTCAAGACACCATGGGATGTTTCTTAGATCACTAGGAGATGAGTTTGTGACTAAGATAAATGACATAACCTATCGTGGATCGACAAGTGTCAAGACAACCAGCCTAATTAGCACTAGTAAAGGTAGTCAAAGAAGTACATGATGTGCGATTTAGAGGAAGTCGTAGTGTTAATGCGCCTTAAAGGTATCAAAGAACCCGTTTTGCTACCTGCATGTGAGTAGTGGTAGGGTTGTGCATGTATTGACTTAACTGATTCATTGTAAAGTTGATATCTAGTCGAGTAATTTTAAGGTATTGTAGTGCACCAACGATCTCATGATAAGTAATGGGGTTTTGTAGAGGAGGAGAACCCTGTGTACTGAGGTGACTCCAAGGTGATAGAGGGGTAGTGAATGGTTTAAAGAGATGCATATGATGGCGTTTGAGAAGATCATGAGTGAATTACGATTGGCACAAGTGAACACCGGTAGCAGTTTGAGTTACACAAATCCCAAGAAAGAAATGTAGTGAACTAAGATCCTTCATGGCAAATTGATGTGAAAGCAAAGAAATGTAATGATGAAGAAGTGGGGTGCTACTACTAGCGAAGATCATGTCATCAACATAAAGAAGAAGAACTAAAATGTTAGAATTCGTGTGGAGAGTGAATAAAGACATGTCAGCCTTGCTTTGACAAAATACTAACTAGAGAAGAAAACTGTTAAACCTTTGAAATCAAGCTCTGGGAGCCTGTTCCAAGCCATAGAGAGATTTTTGCAATTCGTAGACATGGTGGGGATAACAAGGGTGGACAAATCCAAGGGGTATTTTAATTTGAATTTCCACCCGTTGCCTACAACATTTGATTTTGGAGTGGAGGAACCAAGATCTAGGTTTTGTTTTAGAGAAGTGAAGTGAATTCTTCTCTCATAAGGTTTACCCATTTGGGATCACACATGGCAATGATATAATATATGGGCTTGACGAGGAAATTGTGTGTGTAGAGGTTTAGTATCTAACGAGGCTTTGTGATACAAGATTTAGAGCATGTATGCATAGAGTGCGAGAGTTGAGTAGTAGAGGATGTAGTGACTGGAGGCAAAAGAGTTTAAGGGAGTTGTGCAGACCATATGGAGGGAACAGCTAAAAGGTCGAATGGAGTAGTAGTGTAAGAAGAGCTTACAGACAATGAGGGGGCATGTGACCTAGAGCTATGATAGACATAGATAATAGGTAGGTAACCATCAATAAACTCAGCAGAGGAGGAATGTAGAGTAGAAGGCATAGAAGTGGAAGTTGGTAGTTGAGAAGAGCTTATAGAGTAGTCGGTGAGAGGTATAGAACAGGGGATAGGTGTAGGGGATTTAGGGTTGCGTTGGGAGGAAGAGCTAGGCAAAGGTAAAGTAAAGTGGGGAGTAGGGTTGGTAGATTTGTTTATAGTGGTAAAGGGGAGAGGTAAGTTGCATGTAGGGAACTCTGGCTTATGAAAACTATATGGTAGCTTGTGCACACTTTACTAGTGGTAGGGTCAAGACATCGATAGCCTTTATGTTGTGCTGAGTAACTAATGTAGATGCATGGAGTGGATCGAGGTGAGAGTTTGTTAGGATCTTGAGGGGTCAAGTTAAGGAAGCATAAACATCCAAATGTGTGAAGTAAGTGATAGTTAGGTGAAATATGGAGGAGGAGCTCAGATGGGGATTTGTGATCGAGGAAGGCAAATGGAAGATGATTAATAGTGTAAAGTGTTGTTGAGGTAGCATCAACCCAAAAAGAGGGAGGAAGGTTGGCATGGAGACGAATGGTGTGAGCTAAGTTTGTGATATGACGATTTTTGCATTCAACCACCCCATTTTGCTAGGTAGTATAAGGGTAAGAGAGTAATAGTTGAATACTGTTATTGCGCAAGAAGGTATGAAAGCCTTATTAATAAATTCACCACTGCCATTACTATGAAATGTTTTGATACGATTAGAAAATTAATTTTTCAACGAAAGTTTTAAATTGTTGAAAATGAGACAAAACTTCCAATTTATTATGCATTGGAAAAATCCATGAGTATCTTATACAATCATTAACATAAAGTACATAACAGCAAAATCCTAAATTTGATTTAATAGGTGACTGCCATACATTAGAGTGGATCAAATCTAGAGGCTTCTAAGCATAGTGAGATGATTATTGGAGGGCAAGGCGAGTGGATTTGCCAATGCAACAAGATTGATAATAACTAGTGGATGCCAAAGAGTACTTGATTGAAATGGCCTAATGCGGAGCAAACTTATTAAGGATTTTTGAGTGCGGGTGACACAGAAGAGAGTGCCAGACTTCTCTAGAGACTATTGAAGCAAGAAATAACTAGGGAGACTGGGACAGACGCAAGGCAATTGGATGGATGGGACGTCCAGTTAGATGTTGGAGGAGAATTTGTTCTGTTTCAGAGTCCTTGACAAATAAAAAAAAAAAGTCGTTAAAACTAACGATACATTGGTTATCCCAGCATAGTTGTATGATAGACAAAAGACTCTGAGTAAGAGATGAAGCAGAAAGGACATTTTTAAGGTGAAGAGCACGACCATGAGTTTGAATGATAATATTGCACACGGGAGATATGGGTAAAGATGCACCATTTCCTACAAAAACCATATCAGGACCAACATATGAAGTGAGATCAGTAAGTATACCTGCATTTGGAGCAATGTGGTGCGTGGCACCAGAATCGGGATACCAGACAGCATCCTAGGATTCTTCGATGGATATGGCAGCAAATGACTAGGGCACATCCACGTAGGACTCATAACATCAATGATAGCACTACAGGGCAGAGTGACCTGGTTTATCACAAATCTGGCATGTAATTTTGGTGTGAGCGGCTGTAAATGCTGAGGAGAGTCGTCGTTGATTGGAGGATCCATGGTTGGGAAGATCGGAGAGTTAGCTGTGATGGGAAGAGGCACTAGGAGGTGCACGAGAGGATCGACCTCGCCCCCTGAGTCCAGAATGCCTGTGATCACGACCTTTGGAAAGATAGGAGATGGTCTGAGTAGTGACAGTTTAGGAATGACAACGTAGTGGTAGTTAACATCATGTTGTTTAAGCAATTGTTCATGATTGAGCAGTTTTGCACGAACTTACTCAAATGTAAGTATAGATGGGGGAATGAGTAAGTGTTGTAACAAGGGCATCGTATTCACGGGGAAGATGCAGAAGGCACATGTGATGAGATTTGTTGAGTTAAGAGGTCGACTAACGGTGGCAAGCTGATTGGCGATGGACTTAAGTTCACATAGATAATTTGATATAGATGCGTGAGTGAGACGGGGTGGGAGTGGATGTTTCTTTTAGTTCCATCTCTCGGGCCATGGAATTTTTTAACAAAACATTGTTTGAGAGATGTCTAAATGTCATAAGCTAATAGAACGTCATGGATCTCCATGAGAATATCAGAGGAGATCATGGAGAGAATAGCTGCTTGTACTAGATATTTAATTCGAAGCCACTGTGTATAGTCTAGATTAGGTATAGGCTGAGTAGAGGGACAAGGAATTTCACGAGATCGCACAATGATGATGCCATCAACATACTGATACAAATCCATGGAGATGAGACAGGAAGTGATCAAAGATGACCACACTTGAAAGTTGTTGGTACTTAATTTAATTGGGACAATTGTAGCGATGCTGGAGGCTCGAAGAGTTAGCGAGATTGACGAATGAATAGAATGTGTTTATGGAGAGGTGGCCATAAGCGGAGTGGAAATTGTTGGGGGAGAGAGAGAGAGATAGAGAGAGAATTACTGAAGGGATAAGAAGTGGGAAGGGTGGAGGTGAGATGTGGGGTCTGTAAGGGATGGTTAGTGGATGGTAGAAGCGGAGGCGGCCATGTGGTGATGGTGTGTGTGTTGGTGGTGGTCGAGTTAGGATTGGGGTTGATGGTGACTAACGAGATGACTAATTAAAAGAGTTGGGTTGGGAATAGTAATGTCATGAGACTGTAGGTGGTTGTTGTTGGCGTTGGTGGAGTGACCAGTTGAGGAAGAAAGCGAGACGACACTTATTGGACTGGGTTGTTGATGAGATGTGATATTTTAGGTGACAGGGTTGAGGATTGTTGGGTCTATGTATGTATCCATGATTAAAGGTTATGAAGATGACCGGTGAAGATGATCGAAGTTTGATTGATGAAGATGATCGGAGAACAGAGATTGAGAACATATCTTTTCCCCCTTTTTAAATAGTATATTCAACGGCTCTGATACCATAAGCATAATTGAAGGAGTTATTTTTATTGTAATGTTGAATTATTCAAAAGAATTGTCTCAATACCTATAAAAGAGAGTTACGACAAAACCTTAGTAATATAACGATGTATAAAGACTAAAGTATCCCTATGCAAAACTAGAACGTACAAATACATATATATACATATACAATAAATTTTACGGCCTTTTATTTTTTTTAACTATACACTTGAGATTTTATATTGTCAATTTATACACCTAATTAGATATTTAGCTACTATCAGCAATACCTTGTATCTTTCTATTTTGTATCGATAATGTGAATTTTTTTTGTTATATAGCAATATGACTTGGTATCAGTGTATAGTATAAAATAAAGCATTACAGGTATCGCATTGTAATTGACTTCCTATGATGATAGAAATAACAACAGTTGATAGAAAGAGATAAGATATAAGTAGTAGCAACTAAACATCTAATTAGGTATACGGATTGATAATATTAAGCTGTAACAATATAATTTTAAAAAAGTGTAAAATTTAGGTGTAAATTATACCACCAGGTTCCTTATCGAATTTAGTTTATACATCAATCAAGTATTTTACTCCGTTTGCATTGAATTAAGAATTGAGATGCCTTTTTGTCTCTATTTTTTACTCTCTTTTTTTTTTTTTTGTTTGACTAAGGTTGATTCGAAAGAGAGATGCTAATTTAATGAGATTTAAAAAAACTTTATTTATAATACAAATAAATTGAGAAAGACTTTTATTAAGGTAAAGAATGCAATTGCACCGAAAGGGTAAAGCAACATGCGAAAAGCATATTGGCAGTTTTGCTTTTGAATGCGGACATAGCAATATTGGTTAACTTGTCCGCTCTCGTCTTACCTTGTTTTTATGCACGGGTTATATAGGCCAGAAATTTTTGGTAGGTTAGGCAAGCCAGCGTATCAACCTGCGAAGTGCTAAGTATTTTTCTTTTCTTTTTTCTTTTTTTAAATAATAAAATGTTAACCATAAAATATAATCATAATATGTTAATTTTCAATTGAGATTAAAACATATTTACACAAAAAGGTTGTATTAGGAGTTAAAAATTAACTATCTAATTTTATTGATATCTTATTTTAGGATTGAAAATTCTTTTAGTTTCCTTTATTTTTATCTTATTAGAGTGATCGTGATTATTTAATAATGCTAAATTGAGTTAAACACACCATCTTTGTCAAATTTCCACACAGAGTTTTAGTTACTATCATTACACATCATTTATGGCCAAAAACAGACAGAATATCCTCTTTTGTCACTATAGTTGCTTAATATAACAAGAAGGTATGTACTATGTAGGATTTACAAGATTACTTCCGATTCTATTAAGGTCTTTTTTCATTTTACTTTCTTCCTAATCAACTCAATCCTCCTTAATTTGATCTCATAATAAATTTTGATACAAAGGGAACCAATAAGTATGACCCCGCCGGTGGCTGTAATCAAAGCGGTAACCCCCTCAAAGTGCCTGCCAGCCACCATATATATCGCCGTCATGAATACAACTGATATGCATACTGATGCCATCAATATCAGTATGGCGGTGATGTCTGTCACAGCTGCAAGTACTTCTACTTCTTCTAACCCTTTGCTTAAGTTAATCTGAATTACTATGACAGCCAAGGATGCAAAGAATGCTATAGAGTTGAAGATTACTAGTATTTTTATAGACATGTCACTGTAAAGTGGGAATTGCTGCCATTCCCTCCTGGAATGGTGAAAATGGCTGCAAAGGCGATTTGAACAATGAGTATGGCAGCCTTACTTGCTGAACTTGTGTTGTTAATGCGTCCTTGTAGCATTCTCCTGAACTCCTTGCCGTATACAGCACCTTTGCGCAATAGACAGTCCCTTATCTCCTTGGAACCAACTTCTTCTGTGATGTCGAGAGCAGTTTTCTTTTCTCGATTCAATGCATTAACATTTACTTCAGGGTGGACTAGTAACTCCTTCGCTATCTGCAAAAGTAGGAGAAAATATTCAACCACCTGAAGGATTCTCTTGCATTTCGTTAGTAGAGAATTTGTATAGTATGGACAAGACTTACCTCGCACCGCTTCTTTCTTGTGGCAATGTGCAATGCAGTGTTGCCACTCGAGTCAGGGAGTGCGAGAAGGGCTGCATCTGCCTCCATCAACAATCTTACGAGTTCAGGGTTTTGACCTTTGACGGCCATGTGCAATGCAGTCTGTCCTTTTCTGTCTGTCTTGCGTGCCATCTGGGGATCATTCCTCAATAAAGCTTTCACAACCTCAACATGACCATTCCGAGCAGCCGAATGTAATGCAGTTTTCCCATCATTCTTGCTGATTTTCACCAAGCTGCTGTCCTTGGCAAGAAGTTTTTCAACTTCTTCTATACATCCTTTTTTAGCTGCAGATGCTAAAGCGGCAGTATAAAAGAAGTCGGTTGACAGGATTAATGAAGATTCATGCTCTAAGAGCACCTGCACAATGGCTGTTAGAAGGGGAAAAAAAATGAGCAAGAATGGCTACTTGCACTTAAATGGTAGGTTTCCCATTAGGTTCACTACGTTCTATTTTCTATATAAGCAATCCAACAACCTCGATGAAGAACAAAAATCAGCAAGATTGTTTTACTAGGAGCAAGTTATCCATTGCTTGAGGCTTAAAACAGAGATAGAAGCAACTAGGATTAATATGGACAAGGTTTTGGTACCCGGAGTTCTTCTAACATATGTGAGGAAGCGCTAACCAATAACTATAAAACCAAATCATATTCAATAAATTTTAGCTTTTAAATCACACGAGTGTGAAGGAGGTCTTAAATCCAAACCTCCGTGCTCATTTTGTTCTTATATAATCAGCTGTTATATACGAGAATGTTAAACAATTACCATGGAAGTATACCATGCATAATAAGCTTAAGCTTTTTTAATCTTTTCCTTATGAGTTGGGAAATTTACGAAAGAAATCTGAGATTATTGAAAATATTGTCGGAGCAGAGATAGAACAAATAGACAAGTATACCATGATGTCCTTTAATTGCAGCCACATGAAATGCATCGAGTCCTTGCTGGGTTCTTTTTGTTATGCACTCCTTGTTAGAGAATTTCAACAACTCCTTCACCACATCCAAGTATCCTCTCTCTGCTGCAATATACAACGCTGTCTCTCCCAATGTGTTCTCCGAACATACCAATGTAGCCCTGAACTTATCTACTTCAGTGTTGAAATCCTCATTGCTTACCATCCCAATAATCTGGGAATCAATATCAGCAAGAATCTGTTTTACAGCAGCAAGATCTCCTTGCCGAGCAGCTAAGTGGAGCTCGGTGTCATTTTGGCAGCCAATCACTTCTTTGGCAAAATTATACTTCTTCTCAGCTATTGAATTATCCAACATAGAATGCTCCTGTGTGAACATCCCCTTTTCCAAGTCATCCTTGGCTCCTACAGGTATGAATTGCCAATAAATCAACAATAACCGTCGAAGAAACACATGATTGTTAGATTATTTGAGCAGAAACTAAAAAGAAAATTACATATTCCATCTAAGGAACACTGAGACTGCTAAGGCTTTGTACGGCTACAAATGCTAAATCAAGTATTTCAAAAACTACTCCCAAGTAGTTTTTGTATTGGGATATTTTCGCTATGATCTTCCATTGACACGGATGCAAGTCTATGCTTTATTATTTGGTGATAATCGTTATGCAAGATCCTTTTGCCAGCAAAATTAAAGTGCCCAAAAAAAAAAAAAAAGAAGGTTCCGAGTGGAAAGGGAAGATTTCATTTTATGGATTGGAGTCGAACAAAAAAAATTAAGATCCTAATAAGTACTAAAAGAAATGAATAAAGGGATAGAAAGAAAGGGTATAACACGAGGGGTCACTTGTCCTAGTACTGCTTGGCATGTTTCAAGAACTAGACACCAAGATCACGGTTTTAGTATTGAGCTTTCCTGGAAAGTAGAAGTTATTTTAATCGAAAATCACCACATACCAAAGCTTGTGAAAGTAAAATAAGCACCATCCAATCCTTCTAGAACATCCAAATTTCCAATTTATATTTCTTTTTCATTCTCACATGTTTTCATCCATTTCTCCCTCAATATTTGTTGGCAAACATAGTGATGATTATGAAGTGTAACATACTATATAAAATTTTGAATGAAGTAGAGGAAGAGTATGGAAAGGAGTTACCTGGTTTGATAAGTGAAGTCATTGGTGTTATTAGCCGGAGAAACAGGGACCAGTGAAGTATTAATCAAGAGTTAGTGCAAGGTAGATGCAAATTTAGACTTTGGTTTTTATTTATTTATTTATTTTTAAATTGTCAGTGTCACAGTAGACGTGTTTAATATGGCAAAAAAAAAAAAAAAAAAAAAAAAAAAAAAAAGAACAAAGCAGTGTTTAGTTTAAAAAAGAAAAGAAAAGAAAAATGGTATTAACATATATATCTGTCTGATGAGCAATGGACATATACCAATGTTATTTTTAACAAATTCAGGTGATAGTGATAGACTCGTAGAAGATAGTATAGTAAAAAGTTATTGATATACTATATTTTTACCAGCATTTGTATATTATTAATCAATTCAAAAAACATGTTAATAATATTTAAGTTTTTGTCTCCTATTCTTATTCTTGAATTGCGTAAGGAGTTGTTTAAAATGTATGTTGACTAGGAGTAGGCACATATCGGTTTGGTTTTTGCGAAAACCAAACCAAACAAACCATAATTTACGGTTTGGTTTTTTTCCCCCTCTTAAACCAAACCATTAAACAATGGTTTGGATTGGATTGAAAATTTTTCAAACCATTAAATAGTGGTTTGGTTTGGTTTGGATTAGATTGAATTTTTAGTACACATCAATATTTAGTATTACAAACACATCATCATCAATAGTTCACACGAACATGAGTATAATAAGTTGTTTTTGAAATTTTCAAACATACAACATAATGCTACTTTTCAAATGTTATTTTGTTCATCCAAAATGCTTTTTATTGACATAATAAAACCTAGGGAAGCATAACTAAGAATGTAATTAAACATCGATCTTACTAAAATGTCATCTAATATAATCATTTTTAATGTTGTGTCCCCTACTAACCAATCTTGAATGTGTGTTAACATTCATAAGGCAATGACATGCAAAAGAGTGTTGTCTATAACAGACAAGTACCACTAGGAACTTTGTCCTTTTAATTGAGTTTCCACCTGATAACACAAAGAAGAAGAACAACCATGCTTAAACCATCCATTTATCCAAACAGTCTATCTATCAATTATCAAATTCATTGGCCAAAAACAAAACAAGTATCAAATTCTATCTCGCTTCATATAAAAAACACTACACATATCTAAATAGGATAAATGATGTCACTTTTCAAATTGTGTCTTGCTTCAACAATCCGTAGGCCATCAAATTGCTGGAATCATTATATAACACCACAAGCGTAAGGCTACATCAATTGAATCATCCATAAACTTCAATCACTACCTCATCTTTCGATGCTTCCTCTTAAGTCTTCTCATTCACTTCTTCTTCTACTGCAGAGCAAAACAAAATAATACACCAATAAGTAAAAATATTGAGAAATCAAATGAAACATCAATCAATTATAAAGCTGAATTTCCATATTCTCCTTTACTATTCATCATATTTCTAGTAACAAAGAGAATGAAATTTAATGTTTAAGAATGAAGTTCAATAAATCTTTTCAAGCAATATAAAAGGAAAAAAAAAAATACATTACCTTCACTCAATCATCAAGATTAAGAGCAACAAGAGTTGGATCCAATGAAGTGGTACCAATAGTATCAACAAAGCCCTCTTCTGTAAGGATACAAGAATAAAACTATAAGCCAACAAATATAAGAAAGAGAAAACCAATAAAAAAAATATATATATATATATATTATCACATGCCTTGTTCTATTTCTTCAAGTTCCTCAAAGTCTTCCTTATTTTTTCAAAGTTATAGATGCTTTAAGTCAATCTTGCCCACAAACAAGAGCTTCTACCATGGTTGGAGTTAAAGAACTCCAAAAGACATCAAGCACATCTACTTGTGCTAAAAGCACTCTTTGATGCGATAGTCAATATAGGAATGGCTAGAACATCCTTTGCCATCATAGCTAAAATAGGATATCTAAACGAATTTTTCCTCCACCAACCCAAAACGTCAAATGTCTTATCTCTATAAATGTTTCTCGCTCCTCCCAAATATCTATCCAATTAACTTTTCCTACTAATGATTGCTCTCCAACTAGTTCCATGAAAATAGTGATATGTGATTTAGGTTGTTCTTCATTTTCTTTATCATGGGTCAATTGTTTTTCTTTTTTTAGACCCACTAGTAGTCTCGTTGGGATCATCAAGGTTTTGCACTGGTATGCTATCATTGATGTTTTGTGTCTCATTATCATTAAGTGTAGACATCTGTACACACAAAAAAATATGAATAAATAAGTAATATAGAGGAAAAATATGCTTTCATGACATAGTTTTGGAATCTCAGTTCAAGAAAGAAAAGTGACAATATGAAACAAATCTTCATGCAAAGCTAACATTCTCTGTACAATTATATAATTCCAATGGAAATTGGCTTACCTATCTATACAAAGATAAATCTTTAACATGACATGAGCGTTAGATTAAGCATTATTTGGAGTATTTGATTTTTCATTTGTATACCATTTGTATCTAGTTTGTGATGGATCCTCTTACATGGAGTATTATTATTATTACTATTATTACAAAAAAAAAAAAAGAGGAAATGGGAATGACATAGCCAAATTGGCTACGTGAAACACCAAAGAGAATTCAAGAATTCTCTTGAAATTTTTTGCAAGCTGGCGGTGGAAAATTGGAAAGAAAGGAATGGTTATTATCCTTTATAGCCACCAGAAGACAACTCATTATATGTAAATTACATCTAATGAAATTTTGAAAAGTCAAAGCTGGAATTGTCTTTCATTTTACTTCTTCAATCGCCATTTGAAGTCTACATAAAGGAGTGCATGTGTTTATTATTTTATTCTAGTGTTTAGAGCAATAAAGAAAAAATACAAGAGATATTTGAGAGCCAAAGCTGGTATCAAAAGCTTTGATGAGTATTTTGTGAGAGATATTTTTGAGGAGTGATAAAATAGTGAAGATATTTTTGGGGTGTTTGGGAAACACTTGTGTGCCACTATTTTAGATTTATCTCATTTATTTATATTGTATCTCTCGAATATTATTCTAAAGAAGTATCTCTCTTGTAAGCCTACTAGTGAAATAGTGGAAGAAATTTTCGGAGTTGATCCCGTGGACGTAGCCCAAATTTAAGGGTGAACCACATTAAATTTTCTGGTGTCATTTATTTTATTTTTATTGCTTTGCTCATATTTATTTATCAGTTATCCACCTCGCATCTATTTATTATTTCCGTTGTGCCGCTTTGATCCCAACAGTTTGTATATGTTCTTATTTGTATCTTATCCATTTAATATATTTATGAGTAAAAATATATATATTCTACATTTATATATATTTCTTCAAAAATATCTATTTAAAAACAATAAAAATAAGATGTCAAAACAATAAAAAAAAAACGATGAAACAATCAAATCACAAATCACTTCTTAAAAGGAAGAAGGTGCTTTCTGTTTTCTTTTGTTTTTTATTTTTTTATTTCTTATATATTTTTTGGTACATTTGGATTACAAAAATATATATATATATATATTTCCTATTTTTTTTTAGGCAGTTTAAAATCAATTTAAAATTTTTTGAAAATAGTCAATTTTAAAACCAAGAATTTGTTTTCGAGTTCTTTATTAGTGTTCGAAAAATGGTTCAGGACTTATAATTTCATAAAGAGTGTGCGAGAATCAGGAAATTGCGAGTGAGTGGCCTCAACTCTTCGAATCAATGCATGCAAGCTGGCCTTGTTTGTCCTTTTGAGCTTCGAAGTTGATTTCCACCACTCAAATTCTGATACAAGTCGCTGCCAATCAGCTTTTCTATATACAAATGGTATGTAAATAGACATGGATAATATAGACGTGGCCTTTTCGTTTTGGCAATTATAGTTGACTAGGGGGGAAAAAAAAATAAAGATGCAAGATCATCATCATCAACAAAGCCGAAAACCGGGACTTTTTGTGAATCTTGTGGGAATTGCATACATGACATTACAAATCGCTTCTACTCAATTGATTGCAAGGTAAAAAACTTCATCCTTTTGTCCACAAAGAACTAACTACTCTTAAAAATCATGTGGATTTTGTTCTGTTAGTTTCATAGTTTTTACAAGTTGAAATGATGCCAAAAGGCCAAAACCAACTAAAATAAAAAATAAAAATGGACAAGCGAAAGAATGAGGTGGTAATGATTTCGTTATTGCATATATCTAGTGTTACACAGATCCCCACACTTTGCAATATAGTGTTATAATTTGCATTAATAAGTACGACTTTGTATCCAGTTGAAATTAAATGGAGTTGTGTGTAAAAATCTCAAGGCTAAGACAACCCGATGGCAGTCATATTCGAAAACTTGAATCTATAACACGACTCGTCCAATAAGCATTTTCATTTCATATCCAGATTCAACCTGTTTATTGATTAAAATAACTAGAGTAAATCATGTTAACTACTTTTATAATTTTATAAAACAAATCGACGCCTCTCAGTTTCAAACCATAGCAATTAACCTCCTGAAAATGTTAATATCAACACCCAAAATTATTTAAATACAACAAATATCCTCATAAAAATGTCAAAATCCAGTAAAGTCAAGAAGAATCGGCGTATTTTACAAAATTTGCACATACGCTGCTCAAGGTAAGCAAAGTGAAAACACGACAACACAATTTGACCCTATTCATATGACATCGTACCAAATGAACCCAAATTAGCATAAAAATCACACATTTCCTGTAATTTAAAGGAGAGATCAAGAAGAGAAAACACAAAAAAAATCAAATAAAAATGGAAACCTTAATTGGTATTGTGCCAAAATGTCCAAGAGTAAAAAAAAGGGAAAAAAAAAAAGAACAGATCAAAAGATGACAAACCGAGACATAGAGATGTTATGAACCCAAGCAAGCAAGGATGAGATGAAGCAGAGAGAGAGAGATAGAGGTAATAGCATGAGAGCATGAGAAATATAAGGTTAGACTAAAAGACATGCAGGGTTTTTAATTTTCATTAGGTTAATAATTTTTTTAATATATTTCAAACGGTTCGGTTCGGATTACCTTTGAAACCGAATCGTAATCCATTTGGATAATTTCAATCCAAACCATTGAAAAAAACTATAAATTTCGGTTTGGTTCGGATTGATTGGTTATTTTTTGTCCACCCTTAATGTTGACATCTGAAGTAACTCTTCTTATTAAGCAA
This sequence comes from Combretum micranthum, assembly GCA_024138025.1. NCBI lineage: Eukaryota > Viridiplantae > Streptophyta > Magnoliopsida > Myrtales > Combretaceae > Combretum > Combretum micranthum. Next base: position 100,077 of record JAMXBD010000711.1, read on the forward strand.
CACTTTACTTTATACTGGATTACTTTAAGAGAGTTATTTGTCTACTCTTTGAAAAAAAAAAACTTTTTTGGTTCTCATTTTTATTTTATTACTCTAAAATAATGTTTATATTTTCTTACAATGATTAAATAAGTGTGAATGAACCAATAAGATTATGAGTAAAAGAGTTGCTTTTTGTAAAAATTAAATAAGTATGAAATAACTAATAGAAGAAGACTGCTAAAGGAACTTTGGTTGCTAAGCAACCCAATTTATATTGTATAAACAACTACCACATTGCTTGGTTTCTACCAAGTTCTTAGAGATAAAGATGTTCTAATACAAAGCAAATAAGACTATTTTTTCAAATTATGGGGAATTAACATAGTATGAACAAAATATAATACTAAAAAAAAATACAAAAGAACTTTTTGATAGAAAATTCTTATGCAGAACGGGTTTTAATTTGACATGCCGGATCGTGATTATGTGTCAATTGAACGTTCTGTTTTCCATAATTATTCCATTTACATAGTCAACAAATTGAGATTAATCTAATGAGCTCGTAAGAGTAATTAGTAAGCATGATGGTGTATGGACTCAAATGCTGTAATCTAATTACTTTAATGAATTTGGGTTTTAAAAAAAAAAAAAAAGATAACTATCGTGAAGTGAAGTCATTGCTTTTAGATTAGCATGCCTATATGGCTGTTGGGGAAATTCCGACAAATTGAATAGTGAAGTCCCTTCACCATTAATATAGAGGACCAACTAAAAAAGTTAGACGAACACGGCTTAGAACTGGTTTGGAACCATTGGTTCACACGTTAAAAAAAGTTAATCCAATAAACGGGTAAAACACATGTTTATTGTTATTTCAAAAAAAATTTATATAAATACAAATTACATAAAAATAATTATCAAATTAATATCTTTACGTGGCATCTTAGAAAAGATATGCTAAAATTTTTATATTTATCGCCGTTCGAATGTGCGATATAGCAACGCCGGTCTGTCAAACTCATAAAAGTGTGAGTATTGCATTTATCGTGAGCGATACAAAGTGAGGTCTCCTTAAGGTCGGCACACCCTGTCCCAGTCGATTATGCTTCTCATTGATGTTCTGGTTATGCTTCTCGGTGATGTTGTCCATGGTAGCTGTCGTCTCCACCCAAGTCCATCAAGTCCATAGACCACTGGCAGTTTCGTATTAGGAAAACCCCGGCGTTTAGGCTTGTCTAACTCTTCTTCTCAAACACCAGGTTATGGATCACTAAATCGTAAGACTTGTACCTGTTTCCATAGTACAACTTATACTCATGTTTCAAGTTTTATTTATTTTTTTTAACTTTTTAATTTTACAGAACACAAGGAGAAGTAAAAAGAAAACAACGCTCCCAACTCAACCAACGCTGCCATGGGAATATAAATCACGACGTTTCAATTATCCAGCCAAGATTCTTACCAATTTTGTAATGCAAAATCAATATCACATAATCCTTATGGGATATAGCAACACTAATTAGGTAATTTTTTTTTGTTCGTGTTGTACTTGTATAATTTATAAAAAAATGATGTTTAACCTGTAATAATCTCCCGATAAACCTTATTTTGTAATGTAAAGATCATTTATAACACCAGACTGCATTTTCAATTATCCAGCCAAGATTCTTACCAATTTTGTAATGTAAAGAAGAAAATGTTAATCTCTAAATTTAGAATAGAAAGTCGTAGGTCCCTTGAAGAAAATGCTAATGTTCTTAATAATGTGAAGAGCGTAAGGCTGCAGTTATTTATTTATTTGAATGCGGGCATTGTAGTAGTAATCGCATAAATTGATTTGAGTCCTGGCAATAATGAGTTATGGATTTCAAGTTCTTGTAAATATCTAATATATTCAGTAAATGGTATGTAAAATATGAAATTTATTATAGAAATGTAATGGGTGTTTGAAGAAAATTGTTAAAGTATCATACACACACACACACACATTTCTATTAAGTAATGCACTCCTTGTGGTAATCTTTTTTTTAGTATTAGGAGTTGCAAATGCTGTTGAGTTAGAGGACAACTTGGGTTATCATATGTATAATGACTATGAAGATGGTGTGAAGTATGTTCGTTAGGAAGAGTAATAATGGCATTGGTCTGTGTACTAGTTAGATAGTTTAGTTGATTAATTGGTGTTTCTTATCTAGAGCTTGGAGATTTGGACGTAGTTCAGTCAATATTGCTTATGCATGTTGGATCCATGTCTTGAGTCACGTTTTCAACTAGTTGATATATTCAATTGACTTCTAGTGATGAATCTTAGTAATGTTTTGTATTTGTGGTAAGAGTGTGACCCACGACAGCCACTTATGTTTGTAAACACTTTGAGATGTGTATTTAATGCCTTGAGCCTTACACTTCGTTCAATAATCAGTATAGAATAAGGAGGGAGTCGAATTTCAATTTAATAGCAATATAATAGAGATGTAATATCTATTACAATGTTTGCTCGGTATTAAAAGATAAAATAAGTAATTATTAGAGCAAAAGTAAAATATTTATGATAAAGATAAAAAACAAGTCATTGAATATCAATTTATATGTATGGGAACATGAATTGCTATTCATTATTTCATTTAATAGCAATTCATTATGAATTGCCATTTCTCTCAAGTAAATGCCATAATAGGAGTTTTACATGGAACGAGTAGGGAATGAATAGCTATTTTCTCAAGTGAATAGATTGTTAGTATGTTCTTTTGAGATGAAGACACCAACCTCGCAGGTATGCTCAAGTACTAGGATGCTAAAAGGAATAAAATGTCTTCATAAAATTAATTATATAATAAAAGTAACAAGGGATAAATGTCTTCATGATTTTATGTTTCTTAGAAGATATAGTGAGATTTATTGTTATTTATTTTCAAGGAAAGTAGGTATTCAAAAACTTATAGATTTTTACTAACCAAAAAAAAAAAAAGAAAGAGAATAAATTTCTTCAAGCCCCTAAGAGTAACGTAAATAAGATTACGGGGTTTAAAGTATCACTACTTCTGGACTTAAGATGCAGCATGGGATGGATTCCCATCTTTTGGAGTGTAAGTCGCACCTTATATGTATCTTTGGATTTATCCTTAATATTTAAGACCACTCTAATAAAGCTAGCACATATGTTGTTTTCAATATGCATAACATCAACATTGGGTCCAATAGTGATGCAAACGGTATCGCGATGGACTTCATGAAAAAAATGGACGCGAGGAAGATGCGGAGTTCACATGGATGAAGACCGGTCAAAGGACATTTATTATTTTCCGTGTTTTTTCATTTATTACTTTCCGCGTTTTCACATTTATTACTTTCCGTATTTTCACATCCATTCCTTAAGATTATAAATATGTGCTATAGGGCTATGGATGTACTCATGACTTATTTTCTATTCAATATACATTTCTTTGAGAGGTTTTCTCTGAATTATAATTGTGCGCAATTGTGTTTTATCCTTAAGATTGTTCCGGTGTGAGTGGTCTTGTTTATTTACGCTATCACGCTGCGTCAGATTGGTATCAGAGCACGGTGAGATCCTGCAAGATGTCTTCTGACAATGACGTCGACGGCGGTCGCATTCATGACGGTGTTCATGATGCGGGAGTCCAAGGGGCTGGCCAACCGGTCCTAAGGGCGGAGATGGATGCCATGGATCGACGGTTGAGGCGGGTAGAGCAGCTCGTCAAAACTTTGGTCGATCGGTTTGATGCCATGGAGGTTGCTAACAATAGGGGAAAGGTTGATGAAGGACGACGACCTAGGGCAAGAGATGGTTATGGTGGAGGCAGGAATCAAAGGGTACAGATCTCTGATGATGACTCAGAGGAAGAGGAGCAGGTGCATGAGAGGAGACAACCACCTATGAGGGGTAGCTATGGTGGAGGAAGGAACCGAAGGGGTTATCGGGACTATGATGATGATCAATTCGATGGAGGAGATTTCCACCTGAAGGTAGATCTGCCTTATTTCAATGGTACCTTCAATATCGAAGACTTCCTTGAGTGGCTAGCAGAAGTGGAACGATTCTTTGATTATAAAGATGTCCCAGAAGAATGAAGAGTGAAGACGGTGGCATGTAGATTGAAAGGTGGTGCTTCCGCCTGGTGGGAGAGAGTACAAAGCAGGCTGTTGAGAGAAGGAAGAAGAAATCCTGTGCGATCATGGATTCGCATGAAGCAATTACTGAAAGGTGAGTTTCTTCCTCCTGACTATGAACAGATACTCTTCCAGCAGTACCAAAGATGTCGCCAAGGGTTGCGAACCGTTCATGAATACACTGCTGAATTTATGAGATTAGCGGAGCGTAATGATTTGAGGGAAAGTGAAGGGCAACAAGTGGCTAGATATGTTGATGGCTTAAAGTTGCAGATCAGGGATAAAATTTGGGGTGGTGACGGTATTGAGGAGTATGTGTGAGGCGAAGAATATGGCATTGCGGGCTGAACTCATGCTAAATGATAAAAGCACCAGATTTGATGGTGGAGGGCGTAGATACAGAGTCGATAGGTTTGAGCGTAGTGGGACGAGTAAGGCGACGGATGACAAAGAAAAGGGCATAGTCGAGAAGTCGAGTAGTAGTGGTGAGAAAAAGAGCGAAAAGGCTATGGAAAACGGCCTATTGAATCCAAAGAAGGTCAAAAACAATTCAACCCATATGCCAAACCCATCCTCGGTAAATGTTATCGTTGCAATCAACCTGGGCACCGATCCAATGAATGCCCAAATAGAAGAACTGTGAATATTGTAGAACACGATGGAGATGAAGACATATATTGTGATCCTAATGAGAGGAAGAATACTATGAGGAGGATGGTGAAGAGCATGAACCCTCATATGTTATCAGGAGGCTCATGCTAACACCTAAACAGGAGGGTAACACCAATGCCACCAGCTGTTTCGCACTAGGTGCACAATTGGGGAAGAGTCTTTAACCTAATTGTGGATAGTGGGAGTAGCGAAAGCATTATTAGCAAGCAGGTGGTCAAGAATTTGCAGTTGCCAGTTGAAAAACATCCTAATCTATATACCATTGGATGGATTAAAGCTGCAGAACGGATTGACGTCCTCGAGAGATGTAGGTGTGCCCTTTTCCATTGGAAAATATTGTGATGAGGTTACTGTGACATAGTGACATGGATGCTTGTCACATTCTTTTCGGGTGACCATGGCAGTTTGATGTGGATGCCCAACATGCTGGAAAAGAGAACCTTTACCGGTTAGAAAAGGATGGCAAAAGATACACATTACTTCCTCTTAAGGTGATGGCACGTCCCAAAGGCTTTAAGCTAGAGGGGCGTTCTTTTCTAACCATAGTGAATTCAGAGAAGGAGATGGAAGAGGTTATGAGAGAGACAAGGAAGTACACGCCTTGGTGGTGAAGAATGTGCTAAAAGTAGAAGATGAGAGTGCTAGTGACATTCCTGAAGTGGTGAAGGAGATTTTAGAGGAGTTTAAAGAAGTGGTTCCAGATAATTTACCGAGGGACTTCCACCCTTAAGGGATATCCAGCACCAGATTGACCTAGTACCTAGGGCGAGCCTTCCTAATTTACCTCATTATAGGATGAGTCCTAGGGAACAGAAATCCTCCAGGAGAAAGTTCATGAATTACTAGCAAAAGGCTTCATCAGAGATAGCCTGAGTCCATGTGCTGTTCCAGCATTACTCACTCCTAAGAAGATGGGAGTTGGAAGATGTGTGTTGATAGCAGGGCTATCAACAGGATCACAATTGGGTATAAGTTCCCTATACCCCGTATAGAAGACATGCTAGACAGGTTGAGTGGAGCACCATCTTTTCTAGATCGACTTGCGGAGCGGCTATCACCAAATCAGAGTTAGGCCAGGGGATGAATGGAAGACTACCTTCAAGACAAGGAAGGATTGTACGAGTGGCTAGTGATGCCATTCGGCCTCAGCAATGCCCCTAGCACATTTATGCGGAGTCATGAATCAGGTACTTAAACCGTTTATTGGCAAGTTTGTAGTAGTGTACTTTGATGACATCCTAATTTATAGTAAGCCTGAAGGGGAGCATATAGATCACTTGAGAAGTGTATTGAATGTATTGAAGGAGAATAAGCTATATGCTAATTTAAAAAAATGCATTTTTATGTCAAAAAAGTTGTTATTTTTAGGATTTGTGGTAGGTGGTGAGGGGATCACCATGGATGATGGGAAGGTAAAGGCTATTAGAGAATGGCCAATTCCTAAGACTGTGACTGAGTTGAGGAGTTTCTTAGGACTAGCCAGTTTCTATAGACGCTTCATCAGGCACTTTAGTACTATTGCTGCTCCATTGACTGAGTGCCTGAAGAAGGGGAAATTTAGTTGGAGTGAGGAAGCTGAGGCTGGGTTTGCCCTATTGAAAGAAAAATTGTGTAGTGCTCCAGTATTAGCATTACCTGATTTTGACAAATTGTTTGAGGTGGATTGTGATGCTAGTGGAGTAGGCATTGGGGCAGTACTTTCACAGGAAAAGAGGCCAATAGCTTTTTACAGTGAGAAGCTGTGTGATGCTAGAAAGAATTGGTCTACATATGACAAAGAATTCTATTCTGTGGTAAGAGCTTTAAGGGTATGGGAGCATTACCTTGTAGGGAAAGAGTTTGTGTTGTATTCTGATTGTGGGGCTCTAAAACACTTAAGCAGTCAAAATAGGATCAGCAAAGACATGCATGCTAGGTGGATCCAGTATTTGCAGAGGTTTCCTTTTAAACTCATGCACAAGTCTGGAGTCCAAAACAAAGTGGCGGATGCCTTGAGCAGGAGAGCCGATGTCTTAGCTATGATGAGTGTTGAAGTTGTAGGATTTGAGCAGATGAAAGAACTCTATGATAAGGATGAGGACTTTAGTGAGGTTTGGGGCATGTGTAGTAGTCAAAGACCCTGTGATGATTATCATGTGCATGATGGATATCTCATGAAGGGTAATCAACTATGCATCCCACGGTCATCCTTGCGGGAAAAGTTAATTAGAGATCTCCATGGAGGGGGTCTAGCAGGTCACTTGGGGAGAGACAAGACCATTGCAGCTGTTGCTGATCGGTATTTTTGGCCCCAATTGAGGAGGGATGTAGGGAAGATTGTCCAAAGATGTTACACTTGCCAGACATCTAAGGGGCATTCTCAAAGTACTGGGTTATATACTCCCTTGCCCGTACCTGAGAATATCTGGGAGGATCTCTCCATGGATTTTGTTCTTGGTTTGCCTCGTACCCAACGAGGTGCTGACTCTGTTTTTGTAGTGGTTGACAGGTTTTCTAAGATGGCTCATTTTATCCCTTGTAAGAAGACCTCAGATGCCCATGCCATTGCCAAACTATTTTTCAAGGAGGTAGTGAGACTACATGGGGTGCCTAAATCCATCACATCTGACAGGGACAGCAAATTCCTCAGCTACTTCTGGAAGACGTTATGGTATATGTTTGATTCCACTTTGAAATACAGCAGCACTGCTCATCCACAAACGGATGGACAAACAGAAGTTACCAACCGAACTCTAGGTAATCTTATCAGAAGTATTTGTGGAGAGAAACCAAGACAATGGGATTTGTGTTTAGCTCAAGCGGAGTTTGCATATAACAACTCCATCCATCGCACAACAGGGAGGTCTCCATTTTCTATTGTATATACCAAAGTACCTCAACATGCTTTGGATCTTGTCAAGCTTCCAAAGATGGCTGAGTATAGTATACCAGCTAAACACATGGCGGAACACTGGCAGAACACCGCGGAAGAAGTCAGAACTAAGATTGAAAGGGCTAACGCTAAGTATAAGGAGACAGCTGACAAGCGACGGAAGCAACAATTATTTGAAGTTGGGGATCAAGTAATGGTTTTTCTACGAAAGGAGAGGATTCCCATGGGCACTTACAACAAGCTTCAGCCACGAAAGTATGGACCTTACAGGATCATTCAAAAGATTAATGATAACGCTTACATCGTTGATCTTCCAGCAAATATGGCTATTTCGAAGACTTTTAATGTGGCCGACTTATATCCTTTCCATCCCGATGACGAGGCGCTATATCCAGAAGAGAACTCGAGGTCGAGTTCTCCATCGGTGGGAGAGAATGATGCAAACGGTATCGCGATGGACTTCATGGAAAAAAATGGACGCGAGGAAGGATGCGAGGAAGATGCGGAGTTCACATGGATGAAGACCGGTCAAAGGACATTTATAGCGAGGAAGGATGCGAGGAAGATGCGGAGTTCACATGGATGAAGACCGGTCAAAGGACATTTATTATTTTTCGTGTTTTTTCATTTATTACTTTCCGCGTTTTCACATTTATTACTTTCCGTATTTTCACATCCATTCCTTAAGATTATAAATATGTGCTCTAGGGCTATGGATGTACTCATGACTTATTTTCTATTCAATATATATTTCTTTGAGAGGTTTTCTCTGAATTATAATTGTGCGCAATTGTGTTTTATCCTTAAGATCGTTCCGGTGTGAGTGGTCTTGTTTATTTACGCTATCACGCTGCGTCAAATAGCTAACTCTTCTTATCATGGCAATTTGAATGGAATACTTATGTTGCATTACTTTGTCTAATTGCCATTCCACCTTCCTATCAACCTATTTGAAGTCTTTCGAAAAATTATGTTCTTGTATTGGCTCATCTATATCAAAATTATCCACTGCTAAATGCCTTAAAGGTAGTCTACTCTCGACCTTTCATCAAACTATAGTGTCATAGCACTATTGATGTCTCATGCGAACTTACTGCTTTTAATCTATGTGATAAAGTTTTCTTTGCATTTGTCCACATGTAACATTCACATAACATATACAACAAGCCTTATATCACTTTATAGTCCACCTTGACACATCATCGTATGCAGAAAATATAATAAAGTTGCATGCATATGCAATGATTGACTACCAATAACAGCACTTGTTCTCACATTATCTATCCATAGTTCTTATTACTCACTGAGTAGACACTCTAGGTACATGTAGATTTCTTTTTCCAACTGTCTTTATATTATTACCAAGTGAAATGAATGTTCAAGAGGGAACATTATGTACAAATAGAATCACTAACCATAGACTATATGGGGTACTTAGGTTCTTAAAAGGGTTAAACCAAACTGTTGCGATACTTAGTCGTACATTTCATGGCTTTAAACTAAATGCTAGAAAATTAACATCCTAGGTTTTATACACTTCAAAGGTAAATAGGTGTCTTAGCACTCCTTCAATATCATTCCTTGCCTTATTCCATATCATTTTTAGCATTATTTACTAACATATGAACATCCACTAAAATCACAGGATTAATAGAAAATGCAATACAACCTCAATTGAGATCTTTAGCATCTTTCTTCTAGTCTAAAACTTTCACCTTGAACATGACAAAGTAGTCAATTTTGCATATCTTGAGTCTCTTAGATAGGCATGCAACCAATCTTGCAGACTGTAGATGTATGGATTCGAGTGATGTAGCAACGTGCGATCTATGTAAGTTTTGCACTATGCTTAGCTTTTGAGGAGTGATACTCAATGATATGTCAAGAGTGATCAAGAGAGATATGGAATAGAGAGGAGGAGTAGGCAATCTCAATGCCCCAAATGCACTTGTAACAAGAATCAAATCCCACTAGTAGTGATGAATAAGTGTTTGATCTCTTGAGACAGAAATTCAGTAACACCTTAATGTTCTTATATAATTTCTCCTTTTTGAATGATAGGGACTTGAGGTATTTATACAACTTGGCCATTAAGGTCACCCAATGGATGATGTTGATAGCCGATGGCTAAGATGAGTCCCTTATAGTGCATGAGCCATATAAGAAAGGTCGAATGATAGATAGGCCGATCTAACGAGCCCTGCTCCAAGTTTATCATGCCAAATCTCCCTTAGTTATCCTAATAACTAAACATGACTAGCTAGGCCCTGTCACTCAACCCATGAGTCAAGCTCAAATATAAATAATAATAATTTTAGAATTTAAAGCCTATTCACATTTTATCCGCTGACCAAAATTCTTTAGGCAGAGTTCAAGTATTTTGGGCATTAGTTGCATTTATCCATACTTTGATCAATACTCTACGCATGATACTACAAAGTGCTCTCACAGTGCTAAAGACTCCACTTGTCATGGATGAGTCATTGAGTAAAAGTCAAGCGTCAACACTACAACTATCTCCATTGCATATATTTGTATTGTAGTGTGTAAAGTTACTGCATTACTCTAGTCACATGCGTCGCATTATGTTTCTTTGAATGATCTTTCTTTCTTGTTGCTTCCTCAAGGGCAAAAGATAATTCTAAATAATATCGAACCCCTCTTGATTTATATATGATGAAGAACATAAACTTCAAAGAATCCCAAATCTTATGTTAATTCTTGGCATCGTTTATTTGCAAATAACCAATATATAATTTATTCAACATGGCTCCAAGGTTTCCGTAATGTATTTTTATTTTTTTAAACATAAGTCTCACCACAACAATGTCTCCACAAATAGATATGGCAATATTCCCCAACAGTATATCCACAAATAGATATCGCAATGTCAGGCGGTATCTTAATCGATTTCTTTTTTTATCAAATTCCAAATCTGGTACATTCTTAGATATACTTATCATAATATAACCAAATAATAATAATAATAATACTCCTCCAAAACTTCACCACATTTCAGTTTCAAATATTCATAAATCTTTAAATATCTTTGTCATGTACACACACCACGGAGGGAGTTCTCTTATTCTAATATCAACGAATTTGAACCCTTGGTGACGTCAAAGCAAATCCGAGAATTTAGTGTTCTTTTTATTCGATTCCGCGCTTAGTGAACATAAAGAAAACGTCCTTTGCCTCCCAGTAGTAACACCTCTTTCATCTTGATTTTATCAACCTTAATCTGCATCCTCTTCAGATCATATCTCGTGAGCCAATATATCTTATGATTCCATAAATGAATACGTATCACCTTAAACTATCATCATACATAGATATGTATCTTGTGCGATATTGGATAAAAAACATTAAGGTACGCACCCAATGCCATTAAAAAAGTTATAAGCAGCCTCAAGTGAGATCTTGGGGAAAGCTTCACATTAAGCAACTGCCGTGGTCACTGAAGAATTGGCGAGGGCATACTGTCCTTGCAATCAAATTCACCGTCCTTAAACCTTTCCTTTGTATCTTTTTTTTTTTTTTTTTTCATTCTATACATATATATATTTTGGCCATGTTCTATACATACATACATGCATATATTCTACTTTCTTGAATATTAGTCCTTAATCATCTCTTTCTTGTTCTTGGCAGGTAAAGAATTAAACTTCCTCAGTAAATGACGATGTAAGAAGGCTTTGTGTATTGAAGATCGAAGTGAACAGTCTTTGATTTCAGCGAGTTTGTCAAGAAACACTCTTTGATAGGTTCAAACCACAACAATACAACCTTGCGTTCTTGGCAGTAATTGAAGTCGAATCTGTCGCTTTTTCTTTCTTTATCTATATGTATATATATAAATATGTATAATCTACGCATGACAGCCCTTCATAACAGTTTTGTCCGCAGGTTCTTAGTTCTTCACCGAACAGCTTAGTTGACACAGAACAGTGATTCAACACACCAGGTTCTTCATGACAAATTATTGCCACTGATATTTATGCCTATATGTGTGTGTATATATATACATAAATGCATGTACCGATTCTCATTCAATGATCCTAGTTGACTTCGTATTTGAAAATTCTAAAACAGTTACACACCACACACGTCCCCTATTTGTTTCATATCAAACCTTGATAGTCTTGATAATCAGAACAATGTTGATAGACTTTGATAGTCTTCGTACCATTGATAGTCTTGATGAATTTGATGCTCTTGATAACATTGGTCATCTTGATAATATTAATAATCTTGGTGACATTGATATTCTTGACAATCTTCATGTTCCTGATAATTTTGATATTGTACTTATTGTTGGTATCACCTTCCTTGAATACGTATGATAATGATTAAATATAAGCAAAGTCCATGGTTCTTGTGATGTTTAGCAAATAATTTGATTATAAGAGTGGACACACCTAGCTATCCTATGCTCCATTCATTCATCTAATGATCATAGTGCCTCTAGAATATGGTGGGAATTAGCAGTAAAAATCAAAGGAAATTATCTTAATATAGAGAATTGTAAACTTGGATACAAGTTGGAGCAGCAATGTTTTTGTATTTTTTCTGATTAATTAATTTTGTTGGCATGTAATTGCCTATATAATATGCTCCATTCTGTTACAGAAAAATTGGTGATGGCATGTGCTAAATTGCCAAGTCACCAGTTTGTTATAACTATAATATTCTAGAAGTTCTAGTTACATATAATGCTGCCTCTAGGCTTTATTAATTCTGATTATTTAGCAAACTAGAAATGGGCTTACGACCCATTGACACCCAGCTCCATAAGGGAAGCCTCGGCCTTTTCTCTCAAGGACAAAACACAGTTGGCTTTAGCCTTTTCCTTCATGTGTGTACTGTCGTCAAATCCAAAGTTCCTCTTCCCAGCTTCATTGTTTCGAATTAACCCTAGTTCGTCCAATCTTCTCATTTCATTTCCCTTCCATTAAAATCCCTTGTCCACAAGGGATGATTAGGAAAACGCAACTTCAAATCATTGTAGAACTCCCAAGTAGCTTCGTTCAGAGGATGATTTTTGCAACAGATAAGCACCATCATGTCCACCTTGTTTCCCCTCTTCACCATCTTCCTTTCTAGTATACTAATGGGTTCTAAATCGTCTTCTTGATAAATTGTAGGTATGTGGGTGATTTGATTGGAGTGGGAACCATGGTACTTCTTCAGCTGCGAGACATGAAAAGTTGGGTGAATTGTAGCCTTCGTAGGAAGATCTAAGCGGTAAGCCACCTTTCCAATTTTATCAACAATTATGTAAGGACTATAGTACTTAGGGGATAGTTTTTGTTCTTGATGTACCCTTAGTGTCCGCTGTCGATAGGGTTGTAACTTGAGGAGTACTAAGTCCCCAATTTCAAAATTTCTTTTCATCCTCTTCTTGTTAGCAATTTGAGTCATTCAATGTTAAGCATGTTGGAGATGAAACTTGAACATGTGTATTGTGTCTTCCCTATCCCTAAGCATGACATCCATTGCTGCATTCCTCGAGTCACTAGGAACATAGGTAGGTGTATCGGGGGTGGGTAGCCATATAGTACTTGAAAGGGTGTAAGCTTAGCATTAGTATGGTAGTTAGTATTATACTACCATTCGGCTAGAGTTAGGTACTGACTCCACTTCGTGGGGCTATCACCAGTCATGTAATGCAAATAAGTTTCAATACACTTATTAACCACCTCTATCTGACCATCGGTTTGCACGTGGTAAGCAGTTGACATGTTCAACTCAACACCTTGCATCTTAAAAAACTCCTTCCAGAAGCTGCTTACAAAAACAAGATCCCTATCACTTGTGATGGTTTCAGTCATCCCATGTAAATGATAGATGTGATCCAAGTATACCTTTGCTACCTGTAAAGTTGAGCAAGGATGTGCAAAAGCAATAAAATGGCTATATTTACTTAGTCTATCCACTACAACCACGATAACTTCCTTCACATTAGAATTGGGAAGGCCCTCTATAAAATCCATGCTCACTTCTTGCCAACACTCCTTAGGGATGTTTAATGGCTACAAAAGTCAACGAGTGGCCACATTTTCAAACTTGCAACATCGGCAGATATCACATTCTTGCACAAATTGTCTAACATTCCTCTTCATTTTCGGCCAGAAAAAAACTGTAGACACTCTTTTATAGGTAGCTTGAGCACCGGAGTGTCCCCCTAAGGCACCACCATGATAAAGCCTTAGTAATTTAGTTCTCAACATATCACAAGGTCCAACAATGATCCTGCCCTTCCTTCGTAGGATACCCTCATGATAAGTAAACTTCCCAACCGCTTGGCTTTGCTAAAACTTTGTAATGACCTTGTCATACCCACTTGGTAGTATCTAACTGACCTTTACCTCCTTCATGATTTCAGGCATAGTAACTGAGACTATAATATTGTTGAGGCTTTGGTCATGGACACTAGATAATGCATCTGCAGCTAAATTAGATGACCTACTTTTGTACTCAATAGTATAATCCAACCCAAGCAGCTTAGTTAACCATTTTTGCTAACTAGGAGTCACCAATCTCTATTTTAAAAGCTGCTTTAAGCTTTGGTGATGTGTTTTAATTACAAAGTATCGCCCAACGAAGTAGTGTCTCCATTTGTCTATAGCATGCACCAATGCTAAAAGTTCTTTTTCATAAACAGATAGTCCATGATGTTTTGGGGCTAATGCCTTGCTTAGAAAAGCAATAGGGTGTTTATCTTGCATCAGAACAACACCTATATCATCCCCATAAGCATCCATCTCCACCATGAAGGACTTGGTATAATCTGGTAAACACAGCATAGGTGCACTCACTAATGTTGTTTTAAGCTTCTCAAATGCTTCTTGAGCTTCCATAGAAACTTGTCCTTCTTCAGCAGCATTGTCAAGGGTTCAGCAATAATACCAAACACATGGATGAACTTCCTGTAGTACCCAGCGAGGCCAAGGAACCCCCTCAATTCTCGCAGTGAATTTTGTATTGTCTAGTTAGCTATTGCTTCCAATTTCCTCAGGTCAGTGCGAACTCCATTCCTTGTAATAATATGCCCTAAGTACTCAATGTGAGTTACATCGAAGGCACATTTACTTCTTTTTAAATACAAACTTTCTTACCTCAACAAATCAAAGACCATTCTGAGATGCATCGCATGTTGCTCTGTACTAGTGCTATACACTAGAATATCATTAAAAATACTAGCACAAACTTCCTTAAGTAAGGCTTAAACACACATTTCATCAATCCTTGGAATGTAGATGGGGCATTAGTTAGCCCAAACGGCATGACTACGAATTCGTAGTACCTATCATGTGTGCAAAATATGATCTTGTTCACATTGTCTTGGTGCATTAAGACCTGATGGTAACCAGACCTAAGGTCTAGTTTGCTAAAATAGCTTGCACCGTATAGTTCATCAAATAAATCCTCAATCATAGGAATAGGGAACCTATCCTTGATAGTATTTGTTTAATTCCCTATAATCAACACACATTCGCCAAGTATTGTCCTTTTTTTTCTACCAAAACTACTGGAGAGGCAAAAGGACTATAGCTTGGTTGAATTACCCCACTCAAAAGCATCTCTTTAATCATTTCCTCAAGGATGGATTTTTGAGCTGCAGAATGCCTATAGGGCCTTAAATTAACTGTAGGAGCTCGTTCTTGTAGCAAAATTCTGTGGTTGTACTCACGACTGTGTGGTAGTGTCTTAGGTTCCTCAAAAATGTCATAATATTCTTCTAACAAATCCAATATGGCAGGACTCAGAACTTGAACACTACTCACATTTTCATCAACTTGATCCCCACAAATAAGCCAACATTGGTAATCAATACAATGTTTATTAGGAAATCCATTACTATCTGCATAACAGAATAGCTTAGGTTCACCCTTTAAATAACAATCTTTGCCCAACCACTCAAACTTCATAACCATCTCTCTAAAATTCCATTGGATAGTTCCCAATGACATTAACCAAGGAATTCCCAAGACTACTTCGCTGGCTGTTAATGGCAAAAGATAAAAATCTGTACTGAACTTGACTCCTATCATTTACTTAAACCTGGTACCATTAGCTAAGGTAATAGTGATAGGAGAAATTTCCTTAAGCTTAAAATTCAACCCTTTAGCTAATCTGTTGTTAATGAAGTTAGAGGAACTACCTGAGTCAATTAATATATTTAATTTCCTCTTTTTGTAGAAGCCTACTAACCTCATAGTTTGCTCCTTATCCTGGTTGCAGCTATTCAGTGAGCAAAAGGACAGATTGGCCATTTCCTCCTCTAATACATTCCCAGGTACTAAGCTTGACTCATCCTCGTCAATTACATCATTTCTTTCAACCATTATCATATTCAACTTCTTATTTCTACACCGATGTCCAGGTCGGAAGGGTTCGTCACACCAGAAGCATTACTTCTTCTTTCTTTTCTCTTGCAACTCCTTGGGTGTTAATTTCCTTGTATTTTGTGGGACCATTGGGTTCTGGGTTCTAGATGTGTTAGTGTTGAAAGAAGGGGTGTTAGTTCTGTGGAATGTTGAATTCCGTGGATTTGAAGTTGGGTAGTGTTTAAGGTAGGTAGTGTTTAGGACATAAGTGTTTGAATGGTTTCTACTATTTGGCTGTGAGTGTGAACTGGAATTAGGATTTCTAGATGTTTTCAAGTTTATTCCAGAAGATATAAGGGTGGCTTCTTATAGCTTAGAAAGTGTATAAACTTGGGTTAAGGTCTTAGGTGAGAACATGCAAATAGGGTAATGAATTTGTGGGTTAAGTCTAAATAAAAACAGCTAACAAGATGGTCTTTAGAGAGCTATACCTGAGTTGAGAGATGGATAAAGTCATCAATGTAATCTTGCAATGAATCTTCTGGTGTAATTCCTTCAATTCAAACATCGGGTCTTCACATGCCTTCTCGCTGAACCTTACGCTCAGAGCCTTGGTGAGTTCCTCCCAAGTTAGAGGATTAGAATTATCATCGATTTTGAATAAGAATCAAACCACTCGTATGGTTTGTCATCCTAATGCATAACCGCAAGTTTTACTTTCAGGTGTTGGGAGTTTCATAAACCAAAAAGAACTGTTCAGACCTGCTCAACCAAGATTTGAATCCTACCACTAAATCTGAGGAACTCGACCTTGGCATTACGGGTGGATAGCTGATACCCTTTTGGTATGCTAACTTCAGTACGTAAGGTGATAGCTGCATTACTGAGTTAACTACACTATGGCTCGCTCCAAAACTACCCATTGGTTTCAGCATTGACTCCTTGCTATCACTTAACTGTTGTTTTAATTCGTCAATTGTCTGAGTCTGTTTCTTCAAAACTTCTTGCTGTTTTCTTAATGTTTCAAAGAAAAGCTTGGCCCAATTATCTTGCTTGTCTGTATGCTCTTTCAATATGGATCATAAAGCTTCTTCCATACATTTGTGCTCTCTAGTTTCAGTCATGGCTACCCAGTTGTAGCTCTGATACCAAATGGAATATGGTGGGAATTAGCAGTAAAAATCAAAGGAAATTCTTAAAATACAGAGAATTGTAAGCTTGGATACAAGCTGGAGTAGCAATGTTTTTGTGTTTTTTCTCATTGATTAATTTTGTTGGCATGTAATTGCCTATATAATATGATCCATTCTGTTACATAAAAATTGGTGATGGCATGTGGTAAATTGCCAAGTCATTAGTTTGTTATAACCATAATATTCTAGAAGTTCTAGTTACATATAATGCTGCCTCTTGGCTTTATTAATTCTGATTATTTAGCAAACTAGAAATGGGCTTACGACCCATTGACACCCAGCTCCATAAGGGAAGCCTCAACCTTTTCTCTTGAGGACAAAATATAGTTGGCTTCAACCTGTTCCTTCATGTGTGTTCTGTCGTCAAATCCAAAGTTCCTCTTCCTAGCTTCATTGTTTCAAATTAACCCTAGTTCATCTAATCTTTTCGCTTCATTCATTCATTCATCTAATGACCATGGTGCCTCATGATCTTAAGAGGAAGCTCTTCATCGTCCATGTTCCGATCGCATAGATGGCAATCTTGGGAACATACCACTATTTGAGGAACCTCTCAACCATCCATGTCCCATACCTCACATCACATTGCGTCCATATTCCATTCCCCATGTGATAAACTCGGCAATGCACTGCTATGAGAGAAGACTCTCAGTCATTTGTGTCTCATTTGTCCATGCAACGATCTTGGAACCGTACCTTAGTAAAAAGGCATTATTTCTCATTCTATGCACCTAGTCATTTGGTAAATGACTGCGAGACTCTGTTATCACAATAAGAGATCCTCTTCACTATTCATTGCCCCTAGTCATGCATAGTATCACTTAATACATTCTTCTTAGTTGTTACATGCCATTGCTTTGAATGTTCAATGTTGATATATCTAATTCCTATGCTGATGTACTTATTGTGTCTTGCTCATGTTGTTGATTTGAATTTACAAGTAGCATCCCTTTTCACCATGTATTGCATATGTATGTGTATGACTTCCTTTTCATCAAGTATGTGTGTGTATGTATATGGCTCCCTTTTCATCATGTATACATTTTCTTTTTTATATGTGATTGTATTTCTCCTCTCCCAAACTAGTTGTAATTTTGTATAATTATTGCTGCCACTTTTGATAGATATCTTGAAGGTAATAAAAGAAACTAAAAAGAATCAGTCTCGCAATACTAACCATATAGATAAGATTAATGAAATATTGACAAGTTTTGGTCATGTAACAAAAGTGCCCATATCTCGTAGCAAGTGGCTTGATACAACAATTTAGAACAACTTTTTTTCTAGAGATATGTTAAGAAATAGGACTTGTGTGCACATCCACTTGCAGATGGTAGGTTGCATTTCATACAACTAGAGTCACGGATGAGCAATAGGAGAAATACAGATGAGAATTCCATACTATGTTTTAGACACAAAAGAAAGGAGCTTCCCCTTTCAAAGACTACTTTTAGTTATCTAAAATAAAATGTTGTAGGGTTAGCAAGCATGGGTATATCATACTATAACAATTCCCATTATGGCCTCATTTGGAAAGTACAGGGCTAATTATGCGGTACGGATCTCCTCTAAAAGGATCATTCATTCTCAAAGTACTTAAATGTGGTGAGCTATATTAGCATGTTGGAGTATCCATACACATATTTTTTGTGACATCATGGGATGAAATTACTCCAACTCTAGAAGATATATGCATACTACTGGGCTTTGCTGGTTCTAGATTGACTTTATTGTAACAACTGAGATCTCATAAGAAGATGAGAAGTTGACGGAAATATTAGAGGATGACAATAAGAAGTGAAGGATAGTTCATAGGCAAGCATCATTTTGCGCATGGATAAGCACTTTTTTTTAACACGATGTACTTGTATTGAAGGGCCTAGTTATGGATGCAAGTAAGTGCTTTTTCCTTAATTTGTCTAATTCGGCTCGATTGTCAATGCTTCAATCTAACTTTCCTTATAACTTACAATTTATTTTAAGCATGAGTTGGAAGCCTTCCTTACTTAGGTGTTTCTTGGTGGGCCACATCAAGGTGTTAGTCCTCGATTTTCACTTAGCAGTTCATCTTGTGTGCGGAGAACAATTTGCTCTAGCACCTTTTTTTATGGGGTCCTTATATTTATGCTTAGACCTTTATAGTGAGACTTCAATCAGATCAAAGGGGCGATACATCATTGTATCAAATGTGGACTTAGGGTTCTTGCACTTTTTTTTTCAACGAACATTACAAAAAATATGCTAGTATTCCTGTTACAAAGCTTGATCCTACTAAACCTCGAGCTTAAGCTTAGATTGGTAGAAAGCCTTTAGGCTTATTACTTGATATCATAGATGATGCTCATGAGGTTGACTTTTGCCTTTATACAAAGGAATTAGAAGGATGTGAGTGGTGTATAGAGTATCATCCTTTGGGCTTTGGAAACATAGCGAATCTGATAGAGCGTGTGAAGTAGCTTTCTTCTACTAAAGCAGGATATGTTCTTTGGTGTACCCCTCGAAGCCTACCTGTGGTTCATGATTGGTGTGATTCTTGCTCTATGAAGTTCTTGGAGCTTAGGGTAATATTCTACTCACCACACCAAGTTGCTCGACAGTTTAGATTTGATCAAGGCGTACCTTCTATAATAGACAATGATATTGACCTTAATAGATGTTGTGAGACACTTAGTCTTGAAAAGCGCTGTGAACTTTACCTTACTGTTAGGTAGATGTTTTTTTCATTTATCAATTACTTTAGTGCTACTTCGAGGGATGGTTGACATAATGGATAGGGTTCCTTGAGGCATTCAAGAAAATATTTTTTATGTTTTAAAATAAAATATACAACACACATAAACCAATATATCATATATAACATTTCAAATATTATCAATAGTATACAATTTGATTTATATATATTTTACATATTAATGTAATATATACCTATATCATATATAATATATAAGCGCATACACAAATTTGATATATTAGTGAAACTTTAAAAATATAACACTATAAATAACATATTAGAAGATTTACAAATTTTACATATTAATATAAAATAAAACATTTATAGTATGAAATAAGTAAGATATATGTACACATATGGTATGTGTATTTTATTTTATAAAATATGACACGTAGTATAAAAATACAAATATATGTCATATAACATATTATATATATCTCATATAACATATAAGAAATTTGGGTACTCTATATTTTGCTATAACACGTAAAAACATATAAAAATTTTTAATATATTATTATAACATATAACAAATATCTTATATAGCATATATGCAAATTCAAAAATTTTATATAATGCTCTAAATTGAGCTTATACATATTTTATACATTACTATAACATTTTAAATATACATACATAATATATAACACATAAGATATATATAAATATGATTTGTTCTTGTGTCTTATTAAATGAAATATATGATATACAAGAATAAATGGAAAAATAAGATTATGAACAGAAATGAAGAATTATAAGCAAATTTTTGTTATTTTATGATGATGAGTCAAAATTAAAGCATTTATTTGATTAAGGAAAATTTGTTTAGATGCTATTAAATTATATGCGAATAGAATTAATTGAAAATCTATATATTTATTTTGAGTAGTTCTTTTAAGATATTTTATTTCAAATTCTACTTCTTTTTTTATTATTATTAATCTTCCTAGGATTTCTTTTTGACTTTTTATATATCCAGTTAAGGTTGCCATTTCTGACGACTATTTCTAAAATGATTCCAACCAGGTAGATAAGGGTGCATAGATTTTAATCAGTTTAATTGATTCTTGAAGGTGTAAAGTAACAATCTATAAAAATGATCTCTGGATATAAAAGCTTCAATACTTATTGCTTCTAATTCTTCTTCTTCTATTAATTCATGCAAAGCTCTTTCATTAGTTCTAATTTCGTTTTCTAAACTCAAGATATAACTTTCAACATAATGTATGGAATATAAATGTAGTTCTTCTTCTATTGTTCGAAAAAAACGATTCACATATATCAGAATAATAAAACACAAAATGATAAGTGAAAGAGTTAGAATGAAAATAATAATAGTACTTGAATAAATTACATAAGAAACTTATATTAACTTTGAGAAAGATTTCCAAAGAGTATAGAAACATTGTATAAAGCTTCCTTCTTAGAAAGATTACAAGGGTTTTTTGTCTAGCAGGATATCGTTGATTCTATATGAGGTTATGGATGATTTGTAACTGATGATGCTTGTTGGAGAAGCATCCCCCTTTTATAATTGGAACAAGGATTCTTTGTAACGAATACTACTTGTCTTCAAGCATCGCCTGCACAATAATTGCTTTTTTGAAAAGTTGCATGTTGCTTGTCTTCAAGAGTCGGCTGCAATGCAATTGCTTTTTGAAAAGTATGAACAATATAAAGTAGATTTGCAGATTTGAGCAAATCTTGTCGGATTTATCGTTTACTCTCCTCTATATTCACTTTGAGCAAAGTTGAGACCAAAACAATCGTCTTCATTTTGGTAAAGAGAATTACTTTCAGAACAGTCTTCATCTTTTTCTTCTTCTAAGACCTTTGTAGCTAGTTCAAGAATTTTTCTTTCGTAAGTAGTTGGATCAAAAGTACCTACTAACTCGGACTGGAATTTACTTTTTGCTCTAAGGAATTCATTGCTTTGATTAATTGTTGTTTTTTTCCTTTTCTTTAGATTGATTAAAATATGCTTGAACCGTTTGAGCATCTACGAAACATGTCTTAAATATTTCCCACCACTTTACTCTATAAACTCTTTTGATAAAAGGATAACCCCATTCATCATTCTCTAGGACGTATGACCATGTTACAATGCAACCTATGCTAAATTTTGAACACTAAGATAATAACTTTATTAGATCAAAACCCTTATCATTTTTTATAAAAACTTGATATCCTTGAAAGATTTCTTTAGGAAATATTCTTTCTGATGGACTAAAGTATTCAAACCATTGAGCAAACCAATTCAGGAAATTGTCTTGAGTAGTTCTAAATTGAACATACCATGAATGAGAATAGTTTATGAGATAAAATTCGTATTCCCATGCATCCATATAGTCATAATAATTGAATCTTTAGGGAATAAATGGTTGAGTAAAGTTTTTGGGAGTACATGGGAGTTGTCCCCATTATTTTTTAGTATAAACCTTTATAATCTTGATCTTTGAATAAGTTATTTCTCCATTATCATTTGGAATATGAGTAATTTCTATACTATCAGTTTCTACTAAGATATATTCATAGAAATTTCTTGTCTTTTCTGGATCGAGAGGCATAAATGCCAGTTTTTTGGGAAAAATTGTTGAACAATAATATAAGGATTCTTTTCCGTGAGTCCTTTAGAGGTTTCTGGTTCTGCGGCATATAAATTTTTTAAACAATGTTTCATATAATAATATTTAATTTGAGAACGTGCCGGCTTATTAATCATGAAGTTTAATACCTGGTATCTATTTTGATCAGAGATGGGTTGATTTACCCATGGCTGCAAAGACGAAGTGACCACCTTTGAATAAGTAGTTGGAATAGGTGTTCTAGAACTGGATAGTTTTGTAGGAGTATTTGGAGCAAGTTTCATTGCATAATTAGCTTTGGATTTGGGTTTTGAACTCATTTTTGCCTTGAAGGAACTCTCTGGATAAAACATCAGGAAGAGAATTGGATTCTCCCTTAATAAATTCAATATCAAAATTAAAAACCAATAAAATAGCTTGCCATCTAGCAAAGATTTCTTTTGAAACCAAATTTTTAACATCTTTTAACAAAATTTCTTTTGCTGATTTACAATTAACATGCAGTAAGGATTTTTTGTTGAAAAAATCTTCTTGAAATTTAGAAATGCATAAAACATTTGCTAAGACTTCTTTCTTTACTATTGTATAATTTAATTGAGCACATTTCCAAATACCTGAGTAGTATCTCACGACTTGTTCTTTATTATTAATTCTTTGTTTAAGTATACCTCCATATCCTATATTAGAGGCATCGGTTTTTGCAATTAATTCTGCTTTGGGATCAAGGATTCCTAAGCAAGGAAGACTCTTTATTTCCTTTTTGATGTCTTGAATTATTTATGTCATTTCTTGATTCCAGGGCAAAGGATTTTTCTTGAGTCTTTGAAACAAAGGTTTACATTTGATTATAAGATTTGGAATACACTCTGATACGTAGTTAAGACATCCTAGGAATCTTTCTAATTGCTTCTTATCTTTGATTTCATCAGGGAGTTTATTAGCAATTTCTATAGATCTATCTATGGGTATTATTGTTCCTTGATTAATGTCATGACCAAGAAATCTTATTTTTATTTGAAATAACTTCATCTTTTTGGTAGAGACGACTAAACCATTTCTCTTAATAATATTGAAAAATATATTTAAATGTTTAAAATGTTGATCAATGTTTTTTTGAAAAGATTAGAACATCATCTATATATACTACAGAAAAATTTGTATATGGAGAAAATATTTCATTCATTATGTTTTGAAATTCAGAGGGAGCATTTTTGAGACCAAAGTGCATAACATTCCATTCATAATGACCAAAAGGTACTGTAAAAGCAGTTTTGTATTTGTTGCATTCATCTATTTATATTTGTCAAAAGCTCAATTTCATGTCAAATTTTGAAAATATTTTGGCTCCCGATAGCCTGTTTAGTAAATCTCTTTTATTGGGAATAGGATACCTAGTCCATTTTACAACAGAATTTAGAGGCTTGTAATTAATTACTAATCTAAGAGCTCTTCTTTCCAATTCCGCTTGATTTTGAACATAAAAAGCAGAACATGACCAAGGGGATTTTGATTACTTTATTAATTTTTTGTCTAACAAATCTTGAATTTCTTTTTTACAATAATTTAGTAATTCTTGATTCAATTGAATAGGTCTAGCCTTGGGAGGTATTTTATCTTCAGTAAATCCTTCTATATATGGCAATTTTACAATATGTTTTTTTCTTGACCAAAAGACATTTGGTATTTTTGCACATATCTTTTTCAAATTTTTCTTGTATTTCTTTTATTTCATTTTTTACATTTTGTTGTTCTAATTTTTGAATAATTCTCGTCTTCTATTTCTTCTTTAAGAAAATCTATTTGTCTTATTTTGTTAGTCAATTTTTCTTTTAGCATATTAATTTCCTTTTCTTTAATGGGAGAGATAAATTTAAAATTTACTCTTTTTCCTTTGACCATGGATTCTAATCTTTCATTATATATTTGAAATGGATAAAGCATTGTAATAAAAGGTATTCCTAAAATCATTGCATTATTGATGTCTTTGACTAATATAAACGAGGTCTTAAAATTTATTCTGTCTTGAGCAATTTTTGCATTAGTTAGTTTATATTTAACACTTAATCTACATCCATTGGCAGATATTAGCTTTTTAGAAGTTTTTTTTTTTTTTATAATATTTAGTTGGAATCAAACCTTCTTAAATACAATTTTGATCTGCACCTGAATCTAATAGGGCAGTTAACTCCATAGACGTATAATTGTTTATGATTAAAGTTACTTTTATATACCATTTTTGTATATTAACTTTTTTAATTATATTGATATAATCTTCATTTATTTTTTTTTATCAATGTCTTCTTCTATACTTTTACTGGGAGATTATAGGTTAATGTCTCGCTTGAAATACTCTTCTAATGTATTATATTTTGTTTTAATTCTTTAATTTCTTCCTTGATTATTTTTACTTCTTCATGTAATTGATTTATTTTTATTGGCTTTCCTTTTTCTAAAAATTGATTGCATATTTTTTGTAAAGAGTAAACCTCTTTATTCATTTCGATTCTTTCTGAAGCATTAATTATCTTATTTTGAGTAAATACTTTCTTTGTACAATTGGGCACAAATTTGATCTACAAGTTCTAATAAGAACTTTTCCTCGCTAGTTATAGTACAGATTTGATGGCAAGTGCATATATTGTCAGAACAACAATCACAATTTGAGCTTTCTTCATAGCTATTTGAATCATTTTCTATATTTTGGAGATAGTGTTCATTACTGCTACTTTCATTTTCTGAGGAGTATGTATTTGCAATTTTGAGTAATTCATCTTTTATTTCTTCTAATATTTCTAAATTATTTATCTTTTTTATTTTTTGAACGTTTTGGTGCTATATGGCCCTTTTCTCCACATTCATAACATTTTATTTCCTTCTTGAAGGACTTCTTTTTTGGATTATAATATTTTTGTTTTTTATATTTCTTTTTCTTTTATAGTTTGATTGTAAATGATCTTGTTTATTTTGGTAATTTCTTTGATAAGTTTTCTTTTTTCTTCTTTTATATTTTGAAGAGGGTGCTTGTATTTTTTCATACCATATTGATAACAAAAATTTCCTATTTCTTGCCTAATATTTTGTTTTTCTTTTTGAAGTTTTGATTTTAATTTCAAGTCATTGCAAAGACTTAATCCTTCTCTATTTAAAGCAATAATTATTTCCCCATAGGTTAAGTTTTCTATTAGAATAATATATTCTTTGGCTATTCTTTCTTTAACTTTATTAGCAAATAACTTAGGGAGACTAGATATAAAATGTCTTTCCAAAATCCTTTATTGCTGTCTTCTGAAGATTTTTGCTAAAAATATATATTTATACCATCTAAAATTTTGAAGAGTTGGGCATCTTAAGTTTTGAAGAATTTCTCTATTCTTTTCTCTATATTAACCAGGATTTCCTATAAAACTTTTCATTATAGTGAAAAGTAAAGTTGGAACAACATCTTCAATTTCTCTTTCTCCTATTCTTCTTTTTGCTATTAAAATGTAATTTCTTCCTTCCTCTAAAACATAATTTTCCCACCATCCTTTTAGCATTCCCACAAATTTGCTAACTATCATTTGAGCTATATTATTATCAGAATTATTCCCAAGTTGTTTATAAGAATTTGACACAATCACCATTTGATTTAAAACCTCTAAAATTTGGTACTCTATCATACCATCAATATTCCATTGATAAATTCCCATTCTAGTAAATTCATTTATATCATTTATTTTTTTCTTCAAACATAGTGTCAGGAGAGTTTGGTTGAGGATACCAACCTTTGAGACTTTGAAAATCCTTTGCTTTGGATTTGATTTTTATTCTATTTATATTAACCTTTTCTATGAATTGATCAGCTAATTCTTCTATTTCTTGATCAATAGTGTTGATGGATCTTTTATCATCTAGCTTACTTAATTTCTTAGATATTTCTTCTAATATATCTTCCCTTTTGTTAAACTTCAAGTTTTTAAGATCATAAATAAACTTAAAAGGATAAATAGGTTTAGTTAATTCTGAAGAGATTTGACTAGTTTCTAAAGATATTTTTTGTCTTTCTTTGAGGAAATTATTTGATTCTGCTTCTATCTTTTCTATAATCATATTTTCTATTCTTTCAATTTGTTGACTTATT
Source organism: Combretum micranthum (assembly GCA_024138025.1). Taxonomy (NCBI): domain Eukaryota; kingdom Viridiplantae; phylum Streptophyta; class Magnoliopsida; order Myrtales; family Combretaceae; genus Combretum; species Combretum micranthum. Next base: position 126,693 of record JAMXBD010000711.1, read on the forward strand.
GTATGCAACATTTGATTAGTATAATTATTTTGAGCTTTAACACTATTTGTTTCTGAATTTTCAGTGTGTTATTTTAAAAGGTGAAGCTTTTATCGATTCATTTTGAACTTTGATGTCTATTTCTTATAAAGGGGGGTGAATAGCAATAACAGGGCCTTGTTGAGTGTTCCAAGTGTTTGTTGGCTTATTAAGTGTTTGTATAAAATTTTTTTCCTTGACCATAGTTTTCAGAAAACTATTTGAAAAAGGGCTCATTTCTTTTCAACGTATATTGCATATCTTGATACCAAAAAGCTCTTATTGAATAAGTTTCTTCTTTTGAATCGGTTTTGAAATAAAGTATTCTAGTTCTTTCATTTTTGGGAGAATAAAAGGCTTTTCTAAGAAAATCTTTATCAAGTTCAAGGGTTCCTCACTGTCTATAACATTTAGTTGATTTACTTGAGAATAGGTTGGTGAATTAGATTGATAAATAGGTTCAGGAACTTTTGGATCAAAGTTTACCCATTTTAATTTTACAGAAGGCTGTCTAGGATATTCGTCAATTGGTTCTATATTTCGTAAATTATTTAATTTTCTAATAGCTTCTTCAAGGCTAGAGAATGATTTGATGGTTGAACACTTGGACTAGAGATTGAATAAAAGGAATTGCCATAGGAGGTGCCGAAGGTCTTTTATGAGTTATTCTTGAAATTGAATTCTTAAACTTCCATTATCTAATCTTTAAATTAGAGAGGGTCTTGTTTCGGAAACATTTGGTCTTGGAGAAGGACTTCTTCTAGAAACCATTCTTCTGGAAGAGTAACTTCTTCCCGCTTTAAGGTTTTTGGTGTAAAAACTTGAGAATCTTTTGTATTAGCTTATAGGAGAGTAGTTTCTCCTTTTGGTGACATTTTCTTTGCTTTTGGAGAAATATTTGATTTCATTACTTTGTAATAGATTCTATAAATTAAAGCTATCGTTTTGGTTCCTTCTAACCAGTTAAAGTTTTGGGTTTGAACATGAAAGACCAAACTTTCAAAAGGTCTTGATCGTTTAACCCTGTAGTAAAATTGGGATAACACTTAGTATACCAAGGGCCTTTATGTAAATTGGCTTGAAATAATGATAAAGTTGTTCGTGAAAATCTATATCTCTAACATCTCTGAGCCAAATAAAACAGGTTGATTAACTCCCATGTGATGTGATGATTTTATATAGATTTGAGCAAGTCCTATATGAAGAAAATTAATATCCTTCTTCTTTATGTTTTAGGATAGCGGGTTCAGAAAGTAATTTGATAATCTCATATTTTTCGGTTAAGGAAATAGTCTTTTCTATAGTTTTGATCACATAATCATGCTTTAGATTAAAGCTTCCTACTTTCTATATTTCTTTATTCTTTTCTGAAATGATCTAAATTTAATTTCTATTTAACTTCCATGTATATGTTTTATTTGTCTTAATATGAACTAAATGAGCATGTTGATTTATGAGAGTTATGTTTGGTAATATTAATATAGATTAGTTGGTAATAGTTCAAATGTATCTAAGTTAGTATATTTGAACATTTCATATGTGTTATTTCGCATATGAAAAATTAATGTCATTGTTTTATTATATTTAATGTGTGTATAGTATATTAATATTTGTGTCTTTTATACATTAATATGTTTATGTATGTTTAAATTTATAAAATCAACTTTTGATTAGGAATAGTTGACAGAAAATTTACTTAATTAAGCCCAATTTTCATGCCTAAATTGCACTCAAATGAGCCCCAAATTAACCCAAATTCAACCCAAAGTTTATTATGCCTTAAAATTCAACTTAAGATAATAATAAGTCTAAACTTTGCTTAATTAAGCTCTCTTTTGGTAGCCCTCTTATTCCATACGAATTTCCATTTTCTTTCTTTCCTTTTTACTTTTTCTTTCACTCCAAGTTCCAAGCCTCAAACCAAACAATAACACCAAGCTTATTGAATCAAAACTCTCTCCAAGACAAGGCTTATTTATGTAAGTTAATATAAGTATAGCTGTAAACCCCGAGAATTTTTCACATTAGTACAAGACCTTATAATAGATTGTATAAACTAGATAATAGATTTAGATTCTAATCAAAGTCTAATAATAGATTAATATTTAGATTTTGGGATAGATGAAGAATTTAGGAACCGAATAAAGAAATTCTTTAACCCTAGTTAATACCAAAAACAAGATTTTTTATCTTGAATAAATAATTCAAGATATGATCTAAAATTTAAACCCGAAACCTGATATACAAATAGGTTTAAATAGAAAATATGAATATAGGGATTAAATGATTGTTTTTGATCCCGATAATGATTCAGGATTAGAATAACAAGTAGTGATGAGCTTATACTTAGACTTAAACCCTAAATTCGAGATTTCTAGTTAAAATTAAAAGCTACTAATAAGAATTCATGTTCAGTATCAAAACTACAGATATATATATATATATATAAGTTTGGTATCTGTATTAAGTCCAATATTACATAAATGATTATTTATGCTCCTAAACAGAAAACGATGATCCAAAAATGAACCGTTAAGATTTTAAATACACAACGAAAATACAAACTGATGAATAACTCAAAATCTAAACTCCAAACAAATGATCGGATCATGCTATTGTTCTAAACCGAGTTTTCTTAAACTATCAGAGCCTGAAACAAAAATGACCTAACGAGTTTAAGAAATCCTAATAATGGGAGATAAAATTATACGAATAAATAACTACGTATAAATAACCTAAATTTGTATTATTTGAAAATCTAAATATTTTTGTATAACCCTATACACATATTTTTGTACAAAAACTTCCAAATATAGTTGATTTATACCCGTATAACTCGTTTAATTATCTCAAAACTCAATTAAATAAATAAACTAATATATATATATATATATATGAATTTGGCTGCTGATTTCGGTGGAGGATTCGAAAAAGAAAAGCACAGCCGAAATCCAACCAATAATTCCCTCAAATTTGTCAAACCAATTAACCACTCCACCAATCACATGTTGCCAAGTCATAATAACATTAATTGCCATGAAAACAACATATCAACACAGCCAAAACCGGAGAGAAATTGAAGGAGAAGACGCAGCCAAAACTTCTTCTTTTCTTCTATTTATATGAACAAATGCATTAATGAAGGCACAAACAAACTCCATTATTCTTCAACTCTTCCAGAACGAAACTACTCTCAAACAACAACCAAAACGAACAGAAAATAGAAAACAAACCGATCTTAACACCCAAGCTCGGATTGAAAGAAAAACAAAGCTAAAAACCCTCAAATATGAGCTCAAAGGTAAGTTGATATGATTCAAAGGATTTTCGTTCAAATATATGGATTGTAACTGACTTATAATTATCTTAGGAACTTAATAAACACAATCACAAGCTTTGGATTACATCAAACGAGCTCCAACGAGGTAATAATCTAAAACCCTAGCTTTATTTTGTAAGAATCGAGATCTATATATTTATGTTTTTAAACGTGTTGAAAGTTGTTTTATATCCTTATATAAGGTATATAATCACTTACAAACGGTTTAGTAAAGTTTTTAACGTGTAAAAATCAAAGAACATGAATTGAACCGAGGAAGAAGATGATGAACAGTACAACACTGCCTTAAGGCCGGCAGTGTAAACGCTCAAAGCCAGCGGCTTATATAGATAGGCTGGCGGCTTATAGGCGGCTTACACTGATAAGAGGCTACGTAAAATAATTTTTCATGTAAAAGTTGAATGAAAGCCGGCTTCCTGGAGATCTACGCCGACAGCGTAGGGCCGGTGTATGTTGAAAGCCGACAGCTTTTAACACCGGTGCACTCGATATGAAAATTTCTTTAAAAACAATTGTACACCGGCCCCTGAGAATGAAGGCCGGTGGCCTTGAGTCGGTGTACACCCAAATTTCTTTACCGAAAGCATATTTTCGAAAATAAACAGAATATATATATAATCTTAAGCCTACTTAGTGTATTATATATATATATATATACAACAATATAAGATTTATCACAAATGATTAGAAAGAATTAGATTAAAATATAATAAAACTTTTAAAACCCTAAAATATTTAGTATTAATTAAAGTTAGTATTAGTCAAATATTTGTTCTAAAAAGATAGAATAGGCAAGAATGGAAATTGAAATAAACTAATTTCTTGAATAATGTGACTCCTAAAAATAACAAAACAATTATGCGAGATAAAATAGGAGAAACACGACAACACTGAGTAATAATAATTACCAAATTATCGAGTCTAGGACACGAATCACATATAGGAATTTAGTTAATTTGTATTAATGAATACTTTGTTTTAAATAGGTGACATTGACTCACTAGAAGATTTACCAGCGGATTATTACCATTGAGGCAGTATGAGCAGGTGAGTAATTCAGTCATATTGTACTAGTTGTGATTGTAAATAGTCAACTATGTAATGCAAGATAATCAAATGAATGTTTGCTGAAAGTATGATTGGATCTGAGTGTATGATTGTTAAAATATCCTTATAAAAGTGATAATGCAATGATTGATGTTGTGAAGTAGCAAAAAGATTGTGTGTAATGTATGGTCACTTTGAAATTAATTAAGAATTATTGACTTAACAAAATAATAAGAACATGCATTGCACGAATTGCATTATTGCATATATGGTTGTGATAGCCTACTACTTATTAATATTTTGGATCTCTGTTTTCGCTTGGTTGTTCTAATGTGTTAGTTCTTCCATGGTTCTCTTTGGTCTGGCAGTCCTATGAGGAACTAAAAGGCACTGAAGAACGTCGCCTGTAGAATCGCTTTGAAATGATTAATACTTAGGGAGTTTCTAAGGAAGTTGCAGGAGAAGGTCAGTTTAATCAACTATATTAAGAGTGATAACTTAAAATGAGAAATTGTTGATGCTCCTGTGTACTTAGTCTCTCGTGGGCAGGTGGGTCATTAAGTTTTGGTTCTTCAACCCATTAAAAAGAGCGTGTAAATCTTTTTCCTGTTTGGATTCTAGATCATCCAAACTTGTATCTGTACATATGGTTGAGTGCTTGCATTGCATATGATTGGATAATGACTTGTGTGATGTATAATATGTCTGGTTATTCACTGAGCTGTGGTTTCGTCATACTCCTACAGTCTTTTCAGGTTCACTTTACGACCCTGGTTAGTTACATCGAGGAATATGGCTCCAGTAAGAGCTTTGAAGCTAGAAGTCTACAGATATTTTAGTTTGATGGTTATGTACTATTAGATTAGATTATTTAGTTGTATACTTCAAAGGTAATATGTGGTTTGTAATAGTTTTGTAATGTTTATTCACTAAGTTATTTCTTTCGTATATTTATTATTTCTTATCAAGCAACTAAAAAGATCCTGTTGTTTTGAAAACCTGTCATTCTCTGAAAGTAATTTAGTGATAGTATTCTAGTGTAACTTGTTTACTACTACTTGGGTACCCTCGGGGCGTGACAATAGCTTTTGTTTTATTTTCCTTTCTTATAGTATCTATGTAAGATCTTGGATAGAATGAGTTTAATGTCATATAAGTTGTTTTGTTCATGCATTGAAATTAGGTTAGATTGTGTTTTGTTATTGTGTGAATTTGTTTATGTGTTGTGGTAGTTATATGGAGTGTTGGGAAGGAATAAGGTTAATTTGAGTAGTTGAAGTTGAGGATGAGTGGAAGTGGAATTTAAAGTGATTTAATGTGTTGATTTAATATTCTAAGTTGCTGGGATTCATTAGTGTAGATAGGAGTTAGTATATGAAGCTAAAAATGAACTTGAAGGAGGATTAAAAGTGTTATAGGTTAGAAATTTGCAATGTCCAGGGGAAATGAGTTCTTTACGAATAGATCTATTTTTGAATGTAAGCCGGCATCTGGCATTTCAAAGCTGTCGGCATAGAGGCGGTGTTGGAAGTGAACAGAATCGATTTTCTTAAAGGCGCTTTAAACGCCGTCGACATTTGCAAGAAAATTTTGCTAGCGTTTATTTTTCAAAATGTACACTGGCCATTAGGGCTTCAAAGCCGCCAGCGTATAGGCGGTGTTGGATTAGAATAAAATCAAAATATTTAACGTCGGGTGAAACACCGTCGGCGTATATTTCCCACGCTGCTGGTGTTCATTCAAATTTTGCCAGTGTAGGAAGGCTGCACATCCCCTGAGTTTTTCAAATCCAAACTTCTTCAATCTTCAATCTTTACTTCATATATGATCTCCTAATGAATATATAAGCTAGATAAACATGTTTTATGCATGATTTAGATATTAAAACTATATGCAAAGTTTATTGAATCCCCTTGTATAATTAATCTAGGATTGTGATATATATATGGATATGAAATCTATATTCAATTATTGATTGTTCTGATATTCTTATTTCAGTTAAAGGTTCTTCGGTTAGTTCCTCACCGAGTGACTATAGTGATATACTATCGGGTTCAAGTACGCAATAGCTTGTTTGATGTTTGTTAGGACTAGGCATTCCTAATTTGATTTAATTTGATTCGGCTTAAAATTTTGATGAACTGGATGTCTATTACGCTGTTTAATCTAGTCCGAGGAGCAGCAAACTTTTCATGATGCAATGACATGTTAGTTAAGCGCTTAACCAAGTCATGATGCAATGACTTTACTATGATGCAATGTTACGCTATGATGCAATAGCGATTCTTTTTGGTTAAGTGGGTAGCCGATAGGGGGAATAGCATCTGAGTAATGTTTATTTAAACTTAGGGAGAAATATCATGGTTTAGTTCAAAGTTTATGGGAACTTGTGAACTAGGCTCATGTTGTGGACTGAGTTTAAGTAGAGTCGGGCAATGACTTTTGAACCCTAAATGAAGCTATTTTCTGTATGAAATAGATATAGGAGATATAAGTATTCAGACTGCTTATATCAACCCCCTGGGGAGCTGCTGTTACTCAATATCCCTAAATTCCCAAAGCGTGATCTCGGGGTTTGAATACCCTTCTGCTGTTTTATAAAAAAGAAAAAAAAATTAATAAGATAATCACTTATCTATTGATGCATTCCATTTGATTTAAGTTTGGCTTGATAACTTGTTCTTGTATTTTGTTATTGTGTACTGGGTCTATGGCTCACTTTGCTGCTTTGTAGGTAATGGAGACGAGTTTTTATGATGATTTGGGTTACGGATCAGACTTTGAGAAATTCATGGATGAGTGGGATGAATAGGACTCGAACACCCTGGATTTTTGGAGGAACTTTTGTTAAAGGAAAATTCTTTGTATAGAAGAATTGATAGATCAGCCTAAGATGTAAAGACCTTAAGATCTCCTAGGGTTCTCTTTGCTTTATGAAAACTTGTAATTTTTGTAGTGTCACTTATTGACACTAAACATTGTACATATGATGTAAATATATATGTATAGATTGCTTTTATTAGCAATCTTGTTTTGTTAAAAAGTTCTTTATAAAGTTTTAATAGATTTGATCAAACAATTTTCATAAACTGTTAGTTTTAGGACAACCTTACATATAATGTGAAAAACGTTATATGTGGTTGGGGACTCGATACTCTAAATCTCAGGATTTAGAGGGTCGGGTCTTTATAGATGGTATCAGAGCTATGTTTATGAAATTGTTTGATTAAATAGTGGTGACTTGACCTTAGATGCGGTGAGTTTAGTTATGTATATAGGACTTGTTTGTATTAAGTATTTTTTTGAATGCCTATTTTGTTTATTAATTGTTTTGATGTTGATTTGACATTGTAAAATTATTATATGTCATACATATGTTGCATGTTTGTTTAAAGATGGATAGGTCAAGAAGAGTAACTCGACAATCTTCGGAAAGAGAGTATGCCACCCTTCTCAGTCTACTATCTCAGCTTCTGCATCAGCTAGTATTCCAGCTTCTACTTCGACTCCATCACCGGGCTTCGCTTCTACTGCACCAAATCCAGCCTCCTCAAATGCCAGCATATCCAGCTATGCCTCGATGCCTACAGGATCCAATAATGTGTTCACTATTTGGGATATGTTTGCAATAGTTCAACAGTATCAACAAATGATGTATCAACAACAACAACAATTTATGCAGCAATATAATCCACCAACTTGAGACACAACAAGTACCAATGGAACCGGAATGATCAAGTCAAGTTGCATGATTTTGTCAGATTGGTACCTAATTTTGATGGAACTGCTTTGGATCCGACTAGAATGGAAGGTTGGATAGTGGAGCTTGAGAAAGCATTTGCAGCTTGTGAAGTACCTGAGCATAGGAAAGTTGACTTAGCTATATATATGTTGAAGGGAGATGCATATACTTGGTGGAGATTGAATAGTGAAGGATATGTAAGACCAATACCATGGAACAGATTTAAGGAAGCCTTTTTCTTGCAATACATTCCATCTACAGTGCGAGAGCAAATGATATCAGTTGGCTAAGTCTAAGGCAAGGAAATAAAACTGTTGAAGAATATCATGCAGAATATTGCAGATTGCTTAGGTTTGCTGGTACAAATTACAATGATGAGAGTATGAAGGTTCAAAAGTTTCAAGATGGCTTGAACATGGAGATTAAGAGTGAGGTCAAGAAGTTTCAATTATCAACAGTCTGAAACGTAATCAAAGCGAAGTTAGTGGAACAAATTATCAATGAAAATAAAGCTCAAGGGATAGACGTGCTACATTTATGGGCAAGAGATCGGTGACATCATACACTCTTATTCAAGGTTTGGCAATGTTAACAAAGGCAAGCGACCATTTCTAGGTAAGAAACCAAGTTCGGACAAGCAGAAGACTTCTATGCCTTCCATTCCATTTGATAAGCGGTGTCCTATATGTTTTGGGCCTCATGAATCATTTCAATGTAAATGGACTCCTGGAGCTTGCTTTGCATGTGGGAAAGTAGGTCATAAAGCTTCTGAGTGTTCTGATCCTAAATTGAAGCCCATCTTCGTGCTCATTGTCAACAAAGAGGTCATCATGTGGAATTGTAAAGAAAAACCTAGGAATGAAGGACCGAACTTTGGAAAGGGAATGACAGCTGCTAGAGTATTTGCTCTACAACAGTGTGAGAAAGCTCCTTCAGTTGATACACTGGCGGTACAATACAGATTGCAAATCATCCTGCATATACTTTATTGACACTGGTGCTACTCATACATGTGTTGCTGAAAGTTTTGTGAATGAGTGTGGTTTGTCTTCTGAAGTGTTGTATGATAGAATGATGAGTGTAAATACTCCTTTTGGTGTGCAATCCAAAGAGCCATGTATGTAGAAATGTTGATGTTGTGATTTCTGATGAAAGCATGCCAATAGATATGTTAGTTCTGCCTTTAATCGATTTTGATGTTATTCTTGGAATGAATTGGTTAAATCTTTACAAAGCTACGATAGATTGTAATAAGGGAAGTAAGTTTTGAGTTGGAGGGTAGAAGACTGCTTCATGTGTTGGAAAGAAGGAGACCGAAGAGTATGTATTCTATGGAGTTTGGGAGAAGGATATGGGAACTACAATGGTAGTGAAGAATCCAGTTGATATGGTGCCGTAGTAAGGGAATTTATGATGTCTTTCCTGATGAATTACTGGTTTACCACCATAGAGAGATTGATTTTGGGATTGATTTGATACCAGGGACTACACCTATCTCTAAAGCTCCATACCATATGGCTCCGGCCGAGTTGAAAGAATTAAAAGCCAGTTGGAGGAATTACAAAACTTAGGGTTTATTCGTCCAAGCATTTCTCCTTAGGGTGCTGGTTTTTTTGTTAAGAAGAAAGATGGAAGTTTAAGAATGTGTATAGACTATAGAATTAAATCAAGTGACAATCAAGAACAAGTATCCACTTCCTCGAATTGATGATTTATTTGATCAGCTGAGAGATGCTGCATTATTTTCCAAGATAGATTTGAGATCCGGATACCATCAACTCAAGATTAAGCAACAAGATTATCTAAGACTGCTTTTAGAACAGGTATGGACATTTTGAGTTTATGGTTATGCCTTTCGGTTTGACAAATGCCCTAGCAGCTTTTATGGAAGAACATGAGAAACAACTAAAACTTGTTCTACAAAGATTAAGAGAGAGGAAGCTTTATGCTAAATTTAGCAGGTGCAAGTTTTGGTTGAGAGAAGTTGCATTCTTGGGACATATCATTACAAAAGAAGGAATATCTATTGATCCGGAAAAGATTAGAGCGTTATTGGATTGGCCACCACCTACAAGTGTCACTGAAGTACGAGGTTTTTCCAAAATTGCTTCACCATTAACTAAGTTGACAAGAAAATATGTGAAATTTGATTGGAATGAAGATTGTAATAAAAGTTTTCTTGAGCTAAAAGAACGATTGGTTTCTGCACCGATTTTGGCACTACCGATTAGTGGAGAAGAGTTCGTGATCTACAGTGATGTTTCACTTCAAGGACTCGGATGTGTTTTGATGCAAGATAATCGAGTTATAGCTTATGCCTCAAGACAATTGAAACCCCACGAGAGGAATTATCCAATTCATGATCTCGAGCTAGTCGCGGTGGTATTAGCATTGAAGCTTTGGAGACATTATTTATTTGGTGAAAAGTGTAAGATATTCACTGATCACAAGAGTTTGAAATACATTTTCACTCAAAAAGAATTGAATATGCGTCAACGAAGATGGTTGGAGTTAATCAAAGATTACGATGTTGAAATTTTGTATCACCCGGGAAAAGCCAATGTTAGCAGATGCGCTCAGTAGAAAGAAACCATGAATGTGGAATCTCTGATTACTACTCAACGAGAATTACAAGAAGATCTTCAAAGATGGATATTGAGATAACCATGGAAAATGTTGACATTATGCTAGCGAGTTTATCTGTGCAACCAACATTCTGATCAAATTAAGCAGGACAACTGGAAGAACCTGGAAGCCAGAGATTGAGAAGTGAGATAAGTAAAAAGAAGAGAAAAGATATGGGGATTGATGATAAAGGTATTATAAGGTTTAAGGATAGAATTTATGTACCCGAGATCTATGATTTGAGACATCAAATTATGAAAGAAGCGCATTCCTCCTCATATTCAATTCATCCTGGAAACACAAAGATGTATCAAGACTTGAAGCGACATTTTTTGGGAAGGAATGAAGAAGGATATTGCAAGATTTGTTTCTAAGTGTTTAGTATGTCAACAAGTGAAGATTGAGCATCAACGACCTGGAGGAGAATTGCAACCATTAAGAATTCCAGAATGGAAGTGGGATGAGATAACTATGGATTTTGTGATGGCTTTACCAAAGACAGTAGCCAAGAATGAAATGATTTGGATCATTGTAGATCGGCTAACGAAATCGTCACATTTTATTCCACTGAGAGTCGGGTATTCACTCGAAAAATTGGCTCAGATTTATATTCGAGAGATAGTGAGATTACATGGTATACCAGTGACCATCACTTCAGATAGAGATACCAGATTTGTCAGTCGATTCTGGAAAAGTCTTCATGAAGCTCTTGGGACAAAGTTACAGTTTAGCACAGCTTTTCATCCACAAACTGACGGTCAATCAGAAAGGACGATTCAGATTCTTGAAGATATGCTTAGAGCTTGTACTTTAGATTTTGGAAGGAATTGGGATGAACACTTACCTCTAGTTGAATTTGCTTACGATAATAGCTATTAGACAGTGATTCAGATGGCTCCATATGAAGCATTATATAGGAGAAAATGTAGATCTCCTTTGCATTGGGATGAAGTGGGCGAGAGAGTGTTGATTGGTCCTGATTTGGTACAATAAGCAATTGATAAGATTCATAAATAAAGATTAAAAGCTGCTCAAGACCGATATAAAAGTTATGCCGATTTGAGAAGAAGACCTTTGGAGTTTGAACTTGGAGATCATGTGTTTCTCAAGATATCCCTGACGAAAGGAGTTTTTAGATTTTGAGTGAGGAACAAATTGAATCCAAGATATATTGGACCATATGAAATTTTGGAATGAATTGGGCCATTAGCTTATAGATTGGCGCTACCACCAAGTTTGTCAGGTGTTTATAATGTTTTTCATGTGTCTCAGCTTAGGAAATGCATATCTGATTCCGACGCTATATTGAACATAAATCAACCAGAGATACTACCAAATTTGACTAATGAGGAGAAACCAATTAGAATTTTGGGCGAAATGGACAAAAAATTGAGGAATAAAGTGATACCGATGGTAAAGTCCAATGGAGTAACCAATCCGAGAGAGAAGCGATTTGGGAAGTGGAAAGCGTTATGAGATAGAAGTATCCTGAACTTTTTGATTAAGAAGGTGGGTTAAGTTTCGGAGGCGAAACTTCTTGAAGGAGGGAAGAATGAAATGATCTAAATTTAATTTCTATTTAACTTCCATGTATATGTTTTATTTGTCTTAATTATTGAACTAAATGAGCATGTTGATTTATGAGAGTTATGTTTGGTAATATTAATATTTGAGTAGATGAGTTGGTAATAGTTTAAATGTGTCTAAGTTAGTATAATTTGAACATTTCATATGTGTTATTTTGCATATGTAATGAAATTAATGTCATTGTATGTGTTATTTTTCATATGTAATGAAATTAATATCATTGTTTTATATATTAATGTGTGTAAGTATAATTAATATTTGTGTCTTTTATACATTAATATGTTTATGTTATGTTTAAATTTATAAAATCAACTTTTGATTTGCTTAAGGAATAGTTGACAGAAAATTTACTTAATTAAGCCTAATTTTCATGCTAAATTGCACTCAAATGAGCCCTAAATTCAACCCAAATTCAACCCAAAGTTATATGCCTTAAAAGTCAAACTTAAGATAATAATAATCTAAAATTTGCTTAATTAAGCCCTCTTTTGGCAGCCCTCTATTCCATACGAATTTCCATTTTCTTTCTTTCCTTTTCTCTTTTTCTTTCACTCTAAGTTCCAAGCCCCAAACCAAAGAATAACACCAAGCTTATTGAATCAAAACTCTCTCCAAGACAAGACTTATTTATGTAAGTTAATATGAGCATAGCTTTTGTTTTATTTTCCTTTCTTATAGTATCTATGTAAGATCTTGGATAGAATGAGTTTAATGTCATATAAGTTGTTTTGTTCATGCATTGAAATTAGGTTGGATTGTGTTTTGTTATTGTGTGAATTTGTTTATGTGTTGTGGTAGTTATATGGAGTGTTGGGAAGGAATAAGGTTAATTTGAGTAGTTGAAGTTGAGGATGAGTGGAAATGGGATTTGAAGTGATTTAATGTTCTAAGTTGCTAGGATTGATTAGTGTAGATAGGAGTTAGTATATGAAGCTAAAAATGAACTTGAAGAAGGATTAAAAGTGTTATAGGTTAGAAATTTGCAATGTCCAGGGGAAATGAGTTCTTTACGAATAGATCTGTTTTTCAATATAAGCTGGCATCTGGCATTTCAACGCCACCGGCGTAGAGGCGGTGTTGGAAGTGAACAGAATCGATTTTCTTACAGGCGCTTTGAACGCCGCCGGCATTTGCAAGAAAAGTTTGCCAGCGTTTATTTTTCAAAATGTACACCGGCCATTAGGGCTTCAAAGCCGCCGGCGTATGGGTGGTGTTGGATTGGAAAAGAATCAAAATATTTAAAGTCGGGTGAAACGCCGCTGGCATATATTTCCCACCTGCCGGCGTTCATTCAAATTTTGTCAGCGTAGGAAGGCTGCGTATCCCCTGAGTTTTTCAAATTCAAACTTCTTCAATCTTCAATCTTTACTTCATATATGATCTCCTAATGAATATATAAGCTAGATAAACATGTTTTATGCAAGATTAGATATTAAAACTATATGCAAAGTTTATTGAATCCCCTTGTATAATTAATCTAGGATTGTGATATATATATATATATATGGATATGAAATCTATATTCAATTATTGATTGTTCTGATATTTTATTTCAGTTAAAGGTTCTTCGTTAGTTCCTCACCGAGTGACTATAGTGATATACTATGGGTTCAGTACGCAATAGCTTGTTTGATGTTTGTTAGGACTAGGCATTCCTAATTTGATTTAATTTGACTCGGCTTAATAGTTTGATGAACTGGATGTCTATTACGTTGTTTAATCTGGTCCGAAGAGCAGCAAACCTGTCATGATGCAATGACATGTTAGTTTGGCACTTAACCAAGTCACGATGCAATGAATTTACCATGATGCAATGTACGCTATGATGCAATAGTGATTCTTTTTGGTTAAGTGGGTAGCCGATAGGGGGAATAGTATCTGAGTAACGTTTACTTAAACTTAAGGGGAAATACCATGGTTTAGTTCAAAGTTTATGGGAACTTGTGAACTAGGCTCATGTTGTGGACTGAGTTTAAGTAGAGTCGGGCAATGACTTTTGAACCTTAAATGAAGCTATTTTCTTATGAAATAGATATAGGAGATATAAGTATTTGGACTGCTTATATCAACCCCCTGGGCAGCTGCTGTTACTCGGGATCCCTAAATTCCTAGAGCATGATCCCGAGGTTTGAATAGCCTCCTGCTGTTTTGTAAAAAAAACTTAATAAGATAATCACTTGTCTATTGATGCATTCTATTTATTTAAGTTTGGCTTGATAACTTGTTCTTGTATTTTTTATTGTGTACTGGGCTTTGGCTCACTTTTGCTGCTTTGCAGGTAATGGAGACGAGTTTTTATGATGATTTGGGTTACAGGTCAGACTTTGAGAAATTCATGGATGAGTGGGACGAATAGACTCGAACACCTTGGATTTTTGGAGGAACTTTTGTTAAAGGAAAAGTCTTTATATAGAAGGCTTGATAGATAAGCCTAAGATGTAAAGACCTTAAGATCTTCTAGGGTTCTTTTTGCTTTAAGAAAACTTGTAATTTTTGTAGTGTCTTGTATTGACACTAAACATTGTACATATGATGTAAATATATGTATAGATTGCTTTTATTAGCAATCTTGTTTTGTTAAAAAGTTCTTTATAAAGTTTTAGTAGATTTGATCAAACAATTTTCATAAACTGTTAGTTTTAGGATAACCTTACATATAATGTGAAAATGTTATATGTGCTTGGGGACTCGATACTCTAAATCTCGGGATTTAATAATGCGGGTCTTTACATTTTCTTTAGGGATTAACCAATTTGTAAGTGTCGACACCCCATTTTTACCCCCTTTTCTAAAAAAATAATAATAATAATAATAAACCCCATCTTTAGTAAATAAGTTTTTAGAAGTTTAAAAAATTAAAAAAAAAAAGAAGAGAGGAAAATAATAATAATAATAATAATAATAATTGGTCTTGTCATGTTTTAGGCTATATTTGGAAATTAATTTAAATCACAAACTTGTATCAAATTTGGCTCGTTTTCATTTGAATTATATTAAGCTTAGTTTAAAGGGGTTAAGTATATTTGAAGTGGGTTAGTTAACGAGGAAAACATTCAGCTCAGTTGGTTAAGGCATACGCTTGGAGTGCAGAAGATCAAGGTTCGATCCCAGGCGAGCGTGGATATTCATTTTTTTTTACGCTCATGCAGTGCACGGGCAACACGGAATCTCACGCGCCTAGGAAGACGTGCGCGTGTACCACATGCGCGTCGTCTTCCTCATCTTTGCGACCGCCATTTTCGAGCATGTAAGCTCGTTTTGAGCTTCTTTTTTTGATAAGAAGATCAAAAAGCACCTATTTACTTTAAATTCAATCATCAATGTGCTTTAAAACAAATTTATGGTGGAAATTTCGTAACCTCCGATCCTTAGAATCAATTTGTAACCGACGAGTTCAAGTTTTGTAACGGCCATTAATGGTCGTGATTCGTAACTTCCCCAATTTTTCAAATTTCGTAACCCCCGATCCTTATAATCAATTTATAACCGACGAGTTCAAGTTTTGTAACGGCCATTAATGGTCGTGATCCGTAACTTCCCCAATTTTGCAAAATTCGTAACGGCCGGCGATTCCTTCATCAATTTGTAACCTCCGATCTTTTCACTTGCTTGTAACGGCCATTAATGGTTGTGCACCCCTCCATCTTCCTCCATGCTCCTATAAAATGACAACCAATTCCTCCTCTTCAAGACAGAGAAGATCCAGATCTAAAAAAAAAAATTTTGAACAAGAGAGAGAATAGCAAGAAAAAATCTAAAAAAAAAAAAAATTCGAAAAAAAAAGAGAGAAAGCAAGAGCAAGAACCATGCGAATTTTAACTTCCACCACCGTCCCAAACCATCCACTTCCCCCACCGTTCCAGCCTCTGCCGCTTCGGTTATCACCACCAAGTCGTTGCCGCTCCGACGGCCGTCTAAGCCTCCACCAACCACCATCCCGAGCCACCACCAGCTGCCGTCCAAGCCACCACAAACCACCATCAGCATCCGACCGCTGTCTAAACCACCACCATCGGATCAACCTTTCGGAAACCAATTCATAAGGTTCTTCTTTATTTTTTTTAGTTAGTATTATTATTGTTATTAGATGCATAAAAAAAAGAAGAAAATCGAAAGAAATAAAAAAAATGAAAAAAAAAGAAATATATATATATAGATATAGTAATAATAATATAAAAATAAAAGAAAATATGTGTAGATACTTGAGATGCATGCTACTATTATGAAATGACCTAGATTTATATTTTAATCAAATCTCATGTGTTTATTAATTTATTTTAAGGAGATGAATTGAATGAGTATGTTTGTGTTAGTAGTTTAATATATAAGATTTTGTATGTGTATATGTGGATATTAATATTTTGTTCTATATGCATTAATGTGTGAGTAATGGAATTATTAATGTTGTCTTGTGCATATTAAGATGTTAAGTTAAATTAAATTAATAACTCAACCATAATTTTACTTAAGATTAGTTGATTGAGTTCCTTGTAATTAAATTAGCATTATGCCCTAAATGTAAGCTAAATGGAGCCCAAATTAAAGTGAAATGCAACCTAAAGTTAATATATGCATTAAGGGGTAATTTTGGAAGTGAAAAAGTCAAAATTAAGTTAATTTGATTACTTTTTGAGGCAGCCCAAAATTTTATCCGAATTTTCTTTTCTTTCTCCTTTTTCTCTTCTTCTTCTTCCTCCATTTCCATTTTCATTTCCAAGCTCAAGTTAGGGTTATATCAAGTTGAAAATCAAAGTTATTCTCAAGACAAGGTATATATATGTATGTATTTGAATTGGTTTAGTTTAGGTTGTTGTGATTATTGTTTTGTTTCCCTTTCTTGAAATAGATGTATAGATAGTTGGATGAATTGAGTTTAAGATTGATCAAATTGTTGTTCATGCATGGAATGAGTTATGTATGTGTTATATGAGTGTGTGAAAGTATGCATGTATTGTTGTAGTGATATGAAGTGTCTTGATGTAACAAAGATAGTTTAAGTAGTTAGAGTGGAGATTGATGAAAATGGAATTTGAAGTGTTTAGTGATGTTGAATTCATGCCTTGGGTTGCTAGAATTGAGTAGTGTATGTTGAAGTGAGTATATGAAGTTTGAAGTGTAGATGAGGAAAGTTTTTGAAGTGTTTTAAGATGTAGTTTTATAAAGTGAAAACAGGGGATTTGAATTTTCGTATAAGCTTGTTTTTGTAACGTACGCCGGCATCTGGGGATTCTACGCCGCCGGCGTAGAGGCGGTGTAGAAAGCCCACAGAATGATTTTCCCTAACGCTGTTTGCAACGCCGCCGGCTTATATGCCGAAGATTTGCCAGCGTTGTTCTTCAGAACGTACGCCGGCAATTTGAATCTCTACGCCGCCGCGTAGAGGCGGTGTTGAAAGTTCACAGAACCAAATTTCTTAAAGCCGACTGAACGCCGCCGGCTTTCGCTAGGAAGTCACCGGCGTTCTTTCTTCTAACTTGTACGCTGGCTTTTGGGAATCAAGGCCGCCGGCGTAGGTTACAAAGGCTGACGGCTACGCTTTGAACGCTGCCAGCGTTGACAGTGTACAATTTCAGAACAGTTAACACCGGCCCAACGCCGCCGGCGTTGAGTGCCGGCGTATCCCCTGAGTTTTTGAATTTTGAGAACTTTTTCTAAAAAGTTTCCAAAGTTGTTATTTGAGTATTTGAGTTTTTGGTAAGCAATTTGGGATATATTAGGACGTTTAAATGCCTAGTCGTGACTGTATATCCAATTATGTGAATTTCTTTGATAATTTGTGATATATGGATATAATATGATATATTTGTGAGAATGAAATTTATAAATGTTGATTTATTAATTATTGTGACATTTCTATTACAGTTAAGGATTCTTCGGTTAATCTATCACCGAGAGATCCTAGTTCTATTCTAACGAGTTCAGGTACGCAATAATTGTCTGATGATTGCTAGGACCAGACATTTCTAATTTGACTTAAATTGATCCGATTTAACATTTGGATGAATTGGATGTCTATTACGCTGTTTAATCTGGTCCGAGGAGCAGCAAACCTGTCATGATGCAATGACATGTTAGCTAGGCGCTTAACCAAGTCATGATGCAATGACTTTACCATGATGCAATGGTACGCTATGATGCAATAGCGATTCTTTTGGTTAAGTGGGTAGCCGATAGGGGAATTGTATCTGTGTAACGTTTACTTAAACTTAGGGGGAAATACCATGATTTAGTTCAAGGTTTATGGGAACTTGTGAACTAGGCTCATGTTATGGACTGAGTTTAAGTAGAGTCGGGCAACGGCTTTTAAACCCTAGATGAAGCTATTATCTTTATGAAATAGATATAGGAGATATAAGTATTCGGACTGCTTATATCAACCCCCTGAGCAGCTGTGTTACTCAGGATCCCTGAATTCCCGGAGTATGACCGGGGTTTGAATACCCTCTTGTTGATTTGTGAATCAAAATGTAATAAAGATAACCACTTGTTTTATGATGCATTTACATCAATTGGATGACTTGTTTTGCATTGGTTATTGTGTACTGGGCCTCTGGCTCACTTTTGCTACTTTGCAGGTCATGGAGACGAGTATTACGATGACTTGGGCTATGGGTCCGATTTTGAAAGATTTCTGGACGAGTGGGATGAATAGGATCCGATGACCCGGACTTTTAGAAGACTTTTTGCTAAGGACCAGCTTTGTATAGAAGGCTTGTTAGTTAAGCCAAGTTCTTTTGTAATGACCTTAAGATCCATTAGGATTTCTCATGTTTTGAGAAAACATGTAATTGTTTTGTTGTGTCATGTATGGACACAAAGCAATGGTTATTTGATGTAAATATATGTATAGATTGCTTATGTTGGCAATCTTGTTTTATTTAAAAAGTTCTTTATAAAGTTTAGTGATTTGATCAAACAATTTACATAAACTGTTAGTTTTAGGACAACCTTACATATAATGTGAAAACGTTATATGTGGTTGGGGATTCGGTACTCTAAATCTCGGGATTTAGAGGAGCGGGTCTTTACATATTATTAGTATTAGTGTATGATATCATATATAGGTAATTAAAAAAAAGGAAAAGAAAAGAAAAATTCTAGTATACAAATGGTAAATAAATTTAAATTAGATTATGAAAAAACAAAAAAAGAAAGTGTGTGTATGAAGTATGATAATATTTGTGATGATAAAATAAATAAAATTTTTAGAGTATATTTATGAAAAGAAAAAGGTTTGTTAGTATCATTATTATTATTATTTTTATTTTATTATATCATGATTGTTCAATTAAATAAATATTTGTTAGAATTTGCGAAATGTTTAGTGTGATATCTTGAGTATGTTTTAGTTACCCTATAATTTTTTTATTTATATAAAAACAAAAAAAATGAGAAAAATTCACAAAACAAAATTTATTTTTTCTATATATATATATATATTTAGCATTATTATAGAAAGAAAAAATGTTTTCCTAGCCTTTATATAATTATATCAAATTAAAAAAAAACAATAAACAGGTTTTTCCAAAATTAGTATCTTTTAGGAATTTTCAAAAAAAAAATAAAAATTATATCTCTTTAGGAATTTACAAAATAAAAATTGATTAAATACTTAAACTTGGCAGGTTTCTAAAATAAAAAAACAAACAAATTAAAATTTTTAAAAATAAAAAGAACTGCGTTTTGTCTGATCTCGATTAGCGAGTACGTAGGCACCTACAAGGTGACAATAAAAAATGAGAAAATATTTTTTGTTTATCACTTTGATTATTTCTATGAAATTTTTTAGCAATAAAAAAGATAAAAAGAAAACAAAAAAATGTGACTTGTAAATGTTGTTATGTAATATATTATTTGAGTTTTTGAGCATGAAAAGGATAAATTATAAATTTGAAATTCCAAAAGTGGTAACCAATTTGGTTTTAATAGGTTAGCCCTCGAATCCATGATATCTGGTTTTTTTTTAAAAGTTTGATTTTTAAAATCAAATTTTTTCGCAGACTGGTAGCTAAGTTAGGATCAACCGACCCATTGATCCTAGCTTTATTTTTTCCCTATTTATATCGGGTGGCGACTTTAAATCATTTTCAAAAATGAAAATTTCTTTTAACCTCTAGTCGAGGATTCATGTTAAATGGGTTCGGGTTTAATGTGAATCGGTTAGGAGAAATGAACCAGATAGTGGAAAAATCCAGGCTCGACAGTAAGTTCTTGTTTTATCTGAGATATCTTGACTTCATGGTCATTATGAATATATTGGCTTTGTTCTATAGCAAAAGAGCTAGCTATACTATTAGAAGAAGAATTTCTTCCTAATGAACTCATTATGCCTTACTAAATTTAAGTTGGTAAATAGTATATGATGGGAATATATCTTAGTAGAAACGATAGTATAGAAATTACTCATGTTCTAAATGATAAAGGAGAAATAACTTATTCAAAGATCAAAATTCTAAAGTTTATACTAAAAAACAATGGGGACAACACCATGTACCCTCAAAACTTTACTCAACCTTTATTCCCCAAAATTCAATATATCATGGACAACATATAATATATATCATATACAATGATATGTATTAAAAATTTAACTATTAATACACATATAAATATATCATCTTATGTAACATTTAGAAATGTATGAAAATTTTATATAACACTCAAATGTGTAAAACCTAAATACATACTATATTATTTATATATATATTATATAACACAACTATCCCTAAGCCTATATAAAAACTTATAAATTTTATATAGTGCTCTAAGTTAAGATTATTCATACTTAATACATTACTGTAACATTTGAAATATATGTACACACATAATATATAAGATATATATACATATGACTTGGCTTTTATCTTATATAATAAAATAACATATGATGCAAATACAATTTTATCATGTACAATGTATAAACTATACATCCTATGCAAATTATACATTAAAATGTTACATATAACATATAAATTATATGCATCTTACGTAATATATAGGAACATATAAAATTTTATATGATCACTGAATGTGTAAACTATGCATATATACTATATATATTATAAACACAAATATCCCATATAACATGTATAAAAATATACAAATTTTATATAATACTTAAAATAAAAAATTACATATTTAATATTACTATAATATTTTAAATATATTGTACATAATATACAAGATATATATATATCCACACATATGACTTGTTCTTTATCTTATATATGATATATATACATAATATACAATTTTATCATGTACAACTAAATTGTAAATCCTATAAAATAATTTATATTAAAATTTTACATATAACATAAAATGTAAATTGTATGCATCTTACCTAACATATAGGAATATATAAAAATTTTATATAATCCTTAGACGAGTAAAACACAAATACATAATATATATCTTATAAAACACACAATAGCAATATATATATAATATATATTGTTGTTAAAGCAAATAAATTAAACACATATAGGAACATAATACAAGTAATTATATGTTGCATGACATAAAAATTCCATATCATAAATAACATTAGGTATATATAACATACATATGTTTTTTGTGTTTCAAAATAAATATCAAATATACATAAACAAATATATATATATGAAATATAAAATATTTATTAATATATATAATTTACAAATTTCATTCATAAAATATTTACATATTACTATAAAATATAAATAATAAATCCTACATAACTCATAAAAACATACATAAGTTGTGTATACTATTATAACATATAAGACATATGATTTGTTTTTTAATGCTCATAAATAAAACATACAATATGCATAAGCAAATATATCATATAACATATAAATATTACATACAATACAAATTTCATTCATGAAAGATATATATCCCAGATATGTTTTATAAAATTTTTTACATTAATATAATATAATAATAAAAATATAATAATACAACATGTAAATAAAATTAAAATTTTCATTTATCACTAACATAGATATTACATATTATGAATAAGAACACATAAAAAAAATATTGATTAACATAAAACGTTCTAAATATATATCCTATGTAGCAATTAAGTATGATGTAAGTAAAAGAATTTTATATTGATGAAAAAAAAAAAATTTTATATCTTTATATTTTCAAATTATATTTGACTTGGTTGGCTTTTTGTTTTCAAAACATTAGAAACATGAAGCCGAAGTCTTTCAAAATTTATAAATGTGTACAAAGAAATTCTATTCAACTTCGGTTGCAATCACCAATATAGGCAAGCGCACCTACTAATATAGCATAGAAAGTATTAGGTCATATTCTTTGGAGATCGTTAACATCTATTGTACTCACTCTTTATGTGTTATCTAGCCAAAGAAAAACTTAAATAGACATTATGAGCAACAAAAAGCTAAGGCTAGATTAAAACTAAATATATATACGTTTTTATGGCAAAGTTATAAAATAGGTTTTGTTAATGCAAGAATGAGCTTAGGTTCTATTTCATTAAGTCCTTATCATATGACTTTTTAAAAAACTGAAAGAGTTGTTAACTGGGTATACTTGTACCATTGGATTCACTAAGGTAAGTTGAAGCCTCTCTCAAGATTACAAATTCTAGATTTAGACTAGACTACTAGAATCTCTTTACAAGCTATCAATAACGTAGATCTTCATAAAGCTGGAGAATCCTTTGATTTAAAACCCATTTGAATGAAGCCAAAATTAAGTGACATAAAGTTTTACTATCCCTATCTCTAGGTGATTATGAGCAACTTCATTAGTAGCTTAGACCTATTAAAAAAAACAACCTCTCAATCAATTCAGTTGAAATCATACATGAATCTATATAGTGTACTCACATAAACTCACAAGTTAGGGTTTGAGCTACTAATTACAGGTACCTAGTCAATGTTCAACAAAAATGCATCGAAACCACGTGAATCAAGTCTTAGATTAAAAAATCCCTAAGTTAAAAAGATTATTCCTCCATGGATATGAATGTTAAACATAGATTCAAGAGAAATAATATGAAATAAAGATGAATAATACTGATTAAGCATAAGGTCTTACAAAAGCAAAACATCAGGTTAATATGAATTACCTAGAAAATTTGAATCTTTAGAAGAAGAAGGTTTCTCTCACTAAACATTCTCTCTCACCTTTATATTATGTTAGAAATTTGTAACATATGGTACAATACATTTTGCAATGCCTTTGCATGTTTATTTATGGATGGCTAGCACAGAGAATCATAAAGATATTATCCGCTGACATGGTAGATTCTTTTTAATTGATTTTATCCATATCTTTACACACTTTATTCTAGGGAAGCATGTACGTGGCAACAAAGACAGGGTCACTTTTCTGGCTTGGATAGTGGGCTTGAAGGTTAACCGTGGAAGAAGTTGTATTTTTTTTAGTCAAAGGTGAAATTTAGGGTCAGTTTGTATCTCAGGCATGTCTTTGGAAACGATTTAGGCTATGCTTTTAGATTATAAGGCGTGGTTTTGTTAGTGCAAATTGTGGTGTAAATTGAGGGCATGACTTGGATTTTTGCGTTGTTTTCTATCTTACGTTAGATCTTTGGCCACATTTGGAATTTATCTTCACATCTTTTTGATGTTTTGCTCCAATCTTAATTTAAATCACTTTATTTCTTCTTTTTATGATCTTTGGAACTGAAAAACAACATCTTCACAATAATAACATAAAATCATAGGAATTTATCTAAAAATGGATAAGATAAAGCATAAATTCCTGTGAATTAAATAGAGTAGAAATAATTTATCAATATTCAAGAGTATCACTAGGATTTGTTAGTCTTGTCTACCTTATCCATTTCTTCAATATTAAATCATATCTAAGCATAATACTTTTATTCAAGATTTTTAGTAGGATTTGTGACTCTTGCCTTATCTATTTCTTTAAGGCCATTCAAAATTAAAGAAAACTCCTACTCTCTTCAAGTGTGACATTCCCTGGTAAGTTCAATATACATGCATATATATTCATCATGCAAGATAAAAACACTAACCAATCCGATCTTTATGAATCAACATACATTTGAAGCTATAGGTTGAGAGTATTTGTTATTTCTTTTTAATTGCAATACTACTCAATCAAGGTTAGTAGAATTTTGTTCTTCTATCTCACTCAATCCTAACATCTAAAGAATGATATTATTAAACACACGTTGTGTGCAGATTTATATAAATTACTAAGCCATAGCATGCACATTAATTGCATATTGAATTTTTCATGTATAAATGGATGAGGAACGTCATGACAACAACATGGTCAACTTGAGTGATTTAAACAACTTTGAGGGATTGCATTCTATTGAGACTTTACATAACTAGAAATTTTTATCTACTAGCAACATTACGACATTTTATAAGGAGTATGCAACGATGTATGCTTTTTGTATTCATAGGAACAAACAAAAAGAGAGCGTTGTCATGTAATCTTGTGTGCCATAAGGAAGGTTATTGAAGAGATAAACACATTAAAAGGGATGATCGTATTCGAGAATGGGTTGTTTAGCATGTGTAATCCCCCAAATTTTACGTAATCTAATTTTAACAAATACTAAAAATGTAATATAGAATTATATTGAATAATTGAAACAAGTAGTAAAAATCACTCCAAATTTTTTTTTTCGATTTAAAAATATTAAAGTGTGAATGAATTTGATTATAGCTAGAAAGATTAAAACCGTTACCAATAAAATATTTCGAAATACAAAAGTGTAATTTTTATGATCTCAAATAATCTATAAAACGACGATAACTTAATCGTTAATATAAAGTTACTGAATTCTTTTTCCTTAAGATCAAAACTTAGAAAATAAATCCTACGCTTGTTAAATAATGAAACAATAGTGTCAAACTATTTTTAATACGATGACAATATTAAGTATCCTAGATAAAATATGTTGTTATTAACAAATTAGTAGAAATAGTTCCTATACAGTAAAACATAACGTTTGATAAAATGATCAATAGTCCAATAAACAAATCATAGTTAACCGTAATTTTAAATCACAATAAAAGACGATTAATTCTCAGAACTTGCAAGATATAAAATATAAACTGAAGACAAGTCACTAGAATTACAAAAGATACGATAAGATTACAAATAGATCAATATCTAAGAATCTAGATCTTAAATGAATATTTAAATTACGCTAATATTCCAATTAAAAGATTTAGAGAGTTTGGAAATTAAAATCCTGAATTGTCAACGTACCCTTTAATAATTTTCATAACTAGAAAAAGGGCTAATTAGCAAATGTGAAACTAATACCAAAATATATGATTCAACAAGAATCTTAGAATAGATCTATAAACTCATTCGCATCTTTAAAAACCCGAATAAAAATTTCCTTGACCCAAATAGATACCAAAAACGAGATTTCGTAAATTGAGCTGATAATTCACGATATAATTAGAAGAAACTCCAAATTTCAAAACCGATAAGATATAGTCTAATGATAGAGCTTATCGGTATAGAACAATAATTCAAAAGAGGATTTTTAACATTATCAATACATAATAGATACTAATACTGATCAATAAATATTAATCTAGATCTAAAATGAAAATTTCAAAACCCGCTGTTATACTTGTTAGGAATTTCGAATTCATTAAGACTTAGTTCCTAAATCAATTTATTGAACTTGAAAAATGTAATTATGTAAGTTTAAGTACTTAAGACAATTTATTATGTAAAATCAAAACTAAAAATGTGTACGAACAAACAACTTAGAGTTTCGTAGTAACTTAGGAAAATACTATTCTGACAAAACTCTTATGTAACCGTTATATATATTTGTTTATAAATTAATATTAGTTAAAACATTATTTTTTTTAATTAATTCTTATTAATCAAATGATAAACAAAAATATATATAAAAAAAAATAAAAAAAAAATGAAATGAAATAGAAACCAAACAACCCAAATTCACTACGTTGGAAATCGAAGAACTCGGTGCAGAAGTCAGCCGTAATTTCTTTCTTCGTACAGACTATTCATACTTAGAACAATGGGCTATTGGCTACAGCTGCTTCGGAAGGAAGAATCACATACAATGGACAGCCAAATCCAACCAAAGTCCACATCCTTCACGTGGAACAGAGCAGCAACAGGGGAAGAAAAACTTCAACTTCACGATGGAATTTGCATCACACGCACACAAGAAAACAAGAGGCCTTCACGCTGGAAACAAGGACAAAATGGTGCAGCATCCTTCACGTGGATCAAAAGAGGATTCAGCTGCAGTTCTTCAAACCGGGACAACTAGAATTCGGCTGCAGAATAATTTTTTTCACACGGCATAGAATCCTCCACGTACAGTAGGGAGGATGAATTTTACTTCCAGTTTTCACGGCTATTTGATCCAAATATGAGATCTAACTTGAAAGTGACAATTTATCCAACCAAAACACTACACATATAATCCTTGTTAATTGAAGAAGAAAATTAACTCACAATTGCATATTGAAGCTACCCCATTCAACCGTGAAAGCTGCAACAAGGGGGATTTCATATAAACTACAGCATTCACATTCAACTTTTGAACTCAATTTGAATATACAAATTCAACATGAAAGTGACCCATAGCCCAACCCAAAAACTCCACATATAAACTAACATTAAATGTGCAAGACTTCCCAGCCAAAACATATTATACACCAGCTACAATTGGAGCCTGATTTACCGTGAAACAGAGCTTGGAATTCACAGCTGCAGCAGAGAAGTATTCAAAACAGCACAGCACCATTCACACTTTCCAGCTCGATTTTTGATAAACATATAGGCTTAGCTTGAGTGGAGATTTTTGACCAAACAACCACCAATGGTAGGCCTCTATATGGACACTTCAAACACCATTTGTTAGCTAGAAAACAATAATAGAATTTGAACAAAAATTCATACAAACCAAGGTGGGAAATCAATAAATAAACAACAGCAGAAAAGTTGGAAATTAACCTTGGTTTTCACACGATTTTGACCCGATTTTTCTTGCAATCGGAGCCCCTATTTTACACACATAAATGACATTAAGTAGCTACCAAACAAAAACAATTAAGACCCTCAAAGATAGCCACAAAAATCTGTCAAAACACAAGTCAAATTGTCATCCAAATTGCCAAATTCGCATGGAAATTTCCAGCTGCAATTGTGAGCCTTTTTCAAACCCAAAACCATTTCCATAGCCTCTAAAACTTAGCCTAAACTTGGTATATGTATATAAGCTTAAGTTAGACACAAATTGAGCTCATAACTCTCACAAAATCCTCTCAAAAACCTAGCTACAAGGAGGAGTGCGTCCAGAACTTTTTCCTTTTCTTTTTGCCATTGCAACCTTCAACTTAGAAGCTTAGAAACCCTTGTATAATCAATCCTACCTACACACTAAGCTCATCAACAACATCAATTCCCCTCTCCAACAACATCCAAAACCAAATCAAAAGTCTTAAGTTAACCTAAGGTTCAAGAGGATGAAGCTAGCTTAACAAGGTAAGAATATTGGTTAGAATTTGTAAGCTCCCACTATAGTTAATGATGCTAACTTATAATTTAGTTAAGAACTCATCATCCAACCTTTGATATAGGTTTGATTCTTGCTTAGAAAAGGAGTTGAAAATCCTTTTTCTATTCCAAGCCAAGGTAAATTCTAAACTATCAACCTATCTTTGTTATACTTGTGTATAGACTTTAAGATAAATTGTTGAACATTAAAAGAAAGTTATGTAGTTGGAAGAAGTTGTTAAATCATGGATAAATTCAAGTAGGTGGATTGTTGATGTATGAGGAATGTTTAGATATTGTCAACTAAGGAAGACAACAACTTAAAAATATTATAGATATGGTAATAGTAAATTCGGATTTTGGAATAAAGTAGACAAAACAAGACCCGAATTTCATCTAATCTAGTCTAAATTCATGCCTAATGCTTCTAAGACTTCATATGAACATAAAACTTGATAAATCAAGCTTTAAAGGCATGATTAGGAGTTCTACATTACAAGAAAAATATTATGAACAAATTCATAGAAATTACACATATTAATACCTCTATGAATCATGAATGAACTTAGGATATGAATGAAGGCTTAAATGAGATCCTCTAAAATAATATACAATCAAAAGAAAATTAAAAGAATTAAACAATAAAAATTCCTTTACTATAAGAATCAATACTTAAGAAATCACAAACTAGAAAATCATTCAGTTTACAGTCTTAATAAACCAACATCAACTTTACTGTTATTCCTATAAATATGATTATAAGTATTGCTATTAATATTACTACTGAGTATAGTATTCAGTATTGATGATGTTTTCATCACGAGTCATGAACGATTATTAAAACTGTTATCTTCACATAAACGCTACTATATTTATATATCGATACTATTATTTTGTCACTAATAGTATGAAAAATGATTATTATTATTATACCTATAGTTATTACTAATATTTATATTAATGTTTCAAAACTAAAAGTATTAATAATATTGTAGTATTAAACTTAGCTTGTTTTGCAATAAGAATGAAACTGAAATATAATAGAAATTTAATATATCTACACACGATTTTTATAACTTTTGAAAGATATAGATACTAAAACATACCCTTAAATAAATAAAAATACCGATTTGAGAGACAGATAAGGTTGACGGGCAAAGAATTAATAAATAAAAATCTTCTATTAAAAGCAGTAGAACTTAAGAAAAGACAAACCCTTGAATAAAAATATAGATAACAATTAATAAAAACTGTTCCAAATATCGGTATGGAATAGTTAGACATCTATAAGGATTTAATTAAGTTATTTAACGATGCAATAATTAGAGTAACGGGATTAGCCTAATATTCGGCGATTAGAATCAGCGCCTTTAATTATAGGAAAACTTCTCTTACAGAAATAATTCAATAATAAATCTCTGTTATTTCCTTTCATAGGAAAATAGATCAATTCCCGGAATTCCGGTAGCTTATACAACAACTTAGCGAGGACCACAGGTGAGTAACTTAGACTTGTTACATTGTTTGTGCTTGTAGTATAGTTGCATTTGGAATAATATATATATATATATATTCAATTGATATGCATGCGGGATTGGGATACAGCATGATGCGTGGTGTATGATTGAATGGCAAATTATCATAATATAAGCGATAATCCTATTGAATGATAAATTTGTATGAAATATGTTGATGATTGTCTGTAAATTGTATGATCGCCTCAAACTTGATTAACAACTGTCGGTACTATAAATGAAACGGACATGCATTGCACGATTTGCATAAACTGCATTATGTTTTTACGAATGCCTACTACGTGTTAGAATTTCGGTTCTCTGGTAATGCTTGGTTTTTCTAGGCAGAGGCTATTAGTTCTACGCAAGCTTACCTTTGTTCTGTCGGTTCCATGGGAACTAACTGGTAACGAAGGGCGCCGCCCATGGTATCGCTGTGAAATGTCTAACACTTAGTGGAGTTTCTAAGGTACAAACAGGAACTGAGTGTTTAAAACATCATTAACATAAAGAGATAATTGTGAGGATTATGGTTTCCTGTGTACTTAGTTTCTCCTGGGTAGGTGATTCAGGATTGGTTCCTTCAACCCCGATGAGAGGGCGTAAATCTCCATCCTGTTTGGATTCCGGTTTGTCCAAGCTTGTAATTGTTCATATGTTTGATTGATGCATTACATATGATTGATAATAACTTGCTTGTTGTGATAAGTCTGGTTATTCACTGAGCCCGTGGTTCGCTCACTCCCCAACAGTTTTTGTGCAGGATTATTACTAGCTGGGATTGGGCTAGGAATGTGTGAAGAGAGCTTCTCCAACAAACTCTATTGAAGATAGAGATATAGGATATGTGAACTTAGAATGTAAATTAGATGAATTTAAATTTTGTATGTTGTAGTTTGGAAACCCAATTTCACTATTTGGTGGGGGATACCGATTCTCTGCGATCTTGGTGGAAATTGGAAAATCAAATTCATAGTTGAAATACTGTAATATATTATATCATTTATGATAAACTTTTATAAATAAATAGAGTCTTGTACACTCTGACATACAAGACGGCTCTCATGTTACGGGTGCACACGTGATATGATGGCTTTAGATAAATCCTGTTAGGCCCCCATATTAGAGTCGTGACAGAAGTGGTATCAGAGCTCTAGGTTGTCAGAGATAGGAGCAACCTACCAAATGTGAGATTGGGTAGAACCTGGGTAGATAACTAAGTTGATAAATTAAAAGTCGTAGACATTTAGATATATATATATTTATATATTACAAGTATCATAGGGCATTATTGTCCACAAAGATGTAAATGACAAAATCTTACATCTCATTCTAATGTCGAAAGACATTACAACCCTAACTAGAAGCCAAACCACAAGCTTCTAGGCTCGTTAAATCTAAGATAGTTAGATTACGAAATATATCTTTCCTTCTCATATGAACTGGAATTGACGAAGAAACTCAATAGCTATAGGTAAGTGAACATGACACTTCAGGGAATATCAGTTATTTCAAATATACTATAGTTTACAAGAACCTTTGGCATTATACTAGAAAGTTGATTGACCAATTAAGGAGATTGAACGAAAGATATGATTTTTTACTTGAAACAAAAAGATAATTCTTGATCTCATATATTTGGAGGAATTATAAGAAGAAATAGAAGATTGGAACTTGTTAAAACCATATCCATAAGTGTTGGATCAATTATTATGACCATTAAGAATAGAATCATATTTTGATGACAATAAATACTCTCATTCGAAATTATATTAAGAAACGGAAATCCTTAAGTTTGAATCTACATATACTGCAGCGAAAATGGGGATAAGCAGTATAGATTGAATGAAGTTTAAATAGTGTCAATAATCAGTGATAAATTAGAAAAGGTGGTGGTATAAATTTTATCTGGCAGATAGTACTAAATTAAGTGGAATAATATGAAGGAATATATGATGTCTCAAGAATACATATGTGCACAAAAATTAAATTGAGTCTTGGAGATAGATCAATAATAATTAAGAGTATTTTAATTAGGAATAATCACCTAAAGAATATTCTATGACATAGTATGAAGGATACAAAGCAGTACGATTTGATGAATTAAATCTCGAGTGTTAAGATCATTAATAATTATGAATGGAAATCCAATAGGAGAATAGTAGTACAGAAGGATAGAAATAACAATAATAATAATACTACTAAACCACACGAGTGAATGTGGTATTTGGACTAATATGAATTTGGACAAAAGTATGAAGAATATGTGAGACAAAACGAACATGGAGATATCAAATTTACTACCAGATGTATTTTAAGTTGATATTGGGATATGAATATACTTGGAGAATTATTACAACATATGAGGTGATAAGAGTAGAACGAATTACTAGTTGATGATTCAATAAGACAAAAGATCTTACTAGAGGTATTACAGTAATCACACTAGTAAAGGATCCTAAGATAATTGCAGAAGAATAAGATGGAATAAGTGATGATATTCTTCCCTACCGTGATGATTTTATAAAACAATGGTATCAGAGAAATAGATCAATTAAAGAGAGGAATCTTAGAAATTCAAGTAATAAAATATCCACAGTCAATGAATTCATAAGTAATTATGAAGTTTATGTTCTTCATCCTTAGAAGTACTATACTACTGATATCGTAGAAAATAAGGCATTTACAAGAGATATAAGAAGGAAACTTTGTTGATGTTATTATCATTACTTCAAAAGAATAAGGAACGTTTTATTGGTTTAACTGTTGTAGAATATAAGACTACAGATACGAGATAGATCTCTAAAATAGAATAAGTTTCAAATACGAAATTCCTTTGGGAATTTAGATAAACCCCTACAAGTTTCGAGACGAAACTTTTCTTAAGGGGGGAGGATGTAATCCCCCAAATTTTACGTAATCTAATTTTAACAAATACTAAAAATGTAATATAGAATTATATTGAATAATTGAAACAAGTAGTAAAAATCACTCCAAATTTTTTTTTCGATTTAAAAATATTAAAGTGTGAATGAATTTGATTATAGCTAGAAAGATTAAAACCGTTACCAATAAAATATTTCGAAATACAAAAGTGTAATTTTTATGATCTCAAATAATCTATAAAACGACGATAACTTAATCGTTAATATAAAGTTACTGAATTCTTTTTCCTTAAGATCAAAACTTAGAAAATAAATCTGCTTGTTAAATAATGAAACAATAGTGTCAAACTATTTTAATACGATGACAATATTAAGTATCCTAGATAAAATATGTTGTTATTAACAAATTAGTAGAAATAGTTCCTATACAGTAAAACATAACGTTTGATAAAATGATCAATAGTCCAATAAACAAATCATAGTTAACCGTAATTTTAAATCACAATAAAAGACGATTAATTCTCAGAACTTGCAAGATATAAAATATAAACTGAAGACAAGTCACTAGAATTACAAAAGATACGATAAGATTACAAATAGATCAATATCTAAGAATCTAGATCTTAAATGAATATTTAAATTACGCTAATATTCCAATTAAAAGATTTAGAGAGTTTGGAAATTAAAATCCTGAATTGTCAACGTACCCTTTAATAATTTTCATAACTAAAAAAAAGGGCTAATTAGCAAATGTGAAACTAATACCAAAATATATGATTCAACAAGAATCTTAGAATAGATCTATAAACTCATTCGCATCTTAAAAACCCGAATAAAAATTTCCTTGACCCAAATAGATACCAAAACGAGATTTCGTAAATTGAGCTGATAATTCACGATATAATTAGAAGAAACTCCAAATTTCAAAACCGATAAGATATAGTAATGATAGAGCTTATCGGTATAGAACAATAATTCAAAAGAGGATTTTTAACATTATCAATACATAATAGATACTAATACTGATCAATAAATATTAATCTAGATCTAAAATGAAAATTTCAAAACCCGCTGTTATACTTGTTAGGAATTTCGAATTCATTAAGACTTAGTTCCTAAATCAATTTATTGAACTTGAAAAATGTAATTATGTAAGTTTAAGTACTTAAGACAATTTATTATGTAAAATCAAACTAAAAATGTGTACGAACAAACAACTTAGAGTTTCGTAGTAACTTAGGAAAATACTATTCTGACAAAACTCTTATGTAACCGTTATATATATTTGTTTATAAATTAATATTAGTTAAAACATTATTTTTTTTAATTAATTCTTATTAATCAAATGATAAACAAAAATATATATAAAAAAAAATAAAAAAAAAATGAAATGAAATAGAAACCAAACAACCCAAATTCACTACGTTGGAAATCGAAGAACTCGGTGCAGAAGTCAGCCGTAATTTCTTTCTTCGTACAGATATTCATACTTAGAACAATGGGCTATTGGCTACAGCTGCTTCGGAAGGAAGAATCACATACAATGGACAGCCAAATCCAACCAAAGTCCACATCCTTCACGTGGAACAGAGCAGCAACAGGGGAAGAAAAACTTCAACTTCACGATGGAATTTGCATCACACGCACACAAGAAAACAAGAGGCCTTCACGCTGGAAACAAGGACAAAATGGTGCAGCATCCTTCACGTGGATCAAAAGAGGATTCAGCTGCAGTTCTTCAAACCGGGACAACTAGAATTCGGCTGCAGAATAATTTTTTTCACACGGCATAGAATCCTCCACGTACAGTAGGGAGGATGAATTTTACTTCCAGTTTTCACGGCTATTTGATCCAAATATGAGATCTAACTTGAAAGTGACAATTTATCCAACCAAAAACACTACACATATAATCCTTGTTAATTGAAGAAGAAAATTAACTCACAATTGCATATTGAAGCTACCCCATTCAACCGTGAAAGCTGCAACAAGGGGGATTTCATATAAACTACAGCATTCACATTCAACTTTTGAACTCAATTTGAATATACAAATTCAACATGAAAGTGACCCATAGCCCAACCCAAAAACTCCACATATAAACTAACATTAAATGTGCAAGACTTCCCAGCCAAAAACATATTATACACCAGCTACAATTGGAGCCTGATTTACGTGAAACAGAGCTTGGAATTCACAGCTGCAGCAGAGAAGTATTCAAAACAGCACAGCACCATTCACACTTTCCAGCTCGATTTTTGATAAACATATAGGCTTAGCTTGAGTGGAGATTTTTGACCAAACAACCACCAATGGTAGGCCTCTATATGGACACTTGAAACACCATTTGTTAGCTAGAAAACAATAATAGAATCTGAACAAAAATTCATACAAACCAAGGTGGGAAATCAATAAAAAACACAGCAGAAAAGTTGGAAATTAACCTTGGTTTTCACACGATTTTGACCGATTTTTCTTGCAATCGGAGCCCCTATTTTACACACATAAATGACATTAAGTAGCTACCAAACAAAAACAATTAAGACCCTCAAAGATAGCCACAAAAATCTGTCAAAACACAAGTCAAATTGTCATCCAAATTGCCAAATTCGCATGGAAATTTCCAGCTGCAATTGTGAGCCTTTTCAAACCCAAAACCATTTCCATAGCCTCTAAAACTTAGCCTAAACTTGGTATATGTATATAAGCTTAAGTTAGACACAAATTGAGCTCATAACTCTCACAAAATCCTCTCAAAAACCTAGCTACAAGGAGGAGTGCGTCCAGAACTTTTTCCTTTTCTTTTTGCCATTGCAACCTTCAACTTAGAAGCTTAGAAACCCTTGTATAATCAATCCTACCTACACACTAAGCTCATCAACAACATCAATTCCCCTCTCCAACAACATCCAAAACCAAATCAAAAGTCTTAAGTTAACCTAAGGTTCAAGAGGATGAAGCTAGCTTAACAAGGTAAGAATATTGGTTAGAATTTGTAAGCTCCCACTATAGTTAATGATGCTAACTTATAATTTAGTTAAGAACTCATCATCCAACCTTTGATATAGGTTTGATTCTTGCTTAGAAAGGGAGTTGAAAATCCTTTTTCTATTCCAAGCCAAGGTAAATTCTAAACTATCAACCTATCTTTGTTATATGTGTATAGACTTTAAGATAAATTGTTGAACATTAAAAGAAAGTTATGTAGTTGGAAGAAGTTGTTAAATCATGGATAAATTCAAGTAGGTGGATTGTTGATGTATGAGGAATGTTTAGATATTGTCAACTAAGGAAGACAACAACTTAAAAATAATATAGATATGGTAATAGTAAATTCGGATTTTGGAATAAAGTAGACAAAACAAGACCCGAATTTCATCTAATCTAGTCTAAATTCATGCCTAATGCTTCTAAGACTTCATATGAACATAAAACTTGATAAATCAAGCTTTAAAGGCATGATTAGGAGTTCTACATTACAGAAAAATATTATGAACAAATTCATAGAAATTACACATATTAATACCTCTATGAATCATGAATGAACTTAGGATATGAATGAAGGCTTAAATGAGATCCTCTAAAATAATATACAATCAAAAGAAAATTAAAAGAATTAAACAATAAAAATTCCTTTACTATAAGAATCAATACTTAAGAAATCACAAACTAGAAAATCATTCAGTTTACAGTCTTAATAAACCAACATCAACTTTACTGTTATTCCTATAAATATGATTATAAGTATTGCTATTAATATTACTACTGAGTATAGTATTCAGTATTGATGATGTTTTCATCACGAGTCATGAACGATTATTAAAACTGTTATCTTCATAAACGCTACTATATTTATATATCGATACTATTATTTTGTCACTAATAGTATGAAAAATGATTATTATTATTATACCTATAGTTATTACTAATATTATATTAATGTTTCAAAACTAAAAGTATTAATAATATTGTAGTATTAAACTTAGCTTGTTTTGCAATAAGAATGAAACTGAAATATAATAGAAATTTAATATATCTACACACGATTTTTATAACTTTTGAAAGATATAGATACTAAAACATACCCTTAAATAAATAAAAATACCGATTTGAGAGACAGATAAGGTTGACGGGCAAAGAATTAATAAATAAAAATCTTCTATTAAAAGCAGTAGTAGAACTTAAGAAAAGACCCTTGAATAAAAATATAGATAACAATTAATAAAAACTTCCAAATATCGGTATGGAATAGTTAGACATCTATAAGGATTTAATTAAGTTATTTAACGATGCAATAATTAGAGTAATGGGATTAGCCTAATATTCGGCGATTAGAATCAGCGCCTTTAATTATAGGAAAACTTCTCTTACAGAAATAATTCAATAATAAATCTCTGTTATTTCCTTTCATAGGAAAATAGATCAATTCCCGGAATTCCGGTAGCTTATACAACAACTTAGCGAGGACCACAGGTGAGTAACTTAGACTTGTTACATTGTTTGTGCTTGTAGTATAGTTGCATTTGGAATAATATATATATATATATATATTCAATTGATATGCATGCGGGATTGGGATACAGCATGATGCGTGGTGTATGATTGAATGGCAAATTATCATAATATAAGCGATAATCCTATTGAATGATAAATGTTGTATGAAATATGTTGATGATTGTCTGTAAATTGTATGATCGCCTCAAACTTGATTAACAACTGTCGGTACTATAAATGAAACGGACATGCATTGCACGATTTGCATAAACTGCATTATTTTTACGAATGCCTACTACGTGTTAGAATTTCGGTTCTCTGGTAATGCTTGGTTTTTCTAGGCAGAGGCTATTAGTTCTACGCAAGTTACCTTTGTTCTGTCGGTTCCATGGGAACTAACTGGTAACGAAGGCGCCGCCCATGGTATCGCTGTGAAATGTCTAACACTTAGTGGAGTTTCTAAGGTACAAACAGGAACTGAGTGTTTAAAACATCATTAACATCAAGAGGTAATAATTGTGAGGATTATGGTTTCCTGTGTACTTAGTTTCTCCTGGGTAGGTGATTCAGGGATTGGTTCCTTCAACCCCGATGAGAGGGCGTAAATCTCCATCCTGTTTGGATTCCGGTTTGTCCAAGCTTGTAATTGTTCATAGTTTGATTGATGCATTACATATGATTGATAATAACTTGCTTGTTGTGATAAGTCTGGTTATTCACTGAGCCCGTGGTTCGCTCACCCCAACAGTTTTTGTGCAGGATTATTACTAGCTGGGATTGGGCTAGGAATGTGTGAAGAGAGCTTCTCCAACAAACTCTATTGAAGATAGAGATATAGGACATGGTGAACTTAGAATGTAAATTAGATGAATTCTAAATTTTGTATGTTGTAGTTTGGAAACCCAGTTTCACTATTTGGTGGGGGATACCGATTCTCTGCGATCTTGGTGGAAATTGGAAAATCAAATTTCATAGTTGAAATACTGTAATATATTATATCATTTATAGAATAAACTTTTATAAATAAATAGAGTCTTGTACACTCTGACATACAAGACGGCTCTCATGTTACGGGTGCACACGTAATATGATGGCTTTAGATAAATCCTGTTAGGCCCCCATATTAGAGTCGTGACAGCATGTGTTAGAATAAAGCGTGATAAGAAGACAATTCTTGGCAAGTGACAAAAGTAGTTAGCAAACACAATCACTAACTTGTTGAAGAATTAAAATGATCATTCCTCCATGGATATAAACATTAAACACAAATTCAAGGGAAATAATATGAAATAAAGATAAATATTATTGATTAAGCACAAGGTCTTACAAAAATAAAACGTCGGCTTAATATGAAATTAACTAGCATACTTGAATCTTAGCAAAAGAAAGATTTCTCTCAATAAAAATTCTTTCTCTAGATTCACTAATGTGGTAGATTCCTTTTTATGGTTTTCCCCATATCTTCACGCGTTCATGGTAGTAAAGACAGAGTCACTTTTTGTGGTTTGGATCACTTGCTTGAAGGTTGACTATTGTAGAAGCTATATCTTTTTTGTCAGAGGTGCGATTTAGGGTCAGCCTGTACTGTGGACTTGTTTCTAGGCATGATTTAGGCTGTGCTCTTAAATTACAAGGTGTGGTTGTGGTTCTATCAAAACAAATCGTAGTGTAGATTGAGGGCATGATTTAGACTTTTGCCTTGTTTTCTTACCCTTTGTTAGGATCTTTTGTGCTGTAGTTGGAATTTGTCTTCAAACATTTTTTTTTGTTTTGCACAAATCTTAATTCAAATCACTTTATTTCTTTTTTTTTTTTTTGATCTATGAAGCTGAAAACCAATAAGATAAAGCATAAATTCCTATGGATTGAATAGAGTAAAAATAACTTATCTATATTCAAGATTATCATTAAGATTTATTAATCTTGTCTGCCTTATCGATTTCTCATAATACTCTTATTCAAGATTTTTAGTAAGATTTGTTACTTTTTCCTTATCTATTTCTCTAAGGACATTCAAAACTAAAAAAAAACTCTAATTCTCTTCAAGTGTGGCATTCCCCTAGTCAGTTCAATATACATGCATATATTTTCATCATGCAAGATAAAAACACTAACCTATCTCATCTTGATGAATCAACATACTTTTGAAGCAACAAGTTTTGAATATTTGTTAGTTCTTTTTAATTGCAAGATTGTTCAATCCTTATAAGGTTAGTAGAATTTCATTCTTCTATCTTACTCAATCCTAGCACCTAAAGAATGATATTATTAAACACGTATTGTGTGCAGATGTATATAAATTACTAAGCCATAGCATGCACATTGATTGCATATTGAATTTTTCATGTATATATAGATAGGGGATGTCGTGACAATAACATAGTCAACCTGAGTAATTTAAACAACTTCGAGGGATTACATTCTATTGAGTCTTTACTTAACAAGAAATTTTTATCTAATAGCCACATTGAGACATTCTATGAGAAGTATTCAACAATGTATGCTTTCAGCATTCGTAGGAATGATAATAGACATAACAAAAATAAGAATGCTGTCATATGATCTTAGGTGTGTCGTAAGGAAGGTTTTGAAGAGATAAATGCATTAGAAGTGATGATCGTATTCGAGAACTTAGGCCAATCACAACAATAGGTTATTTAGCATGTTTTAGAATAAAGCATGATAAAGAAGTCAATTCTTGGCAAGTGACAACAGTAGCTGGTGAACAATATCACTAACTTGTTGAAGATCATAAGTGTGATTGTTTTCTATGTATTAACCGATTGTGGATGATGTTTAAATTAAATCAATGCTATCTTTTGCATTTAGACCTTGCTAGATAATGGAACATCTAGTACAACAAGTGTGCAGTTTTGAGAAAGTGGATTCACCAAGAAAGATTTGTACACCTATATAAAAAAAAAAAAAAAAGGAAAGGAAATTGACTTTGCAAACAATGAAGCAAATGCTATGATTGGATATCTCTCCGCTATTAAAGAATCAGACCCTAACTTCTTATATGATTACAATTTGAAAGAAGGAAGAAGCAGTGAATTGTTTTAGTATGATTCAAGGAGGCAGATTGATTTTACTTGTTTTGGTGATGTAATTGCCTTTGACTCCACTTATATATCAAATACATACTCGATGCCACTGGTGGTAATAGTAGGCATGAACAACCATCGTAAGACATGCGTATTTGGATGTGCTTTTATAGATGATGAAACAGTTCAAAGCTATACTTGGATGTTACAAGTCTTCATGCGTGCCATGCAAAATAAACAACCTAACTCTATTGTAATGGATGGAGACAAGTCAATGCATATTGCAATTAACATAGTTTTTCCAAATGCTCGACACCAACTATGTTCATGTCATCTTGAAAGAAATGCGATAGCATTTGCCCATGATAAGGACTTCTTGAAAGAATTCAAAATATGCACGTTTGATATTGAGATGATTCATGATTTTAAGGATACATGGTTAAAATGGTAGATTTCTTCAATCTTAGCCATAACTAGTGGACAAGCGAGATATACAAAAGAGAAGGATGCAATGATGCGAAGGAATACATGCCTACATCAAAGGTTCTACGGCTATAGATTGATGGTATAAACTCTATGAGTTACTCCAACACTTCTAAGTGCAATGTCAAGCCTCAGACATACGGAGTTGATGGTTGACTTTGGTAGTATGCACACTAGTATAGTTGTTCAAACCATGATATGAAGCTTTGAGCAGAACCTTCGATGCATTTATAGAATAGAGTCATTCAGACGAGTGAGGACTCAGATATTGGAAGAGGTTATATTGGTTGTAATGGATACTTAATCCCAACCCAATATTACAATTTACACTATATGCCCATAAGATTCACCTACAAATTTGACAACTGTTTCCTTGAAACATATAGACAAATCAATTACATTTTTGTGCTCATACTTTGAGACTATAGGGTTCCCCTGTTCTCATGCATTTCATGAGGCAAAAGTGAATATGATAAGCTCCCAAGGGGGTTAACAATTTTTCACAATCTTTTTGGGTTTTCTGATTTTAAAGGAAAACAGAAATAAATGATATGGATGATATTATTAGTCGATAGGTGCCACGACTAACAAAAATCAAACTGGTTTGTGAATGGAATCATAAATCGATATAACTCACGATTTGTAAAAACTCTCATGAATTGCTAAAGGAATATAAAAATTCAATCAGCAAGAAGAATAAAGAAAATTATAATTCTCAATATTCATAACATGTATTGACAATCCTGTCAATTACAAGAGATAACTCTCTCACATGAACTCACCAAAATAGAAATCAATTAAAACTTTCCTAATTCTCATAACCAAGGCTTAATATATAGTCTTTTACATACAAAGAAATTAAAGATATGTAACTGACAAAAATAAATAGCTGACTGTAACTGACAAAGAAATTAAAGACATATAACTGACAAAGAAATTAAAGACATGTAACTGACAAAAATAAGTAACTGACTGTAACTGACAAAGAAATTAAAAATGACAATTAACTGATAAATTGGCCTTGATGCGTTCACATCAGAATATTAAATCTAAAATCCCCTAAAATCTTATATCACCTAGATGGACTAAAAAGACAGATTTTACACGATCAAGGTGAAACTTTAAGTAATCATGGAGTGTCAAA
Source organism: Combretum micranthum (assembly GCA_024138025.1). Lineage (NCBI taxonomy): Eukaryota > Viridiplantae > Streptophyta > Magnoliopsida > Myrtales > Combretaceae > Combretum > Combretum micranthum. The sequence goes on from JAMXBD010000711.1 coordinate 168,141, forward strand.
GGTGGATGAGGAAGTCGGTATGATACACTTGGTCTTGCTAGTCAAATTATGTGCAAATAAGGTTGTAAATCAAAGCAAGTGTACGATGAAATCATGGAGGACATTGCACGCTTAACAATAAAGAACAAAAAAAAAAATCACTTGCAGGAAGATGTACCCTTTACTCACACTGACAACCATGGAAGTGAAGTGGCTAACCCATTAGTTGTATGACATAAAGGCAAAAACAGCCACAACAAAAAGAAATCAAAAAGACCTAAGTGTTGCAGTAAATGTAATAAAGAAGGTCATAATCGGGCTAGATGCCCAAATAGTCTTCCAACCATTGATAAAAATAATTCTGATAACAACATGCCAAAAGAAGACTTTAAGATGAACCAAACTAGTGTAGAAGCTGGTCTTTCAAATTTTGGCAAAGAATTGCAAAACAATCAACAATCTAGTTTAGTTCATGCCTAAAATGTGTCTTTATTTGAATTTTAGATTATCATCATAGTTCTTAATTTTTTTGGTAATATTTTATAACTTCATGATTCAAATTGTGTAAAATTGATCTTGATATTAAACTGTTCATGCATGATAACATTGAATGAATTTTTTGCATTTGTTTGTAACACTTAGGAGAACATGTTGAAACATCACTCAAGGAAATCAACTAATAAAACATTAGTTAGTATAGTGTTTTTATACTTATGGCATATAAATAGTGGAATTATTATAATTAAGTTCGACTTGCTCAATTTTTATAAGTCTATAATATTGCAATTTTTTAAACTTCCAATATATCCTTCATAGCTCTAATTGTAAGTATGTCACTTAAACTGTGTGGATTATTCATGTTTTTGAGTTGCATCTTCTCTCTTTTGTTTTTGTTTTTTTTTCCCTTTTTTTTCCCTTACCCCTTGAGTTACCTACATGCAAGCCTATTGCTAATGCAATTGTCCCTTGGAAACACCTATAATATCCTACTATTTAGAGGGTGATCAAGCAAAGCTTATGGATAAAAGAAACAAAAATTGATAATTTCATTTTCCTTTCAACATCCATCAGTTGTCACACAGTCTGCTAATGCAAGCAGATAAAATAACTAACAAGTTTAAAAAAAAAATTGGACTTTGCAAGGGTAGAAAATGAGAGCATTTGCATCTCTACCACACCACAAAAACAATGGACAGAATACATCAATTTTAACATCACCTATATGGATGACAAATCCTCATTTGTAGTCGTGATGCCTAGTCTTTACAATATAGATCTAATACATAGTAGTGCAATTTCTATGGCCTCTTCATTCCCTTTTCTACTACTGGATTCCCCATCTTGAGTGCTAAAACTTCAATAGGATGTTTTATGGATGCTTCTCCCTAAAACTTCAATAAGAGCACTTGAAAGATCCGCAGATGTGAGCATGATTGTATCACCCATGTCAGTCGATTATTGCTGTTTACTTTTTGGCTTTTCATATAACCATGTACTTCAACTGGCTAATCTTTAATCATTAAAATTATATTTTATGATATCATCCTCACACTACTTTCATAAGAACCTTAACATCTTTAAAAACGCAGTAGCTTGGAGTTTAGATAGTTGGTTTGCATTTGGCAAGCTGTGGCATAGAGCTTCACTTCGCTTGAAATTTGTGTTTGCTCAACTATTGGAATGAGTGCTTTAGGAATATCAAATGCTATAGACCATATTTGACTATTTTGTCCCCTTCGCATATCACTTAGGATTTTTTTTTTTCAATTATTAGATATATGCGTTGTGTGTATGGGGACCATAGAGGGTGTAAGAACCCTGCCAGCAAATGAACATTGTAAATAAATGCTTACTGTTAATAAGTTGAAATTTGATCATTTTATAAGACTAGGAATGGAATCTCATTGCTAACCTCATGTCTCCATATGTAATCTTTAGCATCGAAAGATCCACTCATAAGGTATCTATCATCAATAGGGTTATTTCATCTTATTGATCTACTATATCATGATCTTCTAAGATGTAAATGAAACCTTCCAGCATCATGCATGAATAATCTACCCAACGATATAAATTAGTTAGCTTGGAAGATGGTACACAAAACAATGGCATAAGCTTGGCATACAAAATAATAATTGAAGCAGCTCTGGTTAATTGTTTCACAATGCTGAGGCCAGTTGAGTAAAGAAGTAGCTAAAGCATGCATACCACATATCGACGATTTGCAAAAGTATTTTTATCAACTAAAAAATCAGAACATCAGAGGCCTTTAAACGAATCAAAATATAGAACCTCAAAGAGAGAAGGAATAGAGAAAGAACAATCATATTTTTTTCCTACAAAGAACGAGATTCAAACCACCCAAAAGGTTACCATGATATGAACATTTCAATAAACTAGACTTTACCAAGGCTTTTGAGGCTCCAAACCAACTAAAATATATAATAGTAAGATAGAAGTGAATAAATGTACCAACTTCTCAAGTTGATGTTTATCACAGTGTCAAACACTCTTAACACATATAGTTATAAAACTATGACATTAGATATTATGTAATGAGAAGACAATAAACAAAACCACACATGATCATTAGTGAAATAAAGATGTCAATCATGATAGGAAATTGACACGTACATTACAATATGGGGTCGTAAAGACTAAAAAGAAAACAACAAAAGTAATAATAATAGTAGCATTTGCTGGGGATAAACCATCACATCAATTATAAAGAATGATAGGCAACCAGTCACATCTAGCAATTATTGATCATAGCAGATGAAAACAAGAAAATGCAAAAGGTAGTTTGAAAAGATAAGACAGCATAATGCCGACTTATATTTAGATTAGCCTCTAGCAAAAATAATAATTAACGAATTAACTATAACGATTGTTAATTTCTTTCACTACAAGAAATCTGAGCTTTAAAGACAAAAATTCTATCTCTAAACTCAAATTTTCATCGCAAAAACCATCGTCGCAGATTTTATTTGTAAAATTATAGCTATATTTTCTAATTTTCGTCGTAGAATTTCTGTCTCTAAAGACCTAATTTCTTGTAGTGTTTCAACTCACATCTCGCAAATGATCATATTAGAAAAAAGAATAAAAGCAAAGGACAATCTCTCTTTCACCCAAGAAAAAGGACTGTCTATAAAGACAAGATAGCATAAAGCCAAAATGATCATGTCAGCCTTAAACGTGACAAAAAAGAATATCAATTCTAATATCAACCTTAAAGCATCTTTCTACTAAATGAACTCGGTTGGATAAATCTTGTCCTAATTAATGTTAGTCTTTATCCTTTCAAGGCATTTCTAGAAACCTTTTTGTTGACTTCAAAATAAATCAAAAGGTTTTAACACCCAATCAAATAGAAACAACCATCTAAAAGGTTTGTTAGTTGGTATTTGAAAGATTCATGAAAAACTTTATCTAGTGAAAATGAAGTTACCTCACTGAGAGGCAAGAGATTAGCCCTTTTGTAGAATCCTCTCTAGAACCTTCTAACCTTCTTCTATCTTTGTTCTCCATTCCTAAAGTTGAAAGCTAGTGGCTTAAGGGCAATTTAAAGAAAACTCCTTTATTACGGTGGCCAATCTCAATTCAAAAAACAATTTGATAAAGTAAACATTGCAGGTTGACTTCACTCTATAGGCATTAAATCTTGGTTGGTTTTGATTATGTATTGCAGTAAAACCTGTGAATTTATTGCAGAGAGGCATATTCTCAATACATCACAGCAAGTATAGCATCCGACACTAAAAGTAGTTAAGAATATCTTAACATGGTTGATTACCACTTTCTCTTCATAACTTGTGGGTGCCATTTGCAAGAGCATAGTGGCCTTTAAAAGCCCTTTAACAACATTCATTGATCACCATCTCAAACTACAAGCATGAATATAGACTTTATATCCCTAAAGAAATAATGATTACAAAGTTATCTAGCATAGCACAGGATCATGTTTTGTTAACATCTCATCAAGCTCTCATTGACAATGTATGATATCTAATATTCTTCAAATTGATCAAATTAAAAGAAATTGTGATAGACCTCTCAAAGGCATGATTTTTTAACCAATCAAACGAATGGAACTACAAGAAAGTCAATACGTAAGGGCCTTGAGAAAGAGATGGTAAGGGAGGCAAAGTGTGATAAATTACTATGCATGAGACATGGTTGAAAATAATTGCCAATAATGCACAAATGCAATGGAGCAATGTTACTATACCAATATTATCTCCTCTAACAATTTTTTGGAATTCTTCCTAAATTCTTTCCCTTCTCTTCATAGTGGATTGCTGCTGTATATCTCAAAATGTCTCTATTCTTTTTTCCCTTAAATGTAACAAGATCATATAAGTTCTTATAGCAATCCATACCTTCAGCAACCTAGTTTAACAAACACATAGGTGTGTGTATAGATGAAAAGCTTGTACCTAGTTTCTTAAATTATAAATTAAACACACATTATCCCTTTAATCTTGTCATCTATGCCTTTTATGTGCATAAACTTTATCACATACACCCCACAATGGTCACTACGCAATAGACATTAGTATGGAAAGTCACTTAATGTACTACTTAAAAAAAAAAAAAAGATCTCATAAGTTATAGAGCTCAATAATCTAGCCTCTAGTTATCTTAACCTTGAAAAACATAGTAACAATATTAAATAACTTGTCATTTCATGCTAATTGATCAGGCACATTATGTCCTGGAGATATGCTCTATGATGCCATTGGTGTAAGAAATGGTTCCCCATTGAGCTCTTTGAAACTTTCATCATTGAACAGTTGATCACATAATTCCAACTATACAAACAAATAAAGAATATATGAATTCTTTGTTAAATAGAATACATTACAAACTCTTATGTGTGAGTGCCTTACCACTTGTTTAGTGGAATTGTAAAATGTTGCCGAGCCCTTTGTGTTCATTGTATCATAAAATAGAACTCTTTCACTCTTTACATCTATTACCAATTTAAATTTTAATCTCATCAAAGGCTGATATTAATTACAAAGAAACGTATGGTATAGATTGTGCTGGGACCAACCCTATCAAAAACAATGATAGGATGGTAGAAGTAGCCTTAATAATACAATTTTGATTATGCTATTAGCTTTCGTAAAAGTGGAAAAAAAAATAACACATTTATGCATGAAGTGAAGGTAATCTCATATCATGTAACCAAAACAATAGCATAGAGGGGAAAAAAATTAGGGTAAAAAAATATTAAGGGTTTTTGCAATGGTTGAAATAGATCGTAATTGTTTGATGATGTAATAGGATCAATCTTCTTATAACCACTATAGATCATAGAATTTTCTTATAAAGAGGTTTTTAAAGGGAGCTCATCTTAAGTTGAATAATGTATGCAAGTCCAAGGGTGTCAAATTTGGAAGGTTAAGCGTTTATCTTCCACGGAAAGTTTTGGATTGATTTATTAGGAAAACAAAAGATAAGCTGAGAGTTTGATGCAACAGGCTAGAAAAGTTGTAACACAAGCAGGTTGTTCTCCGACGTTGCCTCCTTTGCATTCTTAAATTTCAGGAATTAGGAAACATGTGATACAATATGATAACACATAACAGATAAGAACTCGGCATCTAAAATACCCTTAAATCAGCTCATAAAAATGCATTGCCTTCAAGTAGGAAGGAAATGAATAACCGAGATCGGAGCGACATGATTGTTGGATGCACAAGTAAAAACATATTAATTGATATAGTTGGAATAGAACAGATTCAGCTATGAAATTTAATTGCTTCTTAATGTCTGTTCAGTGTAATAACACCACACAGGCACAGATTTCATCTCAACTGTATTATTAACAGTTGTCATTATGGTACTAGTTTTGCTGTAGCAAGTTTTTTGGGATATTCATGGAGTGTAAATACAATGGCCTAATTTGCAAGAAGAATTAAACTAATTATCTACAGTCTACCAATAGTGTTGCACACTTTTTTAATATATCACGAAGTGCATAGATAAAAACCATGATACATTTACGAGTTTGAACTTTTAATTGATCTATTGTGGATTTGTATTCATGGACCAGATCGGGCATATCGCTTCTCTCTATCATTCGTCAAAGAAAACTAATTTCAGTGAGTTAAAAACATGCATTTGAAAATCATAATTGATACACCAAGATGAATTGCACTATGTGATTGTACAATCCATTTTATTATTACAGAATTACGAAACTACTGAATACAAAGAGCAAGATAGATAGTAATAAAGTAAAATTATCGAAAAATCTTCTTCCTAGTGAAACCGAACAAAGTTTAAACTTGGATCAGAGATCCAACCAAAATTCTTCACGAAGGGGTTGGATGTTGATTTTGGTGGAAAGCTTTTAATGCAGTCCTTCCAAACATTCGGATCCTCCATATCCCTCATTATCTCCAACACACAAGTGTTGCATTTGAGCCCTGCTCCAATTCCTATCATCAGTATTCTCTGTCCTTTCTTGAGTCTTTTCTTAGCCTCTAAGTAACTCAGAACATACCATATGCTAGAAGCTGATGTATTGCCAAACCTGTGAAGTACCATTCTGCTCGGTTCAAGATAATAGTCATCAAGTCCTAGATTCTTACCTATTGCATCAATCACAGCCTTTCCACCAGGATGAATGCAAAAGTGATCAATTCCGGTTTTGAGATTCAAAGACACCGAGCCTTTAGGGATTCGATCTTTCAACCTCTTGTAAAGGAATGATACCAAAAGGTATCGCAAAATTTCTCTTGTTGGCAACACCTTTGGGAGCAATATCCTAAGATTTTGTGAAATGGCAGTAGCTGCTGCCTTTATGATGGTTTTCCTGATTCGGGTGCCTGTATAACCAAGTTCATCTTCCTCTCGGACACAGCTATGAAAGGCTTCATCATTTGAGCCAATATGTCTTCTAACCAGATATTGAACTTTCAGGATGCTTCTTTCCTTCAAAGCAGACTTGTTTGTTAGGAGGATAGAACAGCCACCAGACCGGAACAAGCAATTAGAAAGCATCATTGATTTGTCAGTTCCTTGATACCAGTTCGGTCCAATCGATTCAGTACTCACCACAACTGCAATGGAATTCTTGTAAAGTTTAAACAGGTTCCGGACAAGATCAATGGATATAATACTTGCACTGCATCCCATTGCAGAAAGATTGTAAACCTTGATGCTGGTTTTCATCTTGTAGTGGTTAATAATATGGGCTGCCAGGGAAGGTACAGGTGAAAAGAGTGCCACATTTACAACAAGTATGTCAACTTGTGATGGACTAATTCCCGTTCGATCGAAAAGTTTGTCAAGCATCCGGTAAAATACTTCCTCCATCTCCTTGATGCTCCTGTGTGCGTCAAGAAAGGCTGTCCTGTAAGGATGTTTCTTGGCCCATAAGTATGTTCACCAATGTTCGAATTGACAATAGTTTTGAACAGAAACCTGTACTCTTCTACACCGAGATTCTTGTTCCGCATAATTATCTCAGCACATTTGCTCGTATTGAGCTTCATCTCTTCATCACCCTTAAAGCACTTATAGGCCAAAATGTAGCAGGACTTGTCTCTTCTTTGAGAAACCAAACGAAGGAACCGAAAAATCAGGTAGATGAGAGGCAAGCTAAGCAATGCCAAGAGAACTTCCATTGTGACAGTGTACTAGGAAGTAGATTGCAATGCAAAATGATCACTCTAAAGAGAGGTTATAATAGGTTTGGTGAAGCAATTTACTGCTGAGAAACTAATGTCACCCTTCTTTCTAGGCTTTTTCCTCATGTAGCAATAAACATTTTCAGGTTAATCAGTAGAAAAAGTAGTTATAATAAATTTGGGGTAGAAATTTACAGTTGACAAAGTAATGCTACATAATTTTCTAGGCTTTTTCCCTATATGGCATTAAACATTCGCAGGTTAATCAGTATAGGAAGTAGTTATAATAAAAATCACGCAGGGATCAACAGCTGAGAAAGTAATGTCACAATTACTTTCTATGCCTTTTGCTACGCAAGATTGATTTACATCTTAGAGTTTTCTAAACTAGAGGCAGCCATCAAGTAGAAATTCATGACTTTATGTGCGTTTTTGATTTACACGAGAGCCGGATTGGAGCAATAGTAGAAGAAGGGAAACCTAGTGTGTGGATCCTGACAATTAAATTATGTAGCTGACTAGTTTATCTCATAATTGTAAAATCGTGATATTATCCATACGTTTTAATGGGTTTATGATTTTAGGAGGTCCTTCTGAATTGACTTGTGATAGAATCATTTTGTTGTGGAATCTTATGATTTCAACTGAGTCTATACGTAAACTTAGTAAAAATCTTATATTATAACTTAGTTTACTAATTTCACCTATTTGATTCAAATAGGAAAAAATATAAAACATACAACCATGTTTTTACAAGTTCATCAATTATTAGGATGATACACCTTTCTTATCATATTTCAATTTTGTTTTCACAATTTTTTTGTCTCTCTCCTCTCTCCCCAAAACTCCCTATTTTAAATTTATAGAATTAAATTTATTCAAGTTGAGTTATAGCTGTAACATTTATAAGAAAATTTATTTGTTTCATTTATTTAATTAATAATTTAAGATAATTTGAAAAGTTTAATTCTCCTTTAATTCACATCTTCTGTCAAACAACATAATAAGAAAAAAAAAACTTTATTTTGACTTTACTCACTTTTTTTTTATGCATGTTATATTATAGATTAAGATTTACTATGAAAAGGAGAACTTAATTTCTTTATTTTTCTTATATCTATGATGTATTTCAAGATTTTTACTACTCAATTTTTTAAGTTGTATTTTTTCTTTATAGAAACTAAAATTTCTATACTTCGATTTTGCATTTCAGGTCTAGAGATCTTCTGACAATATAATGTATAATTGCAAGTTTGAGTATCTTATTTTAGCTCATGGTCGATTGGGCTTGCTTTCTTAGCTTGTGGAATCTAAGTAACTTCTTTTTGTTGAGTATCATGGTGGGAAAATAAATAGTGTTTTTTTTTTTTTGGCCAAACAAACGAGACAATATTATTAAAAATCAACCATAGTCTCGTACAAAGATAACTTCCGAGTCAATCAAAAGATCTGAAAAAAAAGTAAAATCTCTATCAAGTAGTTTTTGGAGGATGAATGGGGTGGAAATCCACCAATCATAAGGACACATTCTCCTCTTGAAAAAAGAAGCTATCCAATCTGCAGCACCATTTGCTGAGCATTTAATAAGCTTGAAACTAAAAGAGCAATGACTAAGTAAAGCTAAAGAAATCCGAATAAGATCAAAAAAAAGGTTTAGAACTCTAGTGAAGACGATCAACTGCTCCCGAACAAGCCTGATATAAGTTGCTACAGTCCATCACGAACAAAACATTTGAAAGGTTGAGGCTTTGAGCTAAATGATTAGACAGATCAAGGGCCTTGCATTCAGCTGCCTCAGTCGAAGGAGCAAAAGAAAGCTCAGAATTTCCTCCAATTACTTGGCATGAAACAAATCTGGCCACAACACTAAGCCTAGAAGGAAAATTCGGCCCAATCCATGAAGCGTCCGAGAAAAGGAGCACCAAATCACTTGTCAAAGAACCGTAAGGATCAGAGAAATTCTTTTGTACCTTATTCCAGACATGCTTAACCCCATCCGAACAGCTTTGTTCCACAACCCTTCCTAGACTAGTCAAAACCCTAACAACCTTTCTAACTTTACTAGAAATATTCAAACTATTCAAGTTAGATCTCTCCATCTTCCTCACAAAGAACCTTTGAATGGCTAAATTAGGGTTAGACTTCTGCTTGAGAACACTGAATCATACCGTTCCTTCCATATCAACCACAAAAATTTCACATATCAGGCTTCAAGATTGAGTCTTTCATGTTTAGATAGATCTAAACCATCCATAGATCTAAACAACCAATCACCCAGAGTAGAAATCCGACTTCGTTCGTATGTCCAGCCGAACACACCAAACCAAATACATAAAGTCCAGGGGCAACATAGAATGGTATGTTCAATTATTTCGATTTCCTCACAGAAAGGACAGCATGGACTCACCTTCACTCTTCTATTGTGTAGGTTTGGCATGGTAGGAGCAATGTTGGAGACAGCACGCCATATAAAATGGTTAATTTTTGTTAATGTTTTCATATTCCATAACCTTCTCCATTCGGATTTTGTGATTATTGTTGAAGAAGAAGCTTTGTGTATTAATACATCTTTTTTGGTTGAGATACAGAATTGATAAGCAGATCTGGCAGAACAAACACCATTTTTCTCGAAGGGCCAAATCAAACGATCCAAGCATCTACCATTATTAAGAGGTATACTCTGAATTGCATGTTTTTCTTCAATAGAAATATTATTTCTAATGCTTCTTAGGTCTCAAGTACCATGTTGTTGATCTATTAGATCCTTGACTTTGAGATTAGGATCAATAGAAAAACCTCTATGAATTCTATTACCTGGAATCTGTGGGAACCACTTATCAAGACCTACTCTAATCAAGTCTCCCATTCTAACCTGCCACAATCCACCTCTAAAAAGCATATCCCGACCCTCCAAAATACTACTCCATACCCAAGATGCTCTACTACCTTTCCTAGCCTCTTGAAACGATGAATCTGCAAAATAGATCCCTTTAAGCATCCTAGCCCATAGAGATTCAGGATTATTCTGCAACCTCTACGTAAATTTTGTCAATAAAGCAACATTGAACTCATGCAAGTCCTTAAAACCCATACCACCCGACTCCTTTACCCTTGTCAATTTCCCCCAATCAAGCCAATGGATTTTATGCTCATCCTTGTGCTATCCCCACCAAAATTTAGCAATCATAGCATTAAACTTACGACACCACTTAATAGGAAACTTTAAAAAACTCATAGAATAAGTTGGAGTAGCATTTGCCACAGCTTTAATTAAAATTTCTCTTCCTGCTTTAGTAAAAAAATGTTGTTTCCAGCCTTGAAGTTTCTTTGCAAATTTATCCCTAACATAGCCCATAGCTTCACATTTTGAACGTCCCCACACCATAGGAATTCCTAAATATTTACCTGGATCCTATGTACCCATAATCCCCAAAGTAGCACCAATGCACTGTTTACAATCTGTAGAGTATTTTTACTATAAAAAAACAACAGATAGATTTCTTGAAGTTAACAGCTTGGCCAAAAGCTGTACAAAAATCCAAGAGAATATGTTTAAGAACTGAAACATTTCTCTCCTCTGCCTCAAGGAAAGACAAAGAATCATCAGCAAAGAAAAGACGTGTCAAAGTAGGACAACTTTGTTTAATGGCAATTCCACGTAAATTCCTATCAACCACAGCTTTAGAAAGACCTTTAGATAAAACATCCATAACCAAAAAGGAAAAGATAAGGAGAAAGAGTATCTCTTTGTTTGTAAAGACCTGACCTACTAATCCTATGATTAAGTAAGTCAAGTCCCCAATCACATATAATATTTTCATATCATACGTAAGGTTGTCTTAAATCTAACAATTTATGTGAATTGTTTGTTTAAAACCACTACAACATGATATAAGACTTTTTACAAAAGGATTACTCACCTGAGTAATCTATTCATATAGAACATTTAAGGAAATAATTTACAACTTGGTGTCAAGCCCATGACACGACAAAACTTACATAAGTTTTTACAAAATAGGAAAATTAGACATTAAGTTTTTATATACAAACAAGGCTTAATTAACAAGTCTCTATTCAAAATACAAAATACATATTTAAACCAAACAACTTGTTCACAAACTTTCTTGCTATCTTGCACTCGGTTCCTGGTCGCCCCACTCATCCATAAATTTTTCCCAATCCGATCTACAACCCATATCATCATAACAGTCATCAACACCTGAAAAATAGCAACAGTGAGCCAAAGGCCCAGTACACAGCAACAACACCCAAAAGCGTAGTGACAATCATACCTAGACTAATGCAATGCAACACTAATGTTTCATTTATCTTTCTTTAGTATTCATTGATCAAATCATCATTGGAGTATTCAAACTTCGGGATAAGCCATCGGATTCTGGGGATCCTGAGTAACGCTCACGACGCTCAAGGGGTTGATATAGATAGCCCGAATATCTATATCTCCTAGATAACATTACACTGAAAAGAATAATCTCATATGGGTTATATAGCCATTGCTCAACTTCACTTAACTCAATCCATAATATAAATTAATTCACATGCTCTCATAAACATTGAATTAAATTATACTATTTCTTTTCAAGAATAAGTAAATGTTGCTCAATTACTACATTTCCTATTGATTATCCGCCGAGCCTAGTTATTGCATCATGACTATTGGCCTAAACGCCTACACTAACATATCACTGCATCATGATAAGTTACCGCTCCTCGGACCGGATTCAATGGTGAAAAACACAAGCAATTCAATCAATACTTAAGTCATTTAGAACTTATATCAAAGTTAAGTATGCCTATCCTAACAAGCATACAAGCAAGTTACTGCGTACCTGTACTAGCTCGAGAATCAATGGGAATAACCGAAAGGGGATTACTCACTGTAAAAGAAGTAATTACAAACTCACACTTAGTTCAAATATATATATTCATCAAATCTCAAGTATAATCATCTAAAGAAATTCAAATAAATCATTACAACATCATCACATAGCATTTAGATATCATATATTATCATATAATACTCAACAAATACTTAAATGATCATTTATCAAGCTTGGGAGAACTTTTAATAACCAATATTAAGTTTTAAACTTTGTTTGGAAAGTGTATCAGTTGAAAAGAACTAAAATTTAAGCATTGTTACTCTTCAAATTTGTGCAAACTTAAAACACAAAAGTTGTAGATCTCTTTTTAAGATTTCCAACACAATTTGAATCACCTCAATCGAAGGTCAGATGAAAAAGTTATGATTAAAATACAAAATAGTATTGTGTTAGAAAAAATACGAGTCACGACCGTGATTTTTGAGTTTCAAAGTTTTTGACCAACCCGAGGCTACCAAGGGATGGATCACGATCGTGATTCATGAAAACTTCCCAAAATAGAGCTTTTTCTCTCAAAATCACGCCCGTGATTCATGAAATTTATCCAACTCGAGCCTACTAAGGCTTGAATCATGCTCGTGATTCATGGTTTTCCCTGAGTTAAGAATTTTTCTTGTTTTTCAAACTTCATTTTATCAAACTTTAACACTTTTAACTTAAAAAAAAAAAAAACAACTTTTCTCAACTCCTAACATGTCCTAACCTTATACAAACTTCATATAACACTTCTTATACAACAATCACAACATAAGAATCATCAAACACAAATCCAAGTTCAACACTATCATCAAGAACTTCACACATGCATAAATTCAAAACAAGAAAACATACTTACCAAGTGAGTTTTAGGCCTTAGCTTTGTGGTCCTTAAGCAAGCTTTTGGTGGTTATTTTTGTAAGAGTTGAAGGGGCTAATGGTATATAGCCATGGGAGGGATTTTGGAGAAGAAAGAAGAAGGTTTTGGAGCTTTTGGAGGTGTGTTTGGGAGGTTTGAACATTTTGCACGAATTTGACACTTTATTAAGTTGATATTATCTTGTTATTTGACTTTTGAGGCATCAAAAGTTAAGGTAATTAATGACTTAACTTTTAGCTAATTAATGATATTAGTTTAAGGCATTAATGGTGGTTTAAAAGCTTGATTTTTGGCCTTATTTTTCTGCTATAAGGAGACTTATATGCATGCATTCATCTACTTGTTTTAATACATACCAAGCATAATTCATACATGTTAATGAAATCTAAATTTTATGAACTAAATATTTAATAAATTCTAGAGTATTTCCATATTTTAACACAACAATAAAACACACAACTCATCATAAAAATAAATCATATTCAACACATATCAAAAGCATGTAAGAATTCAATAACATATAAAATATAAATTGAGAATTTCATGGTTATTTCATTGTCTTATTCCTCTAGTAGGACAGATTTTACCCATAATCTTTACATTAACTACTAAATCAAACCTGGCACTCTTCACACAAGCCATAATGCAGGTGATCCATTGATTCCCAAACCCCATTTTCCTCATAACAGCTTCTAGAAAAGGCCATTTGACTCTATCATAGGCTTTACTCATATATAGTTTGACAGCACAAAAACATTTCCGCCCACTTTTCCTATTTATTAAAAAATGAAAGATTTCAAGTGCAACAACAATGTTATCATGGATCAAATGACCAGAAATGAAAGCACTTTGATTTTCAGAAATGAGACCATTTAGATGCATTTTCAGTCTATTTTCATTGACACAATCTTGTAAAGATTATTGCAAAGACTAATAGGACGAAAGTGAGAAACAAAATTCGAACTAGAAATTTTTGGAATGAGGACAAGATCAGTGTTGTTAAGATTAGGAGGGAAAATATCTGACAAGAAGAAATTCTGAGCAACCACTATCACAGATTTACCAATAGAGTCCCAATAAGTATGATAGAAAATTCTAGGATAGCCATCAGGACCTAGAGCTTTTAACGCACCAAGTTGAAATACAGCTTCCTTTACCTCATCTTTACTAATGGGAGCACATAAAGCATTGTTCATCTCCTCTGTCACACAATGATCTACCCAATCCAAACAACTACTGCTATCCTCCCTCCAACTTGAAGTAAAGAGATTTTGAAAGAGGTTAGTAAACATCCGACCAATCTCTTTTTCATTAACCACAATAGACCCATCATCCAATTCCAAACTAAGGATCTTATTTCTCTACCATCTACTCAGAGTAGAATGGTGAAAAAAAGAAGTATTCCTATCACCATACATTAACCAATTTACTCTTGACCTTTGATGCCAAAACACCTCTTCCTTTTCCCACAAATCATCAATTTGAGCTTGGATTCTGTCTTCTTCTTCCAACAAAATCTCATCCTATTTAGATTGCAATTCAGCCATCTGGGTTTTCAATTTATCAATGATAGCTTTATTGTTAGGAAAAGCATGCCTGCTCCAAGATAAAAATCTACTGCTACAAGACTATAAATAATTCATGACTCCAACCAAATTCAACACCCCACCACTTTCCTGCCATACTCTTTGAATAATATTTCGACAATCATCAGACATTCTCCATAAATTCTCAAATCGAAATCTTTTCTTTCCTTTAGCATCTGCAAAGTCAATATTTATGACTAAAAGAGCATGATCAGATCCAATGTAAGGTTCATGGATGATCCGAGTTTTTAGAAAATTTTCAACCCAACTCAAAGAGCCCAATCCATGATCAATATGTTCCTTCACCATCTCACTACCATGTCTTTTGTTACACCATGTGAATTTTTGACCCATGAATCCCAGATCCTGAAGGTTTGCATCAGAGATCATATTCCGAAAAGCATTCATTTGATTCTGATTTTTTGGTGTACAACCACATTTCTCAATAAAATCAATAATATCATTAAAATCCCCCACACAAAGCGAAGGATCCTGAATATTTCTAGACAAATCCACAATCCAACTCCATAATTTAACTCTCTCACGAAACTTGCAAGGAGCATAAATCCATGAAAAAACCCCAATACTATTACCATCGCATGAAGAAATGTCTGTGTGGATAAAGGAACATCCTAATCTATAACATTGACAACAACATCACTGGTCCACCAAAGCAAAAGACCCCCATTAAGACCATTAGGCTCCACATAAAAGCTACCAGTATACTTAAAACGATACCTTATTTTTTCAAGTTTTTGCATTCGATTTTTAGTTTCCATCAAAAACACAACACTAGGATTATACTTATTAACTAGATCTTTTAGATGATGAATTGTCAAGGGAGATCCAAACCTTTGACAATTCCAAGATAAAGCAATCATGGCCCCCGTGTGGCTGTTAAAGGCTAGCCACCACCGCCCTCCATACTGGATGAAGACAATGGAACATCAAAAAGTTTCCAAGAACTTTCAACCACTACACTCCTCCTCCCTTTCCTCACTCTACATCGCATTTTCCTTCTATCATTTACAGATTTTTTCTCTTTTTTCACAATTTTTTTGCTATTTTGATTTTTTTTCCTTCATAAACTTTTCAACTTTGACTTCCTCAACAACAACTTTCATTTTTTTTTCCTGAAATAATTTTGTTCCTCTTCCATGGCTCTTTTAAGATTCAAAGGATTGAATGCATTAACCAAAGAATCTGAAATAGGAACAATTGCTTTGTTCTCAGTACAATCCACCACAATAGGATTTAAACACTCTTCATCAGCAGGTAAATCAACAAAATAAAGTTTTCCATGACAATCAGATTCTTCTTTAGAATTATCTTTATTTACACATTGAAAATGATGTTGATTATTCTGCAGCATCAGATCCTCCTCCTGATGGTTTAACTGAGTCACCGGACAGATATTGTGAGAAACATTACATCCAATATGCTCCTCTGCAACTGGGTTCTCCAACATAATATGCAAATCAGGTAGCATATTTGTAAACCCTGGTATTCTCAGTAATTAAGAAAACCTCAGGAGTTGAAAAGCGAAACCCTAATCCGGTCCAGTTTAAGTCTAATGAGAGAAGACTTAGAAACCCTAAATCCGGCTTTCCTTCGGTTTCATAATAAAATAAGTTTCATAAAGTAAATGAATATGAATTATTGTTTTAAAGTATATTTTAAACCTTATAAAGTTTTAAATTCGGGAATTTTTCAATTCCAGGCCTTCCCGAGCTCAATTACGGAAAAACGTGCCCCGGGTCCACAAACTCAGAAAAAATATTCCGGAATATTCATTAGAACCGGAATTTTATAAGGATTCCAAAAATATCAATTTTATAATTTTTCGGGTTATAAAAATTACAGTTATAGCCTTTTTCCTGTGTTTTCATTACAATCGATAAAGTAGATATCTTGTCTACTATTCACAAGTACAACCTACACTACACACTACCCATACCCTATTCTTACATCCTTACAACTACTCATTACAATTTTCTTTTCCAAGAAATTTTGTTTCCTAAATAATTATTATATTTATTACATTTTAATTACATAAATTACAAATTTATCAAATTTCAACTCACACACAAAACCGGCGCGCCCCCCCCCGCCCCCCCCCCCCCCAACATCTTCCCTCTCAAATTGTTTTATTAATTCAATTGATATATAAGCTCCTTTTTTCTCTCTCTCTCCTCATTTTCACTCTTACAAATTTTAACAAAGGTTGAAAACTCTCTCCTTTCCCTCTCAATGTTGCCGTGACACACACACACACACATGCACTCCTCCACAAGCTTGTTTCATCTTCTTTTCATCTCTAAATCTCCATTACAGTGATGATTTCAAGCTTTGTTCTTCCCAAGTCTTGTAATGGCAAAGCTATTCTTGTGTGTTTTCCACATTTAATCCCAATGATCATATACTAGGGACATGAAAACACTTATACAAGAATATCAAGCCATCAAGAAGTGGATCTAGTGTTTAAAAGAGTTTTTGTTGAAATATCATCTTGTTCATGCATGAAAAGTAGAGATCTTTCATAGAAGTTTATGTTCATGCCATGAAACTCATGATTCATGCACATATATGGTAGATCTAGTGTTTAGACATTCATATCTTCATCTACACTTATGTTCATATGGTTATTTTGATTTTCATGCATTGATGATCATAAAAATGTAGCCTTGCCTATGTATAGATATGTTAGATGGTAGATCTTCATGTATGGAAGACAAGAAACTTGAAAAAGAAAATATTTTGTTAGTAATGCTTAGTTGAAAATTCGGATGATTTTGGAACCCTACTTTAAAAACCACCTAAACTACTTTAAAACTCATATTTTTCATAAAGAATGGAAAATATATGTAATAGATACCCTTAAGGAATGATTTTCATAAGTTTAGATGAGTTTAAGCATGAGTAAAATGTAAAACAAGTAGTGGAGTTGGAATGAAAAATTTTGAGATAGTGATTAGTTTGTGAAATTCGTATTTTGTAATGATGCCTACATAAACACCTAGTATCCAAGCTTAAATGGCATGTTTTATGAGTCAAATGAAGTCCTTAGACAATAGATATAATGAAGCTTCAATTTTTGATGCATTAAACAAGTTTTCTCGTAAGAAAAATGCAAGAAAAGGTAATTTCCAAAATTCGGATTTTTGTGAAAAGGTTGTTTAAAAACATATTTACAAAGTGAAAAATGTGAATTTCTATGCATAAATGAGGGTCATGATTAGTATAGATATTGAGAACTCATTTTTATTTAGATAACAAGTAAATTCCAAGAATAAAATCATAAAAACCCTAGGGAATGTAAAGTTGGAAAGAATAGCTTTTTTATAAGTGACCATTATGGAGTTCTTAACAATTAGGAGTTCATAAGAGTTCATCATCAAAGATCATCAAAACCATGTATATATTGAGCTCATTACATAATATTCATATTAGGAATTCATTCATATACCATCTATACATGAATCATCAACTAGGAACATTCTTATCAAATGCGAAACAATTTTTCGGAATCAGAAAAGTTACAGAACAGATCTTATCCCACTGTTCCGTGATCTTAATGTTTTCAAAACTTGAAATTAATATTAAAATCGGATAGATCTTTCTAAGTAGGTAGAAATTGATATAAAATTTGCGAAATTCCGAGTTAAAATGACTAAGTTATGGCCATTTTAAGTTGAAACTTCCGCAATTTGCGAGAATTCCGATTTTGTGTAGTTTAGATGCATAGCTTGAATTAGTTTAGTGATGAGATTCTTATTAGGTTGTTCTTATTTGGTAGGTGATCCCGAGCAAGACGATACCCTACCACCCGACTACTATTACTAAAAGACCGGCGTACCATGGCCGAGTAA
Source organism: Combretum micranthum (assembly GCA_024138025.1). Classification (NCBI taxonomy): domain Eukaryota; kingdom Viridiplantae; phylum Streptophyta; class Magnoliopsida; order Myrtales; family Combretaceae; genus Combretum; species Combretum micranthum. The sequence continues at coordinate 186,981 of JAMXBD010000711.1, forward strand.
GTATTACTTCCGCTCTAAATTATTGCTTATGATTGTATTGATAGTAGCACTAGTTGTTTAGGCAAAGATAAAAAGATGATTATGCATGATGGGGTATATGGGAATTATATACTTGTCTGGTTTTAATATGTGAAGTTGAACTTAAGGAATATCGAAACCGAGTGCTAAGCTGCTGCTTGTTTAGCTAGAATTTATATTGATTGTCTACGAATAATTGTTAGTCACCTAAAAGAATTGGAATAATCCATATTGGACCTCAATTATAATTGGACTCATTCATATCACGATGGGATGGAGCATTAGCATTTGTTAGTTTTTCGTGACCCATAAAACGAATATGTTGGTTAATCGTGATCCATAAAACGAAATTGTTGGTTAATCGTGATCCATAAAACGAATTATTATTCAGTTGACCGTGAGCTTAAACGGCGTCGTACCGGAGGATTCATTAATCTGCTAACCCAGGATGGAGGGCGCAAGTCCATCCACATATGATTTTCGGCTGGTCATATGTTTGTTGAGCTCATTTGTCTGATGCATACCATTTGCTTGAATAATCACTTGTTTGAATGATTTGTCTTAATTGTGATATGGAAGTTTTTACTCACTAAGCTAGTTAGCTTATGCCCCCATAGTTTTTACTTGTTGCAGCACGAGTTCATTTGGCTTAGACCGAGGCAAGCCACAGCTCAGGTACCAGAGATAGGAGTTTCCCTTAGAAGTTTACTTTGATTTTGTTTAGACTTCCGTTGGAAGCTAAAGGACTCTAGATGACTGTAATGGACTTGATATTATTTTGCGGAGGAATGCCCCTTAGACTTTTGTAATATATATATATATATATATATATGTGTGTGTGTGTGTGTGTGTGTTTTGGTTTATTATCTATGGCTAGTGAATGCCATATTAAACTTCTTAACTCCATTGATTGAGCATTCTATTGTCGTAAATGGATGCTTTACATCTATACAAGGCTCCCGAAGGGCTCGGATAGGGATTTCGAGAGTCTTATATAGTATGTGGCGGGCTATTACGTTTAGGATACCCTATGGGACGTGACAATATTCCTATCCAAATGCTTGGTATCTTTTATAGAAAAGGTAGTGGGATTAGTGTTTAAATGTTGACAGTCTAATGAAATGGAATTAGATGTGTTAGATGGAATAGAAGGTTTATTTGAAGACTGTGGTTGAAGGGGAAGAGAGGATGATTGAGAGGGATTATTAAGAAACTTGGTATGTATAGGTGGTGAAGAACAAGTAATAGGGGTATGTAAAGGATGTGAATCTGGAATGGGTAAATGGGTGTGTGTAGAAAAAGAATCAGAGGTTCTAGAGGAACTAGGATCTAAATTTTCTTTATCGGTTTTTTTTTTTTTTCCAAAAGACATGGACCAATCCTTAGCTGGAAAGCCTCTCAAAGTAGCAGTATAAGAACCCACATTATTCTTATCATTACTACAGAATTTATTAACATGACCCAGCTTACCACAATTGAAATAAAAATCCGATAAACTTTCATATTTAAAATGCACCCAGTATTTACTGTCATCTCTTTTATTGATCCATGACCCTGTTTTCAAAACATTTGAGCACAACATTTTAATTTTAACCCTTAAAAAACTCCTTCGAGCACCATTAGGAAGCCTAATAGGCTATACTTCCATGACCCTACCAATCAAAGCACCCAGGCGATTAGCATTATTAACTGAGAAATGTTCCAGTTGTAAACCATGAATTTGTACCCAAAATATAATGCTATCCAATTGGATGTCTTCAATGCTCATACCATGACCCCATTCCTCCAAAATCAACAAATGACCCATCATAGCCCAAGGTCCTTCCTAACCACCACATCAGCAATTGATTTATCACTAAAAGTAAATAGAAAATGGCTGGAAGTAGTAGCAGAAATTTTGATTGATTCAAAATGACTCCAAGCTCATTTAAGTATGTTTATGACACCCAATTTATTCATAGATCTATCAGCATAAACTCTACCAATCATTAGAAAGTCTTTATCAGTGGCTAACTCACTATCTTCCTCCAGGTCGAGACTATCCAGGTTGTTAATATTAGACTCCATGGACTCCATAAGGAACGATCTGTATACAATAGCTAAGGAAGAAAAGCTATAAAGCACAAACAGAAAGAACAAGAAAGGCAACAGAAAGGGAACAAATAAAAAACAAGAAGCCACGAACACAACCAACGAGGAAAAACACAAAGAACAGAGAACAAAGGAGAAAAGAAAAAAGAATCAGAGAAAAGCAGGATCAAAACCCGTAAAAAGCCCTCGAGAAAAGAAAAAAGAAGGAGAAAACAAAAAAACCATATAAAAGACCCAAAAATATAGAAGAAAGAGAAGAAAAGGAGAAAACCAGAGCAATGAGGGAAGAAAGATCAACAAAGAAAACCGAAAAAGATACCCCACGTAGGAGGGGGACCACTCTCACAGAAGGAGAGGAAAAGCTCTCACTCGGAGGAGAGGACGTGATAGAGTTACTTGGAAAATAAATAATTGAATGACTAAAGTTGTCGGAAGATTAAGAGCTAAATTGATTAGGTCTAACAACTATTAAGCATTGGCTTTACAAGTAAAATAAAGCTCCTCTTAAAGGCTAAAACTGGTTCAACAAGTTGAGGCCTAAATAGATGTCTGTTCAAGGCGGAATTGGGCTAGTAGGTCATGCCAAACACACAAGGTCCTGATAGCACATGACAATGGTAAGAGTTTAAAAAAATGGTAAATTATATGGACATGCATTGAAAAGTTTTAAAATTATATGGACATCTACTTTTTTTAAAAGTCAACGGTTACCCCTTAGGCTAGCTATGAAGTTCACATGTATTATTAAATGGTTTTTCACATGTCTTTTACAACAAATAGGTACCAAAAAATTAAAATAAATGAATGCCATTTTAAATTTATTTATTTAATAAAAAATCATTAAAAAAACTTACTGTTATATTGATAGAAATTTTTAAAGCAACATAAAAATTATGAATTATTGAAAGGATTTTTTTTTTTTCTTAATAACAATTTCACATGTGGTTGTAGACATGACCTGGATCATGGAGTGGCTGTTGTTGGATGCGTTGAAGAAGGGGGCAAAAATTGGATTGTGAAGAATTCATGGGAACAAAGCGGGTGAATCTGGTTATGATAAGGAGATTAAGGACACAAGTCATCGAAGAGGTGTTTGTGGCATTGCAATGGAAGCAAGCTGTCCCTTAAAAAATTGATAATTACAAATATGCAAAAGTTTATAGGCTCATCTTCATTTCATCTACCTTAGCTTAATCAAATAAAGTTTGTGATTATTACCCTTTATATTATATTATTATAACGTGCAAGGTTTCATGTCGGATTAAAATAAATAATATACTCGTGTAAATGTTTATGCATCACCAAATTGTGGAGAATCAAAACTCATAAAGCCATGGTTTTATTTAAGGTTTTTCTAGAAATATTTTATCCAAATAAGTATTTAGGGATTATTGTTTGAGGAAAAAAAAAAAAGAAAATTTGTATGCTTTTTCTTGTAATATTAAGTTTTAATTGAACGTGAGAAATAAAACGAGATGGAAGATTTACATAAATCTTCTCATTTATGTGGATTCAACAAAAATATACATCGAGAACCCGAGTTGATGGCATTGGGTATGATGAAAAATTTTGGAATTGCTGCATTTGTGTGTCACTAGTTCCTTCTTTAGTGAACCAATTTGATAAACCAGGCTTATGATCATCGTGCAGAGCAAAACGTAGAAAGGTCAAACTTAACTGTTAGACTATTTATTATATATAGCAATATGACAATATCCTCCACTTGGATGGCGAATAATGATAGGTCAAGTACTTGTACTTTTAATTTTTGATAATTTAGTATCTTATCTTTAGATTTTGTCAAAATAATTCTTATAATATCAACATATGTGCGATTCATTTTTCATGGCAAGATAATAGAAAACTAAGTATCTATACTATCTATTTTTGACAATTTAGTACCATATTTTTAGATTTTGGTAATTTTTGGCCTAGTACTTATTATTATTCCATCATCAAAATAAATACTTCTTAAATATTATTTAATAAAAACATTGGATTACACATAATTTGAAAATACAACTATTAATTTATCAAAATCTAAAACACTAAATTACCAAAAATGAAAAATACAAATGCTTAGCTTGTCATTGTCCCCTTAGAGGGTGGTATATAGGATAATGGTCTCCTATTGGGACCACATGTAGAGTTACTTTACACACACTTTAAATGGAATGTGTTACCGAAAATATATAAACCATGAGCCTACTTTTTTTCTTTAATTTTGATTTTTTACCACCATGCATTGTGCATGGATTGTCATGGTGTAATACTAGTATATGCAGCTGATAAACTCCATTTGAGCTTTTATTAATTATTGTAGGTGCGACGGTGTGCTAACTTGAGTTATCGATAACTAATATTATGAAAATAACACTTCAAATACTTTTAATTTAATTTTAAGCTTCTAAAGTATTGATTGAAGCAAAAAGAAGATTTTGATTGAGTTTTATACAATTTGAAAGTAATTTGAGCAAAAGATAAAGAGTTTATAAGATAATACCAATAGGACACAATTGTCTCCAAGCTGTGTAGAGACGATGAGGAAATTAAGGAAGGAAAAATCAATGTGACTTGACACAATTGTGTTGCAAGTTGTGTCATGCTCAGTTTTGCAATTTTTATTCCAACAAGAGATACATGAGTAGGGAACAACCATGTCCCAAGCCGTATCACGACCAGTGTTCAACGTGACTTAAAACTTGGTTTTAAAAGGGAAAGTCACTTACTTTGAAGGGGGAAAAAACAGAGATTTTAGGTCAAATTATGAAAGTTCTATGGATCTGAATCTCCTCACATATGAAGATCATTCATTTTTTTAAATTATTAAATTCTCTTTCCATTACCAAAGGAGCTAGCTTTCCTATTCTAGAGGAAGTACACTTACAATTTCAACCATTGAGTCTCTATATAAAGGAAAGATCCAAACTTTGAAGGGAGACACTATCAATTAGGAACTTTATCTTCAAGCCCAAGCAAGTCAAAATCTAGGCCTCAACCATTTCCTAAGAATTCATTGTAATGGGGAGTTAATTTGTTGTATTGATGTTTCATTTTACTCATTGTGTTCTTATTCCTAATTCAAGGATGGGTAAAACTCTTTTTTTAGATTTTGAAGAACCTTAGGTTCCCTATTTGATTTCTTTTTATTGTTTTTAGATTATTCATTGATTTACTTAATCTAATTGTGTTTTTTTTTTTTGTTGTTTATTTTGAATTTATATTCCGAAATATTGATTCTTGATTAGATTTCACTTTAGTAAATCAATGGATTGCTTTAGTGAATAGATTTACACAATTAGAAGAAGTTGAATGCAATCCTCAATATAGGACGATATAAATAATTTGAGATTAGGGTTAAACTAATGAAAAATATTCTAGATCGATAATATTGTTCTAGGAGTTTTAATTAGAAAGAAATTTTAGTTAATTAAATTAGGATTAGAATTTGATGATCTTAGTAAAGATATTGACTTGCATTAGGAATTTTTATAGTTCAAGAATAATCACAATAAAAACAACAATTATGTTGTTTGTATTCACATAAATACCTTATGGGGATTCCAATTTTAAATAGTTCTTGCATTTTGGTGAATCTTAGTTAAAATCTTGATTTGTGATTGATAATTTTATAATTATTAGTTGTTTTATAAACTTGATCTTTATTAGCTAGATTCTAGGAGAAAGATGAGTATGAAACCTTATTAATCCCTATGAGATGATACTCATACTTACTCTATATGCTATAGTATCGATAGGTGCACTTGTCTTGTGATTGTGATTTATAATTGAGTTCGAAATTTTTAGCTTTTCATTGATTATTTATCATCCATACCAGCAATTCTTCCCTAACTTATTATCAAATCGATTATTGTCAAACTGGGTGCTCAAAAGAAGGACGGGTACAAGTCAGAAACAAAAGCTGTATATCTCTTTCTGGGGATTACGTATCTTGGTTAGCTTGGTTAAACATGTGTAACTCGAGACTAACCTTATGACCATGGTATTCTTGTATCTCTTATGGGCTTTCAACATCATCCACAACATTTGCCAAGTCAAATCGAAGGTAATTTCAATGTTCTCACTGTTTACTCGTGTCATTAACTTTCATTGTTTGCATTATATCTTTAAAAAAAGGATAAATTATACCGAAAGGTTTCAATGTTCAGGGATAAGATCATTTGAGGTTCCAACGTTTCGGTGGCTCAAAAAAGGTCAATGGAGAAGCAAGTTAATTGAGGTTTCCATTGCCACGTGTCAACAAGAGAATTTTTAATTAAAACTTGGAAAGGTATTTTTCTAAGGTCTTTTTTTATATGTATCAATAGGAGAAATATTTAATTAAAACTAAATTTTTTTTTTCCAAATATTGGTACCTTAAATAAATTTACTCTTAAACATTGGCACCTTCCAATGTAATTTACCCAAAAAAACAAAGAAGAGTAAAAGAAAAATCGGCATTAAATGAATATAGAAGATAACGGAACATATTGAGATGGAAGAAATGAAACTTTATTGATACTAGCAAAGTTGATACTTACAGCTTATTGGAATTGAAAAAAACCAATTAATTCTTACTAAAAAGGAGGCCTAATCCTATCATCATGAAAAGAAAACCAATTACTAAAATTTTCAACGTCCGTATGTTTGTTGTCTACTTTTTCTTTCTTGCTAATGTGGCACCGATATTGAACATATCGGCCATGCTATTTAATCTGGCCGTTTCACGTGCTAGTATTACATAAGAATTCATAGTGAATCAATCAATTGCATTACATAATACTAATATCGCATTACATTAAGAGTTGCACAATCCCTTCCCAGCATCCAAAACCCAAATGACGATACCTCATCGTTTCCACATGTGCATTATCTTCTTTCACTTACATCATCTTTACAGAACCACACATGATCAATTTTTCTTCTTAGCTTTTTACAATTTTGTGTTGTTGCCTGCATCTGCATCATACTACTGACTATTACACACTCTTTTGAGTATGAGCTCTGCCTTCCTTTTGCTATATATTCTTTGCCTTGTCTCTTTTCTTTGGTCTGTTTCCTTTCTCGTTGTCTTTTGAGTCCTAGTTGTTTCTTTTGATGTCTTTAGGTTTGTGTCTGTTTCTTCCTCGTGTTTGAGTCCCTCTTTCTTTCTTTTCTTTTGATCCTTCATATGTTCCGATGGTGTCTTTGTGTTTTTCTATATGTTATTTGATTCTTTGTGTTTTGTTTTTCTCAAATCGACTTCCTTGTCTGCAGTGCAATTCAGTGACTAGCCAAGAACTACCAATAAGATGGTTGGAAATACCTTGAATTACCTAGATCTGGAAGAAAATGTGGAATTAGTGCATGGTATTGAATGCCTTATGATTGGCAATATTGTTACTAATAAGACCTTAAATAAAGTGAGTGAAATGAATGTGTTAAGTAAGGTCTAGAAAGCATATGGGGGTATACGAATTTTGGCGATGAATTTAAATATGTATCTCTTTGTTTTTGAAAACTATAATGTAGGAAAAAGCTATAATTACTGATGGACCTTAGGCAGTTATGAGACATTGCTTGATTTTAGAAGAATGGAGGCCTAGGTCTAGAGCGGAGGGTATTATATTGAATTCAATGGAATCTTGGACTCAAATTCACGAGCTCCAATAGGAACATTTATCAATGACCAATGCAAATAGAATTGGTGCTTTAGTAGGTTTGGTGCTTGGAGTGGATCCTTCAGAATTACCAAATGGTATCAATAGACTGTTGTAGCTGAGTATATGTAGATGGTAATTGTTGTCTACAAATTTTATGGATGAAACAAACTTTGCATGATTATAGTTTAAGATTTGAAAATGTTCTAATTCATTGTGATAACACAAATGCTATAAATTTAATGAAAAATCAGATCCTATACTCATAGACCAAGCGTATTGAAATTAGATATCATTTCATTAGAGACCATGTTCTAAATAAAGATATCAACTTGGAATTTGTTGATATAAATAATCAAATTGCTGATATTTTTACAAAACCCTTTAGTAAAGATTGTTTTTGCACTTTTGCTTAGAGAATTGGGCATGATCTATTAAAATTTATGGCCCATTGTGTAAGTTTATTTTAGAAGAGTCGTGACTTTTAATCTAAATGATATGACTCTTCATAGTAGGTATCTTGATAAAAGACATCCCTTACCGTTTCATGAAGAGGTACGGTCCTCTTCCTACCCTTATATATATATATCCAAGAGTTGGCATTAAAGTGTGGCTATTATTTTTCACTCTTGTTTTACCTTAAAATCCATCACATCAAATTAAGGGAAATGAAGAGAAATCATTCCTTTGGTGAAATAAGGTTGGATTGGAGGGATAAGGTGTCTCTTAAGGAAATGAGAGATTTCGTTCTTTCATATTCAACTATGGACAAAGGTACGTTCATTTATCCAATTATACATGTGAAAATCATGTAGTTCAAAGATCCTGAAATTGAATTCATGAAATATTGAATCATAAAATTATAAAATAATCTTACATGATCAAGTAAGATGAGTGCTAAATATTATTGAACCAAGTTAATTTAGAACTTGTTCTTGGGTTAAAAATCTACTAAATATTATTCATGCTTGCATGACTAATATATGTGTGATATGATCTATTTTTGAAATATGTGGTTTTTGGATGCCACATTTTTGACACATACTAGCTTGTCAGTTTTCCCTTCACTAGCTCATCAATATGCATGTCGAGAGCTCAACATGAGGCTCAATTGCCTCTATTTTGCTCAAAACAATGCACCGTCTCACCAATGGGAAACAAGACTAGCTCACCAGTATGTTATCAAGGGGTTCATCGAGGGCTCGATTTGACCCTCGATTGAATCTGGGTACTTTTTATTATTGAGACCAGCAAGCCGATATTCCATGCACCGCCTCCCTGATGTCCTTTTTTCGCATGCATATATATATATATATCCCCTCTGTCATTTTCTTTTTTTTTTTTTTTGTCTCTCTCTCTATATCGCACACTCGCTCTTGATCTCTCTCTCTAAAATCTCTCTATAATCTCTTGCTTCTCTTCTTCCTCCTCCTCACCACCACCTCTCTCCCCACCACCACCCACTTATTGTAATTTAACTTATTATCAAGAGGAATATAGGAATGTAGGTATTGGAATGGAATCTGGGTACAATAGTTTTAGTTTTGTGCAACCAATGTCGTATACCTATTTCAATGGACATAGATTAAAGATATCCCACTCTGATATTTGTAGTTTGATTAGGGATGAGGAAGGTGGAGTTAGGATGCTCAATACTTTTGATGGGGCTCAGTATTTTGAAGAGCTATTCACTGTAGCTGATATAGGTGCAAATTGGCATGAACCATGCAATGTCTACTCTTCTAGATTATCCCTAAGGCATTGGGTACTTCATCAATTTCTAATAGACAACTATGTAACACGCAAGGGACAATAAACTACAGTGACTCAATAAGGCCTGTGGCTTATGATTCACATTCTAAGAGGTGATCAAATTCACTTCTTTGATTTGATGTTTAGGACATTTAAGAATGTGACCAATAAGCCTATGCAAGCTATTTTAAGAGGTAGTAGATTGATCACTCTGTTGCTAAGTAATAAGGGTATAGAGTTCCGAATAAAGACTTCCAGGGTTCAAGTTCCTACCTTCTCCTTCATTACCATCAATTCAGGCTCTTAGAAAAGACAAGATAGGAGATGGGTAATTAAAAAGCCTTTACAGCCTTTGGTTGGAGGCGATGCTGTATTACCTAGTTTTGGTGTAGATACAAAGTCTTCTGATGATGAGGCACATCTCTTTCCACCTCCTAGTTCCTCTCCTCCTAGAATATATATTTCATCATGGCAATAGCATTGGGAGCACATGGACTCAAGATTCACTGCCATTGAAGACCAAATTTCAAATCTTTGCTCCAATTTTTAGACCTTCAGTTCATATATCAAAGGATTGACGAACCATATTTATACTATTCATCTATGTCCTCCTCTTCCTCCTCTTTGATCTTTTTATTTATCTATGGATGTTTATATTTATAAAATTGTCTGATTAGCTAACTATGTGATCTTATGCTCTAATCTCTTATGAATCTCTTATGCCTATTTACTATGTCTATTCCTTTTCCTATTCTTTTTGCTCTCTCTCTTATATATAATCTTTTAATGAGGTTAAAGGGGGAGAAAGTATATGTAAAATTGAAAAGGAAAATAAGACAATATGTGCAAACATTGGATGTTTAAGAGGGAGAAAGTTACTTTGAAAACTAATTGATCTTAAGCTCTTTAATATGATGTTGTAATTGCAAAATATAGGGGAGCTTTCACTAAGGGGCAGTAAAATATCAAATTTTTATGTAACTTTTTTATCCTCATCAAAATGTAGGAGATTGTTAAAATTAATTATTTTAAATATGATTTTGATGAGAACAAAATTTGTGTAAAGATAAATTGATAAAGAAATATGAATATAGAAATTTACCTTATGCATATGTGTGTGTTGTGTTTATTCTTGACGAAACAACACAGCAAACCTATATGAGACTGGCGAATGGTCTAGAAAAGTCCAACACAAGAAGCAGTAGTGCCTTAAATGCAAAGGTGCGACAAAGGTAAGATGAAGCAAGTTTTGGGCATAACACAAGAAAGCTACACACTGGCGAGCCAGTGCATATGGGACCAGTGAACCAGTCTAGTGACCTCTAGAATTTAAGATTGTCAAGCCCTAAATTTAGAGTGTGACAAAGGGCGACAAAGAATACCTTAGGGTACGACATGTGATGACCATATACCGACGAGTCAGTACTCTATTAAATCCAACTATTGCATACATTAAATGTCACTATCTAACATATGAAATCTCTAATGGGCATTTAATTTTTTTTAAAAGCTATAAATCCTCCTTGGCTTGGAGATTCAAATAACTTTTTGACAACTTTTGAGATATTTCATTTGCAAACATACAAATAAGTTTTCATACTTAATTTTCTGTTCTCTCGTTCATTATTTGCAAATCTTAAAAGAGAAAATCTTTCTAAAGCTCTAATCCTATATTTATAAATCTTTAAAAGAGCCTTTAGTGAGTGAAGGAAATATTTTATTTCCTGAAGTGGTGTAAACTATGTAATTCTCTTCTTGAGCGTGATTTTTGTGGTGATAAATAAAGTGGTTGTGAAGTCCTCATTTGGAAGCATTTGTGGACCGTAGAGAGTAAGAACTGGGCTAAACTCCATGTTAAATCTTGACTAATTCTCTCAATTCCTATCTCTTTTATATTCCATTAATCTCATCATTTGGATAAAAAAATAATTGTTTGTTCCTTTTAAGTCCCCTCTCTTGAGTATCCTTTAGTGTGTTTTCAAGGAGGTGATGGGGTAGGAAGATGGTCCTCCATTAGGACCCACATGTAGAAGCACTTTCTTATGTGGCATACTTTAAATGGATGTGTAAGGTATGAGCTCACCTACCTTTTTGCCTACCATGCATTGTGCATGGACCATCATGTTTTAATACTAGTAAACACAATTCTTCTCTAAGTCATTATCTAATCTATTGTAGAGTAACGAGGCACTAACAAGAAGGATAGTTATAAGTCAAAACGAAAGATATACATATCTTATTTGGGGATTATATATTTTGGTTAACTTAGTCAAGCATATGTAACTTAAGAGCTTCTTGACATGGTATTATTATATCTCTTATTATATTTTAGTTAACTTAGTCAAGCCTATGTTCCTTACTTTCTCGATGATTATGTAAGGTGTGGGAGTTCCCTTTCAAATGGCTCAATTCAGCACTTTCAATTTTTATTACTTTTAGATGGTGTAACATCCAGTTCTTTTTTTCGATTTTCGTTTAAATGTTAACAAGAAACATATGGGGAGTTTGGTATAACTAAATTAGAAGATTCAATATTTACTAAATGAATTTACTTGGGCAATATATTTAAATATGAGTTTATTATAGGAGATCCTTTTATTTTTAATGGCAAATTCTACATTTTAACAATTTATTCTCATATTTACTATTTAAGTAAGTGAAGTTTTCCATGAATGAGCTCAACCCTCTATAAATAAAATAACACACTTGTGTTTGAAATTTGCCAATGAATTGCATTGATACATTTGACGCATTTGTAATTATCCTAGCAAAACATTGTAGGAAATTTTTTACTCTTAAGTAAAGTTTTTTTTTTTTTTTTCAAGCCAAGTATATCATATGTGAAGAGAATTTTGTTATAGTGAGTCTTTACTTGTTGTTATAAAAACAAGAATGTAGATTAAATAGGATTATTTTCCTTTACTTTTCTTTCCCTTTTTTTTAATCTTCCATCATGTATATAAATATGTAGGGATAATTGCATGAACACTACAAGAATTTTGAGGTTTAGCCACATTAAATTACCATTGCAAATTGGTAAAAAAACGTGGCAAAATCAATTTTGCAACGTTTAATAAATGTGGCTAATAAACGTCGCCTAAGCTGTGTTGCAAATTGATTTGGCCACGTTTAAAAATTAAACATGGTGAAGATAATTTAGCGCGAAAATTACATAATGAAAGGCAACATAAAAACGTGGCCATAAGTTATATGATAGGCGACTTTTGTTGTGTGGCCAATATGCAAATTTTGTTCCCGCCTTTTATAGTTAGGATTGTTATGAAATGGATTTGGTGACATTAAGTAAAAAAACGTCACCAAGGTAATTTTTCGCGCAAAATTATCTTGCTATGTTTAATTTTTTAACGTAGCCATAAGTTATATGATAGGCGACTTTTGTTGTGTGGCCAATATGCAAAATTTGTTCCCGTTTTTTATTTGGGATTTTATGAAATGGATTTGGTGACATTAAGTAAGAAAACGTCGCAAAGTATTTAACGTATAAATTGTACTATAAAACGTGGCATTGAAACGTGGCCATATGTGATGATAGGCCACATTTTTTGTGTGGCTAATATACAAACTTTTTATGCATGGAATTGTTGTTATGTGGATTTTGCGACGTTAAATAAGAAAACGTGGCCAATGTAATTTAGCGCAGAAATTGCATTATAAAACGTGGCATTGAAACATAGCTATATGTTATATGAAGCCATATTATTTGTGTGGTTAATATACAAATGAACATTATACATACCTATTATTTTAAACTTCGCTAATATTGTTCTTGTTTTTTCATGGATGATTGTAGATTACACTTGAGATGAGTGTAATAACTATTTATGTAGAACTCATTGAACCTATTTAGCAAAATACATAAGTGGTGTTTAAAGACCATTTTCCTGTAAATATACCTGTGTAATGTGTATAACACTATTACGATAAACAAACATAAACTTTTTCAACATACATCAATCAATTTGCACACTTGTGCAAAGTGGAACCAAAATACTCATATAATATAATAAGTTCAAACATCAAGTTATGATGAGTATAAAACTATTTATGTAGAAGCTCATTGCACCTATTTAGCAAAATACATAAGTGGTGTTTAAAGACACCTTTTCCTGTAAATATACATGTGTAATGTGTATAACCCTATTACGATAAACAAACATAAACTTTTTCAACATACATCAATCATTTGCACACTTGTGCAAAGTGGAACCAAAATACTCATATAATAAGTTCAAACATCAAGTTGTGATGAGTATAATAACTATTTATGTAGAAGCTCATTACCTATTTAGCAAAATACATAAGTGGTGTTTAAAGACACCTTTTCCTGTAAATATACCTGTGTAATGTGTATAACCCTATTACGATAAACAAACATAAACTTTTCCAACATACATCAATCACTTTGCACACTTGTGCAAAGTGAACCAAAATACTCATATAATAAGTTCAAACATCAAGCAAGACAAAAGATTCTTGAGAGTTAGTTTAGACATGTACAAAAACATAATCCTATTCAATTGGAGGTATATTTCAAAAAAAGGGTTAGAAAACCCCTACCCACCTCCTCAAAACAAACCTACACATAAGTTGTTAAAAGCATCAATTCAAACATGCTAAAAGAGATGATCATATTCCATCATAGGAATTTCCAAAAAATTCCTATCTATCTCAATTATCATCCTCACTTTCTCCACTTTCATCCTCACTTCCATCACTATCTTCATTATCAGATGGCCTTAGAGATCGATCCCGTCCACTTGGATTTCTGTAAAACAAAATGTTAAGTAATAAAGCACACATAAATATACTTACTGTTGAACTATTAATGAAAGAAAGAGAGTGAGTAATGTCAAAGCTTAATGAAATAACTTACTTGAAGTACTAGGATAGCTGGAGCAAAGTTGTTGTACCAGTTCAGTAATTTTGGCTAGCTGCAAAACATACATACCAATATGCAAAGGACAATTAAACTTATATTTAGTTTTGAATAAGAACATCTATCAAATTTATCATTTAAGAAGTTTACATAGATATGAAAGTTACATTCAGCTTTAAATGCAATTCATAACATTTTTTTTGTACAAATATCATGATCTAATCTTCTTAAGAAATTCTTTTGCAAAATCTTGTAAGGTATCCCAGATATTAAAAGCCAACATTTTCCCAATCCCGTAAAAGAGACTAAATAAAGTGAAATAAGGAAGATTTCTATACTTTATTCATGTAGGAAAAGAGAGCAAAGGTAAAACATGCTGAGAATATATGCAATGCCTCCATGATGCATCCGTTGTTTCTTAAAATTACTAGCTCGAACAGATTGAATATCACTTAGAATTTAGATAGACATAAACCAAAGAGAACAAAACTGAGACATTTAGCATAATATCTTCCAATTGAATAAGCTCAAATTGCAAATCCAATATATCTTCCAAAGTAAATACTCATTTTAGATTTTTGTGAAAAACTAAAAAAGTGCAAAAGAAGCTTGTCACATGGAAAGGAAGAATGAACTTTTCAATATTGCGTGACAAAGTGAGTTTTTCTTTGCAAAAAATCTTAAATAATTGCTGTTGAAACCTTATGAAACCAATTCCTTAATGTTATTTGAATATGTTAGTGACCATATTTCAAATCCAACAACTAGAACACATAGACACATCTTGTAAGGACATTGAGAAATTTTTTAAGCAGCTTTTACATAATTTTTTTTTCACTTAAGTGAAAACACTATTATTTCTTTTTCTACCTTACTACATGCATGCTATCCACATACCACACTATCAACCTATAAATGATCCCATCCTTAAATTATTTATGCATTTGAAAGAGTACAACTAGATGAAGTTAAGGAACAACCAACAATTTCCAAAAACACAGCTAACCAAATCATAGTTAAAAAACAGCCAACAAGAATAATATCCTCAACAACCAGATCAATAACAACAATCAACACTCCAACCAGTTATAGCAGGTGTATATTTTATCTAATATCTAGTGAACCATCAATAACATAGAAGTGACAATAATTACCTGTTCAGATTGTTCCTCGCGTAGGGTTCTTTCCTCCTGAAGCTTTGCTTTTGTTTCTTCTAAGGCAGCTCTCAACTCTTCCATAGAAGTTCGTCTCGTGCTGATTTCCCAATTGGTGGTGGTCCATACCCTCTTCCAGGATGATAGTCTGACCTTGAAACCGCATTCATAAACCTATCAACAACCTCCTGCGAAGTCAATGGACTATCTGAAGATTGAGATTCTTCATACATCTTCACCATGTTATCCTGAATTACAAACAATAAAGACATACATTATGTATAACACATTACTTTAAAATAAGTCCAAAATTTTACACATCCAATAAACTTACATAATCCTCTGCAGCTTGTTGAGATACCCAACCTCCTGTACCATCAGGCCTTGGAACACTATATCGAGTTTGCTTAAAGAACTCAATGGCATTAAATGGTTGGCTATTTTGATTAATCTACACATTTAGATATGTATGGAAAATGTTAAAGCATTAATCAATAATATAAGCATAGAAAAAACATTAATAAATACCCACTTGCTCATTTCTCCTACTCTCAAATGATCTAGAGCCAGCCCTATGTAGATATTTGACATTGTTGCGTGCATTTCTCCCAATCATTGACCTTGTCTTCTATAAATGAAAAAATCAGCAAACATATGATAGTATAAACTAATTTATAAGTGCAAATGATTTATAATTCACCTTTGCAGACGGTTCATTCGATTGTGATATTGATCGCTCTTGTTCAATCTCCCTAGTCCATCTTTCAGTAACCTTTTTCCAATCATCATCACTTGAACCTTTGGGTCTAGCAACAT
This sequence comes from Combretum micranthum, assembly GCA_024138025.1. Classification (NCBI taxonomy): domain Eukaryota; kingdom Viridiplantae; phylum Streptophyta; class Magnoliopsida; order Myrtales; family Combretaceae; genus Combretum; species Combretum micranthum. The sequence goes on from JAMXBD010000711.1 coordinate 203,348, forward strand.
CACCAACCTTGTTCCACTTATTTTTAGTTTTACATCGATGGTTTCTATGGAGATTGCCCATCCATTTATCAGCAGCTCGGAACTTTTCAGGATCTTTTGTGATGTCATCAATATTCAACCGATTCTACATCAAACATATCACTATAGATGAAGAGAATTTTTTTTTTTTCACATAAAAAGGATCAAATCCATCAATTAAAAAAGTAGCAACAATAGCAACAGGTATAGAATAGCTCTAGAAATTTAAGAAAACAAGTATAGAGTCTCTTGTAGTAGCTTTTACAAAGGAACAATGTCAGAAATTAAAGAGATCAACTACTCGAATTATAACTTCAACATGTGCGAAGAAAGAAACTCACACTTCTCTCCTTAGCTTTTCCATTTCTTACCTTCCAAGGATAAGCAATACATTCTCCTAATGTGATAGTTAATTGCAACAATTTTTTTCTCCCCTAAATGTTTTGCTGGACAGTTATAAATCTTGTTGTACCTTCTAAACGTGAATCAAGATGGGTTATCACACTACAATTTGTCATTAGATACCAAGAATAAGATATTTTTCTCGTCTTCAGTGATTTTCTAGTTACAAAACTTTCTACTTAGCCATCACATTCCTATGACTAGACTATAATATAATTCATTAGTTTAAAGCAAGATACAAGAGCTCACTAACGTAATTGCTTACATGGATGGCAAACAACTAATCATACAGTAATTCCAACGTATGTTAGATATCAACATATCCAAGGCCATAAACTTAGCAGCTTCCCCACTTTATTTGCTGAAGGAAAAAGGATAGAATGTTGAAGTAGAAGTCAAACATTCCATTTTTTACCCCTAAGGATATAATCCAGCTTTTATTAAAAATAATTTAACCATATTAGAAAAGAGCATGTCAAAAAATTGACACGATGGATTTAAATTAGAATTTGTTTGTCACAAAGGAAAATCAGTTATGGAAAAACATTAAGAACCATAAATTCTAATACAGTATCTCAATTTATTTAATATCATGTTCTTGAAACACAATACCACACAGATATTGCCATATGAGAAATAATTGGATCAAAATGGGAATTAGGGAAAATCTAGAACCTAAGATGAATGTATGCACTTTAATTGCATCATCTTAAACATATGATGGTTGTTGTTAAGTTGTACATACAAATTAAAACAAATAGTGCACACCTTGTTGCAAACAAAGAGGAATAGTATAGACTAGAGTACAAGCAGTAATTAAGAGAGGTCATTAGTGATCAATCAAGTTAAGACCACACTTATTAGAGTTAAGTCATGATTTTATAATGTGCATTCAATCAACTATATGCCCTTGTGTCTTGAATATTTGCTTTACTTTGATAGTGCTAATGTCCTTAATAGAGTTATCACATGCAAACTATGTTACATGCTATTTTATTGTGTCTAAATTCTATTGCTCCTAAGATCATATAGCATTCATTTTATGGACTTGAACGCTAGCAGCAAATAAATTATAAAGAGAGGAATAAGGATTTGTAATTTTTTTTTTTAGAGATCTCTATCATTTTGGGGAGAGATTAAAAAACCTACTTCAAAGTGTTATGTGGAGTGAGAATAGAGTGGCTTTTGTTGTTTTTGGAGTAAAAAAGTGGCACTAGCACTATAATTCTCAATTTTCCTTTATTATGGAATTGATCTTTTCAATTTATCATCTATATATTGACTGAAGCTTATTTGGCTATAAAAAAACAAAAACAGAAACCAGCTTGAATAATTTGAAACAAAACAAGAAAAAAAATTGCAAATTCACTTCAAATATACCTTTACTCTCTCCCAAGCCCGTTGTTTTTCTGCATGAGGGAATTTTCTCCAGTCATCGATACAAAGAGGAAGTAAGTCCCTACAAGCCTTCCCCATTTCAGAGGCTAACTTTGATGATTGGTCTGCTGTTAGTGGACGTCCACCAGAATAGGTAAACTCAATAACCATCTTGCCCTTTCTTCTATTGTTTTCCTTTTCAAGTGCTTTTCCTCGGTATACACTTCTCTTACGTGTTGTGAGGATCGGGCTGTCAGTTCCTACATATATATGAGACTCTCATGAAGCTAGCAGGTCATGAAACTTAAACCATAGACCTAACTATTACACCTTCAAATTAACTAGAAGTTAAAACTCACATAAAAATTACCTGAGGTAGGTGAAGGATTACATGAAGGGTTTCCATTCAAGGATGCATCTACTTGGTTATTGATGACATGATTCTGTCCTTCTCCATTTCCTGTAGTACCAACCAAAAACATGTTTCACCAGAGCACTTACAACTTCACAATGACAGTTAATTTTACTAGTTTCATGCAAGGCATATAATGATAAAATTACAAAATTAAAATAGCACAATCACTTTAATTGATAAAGAATAAGCTAATGTGATAGAACAACGAAAACAGAAATATCAAAGAGTAAGCAAAGGAGAATATAAACCCACCTACTATACTAATAAATTAACCGAAAGTAATATTTTACATTAAAGTTACCTAAGCGAGAGGGAGACTAGATGAATGGCTGCCTTGTAAGGATGCATCTACTAGGGAGTTGTTGATGATAGGATTTTGTCCTTGTTCATTTGCTAGAAGATGAACCAGAAAAATGTGATTTCATTAGTTGCACAACAACTATATATATTTACAAAGCTTCTAAGTAAAAAAAAAAAAAATGATGGAAACTTAACTTGTTCGATGAGAAGGATTAGGTGAATTGTTGCCTTGCGGTGATTGTTGTTCCTCCTCCAAATTCTGAGAATCCGATTCATCATTAATTGGTAATCGGGTGTCTCGTTTAGCCCTTCCTCCCCCCTTTGTAGACTCCTTCGTCCCCTAGCCATTATAATCCTACAATTGGATAGGACAAAGGTTCAATAAATAGATGTCAACATGCATAAATAGATTGAAATTAAGTGCATATAAATAGAAAGAATGAAAAAGATTCTACCTTTCAATCATCATGCATGGACAATAAACAAAAATATCATAGACATTATAGTTAAATTAAAAAAGGATAAAATGAATAAAAATTGGACAATCATACTATTGTCATCACTAATATCATAGTCCATGAGTGCATCATCCAACCCATCCTCTTCATCCTCATCTGTATCCTCATCTTCATTACATTCAATACTACCATCATGCTCTTCACATGGAGATGCTTCAATCATTGTTTCTACAGCCTCTCCATCAACGGTCTCACCACATACATCAGTTCTCAATGACACTTCGATATCACAATCAGCTACTGGATTATGCTCATTTCCTCTGTCCTCATTTGTTGTTAATTGTTCCTCTAAGCTCTCATCCACTAATAAAGCTTCAACATCTGTGAACAAATTTGCATCACCTACAAGTGAGTCAATGTTATAGATGTGGCGATGCTCGAATTGTTGCACCACTCGCCAATCAAGTCCAAATTTCATGTCATCTAGGTAAAATATTTGCTTAGCTTGTGATGCCAACACATATGGATCATTTTCATACCATGTACGAGTAACCTTAATAGATTTAAAGTTGTCATCCACCCGCACATTGCGATGCCTCTCATTAGTGTCCCACCACTTACATTTAAATAGGAATACTCTTTTGTTCCTAACATAGCTAAACTCATATATATCTGTTAACATCCCATAAAATTCTACTTTCTCATCTCCTTGGTCTACTTCTACCAGCACTCCACTATTTTGAGTCTTCTTCCTGCTATCAAACTCTGATGTGTGAAAGCACACCATTATATATCAATTTGTTGTACCTTTTGAAACATGAATCAGGTCCTATTGATAATGCATATAATGCACTAATGATCGGGTCACACTATCATGCAATACACTCATCTGCAAAAATGTTAAACAAAATACCATGTCAATGCAAGCTAGTTAAAAACCCTTGATTTACCAAAAAAAAAAAAAAGTAATTCTATACAAAGCTCTTTCTTGTATTTACCTTATTCATAAACCATTCACCAAAGTCTTTTTTGTGATGCCCATCTATGTTATCCCCATATTGTGCACGTAAAACATCTTTATGCTCACTGTAACACATGTTTGTCTTTACTTAGTAACTTTATATGTCATTGTACCATTAGCTTACATATTATTTTGTGTAACTTTCAACTTACTCTAGGTAAGGTTGAATCTCTTGGCAATTGTTAATAATGTACCATTTTGCAATATCAACCTCCTCGCTTGACAATACCACATATGTGGGTGGTGAAATTAAACCAACTTTATTCGTGAAGACATCCAAGCCACTATCCTCTAAGGAATCAAAATTCCTGTCTGGACGGTTAAATGTTGTCTCAATGCCTTCTAAGTGAAGTGAACACCAAGTCAAGCACTCAACAACATAAGCTTCTGCAATGGAGCCTTCTGGAGAAGCTCTATTTCTAACGAATTGTTTTAAGGAGCCTAAGTACCTACAAATAATGATTAATAGTACATGAGAAAAACATGGATAACAACTTAAAAAGTGGTAACTTTTGACTGTACATTATACCTTTCAATAGGATACATCCAACGATATGCAACAGGTCCAGCCATTAATGCCTCTTGAGGTAAGTGGATAGCTAGATGTACCATTACATCAAAGAATGCAGGGGGAAAGATCAACTCCAACTTGCACAAAATAGTGACAATGTCACTTTGCATCTTTCGTATATCTTCAACATTCAAAATGCGTCGACACAACCTCTCAAAAAAGTTCCCAAGCTCAGCTATGGCGAGGGTGACCTCCCTTGGCAATAAGCCACGAATGCCCACAGGTAATAGCCTCTGAAGTAAAACATGGCAATCATGACTCTTCATACCTGAAAGCTTTGAGTTTGAGTTGTCCACACACCTACCTATGTGTGACGCATAGCCATCAGGTAATCTAACATTCCTTAGGAATTGACAAAACAATCTTCTCTCACTCGTACTTAATGTATAGCTTGCACATGGCATCAAGTATTTGCCATCAGCCCGTTTTACTAAATGTAGCTCCTTTCGTATACCAAGTTCCTCTAGATCAAGTCTAGCTTTATAAGTATCTTTTGTTTTTCCCTCAGTCCTAAGCACTGTGTTAACAACATTCTCACAATATTCTTCTCAATATGCATCACATCCAAATTATGTCTAATTATTAACTTTGACCAATATGGCAACTGGAAGAATATCGACTTTTTAGTCCAATTGAATGGACCAACATTATGGACTCTTCTAGCTTTCCCGGATGCTTTCCCATTCCTATGTCTACTACTGATTGTAACTGGTGGAGAATATCTTCACCAGAATATAGATCAGGAGCCTCACGAGTATCATGCATTCCATCAAACTTGTAGCTACGTCTCCACCTATGATCAATTGGTAACCACATTCTATGCCCAACATACCCAATCTTGTTATTAAGCCTTATCGATGGTGTTTGATCTTCACATACAGGGCAAGCACTGTATCCCTTTGTGCTCCATCCAGACAAATTCCCATATGCTGGAAAGTCATTAATGGTCCACAATAATGCGGCATGCATCTTGAATGAAGACTTTGAGTATGCATCATAAGTCCACAACCCATTATTCCATAGATCCTTCAACTCATCAATTAAAGGTTGCATATAGATGTCGATCTCTTTCCCAGGTGCTTTAGGCCCTGGGATTAATAGTGTCATCATCATATATTCTCTCTTCATGCACATCCAAGGAGGTAAATTATATGTGAGAAGCAACACGGGCCACATGCTATATGATTGGCTCATATTACCAAAAGGATTGAATCCATCACTAGCAAGCCCTAATCTCACATTACGACAATCCTTTGCAAATTCTGGATGTTCATTATCAAACTTTACCCATGACAACCCATCTGCTGGATGACCCATAAGGTTTTCTTGTCTCTTGTGTTCTTCTTTATGCCAACGCATTTTTTGAGCATTTCTAGGATTCATGAAAAGGCGTTGTAACCTTGGTTTCACAGGAAAGTATCGCAAAACCTTATGAGGAATAGGCATTTTAGAACCAGTGGACACTTTATATCTGGATGTACCACAAGTGGGACAATGTGTAAGATTCTTGTTATCACCCCAAAATAGACAACAGTCATATTTACATGCATGAATATTATGGCAACCCATGCCCAACCCTCTCAAGTATTTGTTTGCGTAATAGTAAGACTTCGGAAGAGACTCTCCATTAGGTATAACATCACGTAAAAGTTGTAGCAACATGTCGAAAGACTTGTTGCTCCACTTATTGTATACCTTTAAGTGAAGAAGCTTCACTATAAATGAGAATTTAGAAATCTTACACCCTGGATAAAGCTCTTGGTGTGAGTCAGCTCTTAACCCATCTAAATAGTCAACTGGAATGTCGAAGCCATCATCAGGGGTTGAGCTTTCATCCTGATTGTCAACAAATGCCCCTAAGTCTTCAAGCATCTCGTGGAGCCCATCGGTATCATTACCACCTGTCCCATTGTTCTCCTCCATAATGGGTCTCATGTCACATTCTCTGTGACGAATTCGACCTCGATGTCTAGTAGGCAACTCAATAGTTGGCTCCTCACCATGATATATCCAACACTGGTAGTTTACATCTATCCCATCTACAAGCAAGTGTGCTCTAATCACATTCACTGTTTGTGAAATGTCATTTAAACATTTCCTACATGGACAACTTAAACTTGCGTGCACACCATACTTTAAGCGTAAGTATGCAACAAAAAAGTCAACACCTCTTTCGTACTCTTCACTTTCAATGTCATAATTCATCCAACTCTTGTCCATTTTTTCTGACATAATTGGAAGAAAATAAAAGTGTAAGATCCAATTGAACTAGTTAATACATCTCATATGACATAATCACAAAATTAGTAAACACATATCATATCACATCATCATATTGATCACCATTAATAGCAGCATGTTCACCACATTGGTCCTAATGTTATTTCCTCTACCCTCAATCTTAGAAAACATTTTAGGAATCTTAGTAAACATTACTTTACACTATTCAAAGTATGGAAATTTTAATCACATGGCAAAATATAATTTTTTTAATCCTTATGTTTATTTTTATTCTAATAATCCTTTATACGCATTGTTTAATGATATTACTTTATTGCAATATGCTTGTTATTATCAATGACACTTGAAATTTATAGTTGCATAAATGATGATATCTCTTTCTTTCCCTTTTCTTTGTAATTTAGTTAATCTTATTATATTTGTTTATAATTCATCTATCTTACATTAGCATCGCCTATAAGTTAAGCACTGATTATTTCTTCATTCAATTATCAAATTAACATCTCATACTATTATAAACATTGATTTAATGTCAAGCAACACTTCATACATTAAAATACTTGATTATGTACACCTACCCTTTCATAATCGAATTGGCATACTCATTATGGAGTCATTGTCTCAATTTTATGCCAATATTAAAAATAATTCATGCCATGAACAAATGGATTCCTTGAAATTCTTAATCAACACATTTTATTTCCAAAATAAGTGCAAGTGATACACTGGTTGTCTATAAATTAAAAAAATAATTTGGGAAATAGAATTTATTAGTAATCCTAATGAACTTTAAATATTTAATTATTCATATTACATTGCATTTAAGAGGAAAATATATTCACTTATATATACACGTCAAAATCCTCTCAAATAAAGCCAATTAGTAATTAGATTAATTCTCAAAATTTCATTAAGTAAGAAACTTTTAAATTATTATAAAATGGTATTACGTGGTATTTAAATCTTGAAGCCTTTATTCATAAATGTAAATATAAGCTCTTTAATCTAAAATGGTACTAAAAAAGTAAAAAAAGTAAAATTAATTTAATGACATCATGAAATAAATATAAATAAAACTCACGTATTGCTGGATTTTTTTAGTAATTTTTAAAATCACTCTTATTCTTGAACAAAATGGCATAGCTTGAAAATAACCAACACTCGATTATCATAAGTATAGAAAATATATACACATACTTGTTATTCGATTCAAATTTTGATTTATATTGATAGAGGTCTTAAAATTCAAAACTTCTACAGAAAAATAAAACTAAAAAATAATAAAATTTTGTATAACAATATCAAAATCATTTAATTTCTTTTTGTTTCTAAAAATAAAAAGAGTAACATCAAATTTTGAAAAGATACTTTAAGGGGGGAAAAAAGAAAAGAAAATAAACACACATACAATCAGCCAATATTAAATGGAAAGAGCAAAAATCTTAGAAAAGTGAAAGCCAATTTCATTCTTTACAATTTTGGTAGAAATTGAATGGAGATAAAATGCATTTGATAGTTGGAATGCATATATATTATTGTGAACTCAGAGTAACCGAAAATATTCATTATTGCTGGTTGGTTTTACGCGATTCCTTAAAAAAGTGGAGCTGAAGTTTGAATAGAAAAGGAGGGGAAGAAACACTATATGTAAGGAAATGTTTCCCTTTTATATTAACTTCGAATGGCTTGTTTGCTAATGGACATGCTTATAAAAAATGTGTGGAGGGATGGGAGTTCTAAAAGAAAATTATTACAACTATTATAAACAATGGAGTAAAATACAAAGATTTGGTTTAATAATAATGTAATAGGTAGCTAATCCTTAAATAAATAATGATAGTAATATATATATATATTTTATAAAATCATTTATATGATTAAATAAATAATTGATCATGAGATTTTTTTTTCCTTGGTGTATGTTTGATCATGAGAGGTGCAGGCATTGAATGTGATGGAAATCCCTTGACATTTGCTAAGTGTTTTATAATCATATAAATAGAATAAATTATTCGGACTAGAACAATACATATAATCTTTAGCTTGTCAATCATATCTTTTTGAAATATGATCTACTAATCTTGAAAGTGATATTCTAGTTATATTGTAATCCCCCTAATTTTTCGTAACATGATTATAACAAATACTAAAAATGTAATATAGAATTATTTAGAATAATTGAAACAAGTAGTAAAAATCACTTCAAATTTTTTTTTATTTAAAAATGTTAAAGTGCAAATGAATTTGATTATAATTAGAAAGATTAAAATCGTTTCCAATAAAAATTTTGAAATTACAAACTGAATTTCTATGATATCAAATAATATAAAACGACAATAAAGCAACCGTTAATATAAAGTTACTAAATTCTTTTTCCTTAAGTTCAATACTTAGAAAATAAATCCTACGCTTAATAAAATAATAGCATTCAAGCTATTATTAATCTATTAATAATATCGAGTAGTCCTAGATAAAAAATATATTGCTAATAACAAATTAATATAAATGAGCTCCTATACAATAAAACATAACGTTTGATAAAACGATCAATAGTCCAATAAACAAATCATAGTTAACCTTAATTTTAAATCACAATAACAGTTGATTAATTTTAAGAACCTGCAAGATATAAAAATATAGACTAACGATAAATTACTAAGAATTACGAAAGACACGATAAGATCACAAATAGATTGATATCTAAGAATCTAGATCGTAAATGAATATTTAAATTACACTAATATTCTAATAAAACCTTTTAGAAATTAAAATCTTGAATTGTCAACGTAATCTTTAATAATTTTCACAACTAGAAATGAACAAATTGGCAAAAGTGAAACTAATATATTAAATATAAGATTCAACAAAATCTTAAAATAGACCTATGAGATATAATAAGCTCATTCGTAGCTTGAAAAACCCGAATAAAAATTTCTTTAATCCTAATAGATACAAAAAAAAAAACGAGATTTTGTATCTTGAACTGATAATTCAAGATATATTTAGAAGTATCTCTAAGTTTCAAAACCGATAAAATAGTTTAATAACAAAACTTATTAGTAAAAACAATAATCCAAAGATGGACTACTAGGATTACAAATACACGGTAGATACTAATTCAGATCACCAATTACCAATCTAGATATAGAATAAAAAATTTCAAACTCATTGTTATACTTGTTAGAACATTCTGAATTTATTAATACTTAGTTCCTAAATTAATTTATTAAAATTGAAAAACATAATTGTGCACGTTAAAATACTAAAAATGATTAATTGTGAAAACTCAAAACTAAAAATTTGTACGGATAAACAACTTAAAGTTTCGTAGTAATTTAGGAAAATTCTATTTCAATAAAACTCATTCGTAACAATTATAGATATATATTTATAAATTAGTATTGATTAAATTATTTTAGTTAATTATTAATTAAACAATAATAATAATAATAATAATAATAATAATAATAATAATAATAAATGATGAAAACAATGGCAATTGGAAATCAGAGGAGAAAATTCACGATTGAAAACAGAGCATCATGGAACAGAGGAGTCTTCACCTTGATAAAAACAGAGCCGCCGCTGCAGCGCAAAAACCAACTCACAGTGAATTGGAGAATTTTTGGTTGAGGATGCTGCAGTGGAATGGAGAATACAGTACATTAATCTACGCTGGAAGAAGTTGAGGCCGCTGTAGCTCTTTTCTCCACGAATAGCAGCACGATCAGCGGCAATTTGAAGTTCCAGCTGCAGACCATAGTCTTCACGTTGGAATTCCACGCACAAAGGACGACAACAAGTTGGAATTAATTCACGGCAGCAAATTGAAGTCAACAAGCCGCAAATTTCTTCACGCTGGAACAGAGGTAGATCCTTCACGATACAGAAGAGTTTTCTCGACTGCAGCAACTAATGTATCACGTCTAAATTAATCCAATTTAATCTCTCAAAATTCAACTTGAAAAAGGACTCCTCAACCAATCTATAAACTACACCTATAAACCCTCATTACATACAAGGAAATGCAGCATAAATTCAAGAGAAAAACAGCTGTAATGGGAACTTGAATTTCCACCGTGAAAGATACAGCAGGAGCCAATTCAACGAAGGAACTACAACTCTGTTTTAGAAAATTCAAAGACTTAGTTGAGTTGAAATGTTTGACTAAATGAGCACCAATTAAAAGCCCCTATATGTCCACTACAAACACCATTTATTAGCTAAAAACCAATAAAGCAAATCTGATCACAAAACTATATAAACAAAGGTGGAAAATGTCAACAAAAACTGCAGCAGAAATTCCAAAATTCAACTTCAGATTTTGACTTGGTTTGATCCGATTTTTGTACAATTCAAGCCCTTATTTTACACACATAAATGGCATTTATTAGCTACCAAACAAACACAATTAATTTCCCTTGAAAACAACCACAAATTCCATACAAATTCGTCCAAAAATCGTTCTCAAATTTGCACCATAATTCTTACCCGAGAACAATAGCTGGAACATGATCTATAAGTCCTTCATTTGCTCTGATTTTCTCAGCCAAATTGTACTACAAATACACCAAATAAACCACTATTTTAATAGCCTTAGTTTAGTAGCAAACAAGCCCCATGAATATCTTTTAAACAACTACAAAAATCTGTCAAAACACAAGTTAAATTCGTATCCAAAATTCCAGCTGCAAATGTGAGTTATTCCTAAGCCCAAAACACTCTCCTTACCCTCCTAAACTTAGCCTAACCTTAATACATATATAATGCCTTAAGTTAGATACTAAAATAGCTCAAAATCTCCCCAAACACAATTTAAAAACCCTCTCAAAACAGCCACTACGAATTTACACTACTCCTCTTCCTTGCCCACTTGTTCAAACTTATTTCAACACTCCAAAACAAAGTGTATCTCCTATTTATATCCTATAACACTATCCAAGCATCAATACTCATTAACCACAATCAAAACCCCACTTTAGCTACTCCAAACAATAACAAGGAACCAACTTAAGCTAGAACTCAAGCTCAACAAGGTAAGAAAATTTAGCTGAAATAGTTAGCTTATAATTTAGCTAGAAACTCACTAATCAACCTTTGATATAGGTTTGATTTTTTTTTTAAGGAAGGGAGAAAGGAATCCTTTTCTACTTTAAGCCAAGGTAAATCCTAAACTATCAACCTATCTTTGTTATATGTGTGTATATATATTAAGTTGAAATGTCTAGCATTAGAGGAAAATTATGTGATTAGGAGAAATGATTATTCCAAGCAGGAATTCAAGTAGAGGAGTTCTTGTTGTATTAGAAATACTTGAATGTTGATGGCTAAGAAGAATATCGACTTATAAATGTTATAAACTCAGGAATAGTAAATTCAGATCTAGGAAGAAATAAACCAAAACCATGCTCAAATTTCATCTAAACTAGTTTTAATTCATATCTAATGCCCTTAGGACTTTATATGAACATAAAACTTGATAAAACAAGCTTCAAAAGCATGATTAGGAGCTTTTACATTACAAGAAAAATAATGAACAATTCATAGAAATTATATATATTAATAATATTACAAATTATGAGTGAACTAAAGAAATAGATAAGAGGATTAGATGATGGTTTAAGTTATATGGTTGAACAAAGGATGATACATAATTACTTAGGATTATAGAAGCATCAACTTGAAAGTTAGGATTCTAAACTTTAGGAAACTAGGAACCAAAAGAAATCAAATAAAGAAAAATGTTTAAAAGTTCAAATAAACTGTATTGATATATTTGTTATAAACCAAAAACGACCTTATCAATGAATTGTACTCGGAAAATACTAGAAAAACAATTATTCATTCGTCAAAAACGGATTAGAAATAAGTTAGATATGATTAAAACACGCTTTAATTACAATTGTTAGGATTCACTTGAAATCTATGCAAGTGTTTCATAAATTTAAAAATTTTACAAATCTCTTCTCTTGAAAAATAATTTCACTACTAGAAAGTACTCTTCGGGTACTATCAAATCAACTATTTATACAATGAAAATGGATTCAAAACAAACAAGAAATCACAAACTAGAAAATCATACAATTTACACTCTTAATAAACCAACCTCAAATTTTACTATTGTCCCTATAAGTATGACTATAACTATTGCTATTAATATTACGATTGAGTATAGTATTCAGTATTGTCGATACCTTCATTACGAGTCATGAATGATTATTAATACTGTTATTTTCACATTAATGTTACTATATTTATATTATCATCGATACTATTATTTTGTCACTAATAGTATGAAGATGATTGTTATTATTATACCTGTATTTATTACTAATATTGATATTAACATTTCAAAACTAATATTAATGATAATATTGTAGTATTAAACTTAGCTTGTTTTGCAATAAGAATAAAACTGAAGTATAATAGAAATTTGATATATCTATATATGATTTTTATAACTTTTGAAAGATATAGATACTAAAACATACCCTTAAATAAATAAAAATACCAATTTGAGAGACAGATAAGGTTGACGGGTAAAGAATTAATAAATAAAAATCTTTTATTAAAAGTAGTAGAATTTAAGAACAGACAAACCCCTTGAATAAAAATATAGATGGCAATTAATAAAAACTATATCAAACACCAATATGGGATATTAGGTATCTAAAATGACTTAATTAAATTATTTAACAATGCAATAATTAAAGTAACGGGTTTAGTCTAATATTCGGCGATTAGAATCAGCGCCTTTAATTATAGGAAGACTTCTCTTATAGAAACGATTCGATAATGAATCCTTGTTATTTTTCTTTCATAGGAAAATAGATCAATTTCTAGATTATCGATAGCTTATACAACAACTTAGCGAGGACCCCAGGTGAGTTACTTGACTTTATCACATTGTTTATGCTTGTAATGTAGTTGCACTTGTAATAATATATATATTCAATTGATATGCATGCGGGATTGGGAGTACTACATGATGCGTGGTGTATGATTGAATGGCAAATTATCATAATATAAGTGATAATCATATTTTATGATAAATATTGTATGAGATATGTTGATGATTGTCTGTAAATTGTATGATCGCCTTAAACTTGATTAACAACTGTCGGTACTATAAATGAAGCGGACATGCATTGCACGATTTGCATAAACTGCATATGGAGATGTGGCAGCCTACTACGTGTTAGTATTTCGGTTCTCTGGTAATACTTGGTTTTTCTAGGCAAGAGGCTATTAGTTCTACGCAAGCCTACCTTTGTTCCGTCGGTTCCATGGGAACTAATTGGAAAATGAAGGACGCCGCCCATGGTATCGCGTGAAATGACTAACACTTAATGGAGTCTCTTTGTTCCAAAAGGAAATTGAGTGAAGAAACTATACTCATAAAGTAAAGAATAAAATGAGTGTTGTTATTCCTATGGTTCTTTGTTTCTCCTGGGTAGGTGGGCCTTAGATCGGTTCCTTCAACCCCTATGAAGAGGGCGTAAATCTTCATCCTGCTTTGGATTCTAGATCATCCAAGCTTGTAATGTGCATATGATTGATTGTTGCATTACATATGATTGATAATTATACTTGGTTGCTATTGTTGATGTGTGGTCTGGTCAGATTATCTCACTGAGCCCGTGGTTCGCTCACCCCCCCAACAGTTTTTGTGGAGGATTATTACTAGTTCGGATTGGGCTAGGAATGTGTGAAGAGAGCTTCTCCAACGAACTCTATTGAAGATAGAGATATAGGATATGGAAACTTAGAATGTAAATTAAATGAATTTTGAATTTTGTATGTTGAAGTTTGGAAACCCAATTTCACTATTTGGTGGGGGATACCAATTCTTTGCGATCTTAGTGGAAATTGGAAAATCGGATTCCATAGTTGAAATACTGTAATATATTATATCATTTGTATGATAAACATTTATAAATGAATAGAGTCTTGTATACTCTGACATACAAGACGGCTCTCATGTTACGGGTGCACACGTATATGATGCTTTAGATAAATCCTGTTAGGCCCCCATATTAGAGTCGTGACATATATTTTTTTCTTTTAGTAGTACATAAAACAAATAAACTCTTATTTAATGACAAGCTAGTTAAAATCCATCTATCTTTTCACATCACATTAAAAACATGAGCATAACTTGAAGGCAAAATGAAGATACAGCCACAAACACATTTAGAGCTAAACTAATAGTTGCTTACTTGAAAATCAAATGCAACCTTCTCCAAAGCTACCTTCTCAAATAATTCCCCAAAATCCTCTTTGCTCTGTTGAAAAAAGGCATTTCAACATATTATAACAAGAACAACTAAGGTAACTGCATGCTCAAAAATTTGAAAACCAAACCCACTCCCATCAGCAAAAAAACAATTAATAATAATAACAATAATAATTGGGACAACATGATACACAGTTGTGATAGGAATAAATTTGGTTTTATTATAACTTAGTTAACTATGACTTGTAATCAAATTTATATATTTGTAACGTTGATATGAATGAATTACAAACAAAAATGCAAACATCATTTGTCAACATAAATTGCCTAAGCTAATGCCAATTCAAAACAATCATGTTACTCAATCAAAGGGAAAAATAATGCTAAAAAAATTAAAGGGAAAAATATTAATGAAATTAACAGATTCCAATCAATCAACGCAATTTGCCTGATGAAGTTGGTTGAGGTAAATCCTGTTTCACTAAAAATTTTATGAAAATGATTGGAGTTGTTTATTTTCGCTTACGATCTTTTTATTTCTTATCTTTCAATTATACTAGTGCAATGACATGATAACCGTCCCAGCATGCAAAGGAAATTAGGCCCATATGGTCTTCTTATTTCATCTTTTTATGTTCTTATCTTTGAATTGACTTACGATCTTTTAAGAGGATTGATCTATATAAATAAAAGATGTAATTTCATATCATGTAAATTTGACTTCTATACCTGGTATAAATTTTTAAAATTTATAATGTACTTACACCTTTGTTTGTCCAATTCCTAGAACCCTATTTTAAAAAAATTTCCTATATCTAGATAGCCCCACGAAAACTAAAAACAGAGCTGTAATTTTGCTCAATCCATTCTTGCAAAATCAACTTGACCAAACAAAACACTTACATATCAACACAACATTTCCAGGAAATTTCCATCCGATTATTAGGTCAAAACTGAAACATCATTCTAGGCCTAAAAAGAAATAGGAAAATTATTTACCAAAATAACCCATCAAACTCATATCTTGAAAATGAGTTGGACAAATAAAAAAGTTTATGGTCTATTTCCATGATTATGGCTTATTTTAATAACTAATATCAAAACGAAATTTATCTTTCCAGAAAAAAAAAAAAAGAATCCGTAGTCTATCAAAAACGTTAATATTGTGGAAAACCTGACCGGCGTCAGCTTGTGCAATAGGCCATATTATGTGCACCTTATAAATTTAATTCTAAGCAGAAATATGAAGCTTACAACAAAGAAGATGAATTTAAAGTAAACAAACTTCAAGACCTTCCTGATGATCGTTGAGGAATGGAAAAAGAAAGATGTCGGATGGATTTTTCTCTATAAAAATCATTATTAGAAAGTAGTGCCGTGTTGCTCTATTCTTGGGTTCGATGACATGATAACTTAACCTTAGATGATTATAAAAAAACTTAAAGGAAAACGGGGGTCGAAGGTTAGAATTTGAAGGGGTCGGAGCTAATCTCATAGGATCTGTTTTGATCATCATAGCAAGTGAGATATAATATAATATAATATATATAATTCCCGATAAGTCAATAGGATTCTTTCAAAGGGACTACCTTAAGGTTACCTTCTTCAGTGTTTTTATGATTAAAAACGAAAGAAGATATGTAACCATAAGCACTTTATAATGTGTTGGTGAGATAACCTGAAAATGGCCTTTCAATTCATCATAAAACCATCTGCAAAGTAAAACAATGTTATTTTCCATCAACATAAACCCTGTAATAAATTAATAAAATAACATCTATTATTTGACCATCAAGAAGCATATTGAAAATAAAAATTGTTCAAATCAACACAAGAGAATGGATTCAAAGCATGATAGTTTAAATTGGATATAAGTGTTGACAAGAGAATGGATTCAAAGCATGATAGTTTTAATCCATTCGTATCATGGTACTTTTTGCTACGAGCCATCTTGAGCTTTAATATTCATGTTCAAGCTTCATTTATTCCATTGAAAAAGACCCAAACAGGGATGGAGGACAAAAAAAAAAAATCTCATCCACCAAATTCACTTGATTTATGCTATTTAAGGCCAAAAAGTCCATGTGGGTGCTCCCTCTTAAGCATGATTCTTCGACTCAAGGGTAAGGAGTTCTTTATTGTCTCTCCATGAGAACACCCAAAATTAGAAAAATGCAATTTTTGTAAGAAAACATAAAATGAAAAAAAGAAGATTTTTTTTTCTCCAACCCAATCATGAACATGATAAACAACAGAGGGGGAAAAAAGGAAACAAAAAAGAAGTTCTTTATGAATTTTTCTTCCACAAAAGGAAAAAAAGTACCATGTGGTGTCTAAGATCATAAAGAAGGGAGAAGGAGAAATACCTGCAACTCCAACTGTGTGTTTGAATATTATATTGAGTGAAGGGGGAGAACCAAATTCAGTGATCTGTTCATTCAAATTTAATCACTACCATCATATTATAAATATAAAATATGTCAATACCAACATATCTATATCTATACATCATCATAGGTTTACAAACAAATGAAATAATTAGCAAGTTTTGCATCATAAGAGATTTATAAATAACAAAATTAACAAATTGCTACAATTTGAGCTATCAGATTCCTAAGTTGTGCATATTAAATATTTATCAGTCCAATTTTGTCAGAAATCATGCTCTACAAGTTGCAGTCTTAAAAACTTGTTTTAAGGAACACTTTCCATGCAATTTTTGCAATTACACTTCTTCATCTGTTTTGGCTTATTTGCAAACAATTAAAAGAAAATTAACACACCTCCAGCACTTGCTTATCATATTCTATTACTATTGAAAATATATCAATAAAGATAAAGAAGACAAATATATATCTACGTATGTATATGTATCTTCTTCATCTAACCAAGATGATATTTCCTAGTACAATCAAATTTATATATTCGATATTTAGTATATCATCATAAGATAGATATGAGATATATTTAGCAACTTGCTGGACTCCTGAATGGACTTTAGTTCATTACAACTTGTTCTACAATTTTATGCATGCTTAACTTGGTTATATATAAGGGTGCTAGCCATTCAACTTTAACATGCTAAGGAGTTTGGCACATATGGTTGATTTGAATTAAAACACTTGGCTATGACAATAGCTTTCATTTGACTTGGCATCCTTTAGTCACTAAAGTAACAATTCAAAATCTGTTGTTCAAGATTTGCCACATCAGATTGTGTTCAAATGTCAAAACTAAATAGCTTTTGTGACTAAATAAAGACTTTCATGCAACTAACATGAAAATATAATTTAACTGGACAAAGAACATCAACTACCAATTGAAGAATATAAAAAAAATCCACATTTAATCCACGGTGACAGCTGCATAAAAGATGATTGGAAATGTTTCTTCTATCCATGGTAACTAATCAAAGAAAGGCAGCTTAATTAAGCGACCAAAATCTTCTTAGTCATGGTAAATGTTTGATTTTGCACTAGAATTTGTTCCTTATCTCAACTACAAAGTTAGTTTATATTAGACAAAAAAAAAAGACAAAAGAAAAGGAAATTTGCTATGGTAGCTTAAGGTTTACTATAACTCTTGGTTTGGTGGTTGCTGCAATTTCAATTTAGTGCAAAAACTTCATGACAAAATCTGACCCTGCAAATGGAAGAGACTCAGCTACTAGAAATGGGAATGGAAGAGACTTAAATTATACATGCCAAAATTTTCAAGTGACATCCTCCACTAAAAGGGCATAAAATTTATCATCGAATATATAAACCTACACTAAATGAGAATGAATGAATAAACTGCAACTTGTATTCCTTACTTATGAAATGCCAAAACTTATCTTCAAGAACTTCCTTTATACAAGTGGCTAAATGTCTAATTCTACAATCATGAAAAGGGACTATTGTTCCAATTAAGTCATTTAATTTGAAATTTGATCCTTTTTAGCAATTCATGCATAAATGACCCAAAATCATGCAATTGACCATTTTATAATGGAATTTCACAATATATGTGCTATTATATGCATAAATGTGTGTTAAAAGTGGGGATAAATTTGTACTTCTACACATTTTTCAATAGTTTTGGCGCAGTTAACAACAGAGCTTTCAAGCTTAAAAAGCACAAGTAGGTTAGTTTAACATAAATAGCATCAATAGAAATGAAGCCTTAATTAAATTTAAGAATTTCAACAGCTAGTTTGTCCTGCCATTAAAGAAAAATATTTAAGCATCTAAGGGCAAACTAAGAATAATACGTACATAATGAAAAGGTACGAACTATTCTTAAAAAAAAAAAAAAAGTCGTTCCAAAATGTAAAACTAGAAGCCAGAATGAACAAATATATTTTAACATATCTTTCCTAATTTGCTAGAGAAGATCAATGTTGGCATCTTAAAATGGAAATGTAAACTATGTCAAGTGGTATAATATAAAGGATGGTATAAAATCATTTTATTCCAATAAATTGCAAAATTAAATCCGACCACTTTCCCCTTCATACAAGCCCCATGTTAAGTATTTAGATCAACACATCCCCTAATATGAGAAAAAAACCATGTAGGTTTCTGCAAGAGAGATAAAACTCCAAATACAACTAAAAAAATCTCAATCTTCAAACATAATTATGTAAATCCCCATAGATAACGATTAACACAACTAAGTTTAAATCTTGATCCATATCAAGAATCTACTAATCCTTAAACATAAAACTAATACGAAAAACATTTTACCAAAACAATACAAAAAACATAACTTGTTGGAACCATGCCACATAAACATTTTACCGAAACTTCAAACAAAATTTGGAACGAAAACCAAAACTAAAATCATTATGAGCCAAAACATCAAAGCAAATACTGACATGAAGTCATGCTTTTCTTTCTACAAACAAGATTATGCCACACATAAACACGATGAAAAACCAAGGAAGAGTAACATACCACGATATTTAACTCACAAGGAAAGAATGCCGAGAGACCACTATTGCTTTGAGAAGATTCTAATTGCATAGACAGAGCAATTTAGGAAAAAATTTACACAGCTATAAAGCTTAAGGATATAAATAATGAATACAATGAAAAGAATTTACTGAGGCTTAACGATATTTAACCCTAACCGTTTGTCTCTGAAAGACCGAAATAAAAAACCCTCTTCAACACTCGTGACTCTCACCTGAGAGGGACTTCGCGCACCTTCAAGAAGACAGAGGATCAACTTTAAACCCCATGATTGACTATCACAAATATATATATATATATATAATGTACATAACACAAACAAAAATACTATCATCAGTTGATATAACTAACAAAAAACGTAGATTCAATGAGTAATTTACCAAAAACCTGCTTTTTATCATTACGAAATACGAACACATGCAAATGAACTATGACCATATCTCGATCACAAACAGAATCACAAGCATAAAAATACTCAATGATACAACAAGTGTATATGGAGAGACAGAGGGGGGAGGAGAGACAGAGAGAAAGAGACATACCAGAATAGACAATGAAAACCAATTTTGGATTGAAGGCGTGCTTGCTATCACAGAAAGAAACGTACACTATGTTAGAGAGAGAGAGAGAGAGAGAGAGAGAGAGAGAGAGAGGTACCTGCAATATTTTGATTCAGAAACTTTGTGATCTAAGAGGGTTTCGGCATTGCATGCATCTGGAAAGAAAAATCTGTCCTTGTATTTGACATTGATTTGACAGCTCTGCGTAAAAATTATGGCGGAGTTAATGATATGTTTATTGGTTTTTTTAACAATACGAAAAAGAAGGCTAGTCAAGATATATAAACGGAAAAAAAAATTTAAAAAAAAAAATCCACAACAAAGTTGTCTTGATCATTTCACTTAATAAAAAGCAAAAAAATTAAAATAACAGGCTGGTATGTTCATTTTATTTCATTTATATTTTTTTTTACAAATATGATTGGTCACGTTTACAAAAAAAAAAGAGTTACGATCAAATCATAAGCCCACAAAATCTAAAATTGTTTACAAACGTCACCAATTTCATATTTAAACTAACGTTTAATTAACGTGACTAAATGATAATGAAAGGATAACATTTGCAAAATATGCAAACGTGGCCATACATAAAAATTCTTGTAGTGGAATGATATCTGAACTTTGACAAGATATGCAATTAGGTACGTGAACTTTGAAATTGATTAATTTAGTATTTAAAAAACTTTAAAATTAATGAATTTAGTCCCCAAAAGAATTTGATCAATGTACTATTGGCATGCACAAATAGTTCTTTTAGGTATTAAATTGATCAATTTAAAAGTTAATCAATTTAATAGTTAATGTAATAAATTGATTAATTTTAAAATTATGTACCTAATTGCATATTTTGTCAATGTTTATATATCATTTCATGACATTAACCCTAAATTTTTATAGTTTGTATTGATGGAATACATAGAAAATTTTAAATACATAGAAAATTTCTCATTATGTTACAAAGTACCAAAGCCATTAAATTTAGGTTTTCTTTCTACGGTTACATTTTTTGGACTGGATGACCCAGTTGGGCAGTCCTTTTGGTCTCATAGTCATTCAAGGAAAGCAAATCGTCGTAGATTACTCCTAATTTTATGTTTAAGGGGTTAACAATGGTTGTTGATGGATCCATGTGAGGGGTTGTGAAGAAGTAACATGGTTTAGGTCAAAATTGAAGGGCATTTTGTGATGTAGTCGGTTCATTTCACTAGTCAGGATTTTATTTATAGTTGTTCAGGTGAGGAATTTACCGTATTTTGTTGGTATCACATTCCTTTAGCTATAGAAGTATAGGATTTGTTATGGTTTTTGTCTATTAAACATTGTGGAGTGTTCCCTAAAGTTTTGTAAAATGATGGTTAGCTAAATGAGTGTTGGTAGCTATGTTAGTGGTGTATACGGTTGTTGTAGCAATGGTGGCTTGGATTTGTTAGTGGTACTTGGTGTTGTGTCGATAGTCCCTCTTAATAGGTTAAAATTTTTATTTATTTTTTAATTACTATGGATGTTGTTAGTGTTAGTGATATTTAAAATTATATTATGGGTTTATCATGGATGAAGAGCAGAAAAATTATGGTAATGGATGTTATTCCAGCGATGTCTGAAATCATGGAACATAAACTTTTTAGTCCCAATCATTAAGAATGGAGTAAGATGATTAGGAAATATCTGAAAGGTATTTCTAAGGATAACCATCTTATTGGTAGTCCACTAACCAATGTTACTAGTAAAGATTGATAGAGAGATGATGATGAGTTATTATTATAGACCTGAATTCTATTGATAGTGAGGTAGTTTAATTAATCATCGTAAGCATGTGAGAGACTTGGTGGAATATTTAGAATTCTTATATTTAGGTAAAAGAAAATTCTCCCATAGTTATAAGTTTATAAAGGGTTTTATCATCTTAGAAATAACGATTAGTCTCCTCAAACATATTTTATGAATTTTAAAAAGATTTATGAGGAGTTAAATATATTGCTACTGTCCAATATTAATATTAGAGTAGTAACCACAATGGAAGAAGATGGCAATTATGAGCTTTTTAGCTAGTCTTATCCTCACTTTTCGATTACTAAATCTCAAATCTTATCATGTACTGATAGAACTTACATGAGGTATTCTATAGGGCTCTTTGCATACATACTTATACTTTAATTATCTCTTCCACTTCAATCTCTAATGCACTTGTCATTTGATTAAATGGATCTCGAGTCGCTAAGTCCTCTTATTAGAATTATAATAGTTAAAATAATAGAAGTCAAGATTCAAAGGGAGTTAAATCTTATAATTGTCACAAGCATGGCCACACCAATTGGACTTGGTAGGAATTGCTTAATAAATTTCAAAAAGTCTCATTCAACTCATATTACAACAACAACTATTACTTTTGGTCCATCACTCAAGCAAATTGTTGCACTATTTCATAGATGGGTTTGCTAAGTACTATCAATATTAAGAAACATTGAAAATTCATCTCAATTAATAAGGTAATCAAGATAACTTGCATCTTTCCTTTCACTTCACAATAGGTCATTGACTTAAGTGCCACTTATGGATAATTCAGTCTTTCGACACTTTTAAGTCACATACCTTATCTTCCTTTGTTACTTTAGCAGATGGATCTATATCACCTATCCTTAAATATGGCACTATTCACATCCTACTCCATTAATTGCCCTAATTTTTGTTTTAAGTCTACAAAAATTTTCTTTTACTTTAATGTCAATAAGTCAAATTACTTGTGACTTAAGTTGTTGTGTCTCGATCTTTCTTGATTATTGTTTGTTTCAAGATCTTAGAACGAAAAGGATTATTGATAAGGGAATGCTTTAGGAGGTCTTTATGTTTTGGATACCTAGGTGGATGTCCTTAGGCCCATTCTATGCTTGACTATCTTAACTCCTCTTGAAGCTCATTATCAATTCATGTAAGGACCCGCTATCCCCCTATAGTTAAAATAGGTGATAACAGTTCCCTAACCACATATAACCTGTAGAATTATATGTAAGGTTGTCCAAAATGAAGTGTTTGAGTAATTGTTTGCCTAATTCTATAAGGATCAACATATATCAAATCACAGGTTTTTAAGACTAGCAAAACATAACTTTACTATTAATATATATATATATATATATATCACAAGAGATACAACCTCAGTCATACATAGTTAAGTACATAAATATATTACAACCAAAGGCTTCTTACAAGCCTTAACAAAATCACAAAACATAACTCAAACTGAAACTTAAATTACATTAACAACAAAAGAGTTCACATCCAGTCTATTACAAAGATAGGGTTCCATCAAGTCCATGGTTATCTCTAATCCTTCAAGTCATCAAGAAGATCTTCAAATTCGGTTCCACACTCCATGCTTGCATAAAACTCATCGGAGTCATCTCCTAAAATATTTAAAATATGAGCCAAAGGCCCAGTACACAAGTAACGATTACAAATGCAAAGTGAGTCACACGTTCTTAAGATGAATGCAAAATGTAACAACCAATTATTTATTATTCAATCTTTAATTAGCCATATAACAAGGGAGTATTCAAACTCCAGACAATAGGGATCTCGTGGGAACCTGAGTAACAATCTTGATGCTCAGGGGGTTGATATAAGTAGCTTGGATACTCATACCATCCTAGATAAATTTACTATAATGATTAAGTAATCTCATCTAGGGTTTCTAGCCGTTACACAACTCTACTTAGACTCAGTCCATAACATGAATCTAGTTCACCATTTCCGTAAACATTGAACTAAACCATGATACTTCCCCTTAAGTTTAAGAAAATGTTACACCGATACAAAATTCCCCATCGATTACTCGCTGAACCACTTATGAAAGTCATATCAAAATGACAAGAGTGGTTTAAGCGCCTAAACACCATGCCCCCAATCTGAGCAAGGTTACCGCTCTCCGAACCAGATTCAACGGTAAAATAGACACTCAACAAACAATTATTAAATTTCTTAATTTAGAATAACTTTAAATAATGCTTATCCTAGCAAAGAAACAAGCAAGTTACCGCGTACCTGAACCCGATAGTGTTTTACTATATTCACTCGAAGAGGAAATAACCGAGGAACCTTTAACTAAAATAAGAATATCAAAACAAATCAATAATTGAACGTAGAATATATATATATATATATATATTACACAATCTTAGGTTAACTATACAAGGAGATTCAATAATCCCAACATATAGTTTTAACATCTAATTCATACATAAAACATGTTTATATAGCTTATAGATTCATTAGAAGACCATATATGAAGTAAAGAATGACAATTGAAGAAGATTGAATTTGACAAACTCAGGGGATACGCGGCCTTTCTACATAGGCAAAATTGAGCAGAACGCCGGCAGCATTGGAATTATATGCCGGCAGTATTAAGCCCGACGTTGAAAAATTTGATTCTGTTCGCATTCAACACTGTCTCTACGTCGGCGGCGTTGAAGCCCTAGTGGCCAGCGTACGATTTGAAAAATAAACACTAACCAATTTTCCTTACAAAGCCGGCAGCGTTTTAAACGGCTTTTAAAAAAATTGGTTATGATCACATTTAACATCACCTCTATGCCAGTGGCATTAAAGTACTAGATGCTGACGTACACTAAAAAACAGACCTATTTGAAAATGTTTTACTTCCCCTGTTTTACACTTCAAAAAAAAAATGTAACATACAACACTTTCAATCATTCTTCAAACACATATTTAACTTCATACACTATCTTTTATCCACATTAACCAATCCTAGTAACTTTAAACGTCAAAACAATACCTTAAACTATTTCATTCACATCAAAATCCTCTCCTCCTCTTTACTTCAACTTCAACTACTCAAATCAACTTCACTTCTCACCAACACCCCTCACAACTTCTTTAACACATAATCAAGTTCACACCATAAACAAACACAACTTAACATATATCAATGCATAAAGTCAATCAACTCAAAAGACATTAACTCATCCTACCATAGATTTTACACCTATATTACAAGAAAGGAAATAAAACAAAGAGATTATACTTGCATTAACTTACATGAAGAGGCTTTGGCTTGGTGAGATTTTTGAATCCAAAAGCTTGATATTGGTTTTTGGTTTAGGGCTTATGGTTGAAGATAGAAGAAAAAGAGAAAGGAAAGAAAAGAGGGAAAATTCTTATGGGAAATGTAGGCTGCCAAAAGAGGCCAAATTTGATCAAATTTGTGACTCATTAATATCCTAAGTTTGACTTGTGAGGCATATAAGACATAGGCTTAAATTTGGCTTAATTTGGAGCTCATTTGTGTTTAATTTAAACTTGAAAAATAGGTTTAACTTAAGAAAATTTCTGTCAACAATTTCTTAGACAATTCAAAAGTTGTTTTGATAAATTTTAAACATAACACATACATATTAATTCATAAAAGACACAAACATTAATTACACTATGCACACATTAATATACATAAAACAATAACATTAATTTCATTACACATAATCACTTACATCAATAATTAACATTAATAAACATAATATATCAAACCTATTTCTACACATGCATTTTCATGAATCAAAATTACTTCAAACTTAATATCTAGAACTAATATTGTATTCACATGCAAATTTTAATTATTGAATGATTTAGATTATTTCACATATACCACATTCCAAAATCATATACAATTTTAATAACATATTTATAAAATATAATTTGGGAAATCCATGGCTATTTCAGTTCAATCATCCTTCTCTATGGACTTACTTCTTGAATGTGTTGTCTTTAAATTGTGTGTCTTGTAAGTTTGTGAAACATCATCATTAGTCTTATGTTTCTTGTGTCAAAAAAAGAGCTAACTCCCCTTTTAAATTTATTCATTAAGATGTTTGGGCCTTGGGGTCCTTGTCTTGTTATGCTTAAAATTGGATTTTGCTACTTTGTTACTTTTAGTGATCATTAGTCTTATATTTCTCGTGTTAAAGAGAGAGCTAATTCTCCTTTTAAATTAGTTTACTAAGACGTGGCGTCTTTATCGAGATTTTTCAAACTGTATCTTGCTACTTTGTTACTTTTATTGGTGATTTTTCTTAAATAACTTAGTTTTAATTAATGAAATATCATTTTGAGTTGTTCTCTTATTTCACTACTTTCTCTACTGAAATTGAAACTCAGTTTAATATTGCCACATGAATTTTAAGAAGTGATAATTCAAAGTAATATTCATTTGATTCATTCAAAAGTTATATTGCAAAGTAAGGCATTATTCATTAGACTTTGTATGTAAACACACCATCTCAAAATGGTGTGGTTGAGAGAAAAAACAAACACCTTCTTAAAACAACAAAGGCATTTTTATGTCAGACTCATGTTCCTAAACACTTTTAGGCAAAAGTTATTTCAACGTCATGTTTCCTAATTAAACATATTCCATCTTCTATTCTTCATGGTAAGCTTCTTTATAGCATTTTTCCCAAAAACAACTCTTGTTTCTTATTTAATCTCATATATTTAGGAGTATATAATTCTTTCTAGATGTTAAATCTTGTGTCACTAAGTTAAATCCTACGTCTATGTAATGTGCACTTGTATACAAAAAAGCTATCAGTGTTATTGTCCTAGTGTTAACAAATTTCTTTTCTCTACTAATATCACTTTTGTAGAACATCGTCCTTACCTTCTTGCACCTTCCAAGCCTACTGATAATGAAGTGATGATGATTTATTGGTTCACCACATTACACATTAGACATCAAGTGTACCTTCTACAACATTACCACCTTCAAATCCTCTTATTAATCATGTGTATATTAGAAGACAACGTCTTCCTATTTCATCATTTGTGTCATATGATTATTTATCTTCTTTTGCTCTTTTATTGCCTCTCTTGATCATACATCCAATCCCATGCTCTTCATTAGGCTTTATCTCAGCTAAATTAGCTGCAAAATGGTAGAAGAGATGAATACTTTAGATGCTAATGGTATTTGGAATTTGGTAACTTTATGTATATGCAAGAAGGCTACTGGATGGAAGTGGATGTTTTTAGTGAAGTGAATTTCTAATGGCTTAATTGCTCGCATAAAATGTCACGACTCTAATATAGGGGCCTAACAGGATTTATCTAAAGCTATCATATTACGTGTGCACCCGTAACATGAGAGCTGTCTTGTATGTCAGAGTATACAAGACTCTATTATTTATAAAAGTTTATCTTACAAATGATATAATATATTACAGTATTTCAGCTGTGGAATCCGATTTTCCAATTTCCACCAAGATAGCAGAGAATCGGTATCCCCCACCAAATAGTGAAATTGGGTTTCTTAACTACAACATACAAAATTCAAAATTCATTTAGTTTACATTCTAAGTTCTCATATCCTATACCTTTATCTTCGATAAAGTTTGTTGGAGAAGCTCTCTTCACACATTCCTAGCCCAATCCCAGCTAGTAATAATCCTGCACAAAAACTGTAGGGGGGTGAGTGAACCACGGGCTCAGTGAGTTCATTCCTCACTACTACCGGTCACGCAGGTTATCAAGCATTAATTATACATTCATGCAAATCTATCTACACATAATATGAATGCCTACGTGATGAATGCAAGCAACATATCTATGGGGGTTCGGAACCATAGATGATGTAGATTTACCTGTCTACACTTCAGTTGTCTCCCATACTTACGCGCATGAGACACCTCGCCTTACCCGTACGAGGCTGTCTGGTGGTAGCGTCCATCCAGACTCACCCAATGCTTAACCGCCATTGGTAACAACAAATATTCCCCAATGTGTTCACGTGATTTACGCTGGTTAATATTTAAATATATATAATGCCAATTTAATGGCCATTCTTACAATCCATCACCAATCTATGGTGAATCGCACAAGTAGACCCCGACTCGGGTAACATCTACTGCCAATACAAACCATCACCTATTAAGGTGAATCCGGCGAATAGACCCCAACTCAGGTAACATCTATCGCCACGTGACCAGTGGACCCAAATTCAGGCAACATCCACTGTCACAACAATACTCAGAAATGTCCCATGTTTATCTCATAAACTCTTTTAACACAAATTCTTCCTTTTCAAAGGATATAAAAACAACCTGGAATATTCCAAGTCGGATTTCTCGAAAATACATTTCGAAATACTTTTGATTTCAAAATTGGGACATTTCCTACAAGGGGATCAAGCACATGCGACGAGTATATCCAATTAGTTTAGTCGAATAATTATCTTTATCCATTTATGCAGGTGCTCATGCGGATGATAACACTCACATCAATCAGTCATTCCACATACAAGCAATACAATCAACATAACAGCAAACAGTAGCAATCACAAGCAAATAGTAGATCATCAGAATTCCCTCACCTGTGGTCCTTGTTAAATTGCTGTATAAGCTACTAGAAGTCCGGGGATGGATCTATTTTCCTATGAAAGGAAATAATAGAGATTTATTATTGGATTATTTCTGTAAGAGAAGTCTTCCTATAATTTAAAGGTGTTGATCTCTATCGTCGGATATTAGACTAAATCCGTCATAAATTACTATATCGTTAAATAATTTAATTGAATCCTCATAGGTGTAATTATTTCGTATCAGTACTTGATACAGTTTTTATTAAGGTTTTAATTTCTATAGTAAGGAATATTTATCTGTTATTTGTTTTTATTTTCCTTCTTTTGACTTTATTTGTTATCTATATTTTTATTTAAGGGGGTTTGTCTTAGAAGATTTTTATTTATTAATTCTTTGCCCATCAACCTTATCTGTCTCTTATGTTAGTATTTTTATTTATTTAAGGGTTTTAGGGTATATTCTAGTATTTATCTTTCAAGAATTAAAAATCGTATTTAGATATATCAAATTTCTATTATATTTCAGTTTCGTTCTTATTGTAAAACAAACTAATTTTAATACTACAATATTATTAGTAATATTAGTTTTGAAACGTTAATATCAATATTAGTAATAATATAAGTATAATAATAGCAACTATCTTCATACTATTAGTAAATAATAACAGTAGTGACAATAATAATAATAGAATTACTGTTAATATAAATATAATGACTTTAATGTAAAAATAACGGTATTGATAATTCTAATGAAACTATCAATAATACAAAATACTATAGGCAGTAGTAATAATAATGATAATAATCATAACTATATTAATAGAAATAACAATAGCATTTATGTTGGTTGAAAACGGAATGAACTTCTAGTTGTGATTTCTTATTTGTTTGAAATCCGATTTCGTTGTATAAATAGTCGATTTGGTAGTATTCGAAAAGTACTTTGTAGTAGTGAAATTATTTTTTAAGGAAAGACAGTTGTACAATTTTTAAATTTATGCAATACATGCATAGACTTCTAGTAAATTTTAACAATTGTAGTCAAAACTTGTTTTGATCATATCTAACTCATTTCTAATCCGTTTTTGACAAATAAATAGTCGTTTTCATAGTATTTTCCGAGTACAATCCATTAGTGGTGTTATTTTTATCAAACAAAGTCATTAAGGAGGCGAAAAAGGCAGAAACAGCACGCTTTGTTCGCACAATTCTGGCAGCCAAAATCTAAATTTTGTTTTTACAATATCTAATTCGTTTCTTATCCATTTTTAACAAATAAATAGTCAATTTCATAGGATTTTTCGTGTTCTTTCCATTGGTGTGGTCTTTTTTAGCTTAAAACAAACACATCAATACATTTTATTCATTCTTCCTAGGTATATACATAAGTTATCTAAATTTCAACTTAGCTTTGTTGTAGTTTAAGTGTGGCTTTGGTTTTTCCTTTCTAAGACTTGAATTTCTACACTTAGAAATCTTCAAGTTGATGTATTTATATACTAAATAATCTATATTACATAAATATACCATTAGATTATTCTTGATAAATTTATAAGACGAATTCTTATAAATCAACATAACGAATATTTGAACTTAACGTAATTCCTACCTCGATTGGATCATAGAATGACTTTAGCTCCTCATTCTTGATGAAGTTAATAATCTAAAGAGAAAGGTTAGAAAGATGATAACTAAGGAAAACCAATCTAGCTAAACTAACATATATTTATTTGATTCTCTTACCTTGTTGAGCATGGGTCTAATTTGAATCTATGGTAACCAAGACTATCTAGTTTGGTCTTTGATGTTGTTTGGGTTTGTTAAAGTGGGTTTTGATTGTGGTTGATAAGTATTAATGCTTGGATAGTGTTATAGGATTTAAACAAGGGATACACTTTGTTTTTAGAGTGTCGAAACAAGTTTAAACAAGTGAGCATGGAAGAGGAGTTTTGATAAATTCGTAATGGCTTTTTGGGGCAGATTTTTGGGTTATGTTTAAGGAGAATTGGAGTTGGTTTTGTAGCCAACTTAAGCTTATATATGTATACAAAGGTTAGGCTAAGAGTTAGGTACATGGGAGGTGTTTTGGACTTAGAAAAATACAAATTCCAGCTGTTATTCTCGGTAGAATTGTAATGTGAATTTGAGGATGAATTTTGGATGAATTTAGGTGAGATTTATGGCTGATTTCAAGGGAATTAAATGTGTTTGTTTGGTAGTTAATAAAGGTTGTTTATGTGTGTACAATAGAGCTCAAATTGCAAGAAAAATCAGGTCAAAATAGTGTGAAAACAGAGGTCAAAAATCAAAATTTATGCTGCTGTTTTGTCATGTTGGTTTGCATGATTTTTGATCAAATTTCTCTTGTTGTTTTCTATCTAGCAAATGGTGTTTGAGGTGGACATTTGAAGGCTTAAGATTGGTCCTCTTTTGATAAAAAATTTCAGCTCAACTAAGTCCATAAATTTTACAAAACCGGAGCTGGAATGAATATGTGTGCTGCTGTTGTTTTGTTCTGATTTGTCCTCTGCTGCAGTCTGTTTGCTCCCAAATTTCAAGGCCATATGGAGCTGGGTTTGAATTTAATTTGGGCTGAATTCCGTCCTCATTTAATGTTGATCTTGTATGGAGTGTTTTTATTGGATTGTATGCCATTTTCATTTGAATTTTTAAAGCTCAAAATTAGATCAAAATTGAATGTTTGTGTGTGAATTCTACAGCCGGAATTTCCAATTGTTGCTGCTGTAGGTGATGCTCTATTTTTCCTCTGTTCTCTTAATTATTCTCCAGCAAATTCCAATCGTAAATTGTGACTACGGCAGCCGAAGTTCCTCCTATTCGTCAAAGAATTCCAGCATGATGCGTGGAGAATTTTGCTGCTTCCGTGAAGCATCTTCCAGCGGTTGTCTCCGTGATTTCTCACCGCTCATGAATTGTCCACATGGAGCAGCTGCAGCCGAGGAAAACAAAAATGCTCCGTGTCTTCTGTTTCATGCGTGAAACAGCTCAATTTTTCTTTATTATTATTATTATTCCATGGAAATCTCTTACGTGCATGGAGAATTCAGTTGATTTCTCCTTCGTTTACATGGTGATTGAACGTATGGGATTTGCCTCTTCATTCTGAAGCCGAGATCCTCCCATTCATGCACCATAATTCTAATATTGCATCGGATTTGTCTCTCTTTTTTTTTTTTATTATAATTAAAATATTTTAACTAATATTAATTCATATGTATATGTATTTAATAATTACGTAAAGGTTTCATTTTTAAAAGTTTATCTATGTTTCTACCATTTCTCTAGAGTATTTATATATTCAAATTTTTAAGTTAAAAGTTTTCACGATTAATCATTTTTAGTATTCTAATTTACATGGTAAAATTCTTTTTTTTTTTCCAAGTTTAGTAAATTGAATTAGGAACTAAGCCTTAATGAATTTTAGAATTCTTAACAAGCATAACAGTGGGTTTGAAATTTTTATTTTATATCTAGATTAGTAATTAGTGATCTGAATTAGTATCTACCGTGTATTTATAATCCTAGTAATCCATCTGTGGATTATTGTTTTGTACTAATAAGTTTTGTTATTAAATTATCTTATTGGTTTTGAATTTTAGAGATACTTCTAATTATATCTTGAATTATTAGTTCAAGATACGAAATCTCGTTTTTGGTATCAATTAAGGTCAAGGAAATTTTTATTCGGGTTTTTCAAGCTATGAATGAGTTTATTACAACTCATAGATCAATTCTAAGATTTTTGTTGGATCATATATTTTATATTAGTTTCACATTTGCTAATTTGTTCATTTCTAGTTATGAAAATTATTAAAGGCTATGTTGGCAATTCCAGATTTCAATTTCTAAAATCTGTAAATCCTTTAATTAGAATTATTAGTGTAAATAAATATTTATTTAAGAGCTAGATTCTTAGATATACCAAACGTTATGTTTTACTGTGGTAGAGTTATTTATACTAATTTCTTATTAGCAATATATTTTTATGTAGGGCTACTCAATATTGTTAATAGATAGCTATTATTTCATTATTTAACAAGCGTAGGATTTAGTTTCTAAGTATTGAACTTAAGGAAAAAGAATTAGTAACTTTATATTAACAATTGCTTTATCTTTGTTTTATGTTATTTGATATCATAGAAGTTCAGTTTGTATTTTCAAAATTTTTATTGGTAATGCTTTTAATCTTTCTAACTATAATCAAATTCATTCATACTTTAACAATTTCAAATCGAGAAAAATTTAGAGTGATTTTTACTACTTGTTCTAAATATTCTATATGATTCTATATTACATTTTAATATTTGTTGAAATTAGATTACGAAAAATTAGGGGGATTACATAAAAGCCCATTTATACTAAAACATATAATATGGATTATTTGTATAATTTCTTACCTATGGTTAAATTGATATTTGTTCATTCATTCATGTATATAATAGTCATTCATGATTGGTAATTGCATTAGTTATATATTAATAATGCCTTCTTACATGGCGATTTCAATTACAGCCTACATGGAACAACAATTTTGGTTTGTCTCTCACGAAGGAGAATGGGGGAGTTTGTCTTTAGAAGTCTTTATATGGTTTAAAGAAGAGTCTTTGTGCTTGGTTTGATCAAGTTAGTTAAGTAGTTGAAAAGTTTAGAATGAGCACAAGTAAGTTTGACTATTCAATATCTTATAAGCACTTTTCATTTGACATTATTCTTCTAGTTGTGTATGTGGATTATTAATAGTAAAAGTGATGCTATGGGAATATCATCTCCAAGGACTTTCTTCAAAGTCATTTTCATACAAATGATTTAAGGTAGTTGAAGTTTTTTTCAGAGTTGAGGTGATGTGAAGCAAGAAAGGTATTGTTTTGTCTCAATGAAAATATGTACCTGATTTTTAAACTAAGATAGAAAAGTTATGTGCAAAACCATGTAGTATTCTAATAACACTTAATTTATCACTCACCAAAGATGGGATCATTTGAGAATCCTGATAGATAGAGGAGATTGGTTATAAAGTTGAATTATTTTATTTTAATTCATCTAGATATCACATATTTTGTTAGTATGGTGAGCCAACATATATCTTCTCTTATGGCTCTTCAATAGGTTGCTTTATAGTAGATCTTGTGTTATTTGAAGGTTACATGTATGTGAGGTATTATAAACCAAGGTTAACTCTGTATGGAATGTTTTTTCATATGGTGATTGATCTAGATTCAAGGAGGACTAGAAGTCCATTACTTATTATTGTGTTTTCCTTAGAGATAATTTGGTTTCATGTAAAAGCAAGAAGTAAAATGTTATATCTAGATCTTGTGCAGAATCATAACATTGAGCTATATCTCAATCTTTGCAAATAATGTGGATATATCGGATATTGGTTGAAGTTGGCTCTAAGATTTAGTGCCAACTTAGTTTTGGTATGATAACCAAGTTGCTTTCCATATTGCTTCAAAATCGAAATTTTCATGAATGAACTAGATGTATTGAGATTACTTGTCATTTTATTCATAAAAGATGCAACATAACTTGACTCTACAAGATATGTGAAAGTTGAAGAACAATTAGGAGATCTATTTAATGAAGCTCTTGGGACTTGTGTTGTACTAAGTGCTCAAAAGGATTTTTTTTTTTTTTTTATCAGTTGAAACTAGCAAAAGAAGTAAAATGACCATGTTTAAGTTGTCTTCTACTTGGTTTTCCAATTTGCAATTCCAACTAAGATGACATAAGGGCAGCAATTGTGTCCATCCTGTACTATGACCAATTTACAACACAAGTGAAATTTTAGTATTAAAAGAGGAAATATCCCTTATTTCAGGAGAGAGAATGCTTCTTTGAGAAAAATTAGGAAAGCTTCATGATCCAAACTTTCTTATTCATGAGGATGAATCGCTTTCCTAAATAAAGATCTCTCTAACCTATTTTAAATATCTCACTTTGAAAATTAAAAAGATTAACTTTCCTCTTATAAAAAGAAGCAACTTTCCTATTTTAATGAGAAAATCTCTAATTTTAGTAAAGGAGAAACTCTATATGATGTCCCTAAATGTACCAGATGCAATGAATCGCAAATTGCGTAACTTGTATTTTGGGGTTTTTGTATTATATGGATTCAATGATGTGCCTAGAATTGCCTTGATACCAAAAAGATGATGTGCCCAGATTCTCTACAAGTCTTGAATCATAAATTGGAACAAATTTGTATTTTTGGATTTTTTGATTAATGGTGAAATAAAATTATATGAACGGCATTGCCAAGAATATTACGCACCAAATCAACCCAAACTACACTAACCCTATATCGATGTGACTCACGAAATAGGGATAACGGTTTGTTCGCCATGATCCTATTAAGGATTGATAAGAACACACTCGCACAATCAACAAGATGATTGATAAGAGCAAAATTAAGAAAACTCTCAATATCAAATGTCAGTATGTCAAAAGCTCCATAGGTCTCATTACAATAGGTTAGTATCACCCAGCAAATAATAAAGACAAAAATGAAATAACGAAACAAGCTTCTGTAATGGAAGGCCAACAAGGTATGCCGTCAGCCTAGTGTTGAAAGCCACTAGCTTTGATGATAAACACTTGCTAGCCTTGAGCCGATGTACATTGAAAACCGATAATTCATAGCTACCATGCTATCATATACTACCATATTGATGTTGTCCATAATGATATGCCGTCGGCTTTGACAGGAATAGCAGTCGACCTTGATGCAATGCCACCAGCTTTTAGGAGAAAGGCCGCCAGTCTTGTGCTACTGCATAGCTAGCCTTTAACCTGCCTCTTCTTGATTTTTCATAGCTTGATTCCTATCATTGTATAAAGGAAAAAATTAGAGAATTGTAGCAGTCACACTCAATCACCAATTCTTACACTACTCATATCTTAGGATCGTGCAAGTCAAGATCTGGCATCAATCAAGTTATAAGATTTCTTTGTAACAAGGAGGTTGTTGTTTTACTCTATGTTTATTTTCACTCTTTATTTATTGTCTTATTCTAAGTTATTTGTGCAATTTGTTTTTTTTTTTTTTTCAATTAATTGATTGATTTATGAAATCTAATTGTATTTTGGTAGTTCATCTTGACTTAATAAACTAAGGTTGATTCTTGATTTGATTTCACATTAGTCAATTGAACCTGCTCTTGGGAGGGGAACAACAACTAGATACATTTGTAAATAGATCTATAAATTAGGAGAGTTGCACACAATTCTAAACATAGGTGGTGTAAATCTTTGAGATTAAGGCTAAATGGATAACAATTTAAATCGATAGTGTATCTTAGGAGTTTTAACTCGAAAGATGTTTCAGTTTATCAAAATAGGAAATTTGGTAATGTTGACTAAAATACCAAATTATCATAGAATTTCTACTCAAGAATATCAACAATTAAAATTAAAGTTATTTTTAGTGTAACTACATGAATACTTTTGGGGATTTAAAATCTAGGCGTTTTTACAACTTGATAAATCTTTTAAACTCTTGACTTGTGATAATTAGTTAATTACTACATTATTATTTTGATTTACTCAATTTGATGGCTAAACAATAGGAGAAGAGTAAAAATTAGTCCTCACTAACCCCTATGGGATGGCACTCACACTTAATCCTTATACCTATAGTATTGATAGTGTACTTGGAATAAGTTTGAGATTTTTAATTTGTTTATTGATTTCTTTTTTCCATTGCTTATGATCAGTACCAAATTCTGATTACATTACACTTGTAATTTGAGGTTTAGATGTTAGTCTAGAGTTTGAGAAGTAGTTAAGCTCTCCAAGAAGTGATTCTGGATAGACTATGGAGACTTAGGAGAGCTCAAGAGCCAAAGCATCCACATTTATCGGCCCTTCACAAGGTTTTTAAAGTGCCACATCAATGTATAAAGGAACTTTCCATTCGAAGAACCTCACCACCTTATCCGTAAAGTCCTTTACAAAAGTTCTTCACTTCTTTTTATACTTTTATGAGTTTCATTTATTTTTATATAATACATTACTTTTACAAAATATTAATAAAATATTTTAAAAAAACTCACTTTTTAGAGTCCTTCGTAAAAATCCAAAAAAGTTGAAGAAACTCTCAACATCCGTAAGAACCTCAAAAAGTGAGGTCCTTCGCTTAGGTATCCATGTCAAAGACCTCCAATGTGAATGCTCTAAGGATGGAGGAACTCAAGCTTCTACTTGAGGGGGCGTGCGGATTGTCTCGATGCCAAAAGCTCATGTGTAATTAATGTACAAAAGTCGTAGTGGATTCCTTGTGGTTGAGTTAGTAGTGCTGGGAAAAAGAATACGTAGGGAAAGCAGCTCCTTTATATATTCGGGTTCAATTTTTGTCACCTTCCCTTTTATTTACTTCTCACTTTAATTTACATGTTGATTTTGTTGATTTATTATGTTACACTTGCATATCCAAACAAATTCCAATTGTACACATATTAGTTTTGGTAACTTTCAGTACTTACATTAAACAAATTAAAAAGGGGTAGTTTATGAAAATTCAGACCCATTACACTGCAGTCATCTAATTCCCTCTTCCTTTTGGATTCCATTTGGGTTCTATAAAAATGTTTATTATTTTGAACTTTTACTTTTATAAAGGAAAAAATAATACTTTCCCCATTGTGTTTTTTTTTTTTTTAAATTCAAAATCTTTGTTTATTTTTTGAAAACAAGAAGAAACATAAATTTCATAACAATCTTCAATACCCATCAATTTTACAATCATTAATCATAAATAATCATGATGTAACCTGGTGGATTCTCTGGATTCCTTAGCTCTATGATTTCCGTGTTTTTTAAAGACGGTTCCTTGGCTCCATAAAATCTCATAGTACGACAATCGATTACAAGCAGTGCTAATTATCACCTTACATTCACCTCCGTTTACTTGATATAAATAATTATTCATTTTTTCCTCATTCGACGTAAAACTAATATTATGCTATTCACTTAAAGAATAATAAATTGCTATTACATAAATTGATGAATAGCAACTCATGTCTTTATCCCGTGAATGCTAATGATCTATTTTTTAACTGTCATAAATATCCCTATCTTAAAAATGATACATGTACAATTATCTCTCTCTATAATAAATACAAGAGGCATCATAGATATTTTACTTTTTATTTATTAATAATTACTTGTTTTACATTTTACACTAAGTGAATATTGTAATATTAATTAAACCCTATTATATTCTCTTCGAATTTGAATTTCATTCCCTTCTTATTCCATTCAATGAAGTGAATGGGCCATCAAAGTTGCACAATTGTTTATTGCAGTAAACCCGAATAAACTTAACACTCATAAGATAAAACAATATATCTGCCTATTCCTTAACCCTTTTTTTCTTGGTACACAATTTAGGTTGTGCATGGTTCAATTAGGAGTCAAACTAAACCACATTTCAAATAGTTTGGTTCAAACCCTTAATGAACCAAACCGCTTCAACTGTGATCCATTTGGTTCGAATCACCTTTAAAAGTATTTAATTCTAATAAATAATATTAATAGTCCCAAGAAAAAGAATATGTTTAAATTGATGAACCTTATGCAAGAATTAAAGTGCCTTAATTTATATCAGTTGTGTATTTAATAATTTTAGATATTCATATTATCTTGTCCTAAAAATATTTTTCAATATAAATTTAAGGTAACATATAACCTTAATAAATCTACAAGCAAACGACGCATCTGTGTGCAAATAAAACAATCCAATATATATAAATTAAATAGACATATTATTTTGTAGGTAGGAAGAGAATAATCTTAATTAGTTCTAGAAATTAGGAAATTAATTACAAATCATAATTACAATTGCATTTTCCATAGGTAACTTCTCCAACTGCCATGCAGTTACAATATTAAAAACATTTACACTAAAAACACCTGCTAGATTTGTAAATAAAGATACTTGTTTAGGCTAAAAAAGTAAAAGATTATGTCTATTCAACTCCTATTTAATTCTATTCAAACATTATTTAATTTCATTATTTCAGGGATACCAAAAAATATTTTACGCCCATATGCTAAAAAAGGAAAAGACTATCTATTCAATCCCAATTTAATTATATTCAAACTATTTAATTCATGATTTTAGGGATGATTAGTTTCTTTAGTCAATTCTTAATGCAATGATAAGTTTATTTCCTTATAAATGATTAAATAATAATATCAGAGAGATTGATAAATTCTCATATGAAACTATATGATAAAAATATATACGAATGAAAGAGTTTAACTTAAATTATATAGATAACACTAATAAAGAAATCATTCTTTTGCATTAATTTAATTTTATTTATAATATTTTTCCCTTATAACGTATTTAAATCTTTGTTGTACTAATTAAATGATTGTTCATGTTCCAAACTCTATTATCGTTTTATTTTAATTGATGTTATCTGCTAGTTTTATGAAGAATTTAAAATTAATAAAATAGGAAAACATACTGTGAAAGTTTTAAAAATAACAATAATTAGGAACATTAAAATTTATGAAATTCTTTTATAGTTTTAGGAAAATTTCAAAAAAAAATCAATGAATAAAATAGAAAGCATACAAAAAATTTTGAAAATAATAAGGAATATTAACCATTATAGTCATTCGATCACGGTTGGGTATGATGTGAGTCGTTAGATAATGATGAGATTGGTTCTATCAAAATAAATTAAGACCATAGAATTTCCCTTAAAGGACATCATAATTTATGGAAATTTGTTATATTATTTTAGGAAAAGATTTATAGAAAAAAAAAAGTGTGTCAAAGAGGTGTAAAGTATTAAAAACTTATCTTTTATGTTAAGGAATTAAAATCCTATTTTGTATTTTTTGAGATGAGTAAAAGACTTCTTTTTTAATATTATTAGATTTATAATATATTTAACAATGTATTATGTAAAATATATAATACAATATATATACACAACATTTATATTTATAAAAAATATTAATGTGGTTAAAAATGTAATTTATAGTTCATAAATTATAATAGTACTACAATTTTCCCTTATAACTCTATAATTTAAAATATTTATCAATTCTCTTTAAAAGATGCATCTAAATATAAGAATGGTATTTATATTTATAACCGTTTAGACTTTTCTTGAACCAAACCGAAATATATGTGGTTCAGTTTCGTTTGGTCAATTCAATGAACAACCCTAGTACACATAATAAAATATTAGTCAAATTTGGAGGATAAAAAATTTATTTACAAGAAAGGTACACCATTTGTAAAAAAAAAAAAAAACAAAACAAAAATATATAACTTTTTTTTCCATTTAGAGTGTGTTATTTATTTATTTTGGGATGGCGTGGGGGTTTTTGTGGTTTTGGTGGTTCGGGGAGGTGGTTGTTATGGTTTGGTGTGGGGGAGGCTTATCAACTTACAAATCTTCAGTGAAGTTACTAAACTATTGAATTTGTTCTTTCAATTTTCCTAAATCTATAAAACATATCAAATCTTGCCCTTTTTTTATTTGAATTGCTCGACAGAATCTAAGGGAAATATGTATTACAAAATAACATTTTAAAAATATTTAGCCACCACTAGTCAAAATAGGAAAAAGAAAATAGAATGATTAAAATTGTATTAGTGGAAAATTTTAACCTGGCCGATAACCTTTGGAAACAAGCGAAATTCTAGTGTTCGAGGACGTTAAAATTTTAGAGTTCAAAAACTACCAATTACTATATTTTCATACAAAAGGGGCATTTTATTTCAATATTTGTTACCATATATTTTTAGATTAACTGATATGGAAAGTAGCATAAAGAAAATAATTATTTATTTTTCTATAAAAATAAAACATTATTTTATATTTTTTGCAAAATTTACGGTTTTTTTTAAGCTTTAGAAGATGCTTACATACCTTCTAGTTAGTTATGACTCATGATAGTCCATTTTAGCGAAAATTGATAGTCACAATTTGTTTTTAATTATTGAAAGTTTAAGTTATTAAAATTTTTCTTATTTTTATATGGAAATACTCAAAATACTTAATTTATTTACCGAAAATATAGTAATTAGAATGTTAACTTGGTTTAATCACGGTTGGGTATAGTATGAGTCATTGGATAATGACGAGACTATAGAATTTCCCAGTTTGTAAATGTCTTTTGTTGATGGATAATTGATTGTGATTTAATGGTTTTATGGAAGATTATGGATTATGAGTATGATAGATTTATATAAAATATTTTTTTGTGATTTATATAATAAAATTTGTAGAATGATTTTAAATATTAAAACATCCACACAAGTGCAAAAAAATTAGAAGAACGAATATTTTTAATTAGAATTTTGATTTAATCCGCAATGCAAACAAAACTAAATTATTATTTAATAGCTTGAAAAATTTTTTATCCATACGAAACCATTACTTAATGGCTTGGTTCAAAATGAAAAACACATCAAACTGTAAATTATGTTTTGGTCTCAAACCAAACCAATTTATGCCTATCCCAGTCCTATCTATAAAAGGCGTAAATACAAGTATAACATCTTAATTGGTCATAACAAACAACATAGGATCAAAAGGCCTAATAAGTAGTTAATAGTCAAGCCCATGACTATTCGATCTAGCAAAAGCACGCACACAGCTACTTAAGGCCGCAAGTCTTAGAAATCCTTGAGAACATGGGTTTAGAGGGGTCCAACTCGGCAAACATGTATTGAGAGAAGGAGCTAGGCTTACACGCTTGGCAAAAGAGAGAGTGTAGTGGTCCTATTTTCTTGTTGTTTGGAATGTGAATCTAAAAAATAATAATAATAATTTGTACCATAGCATTTAATAAATTGTTATTAACAACACAAAATATGAAGAATGTTTGGTATGTTTGGTTTAGTTTATATTAGCTTTTATCAACAAGGAAATCTCATTTCTTAAAAAAGGCGAGAATAATTTTCATCATTTATTTATTTGCAATCTCTAAATTTTTTATAATCACATGCTACTAATATTATAATTTAGCTTAGTCATGGTTATATATGAATAAATACACATATTTGAAAGCTTTTTAAGAAATGAACTAAAAACTGTAAGAATTTTTTATGTTTTTTCCTTTAACTTTATTTAGAATAAAATTCAACTTTTCTTTTAAAGTAAAAATTGGTTTATTGATGGATTGACCTGCCCGTCGGTTCCGTGGACTTAGGCTGACTTGGATACATTGGTTACGTCTATATAATTAACATTATGTAGCACGCAATTATGTAACATTACACACGCATATATCTTCTATATTTTTCAAGCAAGACCGGGGACTTTGGTGTTTTTTCATGCTATTTCCATAAATGTCTTTAGAATAAAATTATTATTATTTTTTATTTTCCAAAAACTACTTTTTGGCTAGAATTTGCTAAAACCTTATGTCATATTTGGTTTGTAAGAATAGACCCATAATGGAATGGTGATTCCAAGTTCTATTCCATTTCTCATGTGTGGATGCAACTTTAGAAGCCTGAATTGCGATTCATTGGAACCAACGATTCCATCTTTGAAAAAGAATTTGATTTCCCTTTGAGAAGGTGGAACTGCGATTCTATTCCAACTTTATTTATTACATGTAATATAATTACTTTTTTATCTTATTGCATATTCGTAACATGCATTTTTTACTAGAAATATTCGATAAACACATCATATAGTCATTTCATTCCATGCATACTTTCAATTATAGAAATGGATTTATCATTCTAGAATCCATTCCATTCAAATCCAATCCAAATCATTTTGATATACAAAAGTGACATTAAACAATTAATATTTACAACTTTCCAAGCATTTCCTGTATTTGCTACTGAATTTTATGTAGATTTTAAAAATTTTTTAAATAACTTTCACTAACCACTCCTTTTTCACTCTTCCTTTTTTTTTCTCTCTCTATTCACTCTCTCTCTCTCTCAATACTTTTAAACCCTAGTTTTCTTTTATTCAAAACAATTACCAATATTTAAAAATATAGCAGGCGCAACCACCCCCCCTCTTCTTCGTAAAATGGCTCTTTTTTAATTTTTAATGATAAAAAGGTTTACAAATTTTTTTAATTAATTTTAATCTTTTTTAATTAAC
Organism: Combretum micranthum; assembly: GCA_024138025.1. Classification (NCBI taxonomy): domain Eukaryota; kingdom Viridiplantae; phylum Streptophyta; class Magnoliopsida; order Myrtales; family Combretaceae; genus Combretum; species Combretum micranthum. The sequence continues at coordinate 246,387 of JAMXBD010000711.1, forward strand.
TTTTTTATGGCCATACAACATCCGCTAGAATATTACATATATATATATATATATATGTATGCATGCGCCAAACGTATACTCAATACGTAAAATAAACCAAGAATTTGAATTGAGGACAGTAGAGAGGTTGTGATTTTCCCGACACCTAAGACATGATGCTAAAACAAAATCACTACAACATGAGTTTGCTTTATATTTATATGCACCATTTTTTTTTTTCCTCATCTTTGCGGGTTCAGTAATTATTACAGTGACGATAATAATAGATTGAGCCGACGTTAGAAAAGATAGCTAAACTAAATATATAATATTAAAATTATTTGGGTTAATGACTCGAATACTATGTGAACTTTGCCAAAAGAATAACTAACCATCTAGATTTTAGAAAGATCAATCTACTACTTGGGGGAACTTTTCGAGTACACAATCACTACTGCACTAACGCCATTAGCTCCATCTATCTACATGGCAAAACCCTCCAATAAATAAATGACACATGGTATTGGATTAGAAAAAAAAAACAATTTTTTTTTATATGTTTCCCTTGCAAAAACCTTAAAATAAAATAAAATAAAGCAATAAAAAACCATCAACTTCTACCTCCAGCTACCTATTATTAGCTATTAAAAAAAAAGTTAAACAAACAATGCATTCGAATCGGCCGTTGTTTGACTACTGCTTGCCATTGAACTAGTCACCCCAAACCAAAACCCTACCTCAAAACTACAATACGAATTATACCACCTAGCATTCCAACACCACCAAGCCACCTTCGCAACAATGAGTCAGACCTGCAACACAATCCACCACCATCAACATTTAATGTGGAAGTCCCCATGTTAAACTCCATCAAAGTACCCATTCACTGCTATAGCTGAAATCTATAAACCATCATGGTTACAAGCCCACTTTGCCTAAACACCTATAACCATGATCACCAAGTCTTTTCTTCACTAATCACCAAACCTAAACCTGCTCACGTAAATCGCCATAGACATTACCTCATCTATGAACCTTTGATAACCACTATTACCAAATGTTTCACATTACTGCCTGTAAACCTTTCACCTTGCTAAACTTCATGATGTGCAAATCAACAATAAAATACAAAAAAGTTCGTGTTTTTTTTTTTTTTTAAGGATTGTTGATAGTGTTTAATGGGTTGATTTATTAAAGGGAAAATTGAGAGATGATTTAGGTATGGAGAACCTAATCAACCTAGTTGAAGCCCTAAAATACACCAAGTTCGAAAGATCCATCAACCTTGTCGCCTACTGGGTGACTTCTTCTTTCTCCGTAGGGTTGTTTTGGGTTTAGGAAGAAGTAGCCAGAAAAGAAGTGGAAGACAACAACAACATAATAGTGTGCTATGACGACGAGGGTTTGTGGATTAGGCACTGTTCTTAGGTTGGATTTAATTTTTGGTTTTGTTTTGTACATTTGGCTTTTCTTCGCATGTGGGATTAAAATTGGTGCACCTAGTAACAAGTGTCATCTTAAGATTGGTTAGAGATGCCAACTAGACAGGCTGGAGTTAACTAATTTAATAAAAATAATATTTATGAACGACATAAGTTTAAATAGTTAAATTGATTTTCTTAAAGTATAAGTAGTTAGTTACTTTTTTCAAGAGAGTGTAGATACTATTTATGTCATTAACCCAAATTATTGTTTCAGTATACATATGTCCCTAACAAAAATGGATGAAACATAATAAATCTTGTATGGTATTCAATGTGTTAAATATATATTATAATAAATTCATATGGTACTAATGTTATTATGATGTACTGTGATTTGAGCGTAAACAAATCAAGTTAGTTCGGTAACTATCAAATTTAATTGGAATTTTACTTGAGTTTGATGTGAGAATAGTCGAGTTGAGCTCAAAGTTAAGATATTCAAGTAGTTTATTGAGTTTAGTTCAAGCTTTGTAATGTTTAACTATTAGCTTGTAGAACTAATTTAATTTGAGTCAAGTATAAATATTATCGAGTTTGGGTTGAATTTGAACATTAACATCAATTTAATTAAAATAAAAACATTTTTTTAATAAACCAAACTTAAACAAGCTTAATCAAGTCAAGCTCGAGTTTGTTCAGTATCACTTCAAGTTAACTTTGAACTTAAAATTTGAAGTTTAGTTGAATTCGAGTTTTGAAATTGTGAATCAAGCTCGGGCTTGAGCTCATCCAACATTGTACCATTTCGATTTGCTTCATTTATAACTCTAAGTTTAATGTGGCAGCTTTACCCGCTAAACCTTTCCTTAATTTTGATGACGTAATAAGTGTAGAAATATTAGGAGTATATTTATTCTTGCCACTTGTATATTTTTTATAGGTTACACGCATCAATTTTTTATATCTTTGTACATATATATATATGTGTGTGTGTGTGTAGTCTTTGTATCAAACTGTAACCAACTTAACACATTTTTTCCATAGAAATAGATTCAACATAGACATGGAGTTTTTGCTTAGACATTGGTTGTAGTGACTTTCTCACTCATCTTCAATAACGTGTAGAATTTCTTCGTGGTATTAGAGTAGGCAAGATTCGATTAAACTCTATTTTTTGTTGTTAATATCTTCATTTTGATTGAGATTTCTCTATTCTCTTTTCCTTTATGTTGCTTGTGTCTTCATAAATATGATTTCAATTGCAATCAATAATATCTCTATTTTGGATAGCAAATTGTCAGCATTAGGATTTGATTTGATGAGTAATGATCCGCTTTTCCTCTCTAGATCTGATAATCGAAGAGTTTTTATTAATAATATGTTGTTTGATGGTAGCAATTTCCTTAGATGGAGTCAATCAATTAAATTAACCTTAGGAGCTGTTAAAGCCAAATTAGGTTTTGTTGATGGTACATATCCTAATCTAGAAGGAAACTTGATAGAAATGTAGAAATGCACTCGATTTATAATATGATTTTATGTTGGTTGTTGAATTGATGAAGAGGATTTAACTGAAGCTTTCATGTATGCTAAAACTTCTAAAGAGATGTAGGATGATGTTCATGAACGTTTTGGAATTACTAATGGACCTTTGCTTTACCAATTACAATATGATATTGTAAACCTTAAGCAAGGAAATAAGTTATTTACAATGTATTACAAGCTTAAAAAGCTTTAGGATGAGCTAAGTGCTGAGTTCATCACTTGAATGCCTTAGTGGTGCTTGTGCTAATTGCACTTGTGATTTGCGTGGAAAATTTTAGATTTGGAAAATAAAACAAAGTTAATATTTCTCATGGGATTGAATGAAGTGTATGAAAAGTTAAATAGTGTTCTTTCTATGGAGCCTTGCCAAGTGTTAAAAGCTTACTATTTGGTATATCAAATAGAAAAAAAGAAACAGATAACTAGTCTTGGAGTTCACACTGAAAAAAAATATATATATTAAATATATATATGGCCTGTGCTAATAGAAATCTTGAAAACAAGCAATGGCAAGTTGGAAAGATAAGAAAGGAAATCTTAGTACATTGCAAAAAGAATAGTCATACAATTGATAGACAATTTAAGTTAGTAGGCTTTCCTGATGGGTATAAGGACTCACGTGATAAAGCAAAGAATGGGTTGTAGCTAATGTGGAATCCTCTATTGATACTACACTATAGGCATGTATTAATTCAGGAAAATGTCTTGATGTTGTAGGCATTACTATACCAGATTTTATGACTAAAATCTATCAACAGGTTATTCAAATGTTGAAGGATAGCAAGGATACTAAGTCAAGCACTTATTCCATTGTAAACTTTTGCAGGTAATGAACCTTTTCTAGCTTATACTTTATCTTCACAAGATAACTCTAAGGAATAGATTGTTGATGCAGGGGCTTCTAATCATATTACTCTTTAACCCTATCTTTTGTCTCACCAACAAACACTTACCTAACCAGTTTGATTTAAATTACCAGATAGTAGTATGAAACATGTCACAACCATAAGGACTATTGTCAACAATGACAATATCCAACTGACCAAAGTTCTTTCGATACCTAAATTCCATTATAACTTGTTGGTTAATGGGATACTATCATTGATGACAACAGTCCCTATGGTTGTAACATGTTTCATGCTACCATCTGGTAATTTAATATGAATTGATTTGGTAAGTGTTTGTTGGTGAGACAAAAGATGAAAGTAAGGAGTTATTTCTGTATCAACAATCCATTCCTTAGAATTATCATGTGAAGACAAAGTATAAGCTATAAAAGATTCATTACTTGCAAAGTTCACCATGGTACAATTGCTTGATTCAGTATCCTTACTATCCTTCAACATTTGAACAACTTGTTGGCAAATTTTAGACATAAAATCTGGTTCGGTAATGCCTACAACATCAAGACATTTTAATGAATTAATGCCTGGTCCAATGGAACATCAATAGAGGATTCCACATTGGTAGCAACCTGATACTTTCCTTTATCACATGAGCCCTTATACCAATCAAGAAAGCCTACTAACTCAAAACATCTATCAAATATATGATCATTTTTGCAATGTGTACACAAAAACTTAACACCAAGATTTTCCTATCTTTCTAACTTGCTATCCTTGTTTTTGAGGATTTCTAATAGCACTTGCCATCTTTTTTTTTTTTTCAGTATGAACTCGAAGACCGGTTATTTGTGTCTATTTTTCTATTTGATATACCAAATAGTATGTGGCAAAGGCTCTATAGAAAGAACACTACCTTTAACATTTTCATACACTTCATTTAATCCCGTGAGGAACTATAATAGCTTTGCTTTTTTTTCTTTTTTAGATCTAAAATTTTTCCATGCAAATCACAAGTGTAATTAGCACAATGCTACAAAGGCATTCAAGTGATGAACACAAAGCACTTAGCTCATCCTAAAGCTTTTTAAGCTTATTGTAACACATTGTAACTAAATTGTTTCATTTCTTAAGGTTCAAAATATCATATAACAATTAGTAAATCAAAGGTCCATTAGTAATTCCGAAACATTCATGGACATCATCCTACAACATTTTAGAAGTTTTAGCTACATAAAAGCTTTAGTTAAATCCTTCTTCACTGAATTCAACTACCAACACTAATTCATATTATCGCATCAGGTCCATTTCTGCATTTTTATCAAGTTTCCTTTTGGTTTAGGATATGTACCATCAACAAAACCGATTTTGGCTTTAGCAGCTCATAGGGATAGTTTAACTGACTAACTCCATCCAAGGAAATTACTACCACCAAACAACATATAAGTAATAACAAACTAATAGATTATCAAATCCAGAGAGGAAAAGAGGATCATCACTCATCAAATAAGATCCTAATACTAACAAATTGCTATCTGAGATAGAGATATTACTCATTACAATCAAAACAAATTTATGAAGATAAAAGAAACAAATATGAAAAGTGAACAAAGAAATCTAAATCAAAATGAAGATATGAACAACGAAGCGTAGAGTTTAATTGAATCTTGCCTACTTTAATATAAAATAGATAGATCCACAAAATGGTTCAAAGCACGAATAGTTGCTAAAGGATATAATCAAGTTGAGGGATTAGGTTTTACACACACTTTTTCTCCAACTACCAAGCTTGCAACTTTCCCGATCCTTTTGGCTATTGCATCGGTTAAAAATTGGCTTTTTCACTTATTGGATATTCATAATGCCTTTTTTCATGGTTCACTTGATGAGGAAATTTTTATGTTGCCACAAGAGGCTTATCATATGGAAGATTTTACACAAGTTTGTAAGCTTCTCAAACCACTTTATGGGCCCGAAACAAGCTCTGCGTCAATAGAATAAAGAATTTATTAAATTCATTGTTTCTTAAGGTTTTGAGCAATCGAAATAAGAATATTCTTTGATTGATATTGCTGATGTTAAAGTACATATTGATCAAGCTTTCATTATCAAGGATCTTAAGGAAGTGGGATTTTTTCTTAGCATTAAAATATGTCGTCACCAACTAGTTTTCTTTTGAGCCAGAGGAAGTTTTTGTTAGATACGTTAGATGATGTAGGTCTTAACAGCTGCTAAACCTACTGCTGTTCAGTTCCCAACACATTTGAAGCTTGATAAGTTTTCTGTACAACCACTTTTCGATCCTTCTATTTATTGTAGGATTGTTGGGAGATTAATTTATTTGACTATTACTGAGGTTGATTTGTCTCCGCTATCTAGCAATTGAGTCGATTCGTTTCTTCACTACACAATACACTTTTGAAGTAGATTTTAATGTATTGAGATATCATAAAGGAACTTTTGATTATGGTTTATTCTTCCCTTCTAATAGTTCTTTGCAGCTTTATGAATTTTCTAATGCCAATTGGGGTAGTTGTTGTCATGATTGCAAATCACTCTCAAGTTATTGCATTTTTCTTGGTTCATTATTGGTTTCTTGGAAGATGAAGAAACAAGTTAATGTTTCTACTTTTTTTATTGAGGTACAATGTCGCAATTTAGCCATTACTTCGAAGGACGTATTGTGGGTTTCTCATATATTGCACAATTTACATGTTCCTTATTCACTTACAGTTTCTCTTTTTACTGATAGTAGAGCTGCACAACAAATTGTTGAGAATCCTTGTCATCATAAACTAACCAAACATATTGAAATTGATATTCATTTTGTTTGGGATCACACATCTTCTAGTTTTCTTCAAGTTGTTCATGTTCCTTTAGCCATTCAAGTGGCAGATTCAATGACTAAAGTTGTTACTTTCCAACAACTGCAGTTGTTTTTGTTCAAGTAGCGTCTGTCAACATGTCCAATTTGAGGAGAGGGGTGGTGTAGAAGTATTAGGAGTTATCTATTCCTACCACTTGTATATTTTTTATAGGTTACATCTGTCAGTTCTTGATAGATTCTTGTACAGATATATATGTATATATATATATATATTGTCTTTGTATTGAACTGTAACCAACTCAACAAGTTTTTTCCATAGAGATAAGTCAACTTATACATGAAGTTTTTCTCTCTAATGGCTTAGACATTGGTTGCAGTAAGCTTTCTTATCCATCTTCAATTACGTGTAGAATTTCTTCAGTAAGCAGCAAAATACCCCAACTTTAATGAATCCCAACAATGGCGGGTGATATTTTAAATGTGAATATCCAGCATCAGAGGATGCACGTGGTTTCATTCAGAAGAGAAAGTGACAAAGGGCAAAGGTGTTTCTTCTCCTTAAAAAAGAGAGCGAAACGTCGATGATAGATCATTATAACCAGCCAGGGCCCTGCCATTAACTGCAATTTTTATATTCAAGTTCTGACGTTAGAAAGTTTCCAGTTCATGAGAATTTTAACATAATTTCACTTGTTGTAGTTTCATGATATTAAGTGTTTTCAAGTCATTTATTTATATGGGAATTAACCGTAGAAATCAATCAATGAACCCATGAAGAACCATCAAAGTTGTAAAACAAATGAAAAGACCTACGTAATCTAGATTATTACTCTATAATTTGTTGAAAATTTTTTGTTATAAATGTCAACGTGAGACCAGAATATTGATCAAGTGTGCATAACTTCTCAGTAAGAGGATGTCGGAACAAGTAATTGTAGTGGTGTCCAAACACATATTAAACCATAACCTAACTAGGAGTAATATGCTCATAGTAAGGTGTTAACTGATTTTAATAAGTTCGTTGCAATTGTATTCGATGGGACAATTAAATAAATAAGCAGCACTAATAAAATTGCCTATTACAAGAAAATTAATCTTTAACAACAGCAATTCTGAAACAAAAAATTAGTAATATAACTTATATTTCTACAAATAGGATCAATAATGATAATTTTTATGACAGAATTTTACTGTTAGAGATAGAATCTATATCTTTAAAGCACAGACTTCTTGCAGTAGCCCACTACAAAATGATGATAAGATAATGCTAGTTTTTTTCTAGAGATTTCCACTTTTCATTCATAAATTTAAGGAACATTTACAAAATTACATGAATGAACTCGTTAAGAAACATCAAAGTTAAACAAATTATAGCTTATTCACTTGACATGAATATCTATCCATTCTCTTCTTGTTATACATAAAGTTTCTTTATGGTGTTTACAAGAGAGAAATGACAATTTATAATAAATTATTATTAAGTAAAATAACGAATAACAATTAATATTTTCACACCCATGAATTTTCTTTTAGTAGTTTATCTTTTAACCTTATCATAAATATCCCTATCTTAAAAATATCACCTATAAATTTATCCACTCTTTGTGATAAAGACAATGAGCATTATAGATATTTTATCTTTTATTCTAATAATTACTTGTTTAACTTTTCACATCAAGTGAACATTATAATAACCCATTACAAATATATTATATTTTTATTGAATTGGAATTCAATTCCCTTATAATTCGATAATTCTATAGGGCAAAATCAACGAGCTATTAGTAGTCAATTTGTGGTTCGTTCTAGCAAGATATTAGATATAATATTCTTGGATAATGCACTCTTAATTGAAGTTTGCCTCCTCAACTCGTCCTTTTTATGGCGCTTTTGTGTTCTCACAAGTATAAGAATCTTGAATTTGACCTGACCATTCGGCTTAAATTTCTGCCTGGAACAGACATTGTTAGGACTACCACCGGTTAAGTCAGTATTACGATGGGCAACGATTTCGCTGGCAAAGCCAATGCTGAATAGTGTGGTTGCAATCTAGCGGTTCAAGTCTTACTGCTCTGACAAGAATACTTCATTTGGCGGATAAACCTTCCTTTTTTATTTGTCGGTGATCTTATGATGTTCAGATATTTTCATGATCATTTCTTCTTCTATTTTCAGAAATCTGTGCCATATTGTGCATTCTTCCATGATGTTCCACTTGCAACATATATATTTGATATTTCCCTTGATTGATTCTTTTCAAACTTATGTCCCACTTTCCCAAAACATCAACCTTCCTAAATTTCAGCTACACATAATTCTATGAGGGATGGGCACTATTGAGGAAAAGATGATTGGTAAATCTGATTCTTTGTTAAGCATATAGTAATCAATGCGTCTTTTTGGAAATAGATTTGGGCACTCTCAAGTTAATTTTCCTTTTTTTTTTAAACGTACAAATCAATAGTTGAGATTGTTAGATTTTTCAGACATATTTTAATATAATGATCATGTCATATTTGAAGGGAAAATATCATAAATGGTATCTGAACTTTGATAAAATATAAAATTAGGTACATAAACTTTGAAATTGATCAATTTAACATATAAATTTTAAAATTGATCAATCTAGTATCTAAAAGAACTTGACAAAGATACTATTAGTATGTATGAAAAGTTATTTCATGTACCATTCATAAACTACTAATTACACGAGGGAGTATTCTGAAAGATTAAATTTAAGAAACTTCAGTGAAAATAACATTAGATTAGCATTAATTTTCTGAAATGGTTGTCTCTTCCTAAGGGAAAGAATACAAAAAGGTATATAGCACGGTGATCATTCTATTCAAATTCATAATACTTTCCACACCTTGCCAACCTTACGACTACTAATCCTTAAGTTTCTCCCTCAGACAATAGTAATCAATAGCAGCACTTCAATAATTGAGATCACATCATATCTCAAATACATTGCCAAGTTTATCCACATCCAACTTTTACTTTATCTTCTTTTTCTAATTAGCTAGAGTTTCTACTATTTATCTTATAATCTAATGGGATCACTCTTTGATGTGGTGCGAATCATGATCAAACGACGAGATAAATAGGATAAATCAAGATGACCCAAAGAGAGAAAGAACGAAGTGAGGATGAAAGATTAGACTAGCCAAGATCGAATGACGAGCGTAGGAATGATGCAGATGATGAACAGTGACGTACGCTGCTAGCTTTGAACTGTAAGCCACTAGCCTTAGATAATATGTTGAAGCTGGCCATTATTACTAACAGCTTTTGAGTTTTGAAACTACCAACATTAATTATAGGCCGCTAGCTTTTATTACCAATTAACATATGCAACTAATTTATTATATTTACCTTTTAAGATTTTGTCTTTAAGAATTCCTCATGTAATATTATACATAGGCCTTTATGCTTATCTTTTTATTCATATTGGATATTTTATACATTTTGAATTACAATTGAGAGAGTTTTCTCTTGGGAATTGCAAGTTTTGCAATTGTGTGTTTTTAGAAATCATATGGTGAAATTGATTTATGTTTTTAATGCTTTCGCGCTGCATCAGATTGGTATCAGAGGGGTTGAATCTTGTGTAGATGTCAATTGACTGCAGAATAAGAGGCAGTCATATTCCTTATGGTGTTTGGGGCATGGGAGTCTTATGTTATAAGCGACCAGTATAAAGGGTAGTAGAGGAGACCATGGGTTAGAAAATCTAGTGAAGGGAATAATTCCATGAAGCCTTGATCTATCGATCCAATACCAACAGTAGCAAGCAGGATTATTGGGGATGACCAGAAGGTGACTCAAGGATTAATTTTGTTACTTATGATACCAATGATGAAAATGAGTATTTTGAAAATTTAACCTGGAGAAGAGGTAATGGTGACAGAAGACTATATGGTTGGAGCAATTACAGGTATAAAGATGAAATCTTTTCTCAATTTAAATTGTTTTTGAGTTTGATGGTACTAGAAATCTAGATGAGTTTTGAGTGTAGGTTGAGTAAATTGAGAGTTCTTTGACTATTAGGGTTTCTGAGGGTATGATGATAGAGTTAGTGAAGAGTCGTTTGTGGAGTGATATATGGTATTGGTGGGAAAAACTACTAGTAGTGAGTGACCTTGAGGGCAAGGAGCCTATGAGGACTTGGTTTATGATGAAATATCTTATGAAGTAGGAGTTCTTTCCCTTAGACTACAAGCAAATCCTTTCTCAGAAAATTCTATAGACACCTGAACTAGTGAACCTAATTCCAGAAGTGCCTAAGGAGGAATTGATGGAATAAGAGGAGAAATCAACCTTCAAAGATTGTGTTGGCGAGGAAGTCGTTGTGGAGAAGCCCTCTATTGATTGACGAACAGGTGTTGATAGTTATTGAAGATGTGGAGGCTGAAGCAACCCCAAGCACATTCATTGCACTAGTGAATGAGATTAAAGATATGGGGCCCAGCGATTTTCCCAAAAACTTCGGCCTAAAGGAAATGCCAGAATTAGTAGGTGCATTTATACTATTGCTCCATATCAACATGGAAAACAATTGCCCAATTATTACTCTAATCTATCCAAATTGGACATGAACAAATTCAAAAGAAAACTCAAGGATGAGTTTTAATCTGGTGGGGGTGAAGGATGCGGTGGACGAGCTAGGAATGATGCAGACGACAAATAGTGACTCGTAAGCCATCGATCTTGGTAGTATGCCGTCGATTTGAAGTCGGCCTTTATTACTGGCGGTTTCAATTTTGAGTTTTGAAAACGCTAACATTAATTACAGGGCACTAGCTTTTATTACCGGTGAACTTATGTTACTAATTTATTTGTATTTATTATTTAACCTTTAGGATTTTGTCTTTTAGAATTCCTCATGTAATAGTATAATAGGCCTTTAGGCTTATTTTTATTTTCATATTTGATATTTTATACATTTTGAAATACAATTGAGGGAGTTTTCTCTTGAAAAATTGTAAGTTCTGCAATTATGTGTTTTTAGAAATCATCTATGAAATTGATTTTTGCTTTTAATGCTTTCACGCTGCATCACCCTATTCTCTTAAATAAGAGATGTACTAGATTCAAATTTTGCCTCCCTCCATTGTAATGACAAAAGTTGGGGTGGGGGGATACTAACTTGAGATTTTTAATGTAAGTTTTAGGATCAAAGAGAAGTGACATGTCCCATTAAATGCTGAAGGAATAATAAATAGCTACCTAGTATGCCTTTTGTAAAATGTTATTATATGTACTTGCAATAACTAGTATGCCTTTTGTAAAATGTTATTATATACACTTGCAATAACATGTACAACTTTGATATCAATTTCTTAAAAATCCGATCAATATCACATGCACTAAATCAAAATGCTTGCGAGACACAGTCGCCTATGAGATCCACAAAAGGAGTAATTTTTTTCTTTTTTTTTTTCTCATCCAGCCTTTCATAAGTTTTGAACACAGACGATGTAACATTCCTCAACCATAACCGATGCTCATCAGCCATTAGGGTTACGTTTCCAACTTGTCGGGCAGCCTTTGTACCCCAATCCACAATCCAACATCTCCTTTATATATATATATATATATATATTTTATTGGTCCAATCTCAACTTCGTTGATTCTTATTAACTGCCTTAAAATTTAGAATTTACAAGTATGCATAAACTTCATAAGACATTTATAGTATTTAAACTAATTCCGTTAATATAGTTAATTGTGAGTAGTAAACAAAGTTCAGATGATTAAATGTAAAAATAGATAAAATATAGGTAATTAATTTTAAAATTATAAAATTTAAGTACTAATTTAAGGTATATCACTGCAAAATTTTTTGGAGAAAAATACAAGTTTGACACTGCTTTGACAGCTGGAATCTGATAGCTGGAATTCCACATTTATTACATGTACGGCTCATCATAATTCACAAGAAAAAAAGTTTTGCTATGTTGTCCAAATTTTGTCCTAAGTAATAATAACGTTATACGTTATTATTATAAATCAGAACACAGTGCAACACCTTCTTCTTCCTACACCATCGAAATGGATGCTCTCATCACATTTCTTAGCCTACCTCTCATCTACTTGATCTTTCTCTTCTTTCGTATGGTTTCTCAAAGAAGAGACCACCCTTGCTACATTTTGGCCTATGAGTGCTTTAAGGGAGACGAAGATAATAAGCTCAAACTAAGCCAATGTGTCAACTTATGTCTTCTGAACAGTAACCTCAGAATAGATGAGTATAGGTTTCTCCTAAAAACTGTCGTCAACTCGGATATTGGTGAACATACTTATGCCCCAAGTAGTATCATTTCGGGAAAACATTCCCCAACCCGCGCTGAAGCAATCAATGAGATGGAGGAAATATTCTACCAGACGCTTGATAAGCTTTTCGATCGAACCGGAATCAGTCCATCACAAGTTGATATACTTGTTGTAAATGTTGCACTTTTTGCGCCTGCACCTTCCTTGGCAGCTCATGTTATTAACCATTACAAGATGAAAACCGATATCAAGGTTTACAATCTCTCAGCAATGGGATGCAGTGCAAATATTATCTCCATTGATCTTGTCAGGAACTTGTTCAAACTGTACAAGGATTCGATTGCGGTTGTGGTTAGTTCTGAATCTATTGGACCAAATTGGTATCAAGGAATCAACAAGTCGATGATGCTTTCGAATTGCTTGTTTCGGTCTGGTGGCTGTTCTATCCTACTAACAAACAATCCTGCCTTGAAGCAAAGATGCATCCTGAAAGTTCATTCTCTAGTTAGGAGACATACTGGCTCAAATGCTGAAGCATATAATTGCTGTATTCGGGAGGAAGACGATCGTGGTTGTATAGGAATCCGAATCGACAGAACCATCCTGAAGGCAGCTGCCACTGCTATTTCAGAAAATCTTAGGATACTTCTTCCAAAGGTGCTGCCAATAAGAGAAATCTTGCGATACCTTTTGGCATCATTCCTTTACAAGAGGTTAAAGGGTTGGATCCCTAAAGGTTCGGAGACTTTGAATCTCAAAACTGGAATCGATCACTTTTGCATCCATCCCGGTGGAAGAGCAGTGATAAAGGCGATTGGTGAAAATCTAGGACTTGATGACTATGATCTTGAGCCGAGCAGGATGGTGCTTCACAGGTTTGGTAATACATCAGCTTCTAGCCTATGGTATGTTATGAGTTACTTAGAGGCTAAGAAAAGACTCAAGAAAGGACAGAAAGTATTGATGATAGGAATTGGAGCTGGTTTCAAATGCAACGCTTGTGTGCTGGAGGTAATGAAGGATATGGAGGATTTGAATGTCTGGAAGGACTGCATCGAAAGCTTTCCGTTAAGGACAACTTCCAACCCTTTCTCGGACAACCTTAACTGGGTTTATGATCCATGTATAAGTTTTGTTAGATTTCACTAAGAACAAAACTTTTTACTTGCTTGCTTAGTGGACATTGCTACATTTAAGCAGTTCATCTTGTTGTTTCTATTTTAATTTTCTGATGTATGGCTTGTATCTTTACTTTTCTTTTTTTAAAACATATATATATATATATATATATAAAAGTGTGTGTGTGCGCGTATATATATCTATCCATATTTTGTGCTTGCACCATGTTTCATGTTTTCAATTTTACACTGGGAAAGATTATATCCATTAGTTATAAAATTAGTTTTAGAAAAACAATGGTGGAGAAGATCGATGAAGATTTTTGCTCCACTGCTAATTTTCACTACTAATCTAAACATGTGACATGCTAATATCAATTATTCTTTTTACCCATTGCAAACAAAAGGCATATGAGAAAAAAATCAGGTATAAGGGATTGCCATTTCTTTAGAAATGCATATCCAACTCTAGGCTATCACACAAATTTTCGTCTCTTTTAAATGTATATGTAAAATTTTGGAATAGTTTTGAATCTTGCACTTCCTGCTGTGCGATCATGCTAAATTTAGATAGTAACCAATTAATTCAAAACTTAAAGCTTGCAAATACAGTATAATTTTAATACTTATACATTTATGCTCCATGAATATTTCAACAAACTTGTTGGTAAAGTCAAGTGTGCAGAAGATCAATTATTAGTACTTGCATTTAGATATTGTCTGTGTTTAGACCAGACACAAAGCAACGGTTCATTGCTCAGTTTGAAATTAGCTATAGCAATAAATATGCTACAACTGTTTGTTCAGGAGTCTTATCTTCTCCCATGTCAGAGCATTTCATTTCCTATCTACTTGGAGAAAAATGCATTTAAATAAAAGGATTTTAGGGTTATCCTTGATATAGAGTTCTTATTCATTCTTTAGATACTTTTTCTTTAAGATTTCACACCTAAAGTTTTGAGATGATAACTATTTTACTTAATCAAAATTTTACTTGTTTAATTTCATAAATAAAGTTTACAATTACTAAATATCATATCCAACCAAACTTTACCAGCTTGTCAAATTCTATTAACTCCATAGTATTGAAAAAGGATGGCATGGTAAATACTCATTGAGTAAAATGTATCATATGCAATCAATTGGATCTAAGGTAGGCAAAATTAATTCGATTGGTATATATTTAACAATGATGTCATATTTTAGTAAGGAAATTTAAAATTAAAAAACCTCAAAGTTCAGGTAATAATTTTTTACATCCTGCCTTTTCATGTAGTATATATTGCTTCCTAGAATATAAGAAAACAATTCAGACAGAGTTGACGAAGAAGTAAGTGTCTTGCCCTAGCGCAAAACCTGTGGATTGTTGTACGCTTTTCCTAGTCTGTTGGATCAAACGATCAGTTTTAGGTTTTGTTTTTCGTTTAAATTAAAGTCAACCTGAAAACTCCTGGAAGAATACGAATGCTAACACTTCCAAGTTCGATTGATCTGACAATATACTTTTACATAACAACGTATAACTACCTTTTCTTTCTAAATTTTATGTGTTATTTTTTTCAATAACATAACCTTGAGTTTTCTCACATATTTTACTAATTTACATCCCTATGTTATTATTTTTTATTATACTAAAATATAAAAGTTAATTAAAGCTAAACCCTTTTAGACTCTACAAGATTTTATATTTTCTTTTAGACTCTTTCTTTTCTTTTATTTTCTTTTCTTTTTTAATAGAAAAACAATAATACAAGTATCCGAAGAGAAAGAACATGAGATGATATTAGAGTTGCAGTTAAGTAATTAGAAAATAATAATAATAATAATAATAAAGTTTGCATCCAAAACATAAAAAACAATAGAAAAATTCTATGATATCACTGCTTTTTTAATAGGTGATGCAGACGATATAGCAAATACATCTTTGAGCAAGCTAGAATCATTCAAGAAGCAAAGAGGGATCTTACGCCACCGGCCTTGAGCCAGCCTAAGTCTACACCATTGGCATTGTACTGTAAAGCCACCGACCTACTTCAAAGCCGCTAGCCTTGGAGCCAATCTTCTTTGTTTTAGGCCGTTAACTTCCTTTAAATTTTATCGACACCATCTTTCTTTAATTTTTGTCTTTAGAGCTTTATTTGCAATAGTATAAATTGTCCGAAGCTTATCTTTTGGAGGTAGAACATTTGATACACTTTGAAACTTTAATTGAGAGAGTTTTTTCTTGGAAATTTCATGTTTTGCAATTGAGAGTGTTTTAGAACATTCAAGGAGTGTTCTTGTTTTATCCATTCTTACTTGCTACGTCAGATTGCTATCAAAGTAGGAAAACTTCTTGTGGAGATGTTAAGAGACGACAGCTTAGGAGGCGGTCACGTCTTTGACATTGTTCAGGATGTGGAAGCGCTAAGAACCAAGTCACAGGCTCAAAAGGGAGATATGGGACACCATGGATTAGAGAATTTGACATTTGGAAAAGTATCTTAAGGATTGATGGTGATGGACCCCGATACCAATAGAGATAGAGATGTTGGTGGGAGACGACCAAGGGCAAGAGATGATTACAACGATCCAATTAATCAACTTGTAGCTGCAAATCGAAGATTTCATAATTCTAATGAGGAAGATGCTATTTTAAATGAAGAAACACAACTGCGAAGGAGAGGCGGTGATGGTGGTGGTGGATGCCAAAGACGCAATTACGGGTATGATCAAAGAGACGATGGTGATTTCCACCTCAAAGTGGATATCCCTCATTTCAATAGCAATCTCAATATTGAAGAATCCTTGGATTGGCTTGTTGATGTGGATAGATTCTTTGAATATATGGAAATTCTTGAGGAAAGGAGGGTGAAATTGGTAAAATACCGATTAAAGGGTGGTGCATCAGCCTAGTGGGAGAGGCTTCAGAATAGAAGGTATCGTAAGGGTAGGTAGCCTTTGCAGGCATGGTTCCGCATGAAACAATTGCTAAAAAGGGATTTCTTACCATCTGATTATGAGCAAATTTTGTTCTAACAGTATCAGTGTTGTTGCCAAGGGCAACGTTGAGTTCATGATTAAACAGCTGAATTCAGGAGACTAGCCAAGACGAACAATCTAAGAGAGAGTGAAGGCCAACAGGTGGCGCGATATGTAGATAGCATGAAGTTGCAAATCTAAGATAAAATCGGAGTCCATGTTCCTCAAACTCTAAAAGAGGCTAAAAACATGGCCCCTAGGGTTGAGATGATGTTACATGAGAGGAATACAAGAGTTGAGGGGAGCAGTAGAAAATATGGAGTTAAGGGGTCAAGTAGTAGCAAAACTGCTGTAAAAAAAAATAAGAATGCTGAGGGGAAGAAAGGTGGGAGTAGTGAGAAGAGAGAGGATAAGGCTATGGGCAAGAAGCTTGTTGAGGTTAAGGATGTTTAGAAGTAAAGTAATCCATATGCAAGGCATATTTTAGGCAAATGTTACTGTTATAACTAGCAAGGGCACTAGTCGAACAAATGTTCTAATAGGAAAAGTGCGACTATTGTTGGAGAGATGAAGAGAGCTGTTGTGAACTCGATGGGGAAGATGAGTATTTCGAGGAAGAGGAGGAGATCGAACAGACATGTGTTATTAGGAAGCTGATTGAAATAGCCATGAATTTTCCAATTTATATTTTATAAATGCGTTAATGAAATTATATATGATTTTGGAATGTGAATTATACTGATGCATGAAAAATGAGTTGAGTTGTTGTTTTACAGATAATTAAATATCTTAGAATGGTTAAATATTGATTTCATAAATTTCTAAGTGCATTAGAATGTATGAAATATGATTAGAATAAGTTAAATTATGAACGTCATAAAACTAACTTTTAGCAGAAAATTTTGTTACAAATAAAGCCTAAGACCACATTTAATTAACCAAAAAGAAAGCTTCATTAATTAGCCAAATCCAAGCCAATTAAAGGACTTAATTAGGGCAGCCATAAAGTCAACAAATGGATATATATCAACTTTTGAAGTGCAAAATTTGTCCAAAAATTGTACACCAACATAACACATACAAAAAAGCTTCAAAACCCCATTTCTACTCTCTCAAAAGCTCTCTCATGTCCATGTACAATTAAACCCTTCATTTTATACAACTTAAACTCTCAAAGGCTTACAACAAGATTCTTAAACCAAGGCTCCAAGTCCATATGATAAGTGTATTCCTCTTGCCTTATGTGTATTTAAGTTAAGCTTTTGTTAGAATAGGGTTTATTGTTAATTGGTGATACAATGATTTTTATACAATGATGGTAGTTTGATTAGTGTTGTGTTGCTAGAGGGGCTTGCACTATATGTATTATATGAATTTAGAAGTGTGGAGATGATTGTGTTAGGATGGCAAAAGGATTGAGTAGTGTAAGGGGCATATGGAATTGAAGTGCAATTTTGTGTGATGTTGTAGTTGAATAATTGATGGATTGAAGAGGAGTTAGTGTTTGTTGAATGGTGTTGAGAACATATAACAAGTTTTGGGAAGTTTAGAATGAGTTTGGAGGATTTTTGAAATGTGTAAATTTTGCAAAGAAAATAGGGGAATTCATAAAAATCGTATGATTTTGTTCTAGAGGTATACCCCGGCAGTAGGTTGCCGGCATAGTGTCCCACGCTGTCGGTGTACATGGAAACGCTACTAGTGTTGGGGGGTATCCACGGGCATGGACCAACCCCGTGGAACTCTCGAAAATTTTTGGAAATTTAGAGTTGTAGTCTATACCGCTCAAAGTCGCCGGCGTAAACCATAACGCTGCTGCATGTTGCTGAACACTGCCGGCGATGGTAAGCATTGAGTTTTAGGGCAAAGTGCATCGATTCAACGCTGCCGGCATTGAATATTTGTAGAATATCGTATGATATTATATGATGTTTAAATGCTATGTTATGATTTTGTAATAACTTATTTGAATTTCTTTGACTAGTTATGTTTGGAACTAGTTGATTAGTGCTTAAACTAAGTGAGAAATTCAATATTTTCTTGTACAGTGATAGATCCTCGCTAGGCTAACCTTATTAGTTCCCGAGCTATTTCAGGTACATAGTAACTTGTTTGATTCTTTGTTTAGGATAGACATTCTTTAAAATTACTTTCAATTAAGGAAATTAAATAATTGCTTGTATGAGTGTCTTTTATACCGTCGAATCTGGTTCGAAGAGTGGTACCTTACTCAGATTGGGGGCATGGTAGTTTTAGGCGCTTAGACCACCCTTGTCATTTCGAAATGACTTTCATAAGTGGTTCAGTGGGTAATTGATAGGGTATTCGGTATCGGTATAACGCTTGCTTATTCTTAAAAGGACGTAATATGATTTAATTCAATGTTTATGGTAACACTTGAATTAGGTGATATTATGGATTAAGTTAAATAAAGTCGAGAAATGGTTGAGAACCCTAAATGAGATTACTTTTTTTTTGGATAAATTATCTAGGAGATATGAGTATCCGAGCTACTTATATCAACCCCTTGAGCATCATGATCGTTACTCAGGTTCCCCTAGAAATCTTTGTTGTCCGGAGTTTGAATACTCCAGTATTGTTTGGCTAACTAAAGATTAACTAATAGTCTAATGACTGTTGCATTTGCATTTAGTTTAAGTATGTGTGGATCACTTCGCATTTCTATTCGTTACTTGTGTACTGGGCCTTTGGCTCATATTTTAACTATTTCAGGTAACGATCTAGACGAGTTTTACGCAAATATGGGTAATGGTATCGACTTTGAGGATTTCCTAGATGACCTAGAGGATTAGATATGACTATGGACTATGATGGAATTCCTAACTTGTAATAGCCTAGTTATGAAATCTTTTGATGTTTATATTAGATGATATAGGTTGAATTACCT
The DNA here is from genome assembly GCA_024138025.1 of Combretum micranthum. Taxonomy (NCBI): domain Eukaryota; kingdom Viridiplantae; phylum Streptophyta; class Magnoliopsida; order Myrtales; family Combretaceae; genus Combretum; species Combretum micranthum. The sequence continues at coordinate 266,267 of JAMXBD010000711.1, forward strand.
TTTGTAACTTTTATATAAGGCTTGTAAGTAGCCTTTGTAATATCTAAACCAAGCTATATGTATATCTTTAACTTATTTCCGTTGTAATATATGATAAATATGATGTTGTGTTTTTGTTACAAGTTTTACAAAAATCAATAATTCTCAAATTTAAGAGTTAAGTATTGAGAGTAGAGGTAAATAATACTTCAAACACTTCTTTTAGGACAACCTTACATATAATTCTATAGGTTATATGTGGTTAGAGAACTGTTATCACCCGTTTTTATTATGGGAGTGATAGCAGGTCCTTACAGATGGTATCAGACCTGAGTTTGAATTATCGTTTGCCTAAATGTAATAGCTTGTTTAAGACTTGGCCTAAACGCAATATGTAGTATAGAAATTGGTTAAGTCTGCTTAAATGAATTTATTTACTTGTCTTCTAGTTTGCTTGATATGCTTGTTGATTGTTTAATGACTTGTTTAACTTGCTTATTTTTTTATTTATAAATGAAAATGTGAATTTAGTAGGCTTTATGTATGATTCAAAATTTTATATATGTGTGTGTTGAATATATTGTATGCAATTGTTAAGATGGATAGGTTAAGGCGGTCAACAAGGCAACAATCTAACAGAGAGAATATGTCCACCACCACAGTCGTCATCTACATCGGCTCCTAATTCATCTTCTACTCCTAGTATTGCTTCTGCTTCTGCATCACTAGTTCCCCTAACACAAATTCCACCTCCTCCTCCTATGCCTCCTTTTCCTCCAATGCCACAAATGCCACCAAATGACCCAACTTCTATGTATGGTATGCTAAAGGACATGATGGCAATGATGCAACAGTATCAATTGATGATGTTTCAACATACTCAACATATTATGCAACTGAGTAATCAACAAGGAGTGAGACAAAATGAGAATCCACCTATGAATGACCAACCTAATCAGATCAAGTTACATGATTTTAGCAAGATGATTCCTGAATTTGATGGGACAAGTGTTGATCCTACAGTAGCTGAGGGTTGGATAGAAGAGTTAGAGAAGACATTTACTACTAGTAGAACTCCGGAAGACAAGAAAGTTGATTTAGCGGTTTATATGATGAAAAAGGAAGCTTATAACTAGTGGAGACTAACTAGAGTGGATTTACATCAACCCATATCTTAGGCAACATTCAAGGACACTTTTATCAAAAAGTATTTTCCAAATTCAGTTAGAGAGAGAATGATTGCTGATTGGTTGAACTTGAGGCAAGGAAGCAAGACCATAGATGAATATTATGGTGAATTTTGCAGGCTATTACGTTTTACTGGAGGAGATTATCGGGATGAGAGGATGAAAGTTAAAAATTGTCAAAATGGTTTGAATGAGGAAATTCAAGGTGATGTGAAAAATTTGAGTTGCATACTTTAGCAGATATTGTGGCTAAGGCTTTGTTGGTTGAACAAATACAAACTGATATTAGAGTTAGAAGAGCCAAGAGAGCGACATTTCTAGGGAAAAGACCTGCTCCTATTCCATCCTATAATAGTTCTCAAAGTGCTGGTAAAGGAATGAATTATCATGGAAAGGGAAAGAGGCCTTTTATGTGAAAGCAAGGAGATCAAAAGTCGACATTTAAAGCTTTGACCCCATATTTGAGAAGAAATGTTTCGGGTGCTTTGGTCCTTATGAGCTATCAGATTGTAAGTGGACTCTTGGTGCACGTTTCTCTTGTAGACAGATCAAGCATAGATCTTCTGAGTGCAATAATCCAAAATTTCCGCTTATTTTCTGTGCTTACTATAAGCAAAGAGGTCATCACATTGCAAATTGTAAGGATCGACCTAATAATAAGAGTGGAGTTGAATTAGAGAAAGGAAAAACAAATGCTAGGGTCTTTACATTGTAATAGATTGAAGAGACACCTTCAGTAGACACTTTGGCTGGTATTCTGAGTGTATCTAATCGAGATGCTTATGTGTTGATTGATACTGGAACTACTCATGCATGTATATCTAAAAATTTTATGAATGAGTGTGAACTTGTTTCTGAAATATTAATTGATCGCATTATGTGTGTGACTACTCCTTTGGTGATTGAGAATAGACAACCATGTGTGTGTAGAAATGTGAATGTTGTGATTTCTTATGTGAGTATGCCTATTGATATGATAGTCTTGCCTTGATCTGACTTTGATGTGATCTTAGGAATGAACTGGCTAAATTAGTATAAAGTCACAATTGATTTTAGTAAGGTAGATTTGAGTTTTGATTTAAGTGAAGGGAGATTTACATATTTGTTGGAAAGGTTAAGGCCTAGAAGCTTGAAATCAATTGATTGTGGGAAAATATGTTGTAGCAGCTATGAGTATTGAGGAGATAGATATTAAAGTGGTGTCTGTTGTGAATGAGTTTATTGATGTATTTCCTGAGAAGCTACCTAGATTGCCGCCAAATAGAGAGATGGAATTTGGAATTGAAGTGTTACCTGGAACTATACCCATCTTTAAAGCTCCATACAGGATGACACCTGCAGAATTAAAAGAATTGAAACAACAGTTACAGAAATGGATTTCATTAGACCAAGTATATCACCTTGGGTGCTCCTATGTTGTTCGTAAAGAAGAAAGACAGGAGTTTGTGAATGTGCATCGATTACAGGGAATTAAATCAGGTTACTATTAAAATAAATATCCTTTGCCTGGATTGATGATTTATTCGATCAATTGAGAGAAGCCATGGTGTTTTCCAAGATTGATTTGAGATCGGGTTATTATCAACTCAAGATTAAATCTTAAGATATTCAAAGGACGGCTTTACGGACTCGATATGGGCACTTTGAGTTTTTGGTGACGCCTTTTGGGTTAACAAATGCTCCATCTGCATTTATGGATTTAATGAACAGGATCTTCAAAGATTATTTGGACTCATTTGTTATAGTATTTATCGATGATATTTTGATTCCCGCAGTAGAGAGGAGCATGAAGAGCATTTGAAGCTTGTGTTACGAGGGCTTAGGGAGAAGAAACTTTGGCTAAATTCAATAAATGCCAATTCTGGCTTGAAGAAATATCCTTTCTAGGGCATATTATATATAAAGAGGGTGTGTCAATTGATCCAGTGAAGATTGAAGTTGTTTTGGAATGGTCAAGACCCACAAATGTGAGTGAAATCAGAAGTTTCCTTGGATTAGTTGGATATTACCGAAGATTCGTGGGAGGATTTTCGAAAATTGGATCTCCATTAACAAGGTTGACACAAAAAACGTTAATTTGTATGGGATGATTAGTATGAAAGGAGTTTTGAGGAATTAAAGGAAAGATTGGTATTTGCTCCTATTTTGGCATTGCCCGTTAGTGGAAAGGAGTCTGTGGTGTTTAGTAATGCTTCTATCCAAGGACTTGGTTGTGTTCTTATACAAGATGGAAAAGTCATAGCCTATGCTTCAAGATAGCAAAAGCCCCTTGAAAAAAATTACCCAGTGCATGATTTAGAGTTAGCAGCTGTGGTACTTGCCTTGAAACTTTGGAGACACTATATTTTTGGGGAGAAGTGTAAGATATACACTGATCACAAGAGTTTGAAATACATATTTATATAAAGAGAGCTCAATATGAGATAGTGAAGGTGGCCTGAATTAATCAAGGATTACGATGTGGAAATTCTATACCACCTTGGTAAAGCGAATGTGGTAGCAGACGCTCTTAGTAGGAAGAAGCAAGTAAATATTGCAACTCTACTCACAAATCAGCAGGAGATTCACATGGAATTCAGAAAGTTAGAACTTGAAATTACAATGGAAAAAGTTGATGTGATGTTAGCCTAATTATCTTTGCAACCAATAATCTTAGAAAGGATTAAACAAGCTCAAAAAGAAGATTATGAAATCAAAAGAATGAAGTTTGCTATAAATGATGGAAAAAGAAAAGAGTTGAAAGTTGATATGGAAGGTGTGCTAAAGATGGGAATCGGATTTTTGTCCCGCAAGGTTTGAGAGAAGAGATCATGAAAGAAGCTCATTCCTCCACATATTCTATTCACTGTGGAAGCACCAAGATGTACAAGGATTTGAAGAAATATTATTGACGGGAAGGATTGAAGAAAGATGTCGCTCGTTATGTATCCAAATGTTTGATTTTCCAACAAATAAAGATTGCATCAAAGACCAGGAGGAGAACTTTAGCCCCTATCCATTCCCGTGGAAATGGGAAGATATCACTATGGATTTTGTATCGGCACTACCTAGAACTATTGCCAAGTATGAAATTATTTAGGTGATTGTTGATAGATTAACAAAGTCAACTCATTTTATACCTTTGAGAGTTGGAGGCTCCTTGGATAAGATGGCACATATCTACATTAAAGAGATAGTAAGACTTCATGGTGTTCCGAAGACGATTACTTCTGATCGAGATACTCGTTTTATCAGTAGGTCTTAGAAGAGTCTACATACAACTCTGGGCACCCAGCTTCAGTTTAGCACTTTGTTTCATCCACAAACTGATGGACAATCAGAGAGGATTATTCAGATACTAGAAGACATGCTTCGGGCATGTGTTTTAGATTTTGGCAATAGATGGGACATTTACCTACCACTTATTGAATTTGCCTACAATAACAATTTCTAAGCAATGATTCAGATGGCGCCTTATGAAGCTTTGTATGGTAGGAAATGTAGATCTCTATTATACTAGGATGAAGTTGGTGAGAGAGCTATTTTGGGTCCAGAATTGGTACAACAAACAACGGATAAGATACAAGTGGTAAAATAGATGATGAAAATAGCTCATGATAGATACAAGAGTTATGCCGATATGAAGAGAAGACCATTAGAGTTTTATGTGGTGATCATGTGTTCCTCAGAATTTCTCCAACAAAGGTGTTATTAGATTTGGGATTAAGGCAAATTAAATCTGAGATGTAGTGGTCCTTATGAGATTTTGGGAAAGTTGGACCATTAGCTTATCGATTAACTTTACCTCCAAATTTATCAGAAGTACATGACGTTTTCCATGTGTCTCAGCTCAGAAAATGTATATCAGATTCTGATGCCATCATTTCTTCTCATCAATCGGAAGTTCAACCAGATTTGAGCACGATTAAAAAGCCGATCAAGATTTTGGATATGATTGACAAAGTACTAATTCCTTTTGTGAAAGTCTTGTAGACTGGACAAACCGAGAGAGAGGCAACATGGGGGCCCGAGAATGAGATGAGACACAAGTATCCAAAGATATTCGAGCAATGATTATGGTAAGTTAAGTTTCGAGGATGAAACTTTTTGAAGGAGGGGAGAATGAAATAGCCATGAATTTCCCAATTTATATTTGATAAATGTGTTAATGAAAATTATATATGATTCTGGATTGTGAATTATACTGATGCATGAAAAATGAGTTGAGTTGTTGTTTTACAAATAATTAAATATCTTAGAATGGTTAAATATTGCGTTCATAAATTTCTAAGTGCATTAGAATGTATGAAATATAATTAGAATAAGTTAAATTATGCATGTAATAAAACTAACTTTTAGCAGAAAAATTTGTTACAAATAAAGCCCAAGACCACATTTAATTAACCAAAAAGAAAGCTTCATTAATTAGACAAATCCAAGCCAATTAAAGGACTTAATTAGGGCAGCCACTAAAGTCAACAAATGGATAAATATCAACTTTTGAAGTGCAAAATTCGTCCAAAAATTTCAGACCAACATAACATATACCAAAAAGCTTCAAAACCCCATTTTTGCTCTCTCAAAAGCTCTCCCATGTCCATGTACAATTAACCCCTTCATTTTCTACAACTTAAACTCTCAAAGGCTTGCAACAAGATTCTTAAACCAAGGCTCCAATTCCATATGATAAATGTATTCCTCTTGCCTTATGTGTATTTAAGTTAAGCTTTTGCTAGAATAAGGTTTATATGCTAATTGGTGATAGAATGATTTTTATACATTGATGATAGTTTGAGTAATGTTGTGTTACTAGAGGAGCTTGTACTATATCTATTATATGAATTTAGAAGTGTGGGGATGATTGTGTTAGGATGGCAAAAGGATTGAGTAGTGTAAAAGGCATGTGGAATTGAAGTGCAATTTTGTGATGTTGTGGTTGAATGATTGATGGATTGACGAGGAGTTAGTGTCTGTTGAATGGTTTTGGGAACATATAACAAGTTTTGGGAAGCTTAGAATGAGTTTGGAGGATTTTTGAAATGTGTAAATTTTGCAATGAAAATAGGGGAATTCGTAAAAATCGTGTGATTTTGTTCCAGGGGTCTACGCTGGCATTAGGCCACCGACGCAATGTCCCGCACTGTCGGCATACATGGAAATGCTGCCAGTGTTGGGGGTATCTATGGACGTGGACCAATCCCGTGGAACTCTTGAAAGTTTTTGAAAATTTGGAATTGTAGTCTACACCGGCTCAAAGCCGCTGGTGTAGACTATAATGCTACCGGTGTGTTGCTGAACGCTGCTAGCGATGGTAAGTATTGAGTTTTAGGGTAGAGTGCACCGGTTCAACGCCACCGGCATTAAAGGCCGGCATGTCCCCTATATTTTTCATTTTCAAAAACTTCCTCCAATATTTTCCAAAGCTTGATATATGATCAATTGAATATTTGTTGAATATCATATAATATTATGTGATGTTTAAATGTTATGTTATGACTTTGTAATAATTTCTTTGAATTTCTTTGACTAGTGATGTTTGAAGAAATATTATTAACTAATAATCTAATGACTGTTGCATTTGCATTTAGTTTAAGTATGTGTGGATCACTTCGCATTTGTATTCGTTACTTGTATACTGGGCCTTTGGCTCATATTTGAACTATTTCAGGTAACGATCACGACGAGTTTTACGTGAATATAGGTTATGGTACCGACTTTGAGGATTTCCTAGACAACCTGGAGGATTAAATGTGACTATGGACCAGGATGGAATTCCTAACTTGTAATAGCCTAGTTATAAAATCCTTTAATGTTTATATTAGATGATATAGGTTGAATTACCTTTTGTAACTTTTATATAAGGCTTGCAAGAAGCCGTTGTTTGTAATATCTAAACCTAGCTATATGTATATCTTTAACTTATTTTCGTTGCAATATATGATAAATATGATTTGCGTTTTTATTACAAGTTTTACAAACATCAATAATTTTCAAATTTAAGAGTTAAGTATTGAGAGTTTAGGCAAATAATACTTTAAACACTTCTTTTAGGACAACCTTATATATAATTCTACAGGTTATATATGATTGGGGAATTATTATCACCCATTTTTATTATGGGGGTGATAGCGGGTCCTTACACTGATGTTGGCACCTAAGCGAGAGGAAGACACTCAATGACCCCAGTTGTTTCGTCCTAGATGCACAATAGATGAGAAGGTATATAATCTAATAGTTGATAATGCAAGCTGTGAAAACATTATTGGTAAGGAGTTCATGAAGCAGTTGTAGCTACCAATGGAGAAACACCTAATCCCATACACTATAGGGTAGATTAAAGCAACCGAGAGGATTCATGTGAAAGAGAGGTGTAGAATACTATTCTCAATAGGTAACTATAAGGATGAAGTTCAATAAGTAACTATTTGGGAGGCCTTAGCAGTATGATATGAATGCCCAACCTATGGGGAAAAAGAATGTATAGAAGTTAGAGAAAGGAGGCATGAAGTATACTTTGCTGCCTTAAAGATAACAACTTGTCCCAAAACCATCAAGGCAGAAGGATGCTCTTTTTTTACTATTACTCATTTAGGAAGAGAGATGGAAGCCATGAAGGAATCTAGATTGTACATGCACTCATAGTGAAGCAGATCATGATAGTAGAGGGAGAGAGTATTGATGATATGCCAAGGGTAGTGAAAGAGGTGTTGAAGGAGCTTAGAGATGTGATGCCTGAAGACTTGCTAGAGGGACTATCACCTATAAAGGACATCCAGCATCAAATTGATTTGATGCCAAAGGTGAGTTTACCTAACTTACCACACTCTAGGATGAGTCTAAAAGAAACTGAAGTTATGTAGGAGAAAGTACAGGAGTTATTGTAAAAGTAATTTATTAGAGAGTATAAGTCCATGTGTTGTATTTGCGTTATTAAGCCCGAAGAAAGATGTAGTTGGAGGATGTGTGGTGATAGCAAGGCCATCAACAAAATCACTATTGGGTATAAATTCCCAAAACCCTGATTAGAGGGCATGCTAGACAAGTTGAGCAAGGCAAATGTGTTTTCTAAAGTTGACCTAAGGAATGGCTACCATCATATTGGAATCAAGCCTAGAGACGAGTGGAAGACGACATTCAAGACAAAAGAGGGCTTGTATGAATGGCTAGTGATGCCATTTGGTCTCTATAGTGTGCCAAGTACTTTTATGTGCACCATGAACCAGGTACTAAAACCTTTCATTGGTTATTTTGTAGTAGTCTACTTTGATGACATTCTAATTTATAGCAAATTTGAAGAGGAGCATGTGGAACATTTGAGAGGTGTATTGACTGTATTGAAAGATAATAAATTATATGTAAATTTGAAGAAATGTACCTTAATGTCTAAGAAGCTATTATTCTTAAGGTTTATAGACAATGATGAGGGGATTATAGTGGATGAGGAGAAGGTAAAAGCTATTAGAGAGCGACATGTTCCAAACATTGTAGCTGAGTTAAGGAGTTTTCTAGGGTTAGCAAGTTTTTACAAGCGTTTTATCAGGCACTTCAGTACTATTGCTGCTCCATTAATTGAATATTTGAAGAAAGGAAAGTTTCAATGGGGTAAAGAGGTTGAGGTTGGTTTTGTCATGCTGAAGGAGAAGTTGTGTAGTGCCCTATGCTAGCATGACTTGATTTTGATAAATTATTTGAGGTAGATGGTAACGCTAGTGGAGTAGGCATTAGAGCTATATTGTCATAGCAAAAGAGTTGATAGCTTTCTTTAGTGAAAAACTTCGTGAATCTAGGATGAATTGGTCCACTTATGACAATGAATTCTACTTCGTTGTGAGGGCATTGAGGATTTGGGAGCATTATCTAATTGGGAAGGAGTTTATTCTCTACTCGGACTATGGCACTCTAAAACATCCAAGTAATCAAACCCTAACTAGCAAAGACATGCATACAAGATGGATCCAATTCCTACAAAAGTTTCCATTCAAATTTAAGCATAAGTCCGAAGTATAGAACAAGGTGGCTGATGCTTTGAGCAAAAGAGCTAATTTGCTAGTGACTATGACCAATGAGGTTGTTAGATTTGAGCATTTGAAGGAGCTGCATGAGGATGACACTGACTTTAAGGAGATCTAGGAGAAATGTGTTGCAAAAGAAACTTGTGGTAAATTTCATATTCATGAAGGTTACTTAATGAAAGGGATCTAACCGTGTATCCCTAAATCTTCTCTAAGAAAAAAGTTAATTAGATATCTACATGGTAGAGGATTAGCTAGGCACTTTGGGAGAGACAAGACCATAGCAGTAGCAGCTGTCAAGTTTTATTGGTCACATTTGAGGTGGGATGTTAGTAGAATTGTGCATAGATGTTATATCAGTTAGATATCCAAAGGGTAGTCTTAGAATACTAGGTTATACACACCACTACCAACTCCTAAGAACATTTTGGAGGACCTATGGCTTCATATTGGGTATGCCTTGTATCCAACAAGGTATTGATTCAGTGTTTGTTGTTGTTGATAGGTTCTCAAAAATGGCTCACTTTACTCCAAGCAGGAAGACTATAGATGTGAAAGTAATTGCAAAGTTGTTCTTCAGAGAAGTGGTGCGCCTTCATGGAGTTTCTAAATCCATCACTTCAAACAAAGACGACAAATTTCTCAATCACTTCTGAAGGACCTTATGGCAGATATTTGATTCATCTCTAAACTGCATTAGTACAACTCACCCACAAACAGATAGGCAGACGGAAGTGAACAATAGGACTTTTGGTAATTTAATCAAGAGTATATGTAGGGAAAAGCTAGACTATGGGATATGGCTCTAGCCCAAGCAGAGGTTGCCTACAATAGCGCTATTCATAGGACCATAGGGAAGTCACCATTCTCTGTAGTCTACGCCAAGACACCACAACATGCATTAGACCTGATCAAGCTACCTAAGACACTTGAGGTTAGGATGGCTGCCAAGAACATGGCTGAGCACTGGCAAGCTACTATAGCTAAAGTAAGGGGAATAATTGAAGAAGCCAATGCCAAGTACAAGGAAGCAGTAAACAAATGTCAAAAGAAACAATTGTTTGAAGTAGGAGATCAGGTGATGGTGTTCTTGAGGAAGGAACGATTTCCAATGGGCAAATAGTAAGTTGTAGCCTAAGAAATACAGCCATTATCAGGTCATGAGGAAGATCAATGACAGTGCATATATGGTTAGTCTTCCTGACAATATGGGTATCGCCAAGATCTTCAATGTAGTTAATCTTTTCCTGTTCTACCCCAACAATTATTCATTATATCTAGAAGACAGAGGTTGAGTTCTTTATAGATAGGAGAGAATGATGCAGACGATATATAGATACATTTTTGAGCAAGCAGGAATCGTACAAAAAGTAGAGAGGGACCCTATGCTACCGGCCTTGAGCTAGCCTACGTCTACACCATTGGCATTGTACTTCAAAGCCGTTGGCCTTAAAGCCGGCCTTCTTTGTTTTAGATCGCCAACTTTCTTTAAATTTTGTCAATGTTGGCTTTCTTTAATTTTGTCTTTAGAGCTTTATTTGTAATAGTATAAATAGTCCGAAACTTGTCTTTTGAAGGCAGAACATTTGATACACTTTGGAACTCTAATTGAGAGAGTTCTCTCTTGAAAATTGTATATTTTTGTAATTAAGTGTGTTTTAGAATATTCGATGAGTGTTCTTGTTTTATTCATGCTTACTCGCTACGTCAATAGGACTTGTCCATCTATTATTTAATTGCTTTAAATATGCACTCAGTGTTATAGTTAATCATGATCAATTTCATACTAAAATATTTAATATATTAATTATTATATTTATTTTAGTAGTAGATAGTTGAATAAATTGTCGGTTGAGGAATGATAGACTTCTCATGCTATGCTAGGAGAAAGCGGAAACTTAGCATTAAATGTTTTTGCTTCTATGACCATTTGGTTTCAATAAGGGCGCCTTTGTGCTTCCCTTTGTCTATGATTTGCCTCTATCGTTTGGGTTGTTCGCCATTTATATATCCTAGTATGGTCCTCCTCCCTAGATGAGCCTATGAATACACCTGGATGGTATAACGTGCTTCTGCCTGATTCTCCATATTTTTAGTTTTGTGATCGTCGAAAATTTTTAATGTGTCTTCGTGCGAGCTTTTAAAGTTCCTAAGTTTTCCTGGGGTGTGTTATAAATATGAGGGTTAAATTAAACACATTTTGAGTAATTTCACTAATTAGTATGGCTGGATTTACGAGCTTTTTTTTTTTTTTTTTTACTTTGATCAATTTTAGATAGCACTTTAACTATTTTTTAAATAAAATCATATATATTAAGTGATTTTATGCCATACGTATGGTATTGTCGTAATATTCGTAACGAATTCAATATCATGTATACTTAAGCAAACTCACTTTTTTCTTACAGAATTTCTATGAACTTAAATAATATTATGAAATTTGAGTAATGTTATGAACATTAAGACTTAGTTAAAATAAACGAAAATAAATGAAATTACGATCTATAAGAGGTGCTTCTACGATATATTTTAAGATTTGATTTGAAGAAAAACAAAAAAAGAAAAAAGAAAAGAAAAAGACCCCTGCCTAAGTTACGAGCTTGAGATAAATTATGAACTTTTATTTAAAATTACAAACTACAAAGCAATATCAGGATAGGGTAAAGGAATGCAATTTCTAAAAATTCTGATAATTAGAACTTATGAGAAAGAAAAAAAATTCATAAATACTGCACTTGAAATCGTACCTTTAAGACATGATTTAATAGTGTTATATTTTTAAATCATTTTTTAAAGACACAAGATCAGTACATCTTAAAAACATAATTTCAAGCATGGCATTTTTGGGTTTTTTTTTTTTTAAATGTTTTAATTTTTGTATATTTTCTTTTAATTTTTTTTTTTCCTTTTCCAAAGCATTTTCACAAACATAAATTCTAGCTATGAGCTTACTAGAGTTATAAATTATAATGTTAAAATACAAATTATAAATCCCTTTTATGGATTATATATATAAGATTTTACAAACTTTTAAATAAGTTTACAGAAGATAAGAGGAGGTACAAAACTTTTTAGGCATTTAAAAACCAATGATGGTGAACTTTTAACAGTACTTTAGGAAAGTTAAACATACAAATCCGTAAGTTTTTTATGAACGAAACCCAAGTTATTTGCTTAATGTCATTTCAGTTTCTAAGTACACGATTACGAACTTAAACAACATATTTTACAAGGTTATACAATGTTACAACTTTTCTAGAAAGTTATATTAATTATTAAGGTTGGTGAGGACTTCTATGGACTGGGTCGCAAAGTTACAAATTTTAGAAGGAAGAAAAGAGAGAGAGATATATACACTTCTTTAATCAAAACCACAAACTAAGGTTGGTGAGGACTTCTATGGACTGGGTCGCAAAGTTACAAATTTTAGAAGGAAGAAAAGAGAGAGAGATATATACACTTCTTTAATCAAAACCACAAACTATTTATGAATTTAAAAAAAAGAAATTGTAAAATTTGTGAAGAATTGCAAAAAACTAAAAAATCAAAAGGTAATTAAAAAGAGAAAAGAATTCCAACCACCCATGGCCAAGGGGTAATTTAGTTACCAGAGATGCTCGGTGACTTTAAATGTTATAAACTTATAATCACCTACCCAGATTTGGATTTATTTATTTAAAAAAAAAACTATAATAAAGATAGGTCATACAACCTACCTACGGCTAAGATGGTGTCTAGTGATTCCCGAACAAATGTGAATTTAGTTAAGGATTTGACTAAAAGCTCATTTTATGTAGGAATTCGATTGAAGTGGCCATGTATTTACAGCACAAATGTCACTCAGGTCAATGCAAAGTAAAAAATTGTAGAGATAACACTTAATATGATGATCTACAGAAAAGAACCTACGTATTCACCTTGCAATTTTTGAACAATTGAGATCGTTTTTTATCCTATCTAATCTCTGAGAGTAGAATTATTACAATAGAACACTACTTCTTTGATCTTTCAACAGTCACAAATGATGGGGAAAGATGCATCCTGAAAGTTCATTCTCTCGTTAATTAGAAATGTTGGCTCAAATGTTGAAGCATATCATAGGTGTATTTGGGAGGAAGATGGTCGTGGTTTTATAGGCATCCGAATCAACAAAACCATCCCGAAACTGGCATCTTCTATTGATATTTCAGAAAATCTCAGGATGCTGCTCCCAAGGATACTGCCAATTTCAGAAAACCGAGTCCTTAATTCTCAAAACAGGAAAATGGATCACTTTTGCATCCATCCCGGAGCAAGAGCGCGATCGATGCGGCCGGAAAAACTTAGGACTTGGTGAATATGGTCCCTAGCCAAGCAGAATGGTACGTCACTGGTTTCATCATTCATCAACTTCGTTCTTATCTATGGTGCGTTATGAGTTACCTAGAGGCCACGAAAAGACTCAAGCAAGGACAGTGTTGATGATAGGAATTGGAGCGGGGTTTAAATGCATCTAAAGCTTTACACAAGAAACAACGTCCAACCCTTTGTCGTCATACAGGGAAAAAAAAAAAAAATCAGGTAGAAGGGATTTCCATTTCTATAGAAATGCAAATGGATCTTGGCCAAAAAAAAAAAAAAAACAGAAATGCATATCGAACCCTAGGGCATCACACACTCTCTCGTCGTCTCTATGAAATGTACACGAAAAATTTTAGAATATTTTTTAAGCACACACTTTCTGCTCTCCGCAATCATGCTAAATTTAGATAATAACCAGCTAATTCAAAAATTTAAGCTAAGCTTGATACTTACATTTTATTTTTAAATAAGAGCTCCGATGCGTATGCTAGATCTATACTTGAAAATTCTACCAAACGCTACAATCGCTAGTCAATTCGATCAATAAATTAGCTGGCCGCCTCATATTAATGCTCCATCAATATTTCAACAAACTCCCTGCACAAAACAAGTGCGGACGAATCAATTTAGTATCACACTGTTCAGATATAATCCATGGTGAGAGTAGATCCAAAGTTACCATTCATTGCTCAGTTTGCTATTATGCATGTCAATTAATTTGTTGCAGTAGTTTGTTCAAGATTCATGTCTTGTCCGGTCTCAGAGCGTTTCATTTCCTACCTACTTGGAGAAAAATGCATTCAAACAAAAGAATTTTAGGGTTATTTCTATTGCAGAGTTCTTCTTCATTCTTATGTGGGGTAATATCAAAATTATTACCTGAACTGTGATGTCAGTCTTTTTTACATCACACTCACTTTTAATTTACTCCCAGCCCGTTTAATCCATTCCCTCCTCCTTTATATAAATTTGCTATTATGCTAGTTTAGTTCGGATAAAAGGAATTAATAATAAATTGCTATTAGGTAAAATGATAAATAGCAATTGATATCTTTATACTAATCAATTGTCATTCAATGAATGATTTTTCAAATTTATCATAAATAAATGTCCTATTTCAAAAATATCACTTATATAATTATCATCTCTCCATAATAAAAATAAGGAGCATTATAGATATTTTATCTACTCCAATAATTATTTATTTTATTTTTTATATCAAATGAATATTATAATAGTCATTTCAACATTATTACATCCCTATTAAATTAGAATTTAATTCCTTTTTTATTTCATATTATAATTGATTGAAAAATTTACTTGTTGAATTTTATACCTAAATGTTTAAAATTACTAAATATGACACCTAATCGAACTTTGGCTCATCAAATTTTATTACCTCCATCATATTAAAAAAGGATGACATGGCAAATGCCCCATAGATAAATATATTAGAGCTGAGGTAGGCAAAATTTCAATTGGTACCATAATTAAAAATGTCAAATTTTCCGTATCAATTGCTTCCAGGAATATAAGGAACTAACTCAGACAAGAGTCGACAAAGTAACTGTTGCCCTAGCAGAAAACCGGCGGATGGTACTGTACTTCTCCTAGCCTGTCGGATCAAACATTCAGTTTTAGCTTTTGTTTTCTGTTTAAGTAAACGTAAAACGTCTTGGAAGAACATAAATGCTAACTTTTCAAGTTCGGCGGATTTGACATGATTTTACATATGAACGTACTAGGGTATGTACAATAAATTTATAAAATATTAAATTACATATATAACTATATACTGGTGAAACAAAACTTAAATATAGGAAAATAAGTGTCATAATAGTTTTTGAAATCAATATTGTAAAAAATTATGTAAATACTCACCTCATGAAGAATTATAACAATATTCATTTATTTTACCAGAATTTTGATAATGGATGGAGTTTGTTTTTCAACTCTAAATATATAAACAGTGAAAAACAAAAATAAAATGTCAGTTAATAGAGATAATTATCCTTTGTAAAAAAAGTAGGGTTAAAAAAAAAGAGAACTCTCTGATTGTTTGTACAGTCTTTACTTCACTCGGACCGCCCAAACAACGACTCCCATGCTTTCCGTTGGTCAACAACCAACAAAAGTTCTCTATATTTCTTCACTACTCCTACAGGCTTGACGGAGTTAAGCGATGAGTTGGGTAAGCTTCCTTAGGGTATGGCTTCTCCGGGGCGACTAAGGACACACCCAACCAAACGATCGGTAAAACGGGTCTCTTTTGGTACAATCTCCCTCCGCCGGGCCTATCCCGTACGGTTGTTTATCGTTACATAGATAACTTTCGGTAAATAACTACTTTTCTTTCTAAGTTCAAAATAATTTTCTAATGAGTTAACCATATGATAACATAATTTGAGTTCTCTGGTATTTTTTTGTGTTATTTTTTTCGGTTACATAATTTTGAGTTTCGCACAATTTTACTTTACATTCCTTTGTTATTATTTTTTATTACATTTTGGTAGCATTTAGTTGTTTGGACTGAATAGGATAAAGAAAATTGGACAATATAGTAGGAAGAGTACTAGACAAAACAATTCACTTTGTTTTGTCTAATCTCAAATACAAATTATAAACCAAATATGATATAGTGATTTTTATCTAGTACTATGAAAAATTATGTAAGCAAAAAATATGTTAAATACACAAGCTAATCAAAGCTAAACCTTTTTAGACTCATAGACTATATTTTCTTTTACTCTTTATATATAGACACAGAGAGAGAGAGAGAGAGAGAGAGAGAGAATTCTTTGGATGTTAATAGACTTGAGGTTAAGTAACTCTGAAAAAAGATAATAATAATAATAATAATACGAGTATTTAAAGTGAAAGAACGCGAGGTGCTAATAGAGTTGTGGTTATGTAATTGAAAAAGAAAAATAATAAAGGTATTTAAAATGGAAAAAACATGAAAACCGACAATGCTACTTAATGAGAAAAGGAAGAAACTCAACATTAAATGGTTTGTCTTCTTTGACCTTTTGGTTTTGAAGAATAATACCTTTATACTTTCCAAATGTGGTCCTCCTTAATTCCCAATTGTGCCTGCAAATATACCTGGATGGCAACGCGCTTCTGCCGAGCTGTCCATGTTTGATAATGAGAGGAGAGCCTTCAACGGGACAATTTTTATAAATAGATATTCCGGAAGAAATTTTCTCATACACAAGTATCCCATCCATCGTATAATACATATATTTTCCAACTAAACCTACTTTGTAAACAACATACTCTCTGTCCGCTAGCCTTTTTATGTGAGTGGGTCTTGTAAATGAATATACTTAGGGGCTTGATACTGTATTTAACCCGAGCATTTATGGGCTAAAGGCTTTTTGTAGAATTTTTTGGCCTAAAACACTTGTAATACTTCTCATGAGCTTAGAAACTTATTAGATTTTGCTAGATTATAACCTAATATTCCATATCAACAAAGAGTATTTACAAAAGTTTGACATATGAATGCTTTTAACTTTTTTTTTTTAATGAACTAAGCTTTTGTGCTTAATGATATTTTAATTTTTACTAAGTAAAATTACGAACTTAAAGATATTTTACAAGGTTATCTAAAGTTACAACTTCAACAGGAAGTTATAATTATTAAGGTTGATTATTCTTTAATTTTTATTGCATTTTTGTAAATTTAAATAAGCATTAATGCCATAAATGGCTCATGAACCTTGACAAAATATGTAATTAGGTACTTGAACTTTAAAATTAATCGATTTAATTTCTTAATTTTAAAATTGATAAATTCAATACTTGAAAAACTTTGAAATTGATTAGTTTTGTACTTAAAAGAACTTGACGACAGTATTATTGGAGTGCACAAAACATTTTTTTCAAGTAGAAAATTGATAAATTTTAAATTTCAAGTACTAAATTGATCAATTTCAATGTTAAAGTACCTAATTGCATATTTTGTCAAAGTTTAGGTACCATTTGTGATATTAATCCTTTAAATAATAAAGGAGTTCTATGGACTAGGTAGTAAAGTTACAATTTTTAGAAGGAAGAGAAAAAGAAGTTACACTTTGTTAATTAAAATTACAAACTATTTATGACTCAAAAAAAAAAAAATTTGCTAAATTAGTAAAGAAATGCAAAAAACTAAAATTCCAAAAGATAAAAGAGAAAAAGAGCCCTAGTAACTAGAGCTGCAAATTAGCTGGGTTTAGCCAGACTTTTAAAGGCTTAAGCTTGGTTTGTTTAATAAATTAACGATCTCGAGCTGAACCAAACTTTTAACGAGCCTAGAAAGTATAAGCTTAAGCTCGAACCCATTAAATATTTGTGAACCCAAACTTGGCTCGTTTAGCTTAGCGAGCCTAAACATGCTCAAGCTTAGGCTTATTTAACTAAATGAGTCTGAGCTCGGCTCATTTACATAAATAAATATATATAACTATATTTATAATATTAAATTAATATTATATAATTATATATAATATTGTATTAACATATAATTACATATATAATTATATTGATATATTAATGTAAATAATAAAATAATATTATAAAAAAATGACTCACAAGCTTTTAACGATTATGTTCTTGAGTTGGCTCGTGAGCTTGAATAAAAGCTCAAACTCAGCTTATTTATTAATTGAATTTGAGTTGAGTTGAGTCATGCCTAAAGCGATCCATGCCTAAAACAAGCCAAGCTTAACCTACTAGCAACCCATGGCATATGAATGGTTAGTTACCAGTGATGGTTAGGTGACTTTGAAGGTTATGATCATCTACCTAACTTTGAATTTAGGAGAAACAAAACAAAACAACTATGATAAAGATAGGTCATGCCTATAGCTATGGTAAAACCTTATGATTTTAAAAACAAAGGTGAATTTAGCCGCCCAAGGTAAGTAAGGGTTTGACAAAAAGTTCACCTTATCCCCTTTCTCTTAAGACAATTCATTAAAAATAGTCACATAAATACTATAAATGCAATGTTCCATATAAAGTGGCGATAAATGTATCGAACAAGTGTCATGTTATAAGTCACCTCAAAGTAGTATTATTAAGATGACATAGTATGATGACTTAAAGTGAATAACTAAGAGGGAGAACAAATATATGACCACAATTCATTAAAACTAGTCATATAAATACTATAAATGCAATGGTCTGAATGAAGTGGTCCTACATGTACCACACACGTGTAAGGTGTTAGGTCACCTCAAAGTAGTAATATTGAGGTGACACTTAGTATAATGATTTAAAGTGAATGACTAAGAGGGAGAGTAAGTAAGTGACTTACAAGTAAGGAACCTTATATGTTCACATTTCAATTTTTGAACAAATGAGATGTTCTTCACAAAATTGTTTGTTTCATCTCTAAGAGTAGAATTATTACAATGGAACATTGTAGCTTTGATCTTTCAAAAGTTGTGAATGAGGAGGTAGGGGTTATGGTTCAGTACATAATTTTTTCAAAAAAAAAAAAAAATCGGTACGACTTAATTTATAATTCGAATCATTTTTATTTTTAAAATAAAAAATTTCTATTGAAAGACTACAATTACATATCTTTTTATCATTAATACAAATACAAATAATAATCTTTGAAATTTGTTATTTACCCAAATAAATATATAAAACCTACAATAGTGAGAAAATTCATTAATCATAAAACTATACTTATGTACCAATTTCATTCCCTTGAATTATCCTAAACCATAATGATATGAGCTTTTTATCATTATGTGATCCTAATATGATGCGTAAGTTTTAATTTGTTGTACTTCTAATCAATACATTACTAATTACATAAACCAATAAGTAACTAGATAATAGAAGTTGATCTAAGCAAAGGACAAAGGAGGCCCAAAAACAAAAAAGAATGTTCATAACACTAGAGGCTAAATCCGAAAATTAACTTTATTGTACATGTACTACAATAATCGAAACACGATCTGATCAATCTAATTCTATCCTCATAAAAAATAAATATAAAGAAAAATGTAAAATAATTAAAAAAAGTATGTTTCAGATTTTTCTTTGAATATGTAAAATGTATCTTGGATCGAATTGTGACTCGTTTACTACTTAGCAAATTGAATCGTTTCATAAAAAAACTGAAGTTTCGATCCAATTCGCAATTTAGTTGGTTTATTTATTTATTTATTTTTTTTGCATAACCTTATAAGGAGGAAGGGTTGTGTATCTAAAGATTCTTAGGCTTGGTGACATTAGTTAAACTATTGTGGTGATCAACAAACTTGATGAGGTATGCTAATCTTAAGGTTTATCTTGATGAATTTGCCATGGGTTCATGGCTAGTAGCCTTCCCCATGAGTTTTAAGTCTTTTTAAAAAAAGGTTAAGGGTAGATGGACCAGCCTAATAATCTTTATTCCAAGCTTACATTATGCAAAATTTCCCTATTTTAGGCCAAAATGAACTAGACACCCTATGTCCTATCATCTAATCCGATAAATCAATAAAAAATTAATAGTGCATTTAGCTTAACATTCTCATGCATTCAATTAGTTTGATACATGTGCTTTGTAGGCTAATTTTAAATAGGACAAGAAGTTTAAAGCTTATTTTACAAGAATGTTCAACACTTAGTTTCTTAGCCTCAATGTATGTAATGCAATAGCATATCCTGCTTGAAATATTCTAGCACAAATCTTAACTGATCACCATCTATGTTTGAACTCTTTCTTCTGCTTTTTGATGTAGTTGCTATGTGAAATATTCACTAAAGATTACATATTCTTCAATAATATTATTTATCTATATCTAGGGAAGTCCATTTGACCTTCCTAAGTTAGAAATTCCTCTAACTTCTTATCCCAAAAATCAGGAATCTTTAACTTAATTTTCTCAAACTTTTACTTCGCTCTACACTTCAATTTCTTAACTTTATTAAATTGTCAATATAAGTTTCCCCACTAGTTTACTTCCAGCTCCTATGGCTTCAGTTAGAACCATAATTATCACTTTCATCCCTTTCTCAATGCATATCCCAACAAAGCCTTTGCTTACCATGTAAATGTTCTAACATCATACATTAATTCCAATAACTCATGTAGTTGGATTTACAGATGTAATGGGGACAGGCTTGGGACGGGTTATGTAAAACCCAAACCTAACTAGATTTCCTATATGATCACCCAAACCTAACCCGTGACCCTATAAGGTTTTATGCGCAATACCCAAACTCACACTATTAGGCTATAGTCTTGACCTACCCCGCCTCATTGACCCGATTTTGCTTTACACTTTTTTTCTTTTTTTTTTCCTTTTTCATTCTTTTTATTTGTCGTTTGTCTACTTGTCTTCGTGATATATTCTTCATTTTGCTTATTTATTTTAATTTCTTTTCATTTGATGGTAAAGCTCTACATTAGGAAAAAAAAAAAAAAGGTTAATAAGCTAGACAACTAATTTTTTATGTATGGTAATCAATTTGCAACACAACATAGTATAATTTACTATACTTGACGATTGATATAGATACATAAACACGAATGTTGCATCTACTTGTTAATCATAAGAAAGTTTGACATTCTTAATTTGATAAAAAAATAAATTGTACAATCATAGAGATATAAAAATAATAAAAAATGGACATATTGAAGTTTTGATGTTATAGAATTGTATTTTATTTTTAGTAATTTTAGCGGGTTGAGTCGACCTTTAGAGTCATAACTACAACTTGAACCCTATCGGTGACCCAATGGGGTAGTAGAAGTTTTTACCAAACTTGTCTCATAACCCTATAGCTTTTGACCCTGTATAGTTTTTGGCAAGTCAGGCAGCTCGGGTACCCTATAATGACCTGCTCAGTTACATCCTTAGTTAGATTACAACATTTGTAACCTTCTTTACTATAATATCAATAAGATTATCTCCTAAATTATCTATACTATCACTTAACATATTGATAACAACTTAACAATTGCTTCACTTAAGCAAATTATTAATCACATAAAATACTTCCTTCACTTCACCTTCAATGCATGAACAATGAGGAATACTACAAACTATACTAAGTAGTAATAGCAACAATAATATATAGTATAATTTATACACTATAACACCAACCACACAACTTGAATTCACAGTCCAACTTTAAAATCTCAATAAAGGAAATTTTGAAACTTGCTAAGTATGCATATAAAATCTTACACTTTCTCTGGCAACTTTATTAAAAGTGGAAATGGGTGGAAATGGGGGGAAAGAATAGAGTGGAAGTGGAAATGAGTGGAAATTTTGTTTTATGTTTGTTCATTTATAAAGGAAATGGAAGGAAAAGAAGAAAATGGAGTTAGTGATACTTTATTAAAAGTGGAAATGAGGGGAAAGAATAGAGTGGAAGTAGAAATGAGTGGAAAGTTTGTTTTATGTTTGTCAATTTATAAAGAATATGGAAGGAAAATAAGAAAATTGGAGTTAGTGATTGACAAAATTACCTTACATTTGATTTTAAATCTTTCCTTATCGAGGAGAAAAAAGGTAAATGCCATGTACAGTTCATATTTTTCCACCCATTTCTACTTAATATTGGACAGAAAATGGAGGGACCAAAAGATGAAACATTTCATTTCATTTCTATCATTTTCTTTTATTTCTATAGTAACCAAGCATGAGTTTTTCATCGGTTTTCGCTACTTTCTCTTCCTTTTAGCAGCTTTCCTTATGTTTCTATGGTATCCTAACATAGTTTTAAGCTCTTATGCCATATGATAATGTGCTTACGCGAAGGAACCAAATTGGAGACATGAGCTAGTAAAACAACATTCAAAGGAAGATTATAAATTGTATTTTTTTTTTTGTATATTTAATATTATTGTACATTATAAACCAATAAATGAATTCAAATTGGTTTTATAGTTTGATTGACAATTGATAGTATACATAATTGCTAAAATGGTTATTGGTATAACAAAATCGATATAATGCATGTTTTGTAATAATTGGTTCACCATAATCAATGATATATATATGTATATATGGATGTATATATTAATAATAAAATGCATATCTTATTCATATATGTTCCACATATGATGTCTTGAGATAAAGATTGAAAAACTTTCCTATTAATATAAAAGCTAACAGTAATTAGAGTATGGTATCCCCATTCTTGAAAGATAAAGTACCAATATGCATGTATTATATATTTGATTATGTAAAATCCATGCAACAAATGTATACAATAATGCAGATAAGTCCTTACCTATTTTACGAAGGATAAAGATAAAGCCGAAGGACTTTCTTTCAAGATAGCCTATTATAAATAGTATTCTACCATGCGCTAAAATGCTTTATGTCCCATATCATTTTCTCTTTTTTCAAACTAGTCACCATGTAATGAGTAAATGGAAGGTGACTCAAATCAACAAGGCTAAAAAACCCTTTAGCTAAGTATTTTCTCTTTGATAGCTTCTCCCTGTATCCCAAAGGGTAAGGTGCTCAGTGCTAACTTTAGTCTTCAACTTGTATGTTCGTAAACAAAAGCTCAATATGTTTGGGAAAGGTAGAAAATCGATTTTAATTCAATAGTAGAAGGATCAATTTCTTAAAAAAAAAAAAATTTGAATTTGAAATGCAAAAAAAGATCCTCTAAATGTTGTCATAATATTAATTGAAATTTATTTACCTAATGAAAAGCAATTAAACAAATATTGACAAATTCAAAGTCATAACAGTCGACACTCTTTGGCTTTGATGCTGCACACACCAAGCTTTTGCCTTAAGAATCCATATCTAACTTTAGGTAATGTCTTTGCTAGAATGCCAGCATTGTTTTTTTGTTCTACAATGGATCAGCTACACTTCCCTTTCTTTTTGAACATCTCTTAGAAAATAGAATTTTAATTTCAAGTGATTTGTTCTCCCATGGAACACTGGGTTATTGGCTACTGAAATTGTAGCTTGGTTGTCCACAAGTTTTGTGTGCTTTTTTGTTTTGGCTCCATATGCAAATCTACTAGAACTTTTTCTTATCCAAGGTGCTTGATTTACAACAGCAACAACTGCCACATATTTCACTTCTGTTGTGGACTATGCTATGATTTCTTGTTTTTTTAAACACTTAGAAAAACTTTAAAACCAAAGCCAAAACAATAACCTGACGTGCTTTGCATGTCATCAACACATCCAACCTAATCACTATTTGAATAACCATGAAAAGTGAAAATTTCAATTTGATTAAACCTTATTCCATAATCGATTGTGCCTTGAACACATCTAAGAATTCTTTTTGCTAGTTGTAAATGAATTTTACTAGCATAATGCATGTACCTTGATAATAAACTTATTGCATACATGATATCCAACCTAGTTGCGGTCAAGTACACTAAACAACCTATTAAGCTCTTGTATAAGCTTTCATCAATCCTTTCAGCTCTATTTTTTTGTAAAACTTCTCCTTTTGGTTCATTGGGGTTGTAGTTGGCTTGAACTTTCCCATATTAAATTTCTTGAGGAACTCTTTTGCGTATTTTTCTTGGCACACAAAATTTTCATTTTGCTTTTGTTGTACCTACATTCCAAGGAAGAATGTCATCCTACCAAGATCTATCATCTCAAAAACATCTTTAATGTCTTCTTTAAATTTATTAGTTAATTCCTTCCTACCTCCTATCATAAGAAACTCATCAACATAAAGAGACATCACAAGTATTTCATCATCAACCTTCTTGTCATGTAAAGTAAATTCACTTAGACATTTTTCAAAGCCTAAATTTACCAAGTGTGCAACAATTGTACGTCTTAAATAATAAATATAATAGCACACACCATATCTATAAGCTTAAGCTTTTAGATTAGATAGTAGTGGTGTTAACCTTAACATGGTATTAGAGTAGAAAGTCAATAGTTGAAACCTGTGCGCACTTATTATAACCCCTTTAAAAAATTGCAGTCTAACACTTGATAAATCTCAGTTAAAATCGAAGTCCGGCCCTTAAGTGAAGGGGCTTAAATAATAAGTATAATAACCCACATCATATCTATAAGCACAAGCTTTTAAATTAGATGGTTGTAGTGTTAACCTTAATACTACTGTACCAAGACATTATTGGGAATTTAGCGATCCAAAAACGGATTTGGTAGTAGAAAACGATTTTTTTTATCATTAAACCCTAAATCCCTAATTGGATCCAAGCAATTCAACCAAATTAGAATAGAAATAATTATACCTTTTCGAAGCTTTTAATCTTTTGGATCAATAGGTGTTGCAAAAGGGTCTCTCACGTTTCAGATCTCTATACATGTGCTGGCACGTTAGAACAATTATGAATTTTGGGAATTTCTCACAAAAGGGTCTCTCACGTTTTAGTTACAGAATTTCTCTATAATTCTAATGTGATGGCGAGCATCAGTTAAATCCTAAAGGTGACCATCACCTTCTATTTATACGATGAAATCGTCAAGGATGATTTTACCCTTAATTTGATTAGGGTTTCACATAGACCTTATGTAAACCCCGGAAACTTTCACAATAGTATATTGTAGTAGAATAGAAAACGTAAAATAGATAGTTAATTAGAAACCAAAAGAAATCCTAGAATAGACTAATGAGTTGTGATAAACTCATTCATAGTTGGAAAAACCCGAATAAAAACTTTCTCGACCTTAATAGATACCAAAAACGAGATTTGTGTCTTGAACTAATAATTCAAGATATAATTAGAAATAGCTTTAAAATTTCAAAACCGATAAGATACAGTTTATTTGTAGAGTTTATCGGTATAAAACAATAGATTACAAATATAAATAGACATTAATACTGAACAATAACTATCAATTTAGATCTAAAAAGGAAATTTCAAACCTGCTGTTTTGATTGTTAGGAAATTCTAAATTTATTAGGACTTGGTTCCTAATTTAATTCATTGAACTTGAAAATTTAATCACGTAAGTTAAAAATATAAAAATAATTAATCGCGTTAAGTTTTAACTTAAAATTTGAAAATACAAATAATTTAAAGTGTCATAGTGACTTAGGTAAATTTTATCTCGATAAAACGAAAATATAATGAGTATAATTATACGCGAATAATTTATTTTTTTTCAGTAAAAATATTTTCGTAACTATTATATATATATAAAAGAGAGAAAATCGAATTTCTCTCAACCACTGCTTGAATGGAGGCCAGAAACGTTGAAAAACTGGAGCTTCATGCGCTGTTGAATTCCGAGCGAGCCAAGTCCCACACGCGCCAGCAGCAGGAATCAGCCGTCCACCAAGCAGCTTGATGATCGAGCAACTTAAATCTCCTCACGCGCGTGCTGCAGGACATTCCCGAGCGAGACAGATCTCCTCCCACGCGCACAGCAGGAGACACACGGTCAAGGCAATCCATCGAGCAGCAGCAGCTGTCACGCCCCAGTGGGTACCCTAAACGTGACAGCCCGCCGTACGCAATATTAAAACTTAAGAATGACTACCTCAGTCACTCGAAAGCTTCCATATCGGTACAAGGCGTACATTCACAACAAAGGGAGACCGGTGGAGTAATGCATTTTAAGACATTGGCAGCGGAACATGCAAAATAACACTCAATATATTTCATTGAAATAAAGTCTTACAGCTTCTAAGGGGCATTCCCCCGATAACTCATAATAACATGGTTCTAAATATATCATAACTAAGCTAGAAGATTTTAGAAGAAATCTACTCTATAACTTCAAAATAGATTGCCTCCAAAAGCTTCTCAAAATAAGGATTCTACCCGGAAAATCAAGGAGGTCGCGGGTGCAAAAGATAATCCTGCAATATCAAAAGTCTATAGGAGTATAAGCATGACTAGCTTAGTGAGATATTCCTTACGCAATAGTACTATAAGAACAATCAAACAAGTTTATTAATCAAGCATATGAATGCAACAACCATATGATCAAACATTACATACGACTATCCGGTTTCGTATGTTTGATGGATTTACCCCTCCATCGGTGGTTAGGGAATGCTTTGAACTGGGGTCCCGAACAACCTCCTCAAAGTTTGCGCGCGTCTTGGGGTTCCAACGAACCGTACTACTAGTCGCCGGGCCTTCCATGCCTAAAGCGATCGATCCGGCTCGGCTACACCTTGAGGCCGTATTCCCCCGTACGTCTAACCCTCAAGATGTAGCTAGGTAGCTTACCATCCGGTCCCACGCTGAGGAGTAGTAGCAAACTTCGAAATGATATACTAAGTGATATGCATGAGCAATTTATTATATGAGGGTTTCAATATGACATTAAATCATTTAAAGCGATCAAACAATACTTGGACACATTAATACATACATGGAAACATTTATATCAATCACAAATCGAGTTTCGATATACTTATCGTTCATTGGTCGCACACAACGAATCACATACACAATTCCATAATATCCCGCATGCATATCAATTTTTATCTTTTTCCTAACATCTAGTGCTCTATTCTACAAGCACATGCGCGAATTACGTAAGCGTAAAGGAAACTCATCGTCCATAGCGTCCTAGGAGTCGAAGTAATCCTCGGGGAAGACAAGATCGTGATCCTCGACACCTAAACAAAAGAAATACCCAACATGAGTATTTCATCCAAGATCTATTCAAGATCTATACTTCTATCTTAAAGAATTTGTTAAAAATCGTATGGATTGGAAATTCCAATTTAAAATGGCCATAACTTGCTCATTTTAACTCGGAATTCCGCATATTTATACCGATTCTACCTACTCGAAAAGATCTATCTATTTCTAAGGTTATTTCCATCAAAAGAAGTTTTTGGGTCTCGGAATAGTAGCGTACAGATTTGATACGAATTTTTTAAACTTCAAAACTAGAGTTTTCAAACATTACTTCACTCAAGGGCTTTTGTACAAAAATATAGATATATTGTATGGTTGAAAAATCCCTTGAATTTATGTATATATATGTATAAACTCAAACTATATGCATGAATGTGGTGTTGTCTCAACAATGGTTTTGTAAGACACATGTCTTGAAAGTGAGATAAGCTTAAGACTTGAAAAGGAGTTAGTTTTACTTTGAAAATTTCCTAAATTATTATAAAGGAGTATTTCTTCCTTTTAACTCCATTTCTTAGTTATTAATCTTCAAAAGAAATTTTAATCTTTCAAGATTTTCATAAATTTATTCCTAGTAGTTTGGAAACATATAGTTTTTCTAACTATTTCATAGTTATATCCACTTTTAAAAGAAATCATCATATAAGTAAATTTTGGAAAAACTTATCTTAGACTTTAGTGTTGGAAAACGTTGACAATTGAATTTTTGTTTAGGTCTAAAGAAACTTTCTTATTTCTTTGAAAAGAGATTTTATAATAACTTTACTTTATGTATTTCTTGGTGAAAACCACATATTATTACTAAAACTTGAGCTAGCTTATCTAACTTTAGAAGAATATTTGCTTAAAATAATTTCAACCTTTAAGGAAAATAACTTCTTATGTGACAAAATTTATTTTTAAAAAGAGTTCTCATTCTTATTTTAAGAAAGCTCATTTTATTATGATTGAGACAATAACAACATATTCATGCATGAATGAGAATATGTAACCATGAAAAATATAAAATCAACATAATTAAAATAAATAAGAGCATAAAGGTAAAGTCAAGTATTGGGAACCTTAGCTTCATCAAGGAATCCCGGGACTAAGAATAGACTAGTCCTTAAAAGAAAAGAAAAGCAAGGAAATAAAATTGTTTTGACTTGATATGGACAAGTCTAAGACTAGAAAGACTAGTCTTAAGAACAACTTGAAATTAAATAAATTGCAATACTTGAAAGTAAATAAATAACAAGTGAGCTTATATGCTCTAAATAAATATACATATATATATAGATAGATAATACAAATAATAACAATATCAACATAATAGTAACATAAAGAAAATAAAACATGAACAAAAACAAAACATGAATAAATTGTTGCTTCTTTAACTCAATGAGCCTAAGAAACATACACTAAACTCATGTTAAGTTATATGAACATGATGAGAATATAAAAACTTTTACCTAAAGTTTATGTGTTGGTTGAAGAAGAAAAGAATGGGTTGTTGTATTATGTGGGAATGGTTTTCTAAAGAAAAGAGAGACTTGAGAGAGATGTTGGGAGAGGAATTTTGTGGAGTGATTTTGGAGAGTTTTAGTATGAATTTTTGTTGTGTGAAAGAATGGAAGAGGAAGGGGGTATTTATAGATTTTTGGAGTGGAAATTAGATGTAATAAAAAAATGGAAAAAAAAAAATTGGAGGAAGAGGGAAAAGGGGGCGCTTTTGAGTGCTTAGGGGAGGAAAAATTGATTAATTTTGTTGTTTTGTATAAAAGAAGTAATGTGTAAAGTGTGATGTGATTAAAGTTGTATGGGGAAGGTAAATTGTAAGGTATAGGTATGGTAGAGTGTAAGAATAGAGTGTAAGAAAAAGTAGAGATAGGTGAATAGTAATGAATAGTAGAAAAGTACTATGAATAGTAGACTAGACAATTAAAATACCGGTAGTAAAGAAAATACGCGTAAAAGGCCTATATCTGTTATTTTTAGATACCGAAAAATTCTAAAACTGATATTTTTGAAAACCTTATATTTTTACGATCTATTGGTGTTGTCGGAATATTTTTGCTATCCGGTGCTCCGGGGCACGTTTTCGAAAACTGATCCCGATCGGATCCGAAGGACACTAGAAAAATTCAAATCTGATATTTTTAGGCTTCCCTATGTTATTACGAACCGTTTTCCACAATTATCTCAATTTCGTTTTCTAGGGTTTAAGAACACGGGATTGCCGGATCTAGATTCACTAGACTAATCATAGAACTAGGTTAATTTTAGGGTTTCGTTTCAACTTCCGGTTCTTAGGGTTTGCTAATATTATCGAAAAATCTAGGGGCTTACAGCAGCGCCAGCAAGCAGCCTCATCCACACGCACACAGCAGTAGGCAGCAAGGATCAGCAAGCAGCTCCACCCGATCATCCATCCACACACACGCAAGCACTGCTTGATGGAAAACAGAGCATTTTGAAGAAAAACAGAGCAGCAACAACAGCAGGAGACTCAACTGCAACCAGCTGACATTTGAACCAACTTTGATCCGATTTTTAGAACGAATTCCAACCGAAAATGATACCCCAACCAACCCAAAAGCTACAACTATAACCCACAATTAATGTGCAAGAATTACAAACCAAATAGATTAGGAAAACAACTCCAAAATCGGATGGAAAAATCGCGCAGCAGCAACCAAGAACTCCACTGCTGCAGAGACCCTATTTTGCTGACCAAGTTTGATCCGAAAATTGAGTCTTAAACTTCAAACAAAATTGACCCACTAACCAACCAAAACACTCAACATGTAAACAACAATAAATGAGGAGAATTTCAGCACACAAAAAAAACCATAACCACTTCAAAGATCCATGCAAAAATTGGAGGAGAACAACTGCAACAGAGGAGAAAAGTTTCAACAAATACAGCAGCACACTTCTCCAAATCCAACTCCGATTTTTGCAACATTCCTAGGAATAAATGAGCTGATATTTTGACCAATTAACCATCAATAAGGAGCCTTCAAATGGACACTTCATACACCAAAAATTAATAAGAAAATCGGATAAAAAATTCGTCCAAAAATCAAGATGAATTGTTCCAGAAATTTCAGTTTTCACACTTCAAATTTCAACAGATTTTGACCCGATTTTTACACAAGTTAATCTCTTATTCTTACACACATAAATAGAATTAATTAGCTACCAAACAAATATAATTAAGACTCTAAAAGATAGCCACAAAAAGCTGTCAAACCCAAGTCAAATTTTGCATCCAACTTTGCAAAATCGTGTAGAAAATCCCAGCTGCATTTGTGGACATTTTTCAAGTCCAAAACCCATTCCATAGCCTCTAAATCTTAGTCTAATCCTAGTATATGTATATAAGCCTAAGTTAGACACAATTTGAGCTCATGAACCCCACAAAAACACTCTGAAATCTCTGCTGCAACCACAAGTGCGTCCAGCACTTTTTACTTTCCTTTTTCCCTTACTACCTTCAACATAGAAGCTTAGAAATCTTGATGAACAACCATAAACCCTAGCCTACTTCCATAGCTTACATACACACTAAGCTCATCAATAACAACCAAAACCAAATAAAAAACCCCAAGTTACCTTAAGGTTCAAGAGGATGAGACTAGCTTGTCAAGGTGAGAAAATTAGATTACCTTAATAAACTTTTATTATAGTTAATGTTGTTTAGTTAGAAACTCATCCTCTAATCTTTTATCTAGGTTTAATTTTTGCTTTAAGAGGAAGTTGAACCTCCTCTTTCCATTCCATTCCAAGGTAAGTTCCAAACTAAACCTACCCTTGTTTAAACTATGAATAGACTTTAGGATGAATTATGGAGCATTTGAAGAAAGTTTTGTGGTTGATAAAAATTGCAAATCTATTGATGAATTCAAGAGGAAAGATGGTTGATGTGTTGAGAATGCTTAGGTATTGTTGGAAGAGAAAAACAACAACTTAGAAGTCTTATAATTGTGGTAATGGTAAATTCGGATTCAAGTATGAAGTGAACAAAACAAGACTCAAACTTCATCTAATCTAGTCTAAATGCATGTTTAAAGCTTCTAAGACCTTATATGAACATAAAGCTTGATAAAACAAGCTTTACAAGCATGATTAGAAGTCCTACATTACTAGAAAAGGGTACGAACAAATTCATGAAAATTATATATACTGAGACTTCTACAAGTTATGATGGAATTTAGGATATTGATGGAAATTTAAATAAGATCCTCCATAATATATATATACTCAAAAGAAACTTGAAAGAATTAAACAATAAAAATTTATTTACTTTAAGAAATCGATATGAACCATAAGAATAATACCAAATACCGACATAAGACACTTAGACACTTATAGGAATTTAATTTTCCATTTATAAATATTATTGATAAATATTTCATCTTAATAGGTAATTTCGACTCCGTCGAGGATTTCCCGGTGATTACTACGACTGATCAGTATGAGCAGGTGAGTAACTTAGACTTGTTACATTGTTTATGCTTGTAGTATAGTTGCATTTGGAATAATATATATATATATATATATATATATATTCAATTGATATGCATGCGGGATTAGGATACAGCATGATGTGTGGTGTATGATTGAATGGCAAATTATCATAATATAAGTGGTATTCCTATTATATGATAAATATTGTATGAAATATGTTGATTTTTGTCTGTAAATTGTATGATCGCCTTAAACTTGATTAATAACTGTCGGTACTATAAATGAAACGGACATGCATTGCACGATTTGCATAAACTGCATTATGTTTTTACGAACGCCTACTACGTGTTAGAATTTCGGTTCTTTGGTAATACTTGGTTTTTCTAGGCAGAGGCTATTAGTTCTATGCAAGTTTACCTTTGTTCTGTCGGTTCCTTGGGATTTAACTGGTAACAAAGGACGCCGCCCATGGTATCGCTGTGAAATGTCTAACACTTAGTGGAGTTTCTAAGGCATAAAACAGGAAATGGGTGTTTAAAACATCATTAACATAAAGAGATAATAATTGTAAGAATTGTGGATTTCCTGTGTGCTTAGTTTCTCCTGGGTAGGTGATTCAGGGATTGGTTCCTTCAACCCGATGAGAGGGCGTAAATCTCCATCCTGTTTGGATTCCGGTTTGTCCAAGCTTGTAATTGTTCATGTGTTTGATTGATGCATTACATATGATTGATAATAACTTGCTTGTTGTGATAAGTTTGGTTATTCACTGAGCCTGTGGTTATGCTCACACTCCTACAGTCCTTACATCATGACACTTAAGCCTTGGTTGGTGGCTTCTAGGAGCTTAGAGTCGGTATGATTCTAAAGCTGGAAGAGTTTTGGAAATAGGGAAAAATAGTTTCTTTATTTATATGTATTAATTGATGTTAGTGCATCAATTTTATTATTTGAGAACTTAGATAGTGTTATGGTTTGTAATAGTTGTTATTCAGACTTTAGCATTTAATTATGATATTGTGATTTTATTTACTTTCATCGTTTCTTATCACGCAACCGAAAAAGATCCTATTTTGTTAAAATCATGTCACTTTCCAAAGTAATTCTAGTATTGATATGTATATTTGATATCGTTTGGGTTATCCGACTGTATCATAATATATATATTACTACTAGGGTACTATTAGGGTGTGACAAATTTAGTTGGTATCAGAGCTATGGTTGCAAGTATAAGAAAAAGATGAAATTAAACAAAATCATAATTAGTATACCTAGTAGTAGTGATAGAACTTATTTAAGACTAGTATGGGTAGATTTAGGTAAAATTAAGAACCTAAAATAAAATCTGTATGATTATTATTAGTCATGTAAATTTTATTTGTGGTGCAGGTTAATCCGACAACCTGTTATGTGAAGTGGTTGGTTTTTAGTTTACAACCTTCAGAAACTTTAACTGATTAGAGGTGAAGGTTGAGGGTCTTGGTGGAAGACCTAGCATTGGCAGGCAATCTTAAAACATTGGATCAGATTTTAAGCAAATGGAGACATGGATTGAGGCCACTCTTTAGAGATTGGTTGTTCCTGATGGAGAAAGCACACCCGAATCCAGGTTCTGCTATTGAATTAATTTATAGGTATGAAAGGTTTGTTGGTAGGAATGGTGGAGCAGTAGAAATAGATAATATAGCATTTGTAGTGTCAATGAATTCCATGAGGCCGACTCTTCCAGATTTCAGGATATGGGAGTATATTGGCAAAGTTTGGATATATGCTCATGATTTTAGGGAAAATCATATGGGTGTACGTAGTACTGACCCATGTACTGATGAGTGGATAATGTATCATCTCAGTAATTGCAAGTTTCCTAAGGAAGTATTACAGGGTCGACCTGCTATTATACCCACAGTTGAGCCTGACACCCAGAGTCCTTGTGGTTTTTGTGATACTTCTTCTCATAATATTACTCAGGATACTGTATTACCAGTTAGTGGACAGGAAAGGAGATCAACTAAAAGAGGAGTAGCCAGTATTGATTTGGAAGAAAATACTGACAGTACAAAGAAGACCAGGACTAGGAGTACTGCGTCAATTCCACAAGGATTAGAATTCTTGGATTTCACACATAGCACTTTTAGCAAATATAGTACATGGAAGGGAACGCCACATGGAGGATGGATATGTGGTGAGGATACAGTGTTGGTACATGAGGGTGAACAAGCTCCAAGGACATAGGGAGTACAGCTTGATGGATCTGAGCTTAGTTTAGCTCCACCTGGACAGCATGTTGAGATTCACGAGTTGAGCAGCAGCGACTCCAGTGATTAGGAGGAGTACCCACAATTGGATGCCCGAGATAAGGGCAAAAGACCACTTTACCCCACCCCCTAGAGAGTTTAGTGGAAAGAATGTTGTTTTATGTGTTGTAAATAGACTAAATATATATGACTTATGGTGATGTTCTTTTGATGATCTAGTAGATAAATAGTTAGTGCAAATTTTGATGTTGTATATAAAGCACTAACTCTAGAAATTCTATTATGATGTGATGTACTTAGTATTAGTGATGATAGTTAGTGCAATTTTTGATGTTGTATATATGGCACTAATATGGAATACAAGTATGTTTATGTTTTGGTGTACACATATATATGTTATCATGTATGTATGTAAATGTGAGTGAAGTAGTAATGAAGTATGCTCATGTTAGTAAAGTATCATGTGTATTTTTAAATTATGAGAGATTTACACATGCATGAGATACTCCATGAAAAATGCAGTAAGGAGCATAAATAACTTGAATCAGAAATGGTTACAATAAATGAGACTTACCTTATTTAATATGCAATTTATAGTAGAGCGCGACGAGAATGAGAGGTGGAAGGAGAAGAACTGCAAGAGTACCAAAATCCACCTAATGAGGAACCGGCACTACAACCTAATCGCTTGGAGACTATTTTGCAAGCAATCCAACAACAGAACACCTAATTTTGCAAGCTGGGCAATACCACCTGTAGCACCACCTCCTGAGGCACCACCTATGCCTCGAGTTTCTGCTAGGAGAAATGAGGAACGTGTTGCATCGGTTCAACCACCTGTGGAAGAACCGAGAAATCAAGAAGACGTGTTGAATCTGCAGCTGAAGTGCAAGGACCACCTCGACATGATCATGAATTACCACCTCCACCACCTTGGAGACCACAAAGGAATTTGTTACCTGAGTTTATAAAGTGTAACAGGTACTTTGAGGGAATGCCGGGAAAACGGAAGAAGCAGAAGATTGGTTGTCGATTGAGCGATCATTTGACGTGTTTCAGATACCTGAAGCACTTAAGGTACCATACGGAACCTACTTGCTGCGGTTAAGGGCAAGAATATGGTGGGATTCAAAGCAGAGAGGATTACCACATCCCATAACGTGGGAAGTTTTCACGGGAATTTCTGAAAGAATATTTCCCGGGCAGCTTGAAAGCGAAGTATAGTACAGATCTAATGAATTTGACTCAAGGGAGTAAGACAATTGATGAATATGAACATGAATTCAATGCTACTGCAATTTGCCCCTGACGCATACAAAGACAGTGATGAATTAAAAAGGCAAACTTTTATGGCTGGATTAGAGCCCCATTTCCAGAGGAGGCTTACTGAATTTGAGATTATTGATTTCGCTGCTATGGTAGAGAAGGCGCGAGTGATAGAACGCGCTAGAAAATATGAAGTAGAAAGATATAAGAAACGGGGGCAAACGTTTGGAAAAAGAATTCATGATAATGTGGGACGAGTACTGTTCCTAAGAAAGGGAGATTCTTTAAGCCAATTAGAAATGCCAAAAGTGGAAATACTGGGAGAAGTAATGTTACCTGTTGGAAATGCAAGGGCGCTCATTACCCAAGAGACTGCCCACATCTGCAACATAGATGCTTTTATTGTGGTGAAAGTGGACATCATGTTGCCAAATGTCCAAAAACGGCAAGTGCGACCTGCTTTATCTGTAAGAAGATAGGTCATATAGCAACTCACTGCCCTCAAAGGAATACTGGAGTGGCAGGATCATCACAATCTAAAGGAGTTGTTGGAGCCAGAAATCAGAAAGAAGGCAATGCCAGTACTAACAAAAATACTGGAGCAGCCAGAATCTATGCTATGCACGGAACTCCAGTTGATGAAGAGGAGATAGAGGAGGATGATACTGAAAACATTTGGGAGGAAGCTGATTTAGATGATACCGGACTCATTGCAGGTATGTTATTATGTTCAAAGCAATATATGAGACACAAACACTTTAGATGCACAATTAATGCTTTTATAAGTCCTAAATAACATGTAATGTATAATTGATAAATAGGCACAATACAAGTGAAAGACCATTCGGTGTACGCTCTATTTGACACCGGCGCGACATTCATTTATAGACACTGTATTAGCCAGACAATTAGGTCTAACATGTGAAGCTATGAATAAAGGTTAGGGATCAGTACACCTACGGAGGAATGGTTATGACTCAGGAGATAGTGAAAGAATGCCCAATACAGATTGGGAATCAAGGATCAATTGTTGATCTAATTGTAGTGGATCTGCACAAATATGAAGTTATTTTGGGAATGACTTGGTTAGCTGCCACAAAAGCTAAGATCGATTGTCGTCTCAAGATGGTATCCTTTATAAATTGTCAAGGAGAAAGAAAGGAGTACCAAGGAGAAAAACGAGACGGAGTCAAATTAACAACCATTGAAGTTGATGATGATGGCACCGAGAAGTTGGGTGAAATTATTTTAGGAGCTGTTAATGGAGAACCAGAGAAACCTGATATTCATACTATAAGAACTGTGTGCGAATATCCAGATGTATTTCCAGAGAATTACCTGGTTTACCTCCACAAAGAGAAGTGGAATTCTCCATTGATTTGATGCCTGGAACAGAACCAGTATCAAAAGCTCCGTATCGAATGGCACCTGTAGAATTGAAGGAATTAAAAGTGCAATTGCAGGAATTGATGGATAAAGGATTCATCAGACCCAGTGTATCTCGTGGGGAGCCCGGTGCTGTTTGTTAAAAAGAAAGATGGTTCATTGAGACTCTGTATTGATTATAGGGAATTGAACAAGGTAACCATCAAAAACAAGTATCCATTACCAAGAATCGATGATTTGTTTGATCAACTACGTGGAGCAAAAATATTTTCCCGTATTGATCTCAAATCTGGATATCATCAAATTCGAATCAAGACAGAAGATATACCTAAGACTGCATTTCGAACACGGTATGGCCACTATGAATTTTTGGTTATGCCATTCGGACTGACTAATGCACCTGCGGTATTTATGGATTTGATGAATCGGATTTTTCGACCATTGTTGGATATTTGTGTGATTGTGTTTATAGATGATATATTGGTATATTCACCATCAGAGGAGCAGCATGAGGAGCATTTGAGGAATGTATTGCAGATTTTGAGGGATAATAAATTATATGCTAAATTGTCAAAGTGTGAATTTTGGCTTGAGAGCATATCTTTTCTTGGACACATCGTGTCTGGAGAAGGAATTTCAGTAGATCCTGCAAAGGTCAAAGCCATCGTGGAATGGAAAAGACCTGAGACAGTTACTGAAATCAGAAGTTTCTTGGGTTTAGCTGGATACTATCGGAAATTTGTACGGGATTTCTCAACAATTGCAAGACCATTGACGCAATTGACAAAGAAAAATGAAAAATTTGAATGGAATGAAAAGCGGGAGCAAAGTTTCCAAGAATTGAAGAAGAGATTAGTGTCAGCACCAATATTGGTCTTACCCAATGATCATGACCCATATGTTATATATAGTGATGCGTCCAAAAATGGTTTGGGATGTGTATTAATGCAGAATGGAAAAGTAATAGCATATGCTTCCAGGCAATTGAAACCCCATGAGATGAATTACCCTACTCATGACTTGGAACTAGCTATTGTTTTTGCACTCAAAATTTGGAGACACTATTTATATGGTCAAAGGTGTGAAATTTATACTGATCATAAAAGTTTGAAGTATATATTCACACAAAAAGAATTGAACATGAGGCAACGACGATGGTTGGAGCTAATAAAGGATTATGATTTGGGTATCAATTATCACCCAGGAAAAATGAACGCCGTCGCTGATGCTTTGAGTCGGAAAAACTATGGTGAAGTAGCCTCAATGCTGACTGAGCAAAAAGAACTCATCAAGGAATTTGAAAGGATGAGTTTAGGATTCACAATGCAAGGTTTTGAAGCTGAACTTGGAAATCTGATTTTGGAACCCACTTTACTTCAACAGATCAAAGAAGCTCAAAAGAAGATATGGAATTTCAAAGGATTATCCAAGAGATATCACAAGATAAATATAAGGATTTCCGAGTTGATGATGAAGGAATCCTTAGAATGGGCAACAGACTGTGTGTTCCCCATAAATCAGAGTTAAAGCAGAAGTTGATGCAAGAAGCACATAATTCCGGATATACTGTTCATCCTGGAGAAACGAAAACGTATCAAGAATTGAAAAGTGCATATTGGTGGAACGGGATGAAAAAGGATGTAGCGGAATTTGTGGCTAGATGTGAGATATGTCAACGGGTTAAAGCTGAACACCAAAAGCCGGGAGGATTGTTGAAGCCATTACCAATTCCTGAATGGAAATGGGATCAGATCTCTATGGACTTTGTATGTTCATTACCTAAGACGAGTAGTGGACATGATGCTGTATGGGTTATCGTGGATAGACTTACTAAATCAGCACATTTTATACCCATCAATATGACGTATCCACTGGAAAAGCTAGCACGGATATATCTTAAAGAGATTGTTCGATTACATGGAATACCAGCTAGCATAGTATCGGATAGAGATCCACGCTTTGTTTCCAGATTTTGGAATGGTTGCAGAAAGCGTTAGGGACGCAGTTAAAGTTCAGTACCGCTTATCATCCCCAAACGATGGACAAACGGAAAGGACTATACAGACTTTGGAAGACATGCTAAGGTCTTGTATATTGGAATTTAAAGGAAATTGGGATCAACACTTACCTTTGGTGGAATTCGCGTATAATAACAGTTCATTCTAGTATCGGAATGCCGCCATATGAAGCACTTATGGTCGCAAGTGTAGATCACCATTATTTTGGGACAATTTAGAGAGAATCGCAGTTGGACCTGAAATGGTACAAGAAACAATAGATAAGGTGGCAGTGATAAAACAAAAGATGAAAGAAGCTCAAGATCGACAAAAGAGTTGGGCAGATATGAAAAGACGGGAATTGGAATTCAAAGAGGGAGATCATGTATACCTTAAAGTGAACCCGATCAAGAGTCTTCATCGTGGACGAAATCAAGGAAAATTAAGTCCTCGATATATTGGACCTTTTGAAATTTTGGATAGGGTAGGAGATTTAGCCTATCGATTGGCTATACCTCCGAATCTGTCCGGTATACATAACGTGTTTCATGTATCAGTTCTGAGGAAATATGTCTCCGATCCAGATAAAATGGTTGAGTTGGAACCAATTCCATTGAAGGCGAACTTGACATATGAGAAACAACTTATTCGAATAATGGACAGTAAAGTACAAACTCTTAGAAACAAGGAAATCAGATACGTTAAAGTTTTATGGGATCCACGAACGGAGGAAATGACTTGGGAGTTAGAAGATGAAGTTAAGAGAAATTATCCTAATCTGTTTGAACCATCAGGTACGTATCAAGCTTTGAGGACAAAGCTTATTTAAGGGGGGAGGATGTAAACCCCGAAATTTTCACAATAGTATACAGTAGTAATAGAAAACGTAAAATAGATAGTGAATTTAGAAACCGATAGAAATCCTAGAATAGACTAATGAGTTGTGATAAACTCATTCATAGTTGGAAAAAACCCGAATAAAAACTTTCTCGATTAATAGATACCAAAAACGAGATTTCGTGTGAACTGATAATTCAAGATTATTAAGAAATAGCTTTAAAATTTCGAAAAAGATAAGATACAGTTTATTTATAAGCTTATCGGTATAAAACAATAGATTACAAATACAAATAGACATTAATACTGAACAATATCAATTTAGATCTAAAAGGAAATTTCAAACCTGCTGTTTGTTGTTAGAATTCTAAATTTATTAGGACTTGTTCCTAATTTAATTCATCGAACTTGAAAATTTAATCACGTAAGTTAAAATACTAAAAATAATTAATCATGTTAATTTTAACTAAAATTTGAAAATAAAAATAATTTAAAGTTGTCGTAGTAACTTAGGTAAATTTTATCTCGATAAAACGAAAATATAATGAGTATAATTATACACGAATAATTTATTTTTTTCAGTAAAAATATTTTCGTAATTATTATATATATAAAGAGAGAAAATCGAATTTCTCTCAACCGCTGCTTAAATGGAGGCCAGGAACGTTGAACAACTGGAGCTTCATGCGCTGTTGAATTCCGAGCGAGACAAGTCCCATGCGCACCAGCAGCAGGAATCAGCTGTCCACCAAGCAGCTTGATGATCGAGCAACTTAAATCTCCTCACGCGCGTGCTGCAGGACATTCCCGAGCGAGACAGATCTCCTCCTACGTGAACAATAGGAGACGCACGGTCAAGGCAATCCATCGAGCAGCAGCAGCGCCAGCAAGCAGCCTCATCCACACGCACACAGCAGTAGGCAGCAAGGGATCAGCAAGCAGCTCCACCCGATCATCCATCCACACACACGCAAGCACTGCTCGATGGAAAACAGAGCATTTTGAAGAAAAACAGAGCAGCAACAACAGCAGGAGACTCAACTGCAACCAGCTGACATTTGAACCAACTTTGATCCGATTTTTAGAACGAATTCCAACCCGAAAATGATACCCCAACCAACCCAAAAGCTACAACTATAACCCACAATTAATGTGCAAGAATTACAAACCAAATAGATTAGGAAAACAACTCCAAAATCGGATGGAAAAATCGCGCAGCAGCAACCAAGAACTCCACTGCTGCAGAGACCCTATTTTGCTGACCAAGTTTGATCCGAAAATTGAGTCTTAAACTTCAAACAAAATTGACCCACTAACCAACCAAAACACTCAACATGTAAACAACAATAAATGAGGAGAATTTCAGCACACAAAAAAACCATAGCCACTTCAAAGATCCATGCAAAAATTGGAGGAGAACAACTGCAACAGAGAAGAAAAGTTTCAACAAATACAGCAGCACACTTCTCCAAATCCAACTCCGATTTTTGCAACATTCCTAGGAATAAATGAGCTGATATTTTGACTAATTAACCATCAATAAGGAGCCTTCAAATGGAACTTCATACACCAAAAATTAATAAGAAAATCGGATAAAAAATTCGTCCAAAAATCAAGATGAATTGTTCCAGAAATTTCAGTTTTCACACTTCAAATTTCAACAGATTTTGACCGATTTTTACACAAGTTAATCTCTTATTCTTACACACATAAATAGAATTAATTAGCTACCAAACAAATATAATTAAGACTCTAAAAGATAGCCACAAAAAGCTGTCAAACCCAAGTTAAATTTTGCATCCAACTTTGCAAAATCGTGTAGAAAATCCCAGCTGCATTTGTGGACATTTTTCAAGTCCAAAACCCATTCCATAGCCTCTAAATCTTAGTCTAATCCTAGTATATGTATATAAGCCTAAGTTAGACACAATTTGAGCTCATGAACCCCACAAAAACACTCTGAAATCTCTGCTGCAACCATAAGTGCGTCCAGCACTTTTTACTTTCCTTTTTCCCTTACTACCTTCAACATAGAAGCTTAGAAATCTTGGATGAACAACCATAAACCCTAGCCTACTTCCATAGCTTACATACACACTAAGCTCATCAATAACAACCAAAACCAAATCAAAAATTCCAAGTTACCTTAAGGTTCAAGAGGAGGAGACTAGCTTGTCAAGGTGAGAAAATTAGATTACCTTAATAAACTTTTATTATAGTTAATGTTGTTTAGTTAGAAACTCATCCTCTAATCTTTGATCTAGGTTTAATTCTTGCTTTAAGAGGAAGTTGAACCTCCTCCTTCCATTCCATTCCAAGGTAAGTTCCAAACTAAACCTACCCTTGTTAAATTGTGAATAGACTTTAGGATGAATTATGGAGCATTTGAAGAAAGTTTTGTGGTTGATAAAAATTGCAAATCTATTGATGAATTCAAGAGGAAAGATGGTTGATGTGTTGAGAATGCTTAGGTATTGTTGGAAGAGAAAAACAACAACTTAGAAGTCTTATAATTGTGGTAATGGTAAATTCGGATTTAAGTATGAAGTGAACAAAACAAGACTCAAACTTCATCTAATCTAGTCTAAATGCATGTTTAAAGCTTCTAAGACCTTATATGAACATAAAGCTTGATAAAACAAGCTTTACAAGCATGATTAGAAGTCCTACATTACTAGAAAAGGGTACGAACAAATTCATGAAAATTATATATACC
This sequence comes from Combretum micranthum, assembly GCA_024138025.1. Lineage (NCBI taxonomy): Eukaryota > Viridiplantae > Streptophyta > Magnoliopsida > Myrtales > Combretaceae > Combretum > Combretum micranthum. The sequence continues at coordinate 308,244 of JAMXBD010000711.1, forward strand.
AAGACTTCTATAAGTTATGATGGAATTTAGGATATTGATGGAAATTTAAATAAGATGCTCCATAATATATATATATACTCAAAAGAAACTTGAAAGAATTAAACAATAAAAATTTATTTACTTTAAGAAATCGATATGAACCATAAGAATAATACCAAATACCGACATAAGACACTTAGACACTTATAGGAATTTAATTTTCCATTTATAAATATTATTGATAAACATTTCATCTTAATAGGTAATTTCGACTCCGTCGAGGATTTCTCGGTCGATTACCACGACTAATCAGTATGAGCAGGTGAGTAACTTAGACTTGTTATATTGTTTGTGCTTGTAGTATAGTTGCATTTGGAATAATATATATATATATATATATTCAATTGATATGCATGCGGGATTAGGATACAACATGATGTGTGGTGTATGATTGAATGGCAAATTATCATAATATAAGTGATAATCCTATTATATGATAAATATTGTATGAAATATGTTGATGTTTGTCTGTAAATTGTATGATCGCCTTAAACTTGATTAACAACTGTCGGTACTATAAATGAAACGGACATGCATTGCACGATTTGCATAAACTGCATTATGTTTTTACGAACGCCTACTATGTGTTAGAATTTCGGTTCTCTGATAATACTTGGTTTTTCTGGGCAGAGGCTATTAGTTCTACGCAAGTTTACCTTTGTTCTGTCGGTTCCATAGGAACTAACTGGTAACGAAGGACGCCACCCATGGTATCGTTGTGAAATGTCTAACACTTAGTGGAGTTTCTAAGGTGCAAAACAGGAAATGGGTGTTTAAAACATCATTAACATAAAGAGATAATAATTGTAAGAATTGTGGATTTCCTGTGTGCTTAGTTTCTTCAGGGATTGGTTCCTTCAACCCCGATGAGAGGGTGTAAATCTCCATCCTGTTTGGATTCCGGTTTGTCCAAGCTTATAATTGTTCATGTGTTGATTGATGCATTACATATGATTGATAATAACTTGCTTGTTGTGATAAGTCTGGTTATTCACTAAGCCCGTGGTTATGCTCACACTCCTACAGTCCTTAAGATGACACTTAAGCCTTGGTTGGTGGCTTTAGGAGCTTAGAGCGGTATGATTCTAAAGCTAGAAGAGTTTTGGAAACAGGGAAAAATAGTTTCTTTATTTATATGTATTAATTGATGTTAGTGCATCAATTTTATTATTTGAGGACTTAGATAGTTTTATGATTTGTAATAGTTGTTATTCAGACTTTAGCATTTAATTATGATATTGTGATTTTATTTACTTTCATCGTTTCTCATCACGCAACCGAAAAAGATGCTGTTTTGTTAAACTCATGTCACTTTCCAAAGTAATTTTAGTATTGATATCGTCTGGATTATCCGATTGTATCATAATATATACATTACTACTAGGGTACTATTGAGGCGTGACACCCTATAAATGATGAATTTTATTTGCCAATTATTTATTAATTTTAATTTAATTAAGATTAATAAATAATAAGATGATTCCCTATATGGTTATCTAAAATAACCTATGATTCGATTGATCTATTCTTTATGTGTGACCATATAGGTTAACTTACTGATGACAGTAGCCCTTAAACACCTTTTAGGCCTACAAGACATAATTGCTCTCTAGTAAGACATTATTTCTATCCAAATTAAATGAAGATCGACAAACTAACTCTATGTATTTACAATAAGTTATTTAATCATTTTGTTACACAATATATTATAATTAAACATAAGGTCTGGATTAATACATATTTCTTAATTTTAGAGTTTGACTCACTTAAGCGAATGATATTGATAACTCCTTACCAATTCATTTGAGCCTAGCCATCCATTTCTTAATCTTACTCATCAAGAGGCCCAAAAGATATCTCTCTCATATTAATGAGAGGAACAAATTCCTTCATGAATACTCATATTCCTCCACATACTTATTCCCTGTCCAAGTACAATCTTATAATTATTCGATTAAGAATAATGAAGACCTGGATCAAAACATGGAACATGTTATGTAGGAATCCCTAGTGTCATAAGGTCAAAGGAATTAAGTAACACTATAATGAGAAACACTTATTATATTGATACATATAGTATTCTCATAGTTGGTCATTCCAATACAATACTCTTACATGTATCTATGTGCTGAATCAATATCTCATATTAATGAGTAAAACATTATTAACATTTAGCCAACATACTTGAAATAATCTAATTGATTTAATAATTTAATTTTCATGTAAGTATAATATTAGTCTAAATATTAAGTTGATGTGAATTTGATATATGAAAATGAATGTGTAGAAATAGATTTTATATACAATATGTAAGATCATGTTAGTATAAAAAGTGTGTTAGTAGCATATTGTGAATTAATACTATGTTTATTAATGTAAATTATTGATGTATATATATATGTGTGATGAGATTAATGCTATTGTTTTATGTATATTAATGTGTGTATAGTATAATTAATGTTTGTGTCTTTTATGAATTAGTATGTATGTGTTATGTTTATAAATTATCAAAACAACTTTTGAAATGTCTAAAGATTTGTTGTAGAATTTTTCAATAAGTTAAGCTCATTTTCAAGCTCAAATTAAGTCCAAATTAGCCTCAAATTAAGCTAAACAAAGCTTAACCCATTATGTACCCCAAAAGTCAAAGTTTATGATAAATATGAGCCCATAAATTGATCAAAAAGACTCTCTTTTGGCAGCAAAAAAAAAAAAAAATCCATCTGAAATTTCACTTTTCTTTTCTTTCTTTTGTTCTTCTTTCTTCAAACCATAAACTCCAAACCCTTAGCAAGAACAAGCTCTTAGATTCAACTATTTTCTCCAAGCTAAAGCTTCTTCATATAATTTAATGCAAGTTATAAACTCTTTGTTTGTTCTTTCTTATGATATAGATATAAAATCCATGTTAGTATGTGTTTTAATGTCATATGAGTTTGAATGGTTTTATGTACTAATAAATGTTGGGTTGTGTTTTGATATTATGTGAACTTGTTATATGTGTTATGGAAATAGTTAGAAGTGTTGGTAAAGATTGAAGTTGATTTTGAGTAGTTAAGTTTAAGGTGAAGAGTAGGAGAGGGTTTGAAATAAATGAAGTAGTTTGATGTGTCAAAATGATGTTCAATGTTGCTAGGAGTAGTTAATATAGATAGAAGATAGTAAATGATGCTAGATATGTGTTTGAAGATGGATTAAAAGTGCCTTAGACTACAATTTTGCGAAGTGCAAAACAAGGGAAACATAAACTTTTCGAGCAGGTCTATTTTGTGTTTACGCCGGCATCCGCTACTTCAACGCCGCCAGTGTACGTTTCCAATGCTACCGGCGTTCAGCTCAAATTTGCTGATGTAAATTACCTGCGTATCCCTTAAGTTTTTACAAATTCAAACTTCTTCATTTATCATTCTTTACTTCATATATGGTCTTCTAATGAATCTATAAGTTATATAAACATCTTTTATGTATGAATCAAGTGTTTGAGCTATATGTTAGGTTCATTGAATCTCCTTATATAGTTAACTTAGAATTGTGTGTTGTATGTCTGTTCTACGTTCGATTATTGATTTGTTTTGATATTTCTTATTTTAGTTAAAGATTCTTTCGTTGATTTCCTTCTGAGTAGATATAGTGATACCCTATTGGGTGTAGGTACTAGTAGGTTGCTTGTTGTATGCTAGGAATAGACATTACTAAAGTTTACTTGATTCAATTCGACTTAATACTTTGATGAACTGGATGTCTATTATGCTGTTTAGTCTAGTTCGAGGAGCAGCAAATTAGGCGCTTTAACCTAAGTCATGTTGCAATGACTTTACCATGATGCAATGGTACACTATGATGCAATAGCGATTTGTTTATGGTTAAGTGGATAGCTGATGGGGAGATTAGTATATGAGTAACATTTGCATAAACTTAGGGGGAATACCATGGTTTAGTTCAAAGTTTATGGGAACTTATGAGCTAGATTCATGTTGTGGACTGAGTTTAAGTAGAGTCGGGTAACGGCTTTGGAATCCTAAATGAAGCTATTTCTTTACGGAATAGATATAGGAGATATAAGTATTCGGACTTTTTATATTAACCTTCTGAGCAGCTGCTGTTACTCAGGGCCCCTAAATTTCCAGAGCGTGATTCCGGGGTTTAAATACACTGCTGTTGTTTTGTTAAAAGAAAACTTAACAAGATAATGACTTAATCGTTGATGTATTTCATTAGAACTAAGTTCGCTTAACAATTCGCTTTTGTATTTGTTATTGCGTACTAGGTCTTTAGCTCACTTTTGCTACATTGCAGGTATCGAAGATGAATTGTATGATGATCTGGGATACGGATCAGGTTTTGAGAGGTTCAAGGATGAGTGGGACGAGTAGGACTCGAATACCCTTGGTTTTTGGAAGAAGCTTTTGTTTAAAACATATTTCTTTATATATGAGGCTTGTTAAATAAGCCTAAGTTGTAAAAGACTTTAAATCTCTTTAGTTTATCTTTTTTAATAAAAACAACTTGTAATTTGTAGTGTCTTATATTGACACTAATCTTTGTGCATATAATGTATACAGGTATAGATTGCTTTTATTAGAAATCTTATTTTGTTTAAAAATTGTTTATAAAAAGTTAGTAGATTTAATCAAATAATTTTCGTAAACTGTTAGTTTTAGGATAACTTACATATAATGTGAAAATGTTATATGTGGTTTGGTACACTACATCTAGAGATTTAGCGGGTTGAGTCTTTACAATACTAGTTTTAATTCATTAGTATTCTATATAATGAACGACTAAAGATAATTTAGAATAAAATTATTTCTTACCTTATGGTTTTATTATTAAAGTCACATACTTTAATAACATAAAGAATAACTAATTTATTTAAGGAATATTTTCATCAAAGAAAAAGGTAGCCAATAATAAATTGATAAAGAAAATTGACTTATATTATAAAAAAATATTTAAATGACATAGAATCCATATGGCCTAGGGTACATCACTAGTAATCTCCCACTTACACTAGGCCTAGCTAAAATGTCTAATGCTTAATGCTCTAATATAGCCATCATGCTTGAACTAAGGAAGAGGCTTAGTCAATGGATCTGCAATAATGTCATCCACGTGCACTTTGCATATCCTAACATCTCCTCTATCGATGATCTCTCGAATGAGATGGTAACGTCTAAGTATGTGTTTAGATCGTTAGTGTGATCTTGGTTCCTTAGCCTGTGCAATGGCCTTATTGTTGTCACAATAGAGGTCTACTAGATCTGAAATGCTAGGAACAACTCCTAAAGAAGTAATGAACTTCTTGATCCAAATTGCTTCCTTAGCTGCATTCGATGCTGCTATATACTCTACCTCTATGGTTGAATTCACAATTGTGTCTATTTGGAACTCTTCTAGCTCACAGCACCTCCATTCCAACAAAACACATAACTAGATTGTGATCGAAAATCATCTAAATCAGACTGGAAACTGGCATCTGTGTAACCATTTACAAAAAGATCACCTTCCTGTCCTCCATATGTCAAAACCACATCCTTAGCTCTTCCCAAGTACTTTGGAATGTTTTTTTACTGCTATTTAGTAACTCTTACCTAGATCTGACTGATACCTACTAGTGATTCTTAAAGCATAAGCGACATCTAGTCAAGTGCATAACATGGCATACATGATGGAACCAATAACCAAGGCATATGGAATCCTACTCATGTGTTTTCATTCCTCCTTCGAAGTAGGACATTGAGTCTTACTCAATTTAATTCCATGTGACATTGGCAGAAATCCTCACTTGGAATTTTCCATACTAAATTTTTTTAGCACTTTGTCAATATATGGACTCACTTAGGCTAATGATCCTTCTATATCTATCTCTATAGATCTTGATGCCCAGAATATAGGTAGCTTCACCTAAGTCCTTCATTGAGAAACAATTTCTTAACCATGTTTTAACATTTTGTAATGTAGGAATATCGTTTCCAATGAGCAATATGTCATATACATAAAGCACCAAGAAAACAATTGCACTCCTACTAACCTTCTTGTAAACACAAGGTTCATCTTCATTCTTGACAAATTCAAACTATTTGATTGCTTCATCAAAACAAAGATTCCAACTTCGAGAAGCTTACTTCCATCCATAAATGGACCTTTGAAGCTTACAAACATTACGTGAATTCCCGAACTATCAAAACCCTTATGTTATGTCATGTACACATCCTCAATGAGTTTTCCATTCAAAAAGGATTACATTTGCCATATCTCGTTATCATAATACATAGCTATAGCAAGAAAAATTCAAACAAACTTAAGCATGACTACCGGTGAAAAGGTTTCATCATAGTCCATAACATGAGTTTGTTTAAAACTTTTGCTACTAGTCGTGATTTATAAGTATGCACATTGCCATCTATGTCATTTTTTTTCTTGAAAACCCATTTACACCCAATATTTTTAACACCATTAGATGGATCAATCAAAGTCTAAACTTGATTATCATACATGGATTGTATTTCTAAATTCATGGCTGCTAACCATTTCTTAAAGTCAGGGCCCTTTATTGCTTTTTGGTATGATGTAGGATCATCTTAGTCTATGAGCATCACATCATGATTGTCAGTAATGAGAAATTCATATCTCTTAGGGTCATGATGGATCCAACTAGACTTACGCAGGCCTTTAGCTAGTGGTTCAGGCTCAACAACTAATTGTGAATTTGATTGAACGTCCATCATGGGTTCTATGCTATTTTTGTGGTTGTCAAATTTCTTCAAGTTAAATTCTACTCCCACTTGTTTTTATAGAGACAAACTCTCTTTCTAGAAAATGACAATTACAAGGAACAAACACTTTTTTCCCAAATCTGTTATAGAAGTAGTATCCTTTTGTTTCTTTAGGATATCCTACAAATAAGCACTTGTCATATTTGGGTGCTAACTTATCAGAAACTTGGCGTTTAACATAAGTGCCACAACCCTATATCTTTAGAAAAGACCAACCGGGATGTTTCCCATTCCATAACTCATATGGTGTCTTCTCAACCGATTTTGATGGAACCCTGTTCAATATAAACATAGCAGTTTCTAGGGCATATCCCTAGAAGGATATTGGAAGATCTATCTGACTCATCATTGACCGAACCATATCTAATAAAGTTTGATTTCTCCTTTCCAAAACACCATTCCATTGTGGTGTTCTTGGAGGAGTCAATTGCGAGATTATCCCACAATCCTTAAGATATTCAGAAAAATCTTGGCTTAAATACTCACCACCTTGATCAAATCAAAGTGTTTTAATATTTTTATTAAGTTGATTTTATACTTTATTTTTTAATATTTTGGACTTTTCAAAAGATTCGGATTTTTTGCTTCATTAAGTATACATATCCATACCTACTGAAGTCATCAGTAAAAGTAATGAAGTACAAATAACCTCCTCTAGTAGGTGAACTCATTAGTCCACATACATCGGTATGTATGAGGCCCAATAGTTAGTATTTTTCTTACTTTGTCTAGTAAGAGGAGCTTTTGTCATCTTACTCATTAAACACGATTCACATAATTCATATGATTCAAATTCAAATGAATCTAAAAGGCCATCGTGATGAAGCTTTGATATGCATTTCTCATTAATGAGTCCTAAGTGACAATGCTAGAAGTAAGTTTGATTCAAATTATTAGATTTGAACATTTTGGTATTAATGTTATAGATGGACTTATTATCAGATTCATCAAAGTTTAGAACATAGTGACCATTCATCAAATGAGCAAGACCATAAAAGATGTCTCTATGATGGATATAGATTGTATTATTCTCAATAATAAATCTAAAACCATCCTTATCCAAGTGTGAAACCGAAATAATATTGCCGCTCATAGCAGGCACATAATAATAATTATGTAGAACCAAAATAAGACCATAAGGCAAAGTTAATTCAAAATTTCCTATGGCTAGTGCAACAACTCTTACACCATTTTCCATACGTAGGCCCACTTCACCTTTAGCCAACTTTCTACTTTGCTTTAGACCCTTCACATTTACATAAATGTGAGATCCACATCTAGTATCTAATACCTATGATATAGAAATAAATAAATTGACTTGTATGACATAAATACCTAAAGTAGTAGTCTCATTACCCTTCTTCTTTTTCAAATCCTCCAAGTATGGCTTGCAATTTCTCTTCCAATGACCTAGTTCATTACAGAAGAAGCAAGCCCCTTCCTTAGGTGGTTTGGCCTTGGGCTGGAGTGTGGGCCTTTTAGCTTTGGTTTGAACTTTTGCTTTCCCTTGCCCCTACCATTGGCTTTTCTCTTTTTGCCTTATCCCTTTTAAACCAACAGAACATTATTATTTGTTTTAATATTCTATTATGCATCATTAAGCAGCCCATGCAATTCCATTATAGACTTATCCATTTCGTGTATGTTGTAATTCATCACAAATTGGTCATAGCTAAGAGGTAAAGAGCCAAGGATCATATCCGTAGCTAATTCCCTACCAATTGAAGAACCAAGCTTCTCAAGTCTATCAATATAGCTCTTTAACTTGAGTACATGTGCACTCATGGAGCCACCTGGAGCCATTTTACAAGAATTCAATTCTCGTATGACTGCAAACCTCTCATGCCTTGCCTATTCTTGGAACATTTCTTTGAGGCTTGTGATCATATCGTATGCCTCCATGTCTTCCATTTCCTTCTGAAGCTCATGATCCATGGTCGCAAGCATGATGCAAGTGACCAATGAGTCTTCTTTATGCTTACTATAAGCATTCTTTTCAACTCTTGAAGCATCAGTAGTAAGTTCAACAGGGATTGGTTCATCAATCACATATAACTTCTTTTCATGCTTAAGAACAATTCTTAAATTACGATGCCAATCAAGGAAGTTTGTGGCATTTAGTTTATTTTTTTCAAGAATTGATCACAAGGTTGTGCTATTTATTGCCATGATCTACATACAAAGGTATACAAAGTTGATTATCTTTATATAAGTCATTTTACATGCTTCCACTATTTTATCATATTAATAATCCTGAAATATTAATTTGGAAACCATTTTGATAACAAAGTTTCTTAGTAGAATAAGATCCATATTTCACCAAATATTGCATCAGTTGTTGCATTACACTCAAAATTTAGTTATTTAGGTAGGAAACCCTTTCTAATTACATCGTATGTAACTCTTATTATGGGATTGACATCACATGTCCTCGCCTACTAATCTCATTCAATGCCATAGGCCTAAAACCGTTTTTGAATGGATAACACTATTATTCACCCTATCTAAGTAGGATAGTCTATTGCACCCTACTTTGGTAGAACCTATAATTGGACGATCTAAGCCTTAACAAGTGTCGAACCATAGAAGGCATTTTATGACTTTAATATTATTTGAGAGATTTTAAAAGGTGATATTTCATATTACTATCATATTTAATGAATATTAAGCATGTAAGGTTGTAAACATGGTATTACATACATTTACATATATCATCATACATGATATCATGCTCATAAAATAAATAAAAACCATGTCATAGCATGACCTTAATCTATATTAATCTTCATAAGTTAATATGAAGATCAATGGTCCAAACCTATGGTGAAAATCCATCAGCATGGATTTGAATTGATAAAAATTTTATATCTTCTTCATGGTCCTTACTTTTCCATCACCATGGATTACAAAGGGTCTTCGTCACATCTTAATGTTTTCATTACAATAATGAAAAGATACAAAAGATCCTATAACTACTTGTAGAAAATAAATTATAATAAAACAAAATGATGCACCGTATTTATGAAATTTACAACCCATTAAACAAAGGAATAAAAACCTGTCAATTACATAGATTTTAGGGTCATGCTATGCACCATGCTTTCAACACATGCACATACAATAGTTATATATATAACTCAAAACACTTCAAAAGCGCATTTTATGCTAAGTATCATCAATTAGAGTTTATGGAGCTAAATCGCGCACCTTGCACGGGTTAAGGGGCACTTCTCTTACAGAAAAATCAAATCTTTGAAATCTTTTTCAATTTCACATGAAAATTTTATAATTCGATTTTTTGCAAAAATATTACTGCAGTTCAACATATATATATATATATATATATATATATATCCATTTTTTTTTCAATCGTATAAACAGATTCTATGACAGTTCACGCCGAAACAAATGCCCAAACAGACGTTCAAAACATACCAAAACAGACTTCTAATTCAATGCAGCATGAAAAATTTAGACGCCATTAATAGATGCCACAAACAGACGCATCTCAAAAAAATTACGTGTAGATCTGATCCGGACAAATAAATCCATGAATTTTTTTATTAAAATTAGACGTCTAATACACTGAAAAATTGGAAAAAATCAGATGCCCGCGCAAGATTACACCAAATAAAATAAACGCAGATCGAATCTGCTTTTTATTTTAAAATCAAACCTCCAGACATTCAAATCTCGATCGAAGTATAGCTACTGTTCAATAAATATCATGCCCTAAAATCTTTCGTAATTAAATTACACTAGATCTATTCAATCTCTTAAAGCAAGGTGCTATAATAAAATTACAAATCCATATTTGTGTTGATTTGGTTTTTCATAAACTCAAATTGATTTCACAATTAATATATAAAAATGAATTACATAAATTCAAATTTCATGGTCAGAAAACATAAACATATATATCCACATCAAACCCTTTTTCGAAAAACATACATATCATATATATATATATATATATATATATTTGAAAAAAATTTGATTGAAATCGCAAGTGTCTTTGATACCATTGTTGGAAATTCACCGATCCAAAAACGAATTTGGCAACGGAAAATGATTTTTTTTTTTTAAACCTTAAATCCCCAATCGGATCCAAGCGATCTGACCAAATTAGAACAGATACGATTATACCTTTTCGAAGCTTTTACTCTTTCGAATCAATAGGTGTTGCAAACATAAACACCCTCTACTATATCCACACAAACAAATTTCCAATCGGATCTCTACGCGTGTGCTAGTACGTTGGAACAATTTTGAATTTTGGAATCTTTCAGAAAAGGGTCTCTCATGTTTTAGTTACAGAATTTCTCTGTAATTCTAATGTGATGACGAGCGTTAGTTAAACCCTAGAGGTGACCATCACCTTCTATTAATAAGATGAAATCATCATGGACGATTTTACCCTTAATCTTATTACGGTTTCACACAGACCTTATAAATGATAAATTTTATTTGCCAATTATTTAATAATTTTGATCTAAGTAAGATTAATAAATAATAAGATAATTCCCCATATGGTTATCTAAAATAACCCATGATTCGATTGATCTATTATTTATGTGTGACCGTAAAGGTTCACTTAATGTTGGCAGTAGCCGTTAAACACCTTTTATGCTACAAGACATAATTGCTTTTTAGCAAAACATTATACTTACCCAAATTAAATGAAGATCGGTGATCCAACTCTACCTATTTATAGCCAGTTACTTAATCTTTTTGTTACACGATATCTTATAATTAAACATAAGCTGTGGATCAATACACTCTTATATTGTTTAATCACATATTTCTTGATTCTAGAGTTTAACTGACTTAAGCGAATGATATTGACAATTTCTTATTATCCATTCAAGCACACTTATGCATTTCTCAATCTTACTCATCAAGAGGCCCAAAAGATATCTCTTTCATATTAATAAGAGGAATAAATTCCTTCACAAACACTCATATTCCCCCACATAACTTATTCTTTGTCCAAATGCAATCTTATATATAATTATCTGATTAAAGATAATGAAGAACCAAAACAAAACATGGAACGTGTTTAAGTAAAAATATCAGTTTTTAAAAAAACATCTATCTGAAAACGACAAAAATAAAATGAAACAAACTAATCCTTACGAAGAAATGACAGGAAAAAAGAGTACAGCAAATATGATTCTCATGCCAAATGCGTTGTTTGGGCTAAATGAAATTAAGCAATGAGAATTAAGTATGTTATGTGTGTGCTTGGGTTGTGTCATTTAGATGGCACAATATGCTATTTAAAAAGCACGACTAATCCTTTTGCAATTAGGATGTTGCACATTATCAGCAGGATGCATGCTTCCCTTCTGGCACTCACATACGGCTTTCTCCTTAACGTGCCAGTTAGATACCGCCCCCTCTCTTGCCATTCCAACGGGATGCAAGGCAACTTATTTATCAAAGTAGCTAGGTTTATGGTTTAAATGGCCTCCTCTCGTTTAACTAGATGCCACGTTCATCCTCAAACCCCTACTACATTTTATATTTCTAATTATCATATTCCAAACTCATATAAGAGAAATATATTAAACGGCTATTATAGGTATGATATTATTAAACTACTTAAATCTATACTTAAAAACAAAAAGAAAATCAATTAATGTCTATAAAATTTCATTCGAAGGGCGTTTCTCAATAAAATGTATAAGTGGTTGGTTATTGGGAATGTTTTGTCAACAAATAGGAAAGAAAACCTGAGGACAGTGTCTCTTGAACAAAGGCCCGATGCATAAAAAGATGAAATTGGATAAGTAGTAGGAGGAATAATAAGAAAACCTTTTAAACAAACGTGTGGCTATTAGGATAATTTGATTCAATGTTCCTGTTATTAATTTTGATGGGTCCGTCTCATCACTATGTAATGACTTTCACCATACACAACCGTGATCGAATCACTAAAATAGTTAATATTTTAATTATAACATATATTTTAACGGTTAGATGGTTGACATAGTGTTTTCGTCATACAAATGAGTTGAATATATAAACCCAAATTTGTAAGAAAAACCTCCTCCAACATTCTCCGTATTGTCTATTACAACTATTATGCAAGTATAACAAAAATGAAAGTGAAAAAGGATACATTTAATCAATGAAATTATTCAGATTTATAAAATAAAGAGTAAATTTCAAACAGAGCCACTTATATTTACTACATGTAAGCTTAGCCATTTATCGAAAAATGAGATTCTACATGATCATTTAAAATATAAAAAAAGCTGTATTCAAACTCATAATCAATTCACTTTTTTTTGTTAGGTATGGCTCATATACTGGATGAAGGATAGATGCTAGAGTGGAATGGAGAGAAGCAAGTGGAGCAAAGCAGAATGGAGAGAAGTGAGTGAAGCAAAGCGGAACGTAGTGAAAGCATCTGTCCATTGGTGGGAGTTTTGACATAGTCTGCGGACCAGGATTAGGTGGGCTTGGGGGTGCGGGGGCGAAGCCCCCGCGATGCGGTACAGGGTATTTTTGGTAATTGTACCCAGGGTTACTTTTATATTCTGTTATTGTAACCTAATGTAATATAATTATTCCTAATAATAAGAAAAGAGCTGCTCATCGCTCCTGGAATGTAGGCATTGCCGAACCTCGTTAACAATTGTGTTCTTGATTTTTCTGTACCGTTTGTATCATTCCCGTGTTTATTAGCCTGATTTCTCAACACTTTGCTTTTCTTTTGTTTGTCTTTCGTATCAGTGTATCCGAAATCAATCGTGTTAGTGGGTCTACAGTTCAAATTGGAAATGGATGTTTCAATTTATTTAATTATAAACATAATTGTTAATTCTTTTATGGGTAAATCTAAATGTCACAGTTGATACTTGAACTTGGCTTTTTTTGTTAGTTAACTATCTAAAGTTTGAAATTGTCAATTTATAATCTATAGATTTTTCGATGTCATTTATAATGCTTAAGTGAGATAGTTAATTGCAAGAGTAAGTAAATGTGCTAATTGCAAATTTTAGTAAAGATTAGGTAATTAATTGTAAAAAGTAAAAAAATTATGTATCAAAGCAATACTTTCAAACTTCAATTAATTAGTTATTTGTAAAAATAGGTGAAGTTTAATTACCAAATGTGACCATTATGATTCTTTTATTATTCTAGAATTCTTATGGATTGATTATATAAATAAAAGCATTATGTGAATTTCTTTTCATCCTTGTTGTGTCAAAGCTTTTGGGGTTTAAATTTTCAATTTAAAGGATACGTGGTTAAGTGCACAAATATATATGTGTATGTGTACGAGTCTTTTCTTTCTTCGACTTTTCCATATATATATATATATATATATATATACACACACATATACATAAGTATCATTCAAAGGCGAGCAGGGAACATTATCAATTTTTATTTCTTTTCGGTAAGATCATTATTAAAATTTGGAACCCACTCTGCCTATATGGCCAGATAAATGATGAGCATAGATTAAACTCATGGTAGATTCACATGATACAGTATTTATACCGTACCATAGAACCTATATTTTAGGTGAACAAGGTAGAGCTCGGTCCCAAGCAATCATGTGCTCACCCTATAATTCTTCTTTGTTAATATTACGAAAATAAAACTAAATTATTATTTTTACCTCGACAAACATTCAAGGCCCAAACCGATTTAACAAAAAGTATTAACCTTGAAGAATTTTTTGCTGTCCATTCCTTGATACTTCTCATTTTCTTCCCAAAAATACTACTGTGATAAATTGTTTATTTTTTTATAACATTTTATAATAAATCATTTGGAGCTGTATCATCAAATTCATGACATATGTCTTTATAAAGTTCATGAATGTATTAGTTACAAGTATATAAAAAAATCTGATGCATGATATCACATAAAATTATGTTATATTCTAATCTGAAAATATTACACACATGCAATTAATTGAACCAAAATATAGATTGAATTGTCAAAACCACATTATTTGAACATAAAAATGCTAATATGTGAAAAAAAAATATTGGAAAGAAAATGAAATTTGAAATAAAAAGTGTCCAGTTTCCTCTTTTATTGTGTGGGGAATGAATAGGCACTCAAATACTAGTTTAATTTGTAATCCGACACCAATTTAGAAGTTGGGGTAGATTAGAATTAGTATTTTGGGCACCATTTCAACCACTGTGTGAGGAGTGAGGATACTAATTTTGAAAATTAAAGCTGAGAAAAGTCTCAAATACCTTCTAGATGGTAGTAATAATACCCAAGCAATGCAGAAACCTTAACTAAACCCTATTGCATAAGGACACGACATTTTATATTAATGCAGGTTTGTTCATTTGAAGGGGAATGGCGACTTCATCTTACAATTTTTTTTTTTCGCAAATTCTCTCTAAATAATACTCTAGATTTAGCTTAATTCCAGTTGTTTTTAGTAGGTTTTTGCATTTCTTACAATTTGGTCCTAACATGCATCAAGTTAAGCATTATTCAAAACAATTTTCAATTGTGTCCTAATTTTTTTACATATGTGAATAAGACATTCTTTTAGCTTGTTTTATTTATCCAATCACTTTTATCAATAGTAGCATTTCTTTGTTGCAACCTCATGTTAGAGGTTGAAATTTCTTCACTACTTCTTATTATGCTGCGTGCACATAAGAGGTTATTGATTTAGTGTGAAATTTGATGTTTTTTGTTTTAAATGTAGGGTTAATATCACGAATGATGTCTGAACTTTTATAAAAATATACAGTTACATCCTAAGTATTGAAATTGATCAATTTAAAAGAAATTTTCATATATGCTAACAATATCTCCATCAGGTTCTTTTAGGAACTAAACTAACCAATCTCAATTTTTTCAAGTACTAAATTTATCAATTTCAAAGTTCAGACACTTTAATTGTATATTTTTTCAAAGTTCAAACATTATTTAAGACATTATTCCTTAAATTTATTAGTGTATGTGAAAAATTAGGGATACATAAGTGATTAATATTCGATAGATGGTACAAATACTAAAAAAGAATTACGTTATGATTGAAACATAAATCGATAGCATCCATGACTTATAAATCTATCAACCGTGTTAACGAAGTCAGTAGATTCAATCAAGAAGTTCATCAATAGATTGATTGAAGAATACAAAGAACAAAGAGACAAAATACTCAATGTTCAATAACTAAACTTCACTTAGTTTTTTATGCTTCTAAACAAATCATGCCTCTTCTTCCTATTTAAATTGATTCTTGCACCATCCTATCAGATTATATTAGACATTTTTTTTGTTGCTCAATATGATAAATCAAGTAATAACCCTTATTGATGGTAATATGTTTAATGGAAAGGATATGGTTGTTTACACTATCATACATGTCATTAAGACACACAAGACATTAGCCTATTTTTGTTATCAATCTTCATAAACTTTCTAACTATATCATATGTACATCGTTTAAAAGATCCACAAACACAATTAAAAATAATCCTCTAACCAGTATTTTCATTTTGAAACCTCTTAAGCTTATCACGATACATTGCCATTCTAATATTTTCTTGTTTAACACTCTCAACTACATCTTGCAATTGATAGGATGTCCAATTTATCTAACTAAATCTTCGTATATACCATCCTAATGTTCTTTTGAAAATTTTGCATATATGAATCCTTTAAATGATTTTTCTTTTGTCGAGGAATTTAAAATTTGTTACTTAATCATATTGTTACAACTAATCCATCATTCTAAATCAGTTGGATTATCTATAGGTTTCTTACAATTTCTTTTAGTAGATCCTAATTTTGCTTTAGCATTTCGGGTTAGTTCATTTGGTCTATTCTGTTGGTCTCATTCAACAACAAAGATAAGAAGGCTAGATTGGTTGTTATTACACTTAATTTGTTTTTTTTTTTTTGGTTCGTAAAACCCTTCTTAATTATTTGTAGCAAAGACGGGTCCGTCGGGAGGGGGAAGGGGCGCCCGATCCAAGCCTAAGAAAATATTAGTCATCAATATTTATTTAAAAAAATAAAAATGTATATATTATATACACATATATTAAAGAGAAATCTTTTGCATAAAGTTGGATGTGGTGGCTGAGTTCTTTAGTTCGATTTGTTCTGCTAGGTTATGGGTTCAATTCTCACACTTCACTTTTCCAGGTTACTTTTCATGTTTGTCTCCTTTTATTACTTGTCTCTGAGTTAATGCCTCTTACTCTCTTTTTCAATTTGATTTTTTTAAAAAATAAATATTTAACTAATAACATTAAATTTCATTTGTTCAAAAAAAAAAAAAGTTAACTGAATAAATTTCCATTAGACAACATTTTTCTTTTAGTAATAATATCAAAAATAGTTTTTAAACCTTATCACATAAAGCACTAATGTAAAATAATAGTTATTTTCGTTTGTATTAATATATATGTGTGGGTATTCTTTCATGAATTAATATCATTGATAAAATGGATATATTAAATAATCCATTATCTAATCACTTATATTGAAAATGATCTTTTTTGTATTATTAATAAAATAATTTTGAAAAATCATCATAAATAAAAAGATAGAATTTTTTTTGGCGCAAAAATAAAAAGATAGATTGTAAAGTGTTTTTTGACATCCCATACTACCATTTTAATATTTAAGAAAATATAAAAATTAATTTTAGTATTGGTAACTATTATTATTTTCAAGGGTAAAATAGTTAAATGTGGTCAAAAATCACTTTTTGAAAACATTTGAGGGTTTAAGTGCTCAGTTTTAATGATAAAACCCCTAAGTAGACATGAAAGAAATTATAAATAGACATATTTGCAACTTATCTTATATACAATTATAGAATACTTATCTTTATATCTTGTTGTTTTTTATTCTATTTGTAACTTTTGGTGCAACTATTTTTCATGATATATTTTTGTTGGTAATTACACAAGTTTTATGAATTTATTTTACTTTTAAATAGAATGATAGTTAAAAATCAATTATATGTATATACGACTGATAGGAAAAAAAAACGAAAAGTCTATTCTTTTAAACTATTTATAAAGTATGTTGAACTCCTATAATCATTTTAATATAAAAGTGTTAGTCTTTCTTATTAAACATAAACAAAAAGATATAGAAGTAAACTTATGTCGATGAGATGTACCATAATTGGGGATAGACATGGTGCAATTTGGTTTGGTTAACATACGGTTTGGTTTTTTTGTTTTTTTTTTTTTTTTTTCAAACCAAATTCTTTTGTTTCAAGACAAATATTTTTCCGAAAACACTTTTTTCTATTTTTCTTTATTTGTTATGCAAAAAAGTATACTTTAAGTTGATGAGAGAAAATAACTTCCACTAAAAAAAATCATACTCATTTTAAGGAAAACAGAGATTCTCTCTTCAAAACGAAAAGTCATTTTCTGAATTAGTCTTTTCAAGTATTCTAACTCTATGAATATGATATTTATTTCATTTTTATCGTAATTAATTAATAAATTATATCTTAAACATGAAAATAAATTACTGGAGAAAGAAAAATAAAAAATCATTAAAAAAGTTATAAATATCAATGATGGTTTGTAAATAAATGTTGTAAAATAATATATATTTCATACTTTAAATAAAATTATTTGGCATAATGTCCTTAAATAGTAACTTGCTAATAATAAATTATTTACATATGATGGCATGTTACATAGTATTGATAGGTTAAACACCAGAAAAATTTTTCGACATATTTCTGTAAATATAACTAAACACATGAAAACATATTATTTTCATGAAAAATATCTTTATGTAAAATACTTCTCTAACTACAAAACATTTTCCTTAAAACAAACGGGATTATTTTCAAACAAAAAAAATGGCGCAATTTAATTCAATTTGCAATTCCAGTTGTTATCGCAAATTAATAAATGAAATTTATTAGAGAAATATCTTCTTATAAATACATAATATGCATAAACCCTTTTGTCTATATATATGTAATATGTGTTACATATAATGGTGATAAACCTTGTCCTTTTTTTCCCTTTTCTATTCTCTAAAAGAATTACATATCGTGTTTGTATTGGTACAAGCATGGCTTGAAAATCAGCAAGCTCAAGCAATATGTGTGTGCAATAATATATATGGATCACATGAAATCTTAAGTATCAAAAACTTTTTGCTTTGCAATTGCTAGAATATTTTTCTCTTTATTTTCTACATTACTTTGCAAATATCTATCCAAAAGTTTTTGTTATAACTTATAAAATGGCATATCATTGATATTTTAAAAAGTTAATAGTTTGGTTCGCTTAACCAAACCAAATCACAAAATATTTCTTTATGATCAATCAAATTGTAAACCTAACCACTCTAAAAATGAACCAAAATTTTTATATGGTTCGATGTAGCTAATGGTTCAATTGCTTTTTTGCATAACCTTAGCTATAATTGCAATATGATGCGAATTCTTTTCTTTAGGTAATTCTAATACTAACATAAACAATAAAAGTTAGTGTCCCTTCCATTTATGTTTTTCTACGTCCTTCACTAATTCTTAGGATGACACTTCTCAAATTAACTTAAGTATTCTCAAAGTTATGACAGAAAGCACAATAGGAACAAGTATATCAAGTATGTAAGTGTACAAGAAAATAAAGAGATGGAGTTCAATTGATTATTTAACGATTCATAATAATTTCTTCTTTTGAGTCAGTTTGCTCTTCTAGCTCTGCACCAAGGAACCAATTAGTCTACAATAGCATGTTACATTATTTCTGAAAAATTCAAATCATTACAAACACTGACTAAGGCAATCTTTCCGAATTCGTTCCACTTTGTAGCCATGCTCCCCATTGTAATTCCATTGTGGCACGTGCGTGGCCCAGCCCATAAGGGCCAAGCGAACTTGACATCATCCCCACTTTCCTTGAGTATATCACGGGCAGTCCTTTATGAGTGCAGCACGTACCTTTTTGTTTGTTTTGGAGTTTGTTCTACCTTTTGATCCTACACGCATCATGTAGATCTTCATATTACACTAACTCTACTCTATGTCATACTCTCTAACCAAGAAGTAACATAGACCTACAAAATCTACTCCTCAATTTTTCCCAAACAATCTAAAACCACTTGTAAAATGTATAATCCCTCTAAGGAATGAAATGTAAATTTCCTCTATAACTTTAGAACAATAATCTAATAAAATATAATAAGCATTTTCGTTGAAATTCATTTAATAATTCTTTTTATTATTTGCTTCCATGCCATGAATAATTCCTTTGTTGCATTTATTAACTCCTCATATATTTATTTGCTTCTAATAGTATTTACTTTTATATATACCTCATTGATACTTCACATGCATCTTGACTTTGGAAAATTCTATGATTCTGTCATTTTTTTAAAAAAACTATCATCAACAATTATTTAATGATTCATATTCTTTTTATTTTTAATTTTTATTTTTTGCAGAGAATGATTCATATTCATATCTTAATTTTCATCACTTTATTAAAATATTTAATATATCAATTATTATATTTATTTTAATGACCAGATGATTAATCGTATAGTACTATCGGCCAAACCATAAAAGCTCCTTTGACTTTTCCCCAATTCTTCTTCCAAATATGTCTTTTTGCTATTGCATTTAGTAATTATTGAATATTCACTAGTGCATTCTAAAGCCCAAGATTTGCCTTTTTTGATCAGGAATTATTGATGTCTCAGCAATTATGGAACTTGTATATATACAGATTTTATCATAAGTGATTATGCATTATCAAAATATATTAACTTGCAGAACTCTACCTTTAATAGTAATTCTTCTAAAAATGTTTCCATGGATTTGTGCTTCTAATTAAGTTAATTTTGGTTATATTCACGTTCTAAAATTATCTCCGATCAGGTTTCGAAGCAGCTTTTAAGTAGGTTGTAAAACTTGTTTTGATTTTGTTATGAAACTGCTATTCAACAGGGTTTAAAACTTCTTCCAATCAGGATTTAAAAAAGCTTTTGATCAACGTTACAAGTGTAGTCCTCACGACCACTATGCAGATCTTCTTTCCATAACTTATGTCTAATCTTTTTTTATATTTCTAATTTCACACTAAATAAACTTGTTAATAAACTTAATATCTACAAAAAATCTCATATATGAAAAAAAAAAAACAAAAATTGTTCCTCTAATGACTAAACTTGCTATCTCTAATCCTGGATTATCCAATCTAGAAAGATAAAGAGGATCATTATATTGAAGATCTTGATCATGGTTACAATAGGTAATATCCATGATCAGTAAAGATTTTTTTTTTGTAACATGAGTCATTGAAGAATAGATAGAAATTCAACCTCGAATGAAAGTGACAAGTCATTTTAATACCATCTGAACAAATAAAAATAGAGATATATTAATCTTTCTTGATCATTGACAAAGATGTAACAATGATCAGTGTAATAATACACAAAAGAAGGATAGAACAAATGAAAGAATAATTTTAAAGTATTTTATTATTTCAGCTTTGTTTGAATTAATATATATGCATCTCCAAAAAAACACTCACGTGTTTCATACATAATGCACAAACCAATACTTTCCTAGAGGATACTTTAAACGTGATATGCCACATGAATCTAAACTAAAGCTCATGAGTATCCATTTAGACTACTCCAAGGCCTTCAGAGTAATTCATAAGGATAGCATGAATAAAATTCCGAAAGACAAGTGATCCCGTATGGAGGATCAAGTTATCCAGAATAAGAATACAATATATACACATATATAACTGATAATGACAATACGCTAATCTTTACAATATCATATTAAAATTGCAACATAATACATAAATAAAGTCTTAAGCATAAGATAATACTGAAAATAACTCTGATTAATCCTTCCTAGTCCCATAGATAACCTTTATAGGACCTTGACACCATACCAAGGACGAGACTTTGGACTGTCACCAACCATGGGTTGATCTAAAAATAGTGAAGACTATTGGGGTATAAACGAGCCACTACTTAGTGAGATAGCTGGACCAATATATGCACAAATAGAAATTTACAAACAAGTTTATTATTTAAACATATGCAATGCAACAATCATACAAATGAACAAATACAAGCTTGGATGATTGGAATCCAAACAAGATATAGATTTATGCCCTCTCATCGAGGTTTCGGAGCATGTACCCACCAAGACACATAAGAGTCTAAAAATACCCATTATGGAACTTTAATTGTTTGTATTTATTAACACTTTAATCTTTAATAGTTTAGTCGTTTCCACTAACTTCACGGTTTAGATTCTCCCTATAGTATTCCACTTTCAAAGGCTAATAATATAAACGTCGTTCCTTATTTTACCAATTAGTTTCTATGGAACCAAATAGTCTATTTGAAACCCTAAGCCTAACCACTTTTCTTTATGAGTTACTCCTGATGTTTCTATAGACTTGAAATATAATACATATCATTGGTGATATAATGATTTAGTAATCATGTAATCATGCAATGTATGGTAATATAATTAATCGCCCATTATTATTAAGCTGGTTTTGAGGTTGCAACTCAATTTTTTAGATTGTCGTCATATTTACAAGCATGATTTAACGAAGCAAGTGTTCCACTTTTATTTAAGTAGATTGCTAGTCACTTAATCATCAAACAACAGGTATTACTCGATCTGAAATACCCTAAATCTTAACATAAGTTAGAAATATAAAGTAGATAGTTTAAATGAATCAAAAAAGTAAATAATAGAAAATAAATAGATAATTTGATGTAACTAAATTAGTAAATAGATTTGAAATGAAATTGAGATTTGAAATATTTTACAAAATCATCTATTTTCCTTTGTAATTTTTAATTATAAATCGAATTATCTAATTTTAAACCCAATTTTTTTTTCAAACTTCCTTTTAATTCAGAATTCAAATTCCTAAATCCCCAAAACAAATATTTTAAATGTTTTGAAAACTCTTAAACCTTTAGTCTTTAGTTAATTTTCATTTACAAAATCTTATTAATTTTCGAAATCAATTACTTGCCTAAAAATATCAATTTTAGACCAAAACCCAATTTAAATACCAGTTTCTTATAAACTAAATTTCTAAAGTATGTTTCTAAATCAAGTTAGTAATTTCTACAATATATATTCTCAAATTAGTTTTGGTACTTAATATAATTATCTGAAAGGTTTAAGCCCTAAATCCTTATTAATAAATATCTCAAATATTTTCCTATAAATGTCCTTTTCCTTTTTACTTTTTTGGGCTACCCTTTTCCCTTCCTCTCTCTTTCCACCGTTACTTTTCCTTTTTCTTTCTTCTTCTCTTCAATTTTCCTTTTCTTTCTCAAACCAAAACCCAAATCTCAATTTAAACAAGATTATAGGACAAGTCAAAGGTAGAAAAATCAAGATTGAAGGTGGACGAACAAGATTTAAGTAAAGGAATTAACTAGGAGAAGTGGTAGGAAAAGAATCAAGATGTTGGATTTCTTAAAAGATAAGTTTTCTTGTTTTCTTTGTTTTAGTGGTGATTTTGCATGCAAATGCTATATTAGAACTAGATAGATGCAGATATTGTGATAGAACTTGTAAGTTAGTAATACGTGACCATGTATGTTAAAAACTTATATATGTTTATTTAAGTAGATTGATGCGCTCAAAACCGATCGTATCAAACTTTAAAATTTATAAACCTAGAATTAAGCTTACAATCGAGCAAAGGCAACTATACCTATTTGAAATAGTATATGATTAAAATCAGGTATAGTCCTCAGGAATCCAAGAAACAATTACTAGTGTTACCATTTCCCCACTATTTAGTTTAGTTCTTAAATTAATATGTATTATCATCAACTACTAATTAACTAATTTAATTAACCCTAAGATCCTTATGAAAGCTTTTAAGAATTATAATCAATCACAAGATATGCAACATACCCCTCATCTAGTTCCACCCTAAACCCTAAATTTTCATATAAAGATATATTGATTAATGACTCATTCACATCTTGCACTGCATAAACTTTCTATTAAACTAATTACTCTCTCAAGCTAATCAATTTCTAATCTTGCATGAATTAGTAGAAACCTCTTCCTAACTAATATCAATACAAGATTGCATTAGAGATCCTAGTTCATAAACGAAGATCAAGTCTTTATTGCAGCAAATCAAAGTTTCTCTATCTTTAGATGAAACATGTGACTTTCCTATTCATGAAGATTAACTTACTAGATAAAACCTCCTCCGTCTAATAAGAATCATGCATGTAATTAACTTTGTGCATAAATCAATCGCAAAATAATTATAATACATGAATAGATGCAAAAGTATAAACTTCTCATTAATCAAGGCAATTCAATTCATATTGGGTTTAGGGTTTCACAAGATTTAGGGTTAGGAATCTACTCCTCCATGGAGTTTATAAGAAAAACACAATATCTAGAGAAATAGAATAGAAACATGATGTAGAAATACAACCCTTGAATGATCTTGTGATAATCTATGATGTCCAAACAATCTTTCTCTTCCAAGTGCATCTTTTCTCTTAGGGTTCCAAATGTACGGTCCAAGTCCCAAATAAATCAACAAAGCGGCTATTTATAGTATACGGAAAAGTCATGAGTGCATAAGGGGTTGCACGGCCATGCTCAGGGCCGTGCACAATAAGAAAAATGGATTTTTAACATCTTTAAGTTCTGCACGGGGTTGTGCAGAACTCCAAAACTTCTTTTTCTTCTCAGATCAAATTATTTGCTTTTGCACTACCTTATGCACTCTATGCAGTTGCTAGGGCATGAATTAAAATACTTGTTGGTCACCTTTTTTCCCTCTACACAAGCATCTAAATGGCCATGCATGAACGTTGTGCACACTTGAAAATCGTCACTTTGTAGCCTTTGTTAAATCTTTCCTTGTTTTGCTCAAATCATTCATAAATCTTCCAAATGAGTACTTGAACCCTGAAAAACAAATATTCAACACTTAAGTATCTTTCTCTTAAGAATTTCGCATAAAATTAATGAAAAATTATATCAGTTGAGTATAGAAAATATGGGTCTTTTAACACTTATCAAACCCCACACTTAACCGTTTGCTTGTCCTCAAGCAAACAACTAAGAACAATGAAGATCTGTCATCAAATATACTAAAAAAAATTTTTTTTTCAAAACATTCAATAATTTCTTCAATTATAATGACTCACTTTGTATCTATAGCTCAAACCCATTATATAAATGTAATTAGCATACTAAAATCAAAATTCTACGATTAATCCAGGTAAGTTAAACTTTACCCCTACCAATTAGTAATAGCTTCCAAAGTCACAAAATAAACACGAAGTCAAGCAATAGTAAAAGAGACCTAGCTACACTTCACCACTTATTAATGAATATATAAACTCTTCAACAACTTCTCTAAGCACAACAATCTAGAGTGAAAGTAATTGCATCATCCTTCCCCTGGATTTCCTCCTTTTAATTTAAATCTCTTCATAATTTATTAGAGCCTTCAGAGGGACGAGTCTTAGCCCGTATCTTTTCTTTTCTTTTCTTTTCCTCTGGAAGGGTTTTTGCCCGCATCTTTTCAGCCTCAATTTTTTTAAGTTCAAAAATTGAACTTATGCCATTCCTTCCTTCTCGTTATATTGAGTTCATTGAGTCAGAACATCCCGGGCTCATTACCCAAGTAAGCAGGTTTTAAAGGGACCCTAGAGAACTCTCTCTCACTCTAACATTCAAGGTTGGATACTCATAACTCAAATACTCGAGTCATTGGAGTAAAGTTATTTTTTAGTTAGATTTAAGAAGCTTATGTAGGGGTCAGACTTTGCTCTTCTGAGAGACCAAAGCCCGCCATATCAACTAAGCTTTTAATATTCAATTTAGTACAAAGATTAATTTTTTTTTCAAAAGAGATTAATTCTAAGAAGGATCACCAAGTGATGAATTTCATATGCTCTTTCACTAAAGATTAGGAGGGCTCTCAAAATTTTTGAAAAGAAAATATACAAATCAACAAGTTCAGAACCATAACCATTTAACTTTCAACCAAGGACTTCGATTCACTTTTAGACTCTAAATTCCATTACTAATTAGCAAGTAAGTTTACCCACCTAGATTTTATCCTACAATTTCAATTAAATATATTGATCACAAAATAGGTGAGTAAGGTACTATATAAGCCACTTTCATCTTAATTCAACTTAGCTTGAACGCTTTTTTTTAATATATTTTCAAGATCTATCTATTCATAATTAGCTTTGAAGCACAATTGCAAACATGAACATATGGGGATTTTTTATCAAGATCAAAATAAATTTCAATTTTAAACACAATTAATATGATCCAGTGCATAAAGAAATGTATACTAAAAACCCAAATTTTCTTTCTTAATTATACCTATCCCTACACTAATGTGAAACATTGTCCTCAATGTCATTTCAGTAAAGAACAAATAAGGAAAAGGGAAAGAAAGAAAATTAATACAAGTCAGTAGGGGTTTTATCATGAAAGAGAGCAAATAAGGAAAGAGAAAGAACACTAGAACTAACCTGGTTCATGTAGAGGTTTGATCATGAGTTTCTCGCAACTAGTATGAGAAAAGAGAAAAGCCATATGAAAATGCAGCATCAGCATTAATCTTGTGAGCCCAAAATAGATCATGCCTAAAGATAAAAAAAAAAAAACAAAAACAAAAAGCAAAGCTAAAAAGAAGTTAGCCTATCCTGAAGTCTAACCAGGAAATCCAAAAGAAAGGCCATCAAAATTATGAGTTGTCCCACAAATAGGGCACTCATTAGTACAAATCACAGCTAAGTGCAAAAATCAGAAAATAGGATCATTTATCTCCATCATTAAAGCCACTACGGGACTCCTCAGCATCATCATTTGCTACTTCATTACTATCATTCTCCTCTTCCTCACCCTCATCCTTCTCCTTTTGTTCAGCTTCCTCATCATCCTCCTCTTCTACAAGTGAATCAGAGTCAGATTCAGATACAACTTCAACGGGAGCTTTTCCCTTTCTCTTGACTGGCTCAGGCTTAGGAGAATCTGGTTCAGGTGAGGTCTCATATGTGGGTAGATCAGTAGGGGGAGGAGAAAAACAACCAGCAATTTTCTCCAAAAATGCCTAAACCGAAGCTCTAAACCGTTTATTCTTCTTCCTCTCTTTTCTATTTAGCTTCGTTTCTTCATAGAAGTCTCTTTGTAACTACTGAATATCACTTTCAAGATGTGGGGCCTAGGAGCAAGATGCAGATAAAAGAGTGAAAACTCCTTTAGAAGGGTGGAAACTCCTTTAGAAGAAGTGGAAAGATCGGCAAGCTTAACTAAGCCCCATCTAGGAAATGGACCATAGAAATTTTCTTAGCAGGTACTCCAAAGTTAGTTGGTGATGGTTCTTCAAAAATCCTAAAACCCTTGAGGAACTTTATAACATAATCACCACAGTAAAGTCCCTTAGCCTTCGGGTCTGTTGCTTGCATAAATAAAAACTTAGCCACTTCTAAACCCATATTAATCTTTGTTTTAGTAGCAATACTATACAAATGAAACAGTTCAAAGTTGTTTACCACACCGTGACTACTCTTGCACCTCCAATGGTATGTGCCAACAAGTGACGAACCACCTTCAAGTTGAGATTAGTCATTGATGTGGCTTTGGAATGAGATGGTTGATATCGAATAACAGCTCCACACAGTTGCTCCCAATACTACCGTGCAGTGAGATCAGATGGCCAAGTGTCGAGCAGTTTTGTAAAGCTGGCCTCATTGCATTCTTCAAAGTCATATAAACCTAGATAGATGCCAAACTTATGAGCATAGACATGTTGTTGTTTGCCATATACTTGAAAATACATGTCATACTTGTTTGACTGGAGAGAGGATAGGAATTCCAGTGTAACTTCCCTATAAGCTGGCTCATTTATCTCAAAGAATGAAGCCCACGGTTGTACATTCAATAGTTCCCCGGATTTCTTGCTCAAGGCTATATTCCCAAAGTAATTTCCAATCCAAATATTCATTATTCATGAAAGCTTTTTCCTCGAGCTTTTCTCTTCTTTTCTTGCTCCATTCTTGCTCAGAATATGTAACAAAACGAGTTGGCCCCATGTCTTCTTCTTCTTGTTGAGGCCGTTTCTTTTTCTTGGCTTGGTAAGTTGAAGCCTGTTATTTAGATCGAGGATTTGTGGACTTGTACGCTACTCATTTGAATCTCACCATTTCTACATAAAGGATAAGCATATATTAAGGACATTGTAAAAGCAACAGTGAGCAAGTGTGAATCATAACTCAGTATAAATAGAGCACAGTTCATAGATGTGCTTGGCTTCTATAACAAGGATGCAGCAACTTAATAGGAACAACCAAACAAGAATGAGTGAAAATCAAGCCAAATAATAACAAAAAAGGGTAGCTCAGTCACTTGCAAGGGCGTGCAGAGAGTAGCGCAGACTATAGCCATAACGAAAAACATATTAGGGGAACCACAGTTATCATGAAATCATCAAGAATATACCAATTTAATCTTAGGTTTGTGAAAACCCCAATATCTTATACATAAGACCTTAGAATTCCGAATTGAGCAATATAAGCATGAATGGAGGAAATTAATTGCAAACAACAATAGTAAGACGGCTTAGTTGCAAGGAAAAAGCAAAAGCCCTAAAAATTTCTTAGCATCCACAAATCTCATGAACCTTAAAATTCAAGACTGATTGGCATAATAAGGATTGCTTCGCATAAAAAGTCATGGAAACTATGACACCCACGAGCAAAGAATTCATCCATAGTAGCTGCAGCTCATGAATTCAACAACATTCTCAAAACCAAACACATGCAATCACAACTCACTTAAACCCACTCACCATGATTGAAAAAATTGGAGCTCTAAATTGATTGTGCGCGAAAGAAAGTGAGGGAAGGGAAGATACTTACTTGAATGTGGAAGCACAAGTGAAACGATACAAGAATTAATGATCTTGATTGCGAGAGTAGTGGTGTGGTGGTTCCGTATCGTAGAGATAAGAGGGGGTTTGTTTTGACAAAAGTAACGGCATTTAAAGAAAGGAGAGAGGAGAGAGGGAACAAGATTATAAACGGGGAAATAAATTAGGGCATGCTCAAGCTCCTGCACGGCCGTGCTCGGGGCCATGCAGGGAGTAAAAATGTGACCCAAAAGCAATTGAAGGCTGGCAGGTGCGTGTGCAAGGGGGCCTACACGACCGTGCAAGGTGTGAAAAAGTGTATCGAGACTTCTCGTTAGTGGGACTTAGAGTGTGCAAGGGCATCTACGTGCTCGAGGCCGTGCAGGTGTGGAAAAAGTATCCAGTAGCTCTTTTAAGTTGTGCCCTGTCTCAAGTATTGTCTGGGCTCAACTTTGTGCAGGTATTTATAAGTCTTACGAGTGTTGTGCACCTCGTTATGAGTGAATAAAGCTAAAAAGAACTTAACAGGTACGCTTGAGATTAAAACTTGAAATTCTTACTTGAAGTTTTATATCCCCACATTAAGAAATTAATTCTTACTCCCTTCAATTAAGTCGAGGAACCTTCCAAAATCTGCAGTTTTGACAATAATAAAACAACTTAGGATAGTGAAAAGAAAGAAAAACTATGGAAACTAAACTTACCAAAGTTAGACATGGGTTGCCTCCCAAGAAGTGCACTTGTTTAACGTCGTTGGCTCGACGTCCTTCACTTTCGTCAGCTAATTATCTTGTGATTTGAGTCGAAAGTCCTCTTGATTCTCAAGTTTTGTTCCGTCACTCACATAACGTTTCAAGCGATGGGCATTGACTTTAAAACTGTCATGATTCGGGTGTTCAAGCTCTACCGTGCCATGTGGGAATACCTTCTTAACCACAAAGGACTGGACCATCTTAACCTCAATTTTTCCAAAAAAAAGTTTTAACCGGGAATTAAACAGCAGAATTTGGTCCCCTTCCTTGAACTCCCTTGACTGGTGGATGTGTGAATCATGATATTACTCTACTTTCTCTTTGTAAATCCTCATATTTTTCATAAGCTTGCCTTCTCCACTCATGAAGTTCATTCAATTGCAGCTTTCTTTTTACTCCAGCATCTCCTAAATCAAAATTAACCAATTTGATTGCCCAATGTGCTTTGTGTTCAATCTCCACTGGAAGGTGGCATGAGTTCCCATAAACCAGCCTATAGGGAGTAGTCCCCAAAGGTGTTTTTTAGGCTATTCTATATGCCCACAAAGCATCTTCAAGCTTCTTGGACCAATCTTTTCTATTATGCTGCACTGTCTTCTCGAGAATTCTCTTTAACTCACGATTGGAGACTTCCACTTGACCACATTTCGGGGGGTGGTAAGGTGTAGCAAGTCGATGTGTGACTCCATATCTTCTACACACCTTCTCCATTTGGACATTGTAAAAACTTGATGCACACAAAACCGATCATACTAAACTTTAAAATTTATAAACGTAGAATTAATCCTACAATCGAACAAAGGCAAGTATATCTATTCGAAATAGTATATGATTAAAATCAGGTATCGTCCTCAGGAATCTAAGAAACAATTATTAGTGTTACACTTTCTCCACTATTTAGTCTAGTTCTTAAATTAATATGTATTATCATCAACTACTAATTAACTAATTTAATTAACCCTAAGATCCTTATGAAAGCTTTTAAGAATTATAATCAATCACAAGATATGCAACATACCTCTCATCTTGTTCCACTCTAAACCCTAACTTTTCATATAAAGATATATTGATTAATGACCCATTCACACCTTGCACTGCATGAACTTTCTATTAAACTAATTACTCCCTCGAGCTATTCAATTTCTAATCTTGCATGAATTAGTAGAAACCTCTTCCTAACTAATATCAATACAAGATTGCATTAGAGATCCTAGTTCATAAACAAAGATCAAGTCTTTATTGCAGCAAATCAAAGTTTCTCTATCTCTAGATGAAACATGTAACTTTCCTATTCATGAAGATCTAACTTACTGGATAAAACCTCTTCCATCTAATAAGAATCATGCATGTAATTAACTTTGTAAATCAATCACAAAACAATTATAATACATGAATAGATGCAAAAGTATAAACTTCTCATTAATCAAGGCAATTCAATTCATATTGGGTTTAGGGTTTCACAAGATTTAGGGTTAAGAATCTACTCCTCCATGGAGTTTACAAGAAAAACACAATATCTAGAGAAGTAGAATAGAAACATGATGTAGAAATACAACCCTTGAATAATCTTGTGATAATCTATGATGTCCAAATAATATTTCTCTTCCAAGTGCATCTTTTCTCTCCCAGGGTTCCAAATATACGGTCCAAGATCCCAAATAAATCAACAAGGCGGCTATTTATAGTATAGAGAAAAGTCATATATGCATGGGGGGTCTGCATGGCCGTGCTCAAGGTCATACACAATGAGAAAAATGGATTTTTGACATCTTTAAGTTCTACACGGCCGTGCATGGGGTTGTGTAGAACTCTAAATCTTCTTTTTCTTCTCAGATCGAGTTATTTGCTTTTGCACTACCTTGTGCACTCCTTGTGCAGCTGTTAGGGCATGAATTAAGATACTTGCTGGTCACTTTTTTTCCCTCTGCACAAGCATCTGAATGGCCATGCATAAATGTTGTGCACACTTGAAAATCATCACTTTGTAGCCTTTGTTAAGTCTTTCCTTGTTTTTGCTCAAATGATCCATAAATCTTCCAAATGAGTACTTGAACCCTGAAAAACAAATATTCAACACTTAAGTATCTTCCTCTTAAGAATTTCACATAAAATTAATGCAAAATTATATCAATTGAGTATAGAAAATATGGGTCTTTTAACACTTATCATAGATCAAGTGTTTAATTAAATGCCTTATTATGATACGAGTTGAAAATGAGACTAAAAGCATTTATGAGTTAAGATTAGGCTTGGGTAGGTTGATAATATGATGCTCTTGATGAAGTATGTTAAATTGGACTAGTTAAAATGTGAAGAACAAATAAAGAAAAACATAATAAGGATTACACTGTTCATCATGAAATAACTAAAGTTTTAAATTCATACTTAATGCATGCTAAATTTGATTGTTATATGTGTGTATGTGTTAGTGTGAATTGTGGTGTTTGAAATAATTGTATGTATTATGAAGTAATAACTAGATAATAATTTATGGTAAATATAGTTAGGTTGATAGTTTATTCATTTTAGCAATTATTATATTGATGCTAATTGATATTGTAATGAATAATATATGATGAATTAAATTTGTTTTAAACTAAGAGTATAGCCTATTAATCTAGCGGATTTTTTTTGCCTTATTAAACCCAAATTAAGCCCAAAGTCAAAGTTTAATTAAGGCCTAAAGCCCTTAGAAAATCTACCTCAAAAGTCAATGATTTTGGACAAATATCAAGCCATATTTCTTACACTTTGGACATCCAAAACAGAACTAAGAGAAGAAAATTCATAACTCTAGAAAGGCTACATTTTCTAACATCCAAACCAAGTTTTCTTACACTCAACACACCAAGAATCCATCCCCAACCATTATATATACATTAAGATAAGTTTATATGATGTTTAAGATGCTTTCTTTCTCTTTTAATCCATGAAATTTCTGTTAAATATAATGCATGTTGGATATATATGTGTGTTTGTTATATTGTGATGCTGAGATAACTTAGGATTTGTTTATGGAAGTGTAATGATGGTGTTGAGTTGTAGTATGATGAGAAGTTGATATTGTTGAGTTATGTTAAAGTAGTGAATGTGAAGAAAGAATGAATTATAGGGTTAAGTGTGTTTCAATGGTTGAGATGGAGTTTTGTGTTTCAATGATGTTAGAAGGGAGTATGTGTATATTTAATGATATTGGGTTCTTATAACATGTACTAGGAAAGTTATAGTATGGTTTGGAAGAAGTTGGAAGAGTTAAATGTAAAAAAAATTTCGTGTTTGGAAAATAGAGGAAATATGCAACATGAACTATAGTATATGCCGCCTTGAACGCCGTCGGCGTACCTGCCGGCTTAAAAAATTTGGCTACTGATCATTCGAAAGGTAGCCTGAACCCTGCTGGCTTAGACCCCAACACCGCTGGCATTGAGGTGTCTACAGCCGATGCATTATCAGTGTAATGATGCAAAATTTTATACAAAAAGCATTTTTTTAACAATGGCTTCAACGCCGCTGATGTAGAACCTCTACGCCACCGGCGTTAAGTCTTACATTGCCGGTGTAAATTGCTAGCGGGGGCCCTGCAAATTTCAATTTTTCTAAATTTTTCTAACATCTTCTAATACATGATATATGACTTTTTGATTAAAAATTGGACTTGTATGATGTTATATGATATATATATATATATATATATGTCATGTGATGACTTTGAATTGTTTTTAAATAAGATTCAATAACTTTCTAAGTTTTTGAACTAGTGAGTATAAGTTTGGTTTAGGATAGTTATGTTGATATAGTTTGATTTGTGTGGAATAGAGGTAAGATACTCAGTTGGAGAAATTCCTTTGATTCTCAATCCGATCCAGGTACACAATAATTTGATTGATTATTACTTAGGATAGGCATATTCAAGTTTGACCTTAATTAAAGACTAATGAAATGTTTATTGAAATGATTTGTGGTTGAGTCGTGTTTAGTCCAAGGAACAGAAACCTTGTTATGATGCAGTGGCACAATAGTTTAGGCACTTAGTCCAAATCTTTGTCATGATGCAATGACTTAAATCTATGATGTAATAGTTCACCATGATGCACTGGGGGTTTCTTTTAATGACTAAGTGGATAGCTAATGGGATTAACTATATCGATATATTCTCTACTTAGGCTCAGGAGGAAATAATATGTTTTAGTCTACGGTTATGGGACCGTTGAACTAATTGATGTTATAGATCGGGATAAGTAGAGTGTATGAAGGAGTGTAAACCCTAGATGAAGCTATTACTAATCTTTATCGATTAGATATAGGAGATATAGGTATCCGGTCTATCTATATCAACCCCCTAAGCAGCTGTTGTTACTTAGTACACCCAGAATTCCAAGCTTGAATCGGAGTTTGAATACTCTAGTGTTTTCTTTTACTCACTTAATTAAAGATAATACAGCTATTATGAAATGTTGCATTACAATTAGTTAAGTGTGCATGGCATACGTATTTGTTTGCACTATTGTGTGCTGGGCCTTTGGCTCGTTTTCCCAAATATTGCATGTGATTATGATGATGAGCTCTATGATGATATGCGCTATGGGACTGATTGGGACACATCTATGGATGATTAGGAGTGTGACCTAATAGTAGTTTATTTAGGACTTTTGATGTATCTTTTGTGAAGTATCTAGGCTTATTTGTTAAGCCCTGAAATGTAATTTTATTTTAAGTGGTATATGTAATGTAGCTTGTTTGTATGTAAGTTTTATATGTTTTGGGTCATCCTTAGGAGACCTCAATTAATGTATGCGATGTATATTTTGTGTATATGTGATGACCCACTACTATAGTAGTAGTATTTCTTAATTTAAATCATGTGAATGTTATATCTGTTTTAAGCAAGTAATCATTACAAACACTTTTTTTTATACGACCTTACATATAATACTTGAGTATTTCCTAATACTTTGGTATTTTGCGTGGTCGGGGGATTTGAAATGCTTAATCTATGGGCTAAGTAGGTCGGGTCCTTACACATCACGGTCGTAACATGGTCCGTGATCTTCTCAGAGCAAAATATTTTTGAAGGCAAAGGCTTGATTACGGCCGTGACAAGGAACATAATCTGCTCTAATCACATTTTTCTCTTGGTTATGGGCATGACACGGACCGTATTGGTCATCACGACCCCCATTACGACCGTGATGAGGTAATCAATAGAGATCAAATATCCTATTATCGGCGTGATGAAGATAGTGATGAAGATGACGGCCTCCATCATGGGCATGATCTGTCCTTTGGAGCTGTTCATAAGAAGAAAGAAAAAGGAAGATAGAAATAAAAATAAAAAAATAGATAAATGATAGTTAATGTGATATGTTAATTAAATGATATAATTAAACACAAGTTTAGTTAATTTATAGATTTAATAAATAATTAGATTAAATGTAGAAGTTAGACATAAAATGAATTTAGTTAATAAACTTAGGTTCAACTTGACTAAGTGAGTTACAATTGGTTAAAATGACTTAAATTGATTATGTTTAATCAGTTTGGCTTGGCAAATGGATTAAATGACAAACTTTAATCAATTTGGCTAAAGTTAAGCTAGAATGAGATAGTAGTTAATAATTAGCTTCGGTTAATGAGTTAAGATCAAGCTAAAACAGGTTAACAACTAATAATTGGATTAGATTAATATGTTAGGATAAACCTTAGTCTAATATGGGGAATATGTTATTTCAAATGTTTGTTTGCTTAGAATATGAATGTTTTGTTGATGCTTTTGTAATAAAACAATATAATCAAAGTGAAAAGAAATATTTGACAGACAAAAGAGAACTGTCTATATTTTAGCGGGGCGATCTTCGTAGCTATAGCGGGGTTCTTAATTAATGTCTGATCAAATAGGATAATAAAATGGATTCGATATAAGTAAATATTTAACTAGATTTCTTATATGAGTTTAACTCATGAACAGATATGGATGCCTAATTTATCTTTTGAGATAACCCTAGACTGTCTTCTATTTTTTATTGGACTTCAAATATTTAAGGTACACAGTAATTTGCATGTTGGATGCTAGGATAGACATCTAAAATGAATTAAGAACTTAAAGATGGCCTAATTAATTGATGAGTGTTGGTTGTGTTTTCTGCCGTTGAAATCCGATTCTTGCCCTTGAGTGGAAGATTGTAGTCTACTTCACCTAAAATAAAGAAATAATGACAAATTAATATATAGAAGTTTATCATAAGATCTTATGGTGCCTATTTGACCTACGTTGGGGTTTCTGCTATTTTTCATTATTTTCGATAAACCCTAATTTTTACCATAATAGCCCATTTACTATATATGGTCATGAGACTTATTTAAGTTAGGAATTGTATAAGTTATCTAAATCGTGGTTCATAGTCGACATGATTGCCATATTTTCAATTGTTAAGCTAAGTATTTTATATCATGCGTTTATTTGTTTATACTTGTCCTCTTTTATGAAATTTGATCCTTATATTTATTCATTTAACCTAATCTAATTGTGATTTAGCTAGTTAGGACTTCAAGATCATATTTTATCCTATTCGTTTATCTTGGTGATGAGTGTTGATAGGCTCTTATTACTACTGCTCACTTGATCACATTTTATTTGTGTTTCATTAGGAAAAGGATAATTAATTGCTTGAATATAATTTCAAAGCTAAAAGAAAACATTTGTGGATTTGAAGATGATTTAATTAAATCAAGGCGAAGTCGGCAAAATATGGACAAGAGCTTATTTTTAACACATGCACTACCTTATGCATGGATATGCTAGAAGTAGGGAAGAACTAAAGTGAAGAATATTGATACACTAGGAATACTCAAGAGGGGGGGTAGTGAATTAAGTATTTGCCCAAAATTTCGAAATAATTAATTTTGAAATTAACAGATTAAAAATAAAAGGATTTACAGTAGAAAAATAAACAATAAATAGAATGTATACAATAAAAGAGAGGGATAGAGGAAAATAAGCCACAAATATAACATGGAGTTCGGCTCTTTGCCTACACTCCATGATCTACCAAATGCCTCTAGCGAGGACTTCACAACCACTTTATTCAACACCACAAATATTCACTCAAGAAAAGCAATACAAATATCATAGTACTCAAGAAAATAGAATATTTCATTCACTCACTAACTGCTCTTTTCAAGGATTTATAAATATAAAATAGAGCACTAGATTTTTTCTCTCTCTCTTAAAATTTACAAACTTATGAACAAGAGATTTGAAAACTTAAATATGAAAATTTGTTTCTTTGCTTGCAAATGAAAGTTTTTAAAGAATGTCAAAATGTTATTTGATCCTCCAAACCAAAGAGTACTTATAAAGATT
Source organism: Combretum micranthum (assembly GCA_024138025.1). Taxonomy (NCBI): domain Eukaryota; kingdom Viridiplantae; phylum Streptophyta; class Magnoliopsida; order Myrtales; family Combretaceae; genus Combretum; species Combretum micranthum. The sequence continues at coordinate 345,073 of JAMXBD010000711.1, forward strand.
ATATATCCATTAGAGATAACATTTGTCAAATGGTTGTAATAAATGTGCACAATAGTCAAATTTTAGCATCACCAACTTCGTCGATCTCAAGACCCATCTACTTGCCAGTCTGTGATCTTCAAGTATCGCACCTAAAAAATTCCATGTTGAGCTCTTATTGCACCTCAAGAATTAGGACTCGATAGCTTTCTAAATTAGAACATACTAAACCGGCTCGCCGATCCCATGTGCATCAACTTGCCGATATGAAATTTTCTTATGCCGCGCCTTACCAAGTTCTCTTCACGCCTTGTGTTGTATCTTAAAAATTTTTGTCTTGATGCTTGAAAACTCTTGACCGGTTCGTCGGTCCTAATGCACCGGCACACTAGTGTGTCCCTGCATCAAAAAATAAAACAGAAAAATACACAAGCAGATTTTCTAGTTTTTATATTTCTTTATAATTTTCATCATCAGTTTTACACTCATCAAAGTCATATTTGATATAATTCATTTTAACAATCTCCTCCATTTTGATAAGGGCAAAATAGTTATGGAAAATTTTATAATTACTTTCGCATAAATAAAGGCTCCCCTATATTTTTGCAATTATAGCATCAGATTGAGTAGCAAGATTAAGCATATAAATTTTCGCTCCATTAATACCCAAGTTTGCACATATTATCTCATTTATCAAAATTATATATATATATATATATATATATCTGCCCCATTGGCCTCATCAAAAAGATCGGTATATATAAATATATATATATAACATATATGATATATAAAAGGTCATATACTCAGTTCAATAGAGAGAGTTATACATTAAAAAAAAAAAATCAAGAAGAAGGAGGAAGACAAGGATGAATGGAGTAGAAGTGATTCATGAAACCCCACTTATCAGAATTGAAAGTCTAAAAATCTAAGCAAAGATTTAAAATCCGGGACTCAATGGTATGAAGTCGGGAGTCGATGGTCTGCTACCATCATAAAGTAGAAGAACTAGGAGCATATGAACTAGGAGGAGGAGCTAAAGGCTGATCTTCATCATCAGAATCGGTGTCATGTGATGAGCAATGCCTAAACAATAGGTATAATCAAGTTATAAAAATTAGATATATTTCCAATTTCAAATACATAATCCAATATCTTATAACTTATTCAATATTTATAGGATGAGTTTATTTAAAATATCAATATTTTGAGCAGTAAAAAAAAAAAAAAAAAGAATCAACTTTCAATAAATTAAGTCAAATGAGGTATTAATGTAAATGAGGTATTAATGTTTTACAAAATACATTTAAGGCATGAGTATTTAGATAATTTTTTTATTAATTGTGCTCTCTTTTTTTTTTGTTATCTTATTTTTAACCATTCAAAACACGAAAATGTTAAGTAAACTTACCCCTAAATGTTAATGCCTTCTTATATAATTTACCCTATTTAAAATCAGAGTCCATTATATAGTTTTATCAATATTTCTTTGTTGACATATATTTTTATACGGAAATCCTCTAATTCATTTTGTTGTATAATTCGTTTCAAAATTTATTGTGGATCATGAAACTTTAAAAGGTATGAAAAGAATGGAAAAACGATTTACATATTGAATTTGTAAAATCAGTGCTAAAATTTACGAAAACGACAATATTGAAGGAGGTTATAATAATTAAAATGGGTTCTAAGAAAAATTAATTTTCATTACCTGCAAGAATAAATGTCTTGATGAACTCTTTCATCTTGTGGTGATTGACAATTCTGAACATAGGTCAATGGAGAAAACGTGAAACATTGAGGACAACAAGATCAGTTTCCGATGGCTGGAGGCCAGAATTCGCAAAAAAGCTCATCAAGTGTTTGAAAAAAGAAATATGTTATCTAACTTGTCAGAGGCATCAGCGATTGTAGGACGTTCTTCTTTCTCCTCCAGAACATTTACTGGACATAGTCTTTAATAAAAAGCAATAATGATTGAATAATTGTGAGTATCTGGCATGTGGAAATTATTTTTTAAGCGATTGGTGAATTTACCATTTTAAATTTTAAAAGCATACTTCACATTCTCATTGAGCTCTCATAACAAAGAAACAAAAAAGATTCAATTTTTCTATAACACCAATTCACTAATTTTTTTTTTTTTTTAGTAAATATTTCGTTGATGTAAAGGTAATGAGAAATGGGGAAAAAAAGGAGGAATAAGTGAATAACTTGTGTTTTTTCCTTTTTCTTTTTATCATTAATAATAATATGGTTATGCACTAATGCAAATATTAGTAATTTATTGAAGCTAAATCCACTTAATTTATTAAAACTTCAAATGCTATAGAAAGAATCACGCGAGATCTATGGATTTTAATGACATCCTATTCCATGATACTAGCCAAACAGGCCATGTCTCCTTAGGTCTGCGGTGGCCTTCGATGTCCGGAGTGTTGATAGACCCATTCCATCCGTGCAGCCGCAATTTTGGCTGACAAATTAACTGCTTTCATCAACTACCTCCTTTTTTTTTTTTTTCCCTGCTGGGCTTTTACGTGGTCCTTCACGGATCATCCTTGCCAGGATTGGGAATACCCATGTTGTACAATGCAAATTGTAATTTCTCGCTACGGCGGAATGTTGAAAATTGTGATTTTACTTGTACAATTTTAGTGTGAATGGGATATGAATGGGTACGGGATGAAAACTTATCTGTACCCTATTCTATAAAATAAATATTAATTCTTCAACCTAGAATTTACTCGCTATACTCATACTCAACCTATACCCTATAACTATATGATATAGGGTACCTCTAGAGCTAGTAATTTTTTTTACGAAACTTATGATTTTTTTCCCTTTCTTATGTTTTTAAGTCTACAGTAGTATGTAAAATTATCTTACTTGCATATATTTATTATTTACAACAAACAGTTAGTGGAAAATAATTTAAAATGTAATTTCTTAATTTCACAAGTTCTGTTATATAAAGAATTTATATATATGCAAGAGTTAAAACCTAAAACTTTCTTTAATGGAAGGAAAAACAAAAAGGAAAAATAACAAAAAATGGTAAAAGAACGTATATGTTTACCAAAAATTCATTAAAAGATTTGTATTTTAGTTTAATTATTCTTAGATAATAAATAAAATAGTTTTTAGATTAAGCCATAAAGGACAATTAACATTATTAAAAACTAAATAGTCAAAACAATGTAAAAGCATTACTACCTTAAATATTATTTATGTTAACAAAAAAATTACTAAAAATAAATAATACTATTTTATTATTAAAAACTTAATATTATTTTATCCAATTTTTATAAGGTAGATACATGGTACCGAGGAACCTATAGGTTTTAGGATAGGTACAAGGTATGGAAAACCCATACTTATACCCTACTCCATGGGAGTATGTTTCGAATATTTTGTACCCACATCCTATCCACTAACTCTTAATATCCATTCGGGACTAACCTGGTCGAGTAGAGTTTAGATGGAAATCCTATACAATAGGGTTATCTACTCATTCCGATATAATTCTATAAAATTTATCATTTTAGGATGCTCTTTTGAGTTAACCTATGTATAACTTGTTTTTGTGTTTAATTTCACTTTTTAGCTAAGTTTATTGATTTAACCTATTAGAGTCATATATGGGCTAAAACACATAAAATACATCATATATTTCCAAGCCCATTACTAACTAGGATGCAACATCTCTTATTTGATATTTAGTATTTTTTCGAGTACTAAATCTCTTATTTGATATTTATTACATTTATTTAAGTTAGAGTTCTAGCGTAAAGTTTACAAGAAAAATTATCTATATTATTAATATTATAAAACATTCAAGATAAGTTGAAATGTTTGATCACTTCAATTCATACTCTTTTAAAAAATAAAATAAATAAAAAGAATTTAATACCAACTTACTTATCATCTTATATAAATATTATATTATGAAACAAGAGTTATTTATTAAAAAAAAAAAGTTAATTTTTTCAATTTTTTTCTCATATTCATTACATATTTCAAGTTTTTTATGATTATTGTAAGTATTTTTAAAAATGTTAAAAGCTATTTTACAGAGGTTATAGAAATTTATACTTTAAGTTTCAATTTTATAAACCCTCTTAATGATTTTATATAGAATCATGACTTTTATAGCTTGTGTATATATATAATGAAAAGTTTTCTCATGTTTATGGCATTAGTAGTCTTTCTTTAAAATTCCACAAACCTATGCAATTTTTTCCTTATGAAGGCCCTCATTAGTAAGAGTGAGTTGGTAACCTCGTCATACATGATAGGTACCTGAAACTTACTAAACAATGTAGGATCCGAGTGGATATTAAGGGTCACAAGGCAATGGGTATAGATTTTTTGAGACTTTCTCTCATAGGATAGGTATAACTATGAGGTCTTCATACAATGTACCTACCTTGAAACTTGTATTCTACATTAGAAGGTATAGGTTTTAGGTATCATTTATCTATCCTGTTAAATATTAAATAACAATGTTAATATATAATAAATAATAATATTGCATTTTTTATTTTGTGACTATTGAGCTTGGATTTTCCATTTTAGATTTGATTTCTTTTAATTCGATTCATATCAAACTGTAACCCATTTGATATAAATACTCGATTAGAATTAAAAGAAATTTTCATTTCTGTAAAAAAAAAATTAGGAGTCATCATTCTACTAAAGTCAGAAAAGAATGTAAGTTATAATCAATGGTCAAATGATTGTAACTTAGCTACTAGTATGCCAAAATAACTTTTAAAAAAAAATAACCAGAGTTTCATGGGTTCGAAGGGTATGCTATTAAAAACATATAGTTGCCACCCTTAAATTCCTTAATCAAATTACTATTTCTTTAATATTCTGAAATGTTGGCAATCATAATATTTAGAAAGATAGTATCTACAAGGCAAAATTAATATATCAAGCATCTAATTTACTTTACAAACTGTACTAATTTAATTAGTATTTACGAGACAACCTATATATTATGAACATAAATTTATTTTACAAAAATATATATAATTTAAATTCTAATTCAATTAATATTTATAGATAATAAAAACTTTTCATTTTTTAAGTCGTCGCCAAAAGGTATCTACATACCTGTTAATCAAATTAGTGAATTCTCACATAGTTCTTTTTTGGAAAGACTTTATTGGGTTGGTTGTTTGTTATTAATTTTTAAACTATTTCACTATAAATTGATTAATTTTTATAACTTTTTTGCAAAAAAAAAAAAAAAAAGAAGACAAAATTTAGGTATTGTGAGTCCTGTTGGTCTACTACATTTTTTTCTTTTATTTTAGAAAATAAGCTTTTCTAGGTAAGTAAAAATACTCCATTTCTACCATTTATACATCAAGCCTACCATTTTCCTTTTTTTTTTTTTTAATTTTCTATTTCTCATTTTTTATTTTATATACATCTATATTTTACCAAAAATAATACTACTAAATTTGTATTTTATTTATCATTAATTTTTTATTTTTACAGATATGTTATTTGCAAAAATGTTAATTTTATTCTATACAATACCTTTTTATTATTTATTCTGCTTTTTTCTTATTATTATAATTTTAATAAAATAAAGAGAAAGGGAACAAAACTCACTAGAACACAAGGACATAGTTTGGATTAGAAATTAGGCATGGGTCAAAGCTACATCAAGTTCGAGTTAGAGAGCGGTAGCAATCGGAAAACCTCGTTTTAGCAGTTCCGAAGGTGGTTGATGACGGCGACTTGGTCGGACGGACTAATTTCAACACTCCAAGTACTTCGCTGAAGTCAATTCATCCGAGAAATGGCCATTCGTGGTGGTTTTAGCAACTGCATGAATTGTAGGAACTCGAAACATTATTGGCACGAATCAAAGATCATGATTTTGAATTTTTTTATTAAGATTTGAAAATTTTTAATCTTGGAAAAAATCAAAATTAAGTGATTCTGTTGATAAAAGTCGAATATTCTGAGTATAATGAGTGATTTTAACCTTTAAGGAAGCTTCGATTGTGTAAACCCCCCAAAATTTTTAAGTGGAAATTAACTTTAGTTAAAGATCTAATTGATCTAAGAAATTTCATAATTAGGCTAATAATACCCTTAGCTTTGCATGATAGTAGTTATCAATTAAATACTGTATGAACACAAGTAATATCTGTAATTTTAACTAACTTTGGATAATTAATTCAATCTATTTCTTCCTTTCTCTTGTCAATGTTGTTCTCCAAAATTCCTAGGGGGAAAAGTGGCAACGAGGGGGTTTATCTACATTCAACACATATAACTTAGCTCACATACTCGCCCTATTGTGATAACCAGCTACTAAGATCCTACACAAACTAGGATATGGGAATTTCGAAACAATACTACTATAGTAGCGGCATGATCCGGTTGCCTTACGTGGGTGGATGCATGTGCGCATGAGAAGTGAGTGTGTACATGAGCGTGTGTGTGTGTTGTATGTGTGTGTGTTGTGTGTTGTATGTGAGCATGTGTGTATGCACGAGTGGATGTACGAGAGTAGGCACAAGGGAGCATGTGTGCATGCTCGAGCATGCATGTGCGCTTGAGTGTGGGTGGGGGCACGAATGCGTGTGTGGATGGATGAGTGCTCGTGTGTGCCATCGTCAGAGCTAGCGTTGTGGCCATCTGGGGCGTTCGATAGAGCGGACACTAGGGCGAGCAGAGGCACACGAAATGAGTTGCACAGGAAACACCTGGGAGCACGATAAATGCGACGATGGCAACCTCGAGGACTTCTTGACATTTGTTGCCGTTGACCAATCATACAGGTGTACATCAAAATAAGTGTTGAAGGATTCATACTTCATCATCATCAACATTGATTCCTCCGTGAGATTCCAAGCGCGCTGTCATCGCTGTTTTCCCCTGTTGTGTGCAGTGAGGATGGAGATGTGTTCCACATCCATAGCCATGCTAGGTGGCGACTCAAGGATCCTCTAGCCAGTCTACCTCCGTCATGTCATCTTGGAAGAAGATCATATCTTCACATCAGACTCCCCTCCTTCCTCTCCCTGTCTTCTCCCCTGCCTAAGTGACACCCTTGTCTTACACAATCAAGACCCTTGCAATAGCTGGCTAAAGATGAAGACAAGATGCGAAATTCCACCAACTCCAAGAAATTCTTTAGTTCCCCTGCAAGCAGACATAACAGACTTGATACCCTGATTGTGCGAACAAATTCTCCTAAGAATTCGTGTAGTATTATAACCAAAGAGACACATGTTGAGTTAGGGAAACTCCTTGATCAACTAAAGTTAGATGTCATGGTTGACTCCACAAGAAAACAAACTCCTTAACAGCTGCCACATGAGACCGATGACTGCAAAACTCTCCTCTACCACTGTCACGATTGAAGCCTCTAATAGGAAGAACTTTTTTTCTCTATTGCCTCACACAGCAGACGAACAAGACCCCCATTCCAAACTCTGACCTGCATGCAAATGGCAATCCAAAACAAGCGTCATATGGGGAGAGCAGCAGCTTACATGTGCGACACCAACCTTGAACGAACTGATCTCCATAGATTTCCTTATATAACAGCGTGTAGGAGAAACATGTGAAGCCATTAAAATTTCTAACTCCTTCCAAACCATCCTCGTACCTTTCCCTTCCTCCTTAAAAGAGTCTCAAACTTTCGAATCATCACAGCTCATCAAATATATCCTGCTTATGATCATTCCCTCTTAAACCCATCCTCTTAGTCTGGCCGTGTAACACCAAGGAAGCTACCATCCATAAACAAGGCTTACTCTGGTAAGAAACCCATAATCTCTCTAGGTAGGACAATGAAGATTAAAGGAGACAACTAGGAACCTTAATTTCCTAAGAAATTTGTAATCTAAGGTGGCAATCTGATTTTACGACTTTCTCTTTAGGGGGAACCGAACACACCACTGAAAAGTATGCAAAAAATCAAGTGAAATCGACCATTTATTTGTTTAAAATGGATTAGGAACGAAATGTTACACACAATTAAAGTTTGACTATAGAAATACAGAAAATAATTTCGTAGCAAAATTACTCAAATAGTTTACTGAGTTATTTCTTGGGATTTTAAATTGAATCCAGATGAAACTGACTTTGACAAAGAACTACTAGAAGACTATTACGATTCTTGAGCAAATTGACAGAGTGAGTATACATCCTATGATCTCTTCTTGTCTTATAATGTAGTGTATTGTAATTATATTAATAACTTGAGATATATGTGGGGTTAGGTTATGCTTTTGCATGTTTCGTGTTTGAATTGCAATGTTAAAGGTACCATAACATATCTAAACAAAAGGTGTGATTAATTAGTATAGTAACATTGTGATTGTCTGTGAAATTATATGGTCACGAAACATAACTAAACTTAAACCATATATGGCCATAAATACTAAATGAAGCATATATAGCATATCATACTGCATTGTCGAAGGTCATCATCACCATGTAATGTACTAGGTGGGTTGTGATCATGGAGTGCGATTGCAAACCATGGGCTCTGCCCTTGATTGTGACATGGTTTGTAAGCTAAATAGTTTTGTGTTATTTTGCCAATGTATTTCTATGTTAGGTGGTATTGTATGCTACCTTGGTTGATATGGGAATAGATATGCTTCTGTTAAAAAAAAAAGCGAAGCTTTGGAGTGATAGGGGAGTCATTCCTTTGCTGCCTATTTGTGTATGGTAGACTGTCCCGCCTAAGGCAACCCAAGGGCATGACAGATTGTTGCCAATATTGCTCATATTCAAGTTGGATCATGTAGAGCAAAATTCACATCCCATATTTTCCCTAAATTTCTTGCTTTGTTTTGATGCTCAAAAAACTAGGAATCGATACCACTTTTTATCTCGATTCATAGTATCTCACTAGTACTTTGTGATTTCACCATTAATTTAGTGAAATAACAAAGAAATCTTGACAAAAAATGGTCAAGAGATGGCTCCTATGAACATGGAACGTGCAGGTATGGGGGTGCTAGAGGTAGGGGATGAGATGACGTCAACATGATGTCATCAGCCCTTGACCAATGTAATTTCTCCATGTCCATTCTATTGGAAAATAAAAATCTCCCATTACCTCCATTAAGGTTTGAAACTCTAACCTTTTGCTTGCATACCAAAGAGTTATCCATAGCTTGATTTACTTTGCAAATAAATTAGCTTTAAGTCTTTGTACGTAGACCCAATTAAATAAGACAACTTATTGTGACCCATTTTGCTTGTTTCATCATATTCTTATCTTTTTGGCATCATATTTTTATCATTTTCAAATAGATATTTATCAAGAAATAGATATTGTTAAAAAACTAGCAATTTTACTCATAAGCAGACTAAACAAATACGATATAGATAAAGATATGACAATACAAACAGACCAAAATTTATATTGTGTTAAGCCTAAAATTAATATTTTTATCATAAACTCTCTCTCTCTCTCTCTCTCTTCTCTCTCTCTCTCTCTCTCTCTCTCTTACTTATATTATAATTTTTATCTTTTATCTTTTATCTTTTATTTCTTTTATTTGAAAATCTTTAAAAGTTTTTACTTGATACAATATTTATTTTATTCATGTTAAAAGTTTTATTGGGCGAAAATGGGGTGTTTAAAATGACAACTTATGTTTTAGACTATTATTATAGACTATCTTTTGAAAAGTTTTATTATAGAAAGATTTGAGCTTTTTTTTTTTTTATGTTGGAAAGACATATTATTTTCAGTTTAGAAGAACTGTAGTTGTATATATATACTTGAACTCCCAAATTATATAGAGATATTGTTTATCTTATAAGACAAATTAATATAGAAGTAGTTTTAAAGTTTTTTGTTTTGAAATTTGCTACAAGTTTCATGATATACTTAAATCACATAAATAGGTTCCATATATATATATATATATATATTTATCGCAAGTTTTAACTATCATGCATAAACAGATTCTGTATATTGCAAAATTCGTGATATTAACAAATTACTTTTTGATTTCTTTTCACATGATGTTTATATTAAATATATGAAAATAAGATAGTGTAACATTTTATATGAAACCATGTCAAAGACTATGAACCTAAAGTGTCAGAAAGAAAGAAAAAAGATATATATATATATATATATATATAATCCGTAAAAGAATCTACAAATGCCATAGGTACCTTATTCACTATAAGGTTTTATACGAACATGACAAGATGGGTACAAGGTGTACAAGGTGCTACTAAAAAAATTTTGGGTATGAAATTCAATACCTAATACCTTACAAGTAGTGTATGAGTAATGCTTCATACCCTATTTACCTTATACTCGCTAACCCCTATTTATTAGACATCATCATGGGACCATTCCGGTTTGAAATTGATCCAACCATCACTGGTGGTTCGTAAATTGGGAACCAACTTGGGGATGGTGGCTCGAATTAGGAAAGCACCTGACTCGATAATCTAGGAATCATTAATTCAAGAACGGACTAGATAATTAGCTAAATTGGCAATTCTTAATGTTCTAGGTAAAAATCAAAATAAAAAGTAAAAAGAAGAAAAGAAAATTATAAAAAATTGTAATTAAAAACAAATATGTAAACGAATAGTAAAAAGGATTAATGCCATGAATAGTACCTGAACTTTGAAAAAATATACAATTAATTACCTGAACTTTGAAATTGATCAATTTAGTACTTAAACTTTAAATTGATCAATTTAGTGTTTGCAAGAAGTTTTCATGCACCCTAATAGTGCCTCCATCAAGTTCTTTCAAGTACTAAATTGGCCAATTTCAATGTTTCTCAAGTGTTAAATTAATAAATTTGAAAATTCAAGCACTAAATTAATTATTTTAAAAATTTAAGTATCTAATTATATATTTTACTAAAGTTGAAATACCATTTGTGATATTGACACATGATAAAATTTATTTCCTATTCATGACACTTAATTTGTTGTTATTAACACCACAAGTATTAAATATACTTGAAATCATGTGTTGTTAAGTTTATATAGAATACTAATCAAAGTGGACTTATTTCTTTTTTAAAAATGTGGAACTTTTTTTGTGTTTGTGGGACTTCTTGATATCTCGAATATTTTATAGTTTTACATTGCTAAAATTATAACTAAAAGTGCAAGTGATTGTATATAAATAAATGCATAATCGTAAGATTTATTTTAACTAATAGGCTATAACCAATTATTAGCAGGGCAAACATTATTTTAAGTTAAAAGTTTGTTTTGCATTTTTTTCTTACTTAAATTAAATAAGTTATTCAATTGTTCTTTTTTTTTTTAATTTCATGATTCCTACTGTAATCCCTCATAATTTTGACTATTTTAAAATATCACAACACAAACAATCTAATTGCATTTTGAGAATTAAAAATGTTGTTCTCATGCCAAGTAGGAATATCAATTTCATAAATAGTATTGAAACCATTAAAGGTAAAGTCATGTGATACATATTTTAAACATAAAGAAATAAATTTGTTAAAAAAATATATAATTTATGTCACGCGCCGAACTAGGTTCAAGCCGTGTCAATCGCCACATATAATACTTACACATTATATGTTAAGCTAACTATAATCTACAATTTATCGTGATCATTGTTAAATAAGTTTTGGATTATGAGATCGTTGAATTAGTTTATAGAAACAAGTGAAAATTTGCATCGAAAAATATAAACTTTCGCAAAAGACTTTCAAATAGATTACTCCCATGAATAGACCAGCATTTATAAATAAGTATCATATCATTAGGTATCTCAAACACACATTGTCTAGTATCTCAAGATACAACCATGGGCTCATAGGTATGTCCTCATCAAAATATAGGTTCGAGAAGATGATCAATAACTTTTGCTAGCAACATATACAGTTCAACGTTCCTAGGCACTCAACTCGTTAATAAGCTCCTTTAGAGTCATCCCATACGCAATAATCACAAGCATCCAAATCATCACTTGAAAAATAAGTTGATGCCTATTATGGTAGCAACACAAGCACACACAAGATGGGCGCACAAACCTGTTCTAAATGCAGTGCAGCAATCAATATTTTATATCTTTAAATTAATGTGTAACAAAATAATAGTGGAGCACTCACACTCCAGTAATACACTGGGAACCTGGGGGTCCGAGCAACAGCAATTGCTCAAGGGGTTGATATAGGTAGCCTGAATACCTATATCTTCTACCTCTACACGTAATAACATCATTTAGGAGTCACAATCATTACATATCTCTACCTATCACAGTCCATAATATAGTGTAGATAAAAATGCCTTAATATTAGCTAAATACTTCATTTATAGGATAGATAAAAATGCCTTAATATTGAAATGAGATGATATATTAAAAACAACTCAAGTACCAAAAATACTAGCTAATAATGCATATGTATATAGAAATACACCTATATGAATGTAAAAAGACTATTTTACAACCATGTTATATTTATAACCATTCTTATGAAGAAACTCTAAAAGATACAACACACTGATAAAATGAAATGCTATAAAGAGAAATTAGAGAGGTGTTGTATATAACCATTAAACTTTATATATCTATAACTCAAATACCCAAATTGACACCACCATAAAAAAGAATGCAAAAAATTACATGAAATTGACTAGAAATTTGTGAAAAACATATTTAAATAAGGAAGTTCTTTGTGATTTAAGTTTAGATAGCAAAACTACAATAAAACAATACTATACTGTAGTATAGCTTAACCAATGGTTTAATTGTTCAATCCATTGTGAAAGCTTTATTTTTCTTACTAGGAATCCAAGTCAAATTCTGACCTTCTAGATGGCTACTTTGTAGAAATTCAATAACAACTAAAAATTGTGGATTATGCACTAATTTTGATTTTTTCAAGAACTTAATACCTAATTATGCAAAACAACAAAGTAAATAACAATAATATAAAGTGTAATAATAAAGAGTGAGGGTTAAAAGAGATTATATCAGCTTTAACATAGAATTCGATCCATCCTTTAGTCTTCATGATCCACAATAATGCCTCACTCAATAAGGACTTTATACTTCCTTCGACACAAGAATAACTACAATGCTCCACTACAGCTATACCACAACACAAACACAATTATTTGAGTTTTATCTTTGCAATAATCTTTCAAACACCATAGGCAGAACTCAAAATTCCATTAATTCACTCACAATCAATAGTATAGTGCTTTACAAAAGATAACAATTACAAAACTAGTAGCATATAACACTACACTAAATCTCTCACTTACCAAAATAACACAATTTATACAAAAAAATTTGAGAGAGTTGAACTAGTAATTAATTGCTCTTAATGAGTTCTAATAACATTTTTCAACTCCCCAACAACTTATATTGATAAGATTTTCATGCCTCTTAGCCATTGGACTCAAAAACACAAAGTCCGATCACGCATTAAATATTCTAATGGCTATTTTTCAGATGTTAGCGTCCAAATGTCTCCAGTCCTAGTACCTAGATGCTAGGACATCTAGTGTTTGAATGTTAGGTCATTGTTGGCTTTGACACTATTTCATATTTTAAGCATATCTCCCTCATCCGAACTTTGATTGAGATGATTCAAGATGCTACGAAAAGCTTAGAGAGAGCTCTACAAATTTCATGTTTTAAGCTTTAAAAAATTTTAAAGAAAACAAGGCCTAAAACATGTTTACATCCAACTACAACAACAAGCATAAACAAAATTAAAGTAAAACAAGTTCAAACATATTCAAATCAAATTAAGCACTTGTTCTACTAATTTAGTGTAACTAAACATGGTTAAGTGGTTAATTGTATAGTCATTTCTTAATCAAAACACATGTTGCACATGTAAGTTCAACAATCGCTAAGAAAAGACTTCAAACATGATTGAATGGGTAATTGTGCGTTCTATTTTCTCATCAAAACATATATTGAACACACAAGTTTAACTATCTTCCTATTTCCAATGAGGATATTCTTTGCATAATTAATCCCCCCTTAATTTAACACTCCTCCTCAGTTAAGCATCCGTGTTTTAAAAGAATTTTAGTAAAGAAGTTCAAAAACTTGAATGCTTAACTTAGGGGAACTATAAGAGGAAAAAGTATTTTTTTACACATAGATTTTGACGAAATTGACAATTAGATACCTGAACTTTTAAAAAGTTTAATTTTATACTTGATTGAACATGTTGTGACCCTAAACATTACCCACTTAATTATTGTCTAACATGTGTCAACTACTTTAAAAAACAATAAAAAAAAGGGAGGTAGTGAAAAGAGGCAAGGAAAGTTTAATTAGGTATGAAATTGGACATTTTAAAAGTTTGGATACCTAATTTTCCACTTCATCAAATTCCAGGTACTAAAAGAGGTTTTTCCCAAACTATAAGTTATACTAAATTTTCAAGACATCACACAAAAAGGGAAAAAGCCCATTTTGGTACCTAAACTTTGACAAAGAGGACATTAGATACCTGAACTTTTAAAAAGTCTAATTTCATATCTAATTAAACTTTCTGTACCTCTTTTTGGTACCTGAACTTTTGAAAAGTTTAATTTCACACCTAATTAAATTTTTCGTATCCTTTTTTACTACCACACTTTTTTATTGTTTTCTTAAAGTTATAGATATGTGTTAGGCAACGGTTGAGTAGGTAGTGTTAGAGGCTCGAAAAGTTTAATTTAGTATGAAATTAGACTTTTTAAAAGTTCTGTTACCTAATTGTTAATTTTGTTAAAGTTGAGGTACCAAAAGAGGTCTTTTCCCTTAATTCCAAAACATGTTAATTGCACATTAACATTTCTCCTCCTATGAGCTCATCAGAATGGCAATTACAAACCATGTTGTAAGAAGAACAAAAGCACAGAAACATGCATGATGGTGCTCACTATCTGGACGCTAGCAAGCATAGCGTTCGGATGTTAATATGCAAGCAGCCGCATGCACAAGGTGATCAAGCTTAGAACTTCAAAAATGCAATCTTATAATCCAATATTTCAAGGATGATCAAATAGATATTTTAGACATATTAGAACAAAGCAAAGTCATATAAATCAACACATTGCAAATTTGTACAAGTTTTCGTCATTAAGAGCAAAAAATTTTTCTTCAAAGGTGTATAAGTTTGTCCAAAAACATTTTCATGCAATTTCACTCATTCAAACAAATTTGGATTTGCAACTTTAGCCATTAGAAAACATTATTTAAGCACCAAAATCATGAAAATTTAATTTGATGTATTTCAAATCCACTTTTAGTACTAATTTAACTCAAATCATGCATAAAAAAACCATATCATAAAAAATTTCATGTTTGAACATATTAAAACACATGTCATACATTTAGTAAGGTCACATAACATCATACTTAAGCAAGTTGAGACTTTACCTTATTAGCACCCTTGAGAACTCCATTTTGGTACTTACAAAATAACATTTTACTTCTTTGGTACCCATTTTTGCATGGATCCTTTAGGATTAGGCAAAGTAAGAATTTCTCTTTTACGTACCCGTATAAACTTGCTTTTATGACATAAATGTATAGCTTTCCTCATTACATAATTATGTACAATATAGCCAAGCTTTCCACAATAGTTGAAAGTTACATGAGTTTCTCTCCTAAAGCATGTTTTGTAAGGCTTACAACTATTATTTCCATCATAGCCAATTTTATATTTGTTAAAATCATGTGTTTGCTTTATGAGTGGAGTATTTAAATTCTTCTCTCCTTTGGTGAATTTGGGTATAGTTGTATTTGCTTCACATAAGCTAACTTTCAAATTCTCATTTTCCTTTTTAAGCTCATTTAACTCTTTTATACATTCATTATTACACTCTAGCACAACTATCGACTTCTTCATCACTTTTCAAAGTTTTAATTTCTAAATCAAGCAAGTCACTTTCAATTTTTAACCTTTTATTTGATTTGCTTAATTCATCATTTCTAGATTTCAAATTTTCAATTTCCAATTTTAAATATTCATTCTCTTCTTCCAACTTCTCATTTTCAAATCTAAGCTCATCACTTCACTCCTAAATATATCCAACTCATCTCCTTCTTTCTTCATCAAGGATTTAAGCATTTTTTTTCTTCTCTTTCATTCTTCATTAATTCATTGCATGCATTATTATACATTGCACAAATCTCATCATATGTGTGATATCCTGAGGTTTTTTTTTGGCCAAACTTGCGATACCCTGAGTTTGAGTCATAACAAAAAAAGACTGAAGTTAATTGGTTGAAATTCGTGATATTTGTTAAAAGTAAAAAATGTACGACACGACAGCAGGAATTAGGGGGGAAAAAAGGGCCATGACAAGCATAAAATTGAGAGGTTCGTAAAAAAATTAAAAAAAAATTATATGTATTAAACAAGAGGTCGTGTTTGATCTATTATATTTCAAGGAAAAAAAAAATAGAAGAAACTAATATTATGAGTTTTGACATATAGTGAAACTATATTTTTTTATAGAGGTAACATTTAGAATTGGGATTCTAAGCAAGATCCGAGAGACAAGTCGATTAATTTGTGAAGTCAATTTTGTATAATATCTCAGAAACTAGCAATATGCATACGTATAGATGTATTCACTAAACTTAATTTTTTAAAATATGATAATATAATTTAAAAAAAAAAAAGAAATGAGAGTGTTGTTAGTATTTTAGCCTTACGTGGAAGCAGTGCAGGGAAATTGAAAAAAAAAAAGTAGACTTTACACAAGGACAAATAAAATAGTCCTTAGATGGTGATAATGACTAGGCAAAGGTGATTAACAGTGGAGAGAGAAATCATTTTATAATTGCTACTCCCAAAATCTTTTTACTATATGTTTCTGTTCTGGGTAATTTCCCTTGAACTAATTTAAGGTAAAAATCCATGACACTATGTTAATAATACTTAAATTCGGATTCATCCATCAAATCTTAGCTGAATTCACATGCAAGGAGCATTCTTGAATTTGGTGTGAAGCAGCCGTGGGGGATCAATGATTACTGCCGTGGGGAGCTCCTGCGACAAGCCTTTGTCCGATCTTGGCTACCGAAGGATGCTGAAACAAGTAATCTTGTTTTCCAGTAAAAAATTCATAAAAAATACATAAAGTGAAATTTGAAATTATTTAAAACCAATTTTAATGCCAGAAATTTTTTGGGGGAAAATTTATTTTGGATTTCTAATTTTAGTGGAAAAATTTTTTACGTAGTTCAAATATGATGTGACTATAGGACTCTTGAACCTCTATTGTTCAAATTGAAAATTGGGTATGTAAGTCGTGTAATTCAGACGTTTTAATTTTTCAAGAACTCCTATGGAAGTATGAAATGCAGCTATAATGAGTTTTGTTCAGTTCTGGACATTTTCTATCTAACTTATTTTATTGATTGAAATTGTAACAAATGGCTATTTTCAAAAAGAGAAGTTTATTTTAGAGAGAATCCTGTTACTATATTGATGATTGGATGGTTCTAAAATGCCCAATTTTGATTTAGATGAAATTTACAAAATTTTTGTTAAATTAATCAAGCGTTTCATATGATTAATTGAATTATGCGTGCAATAAGATAGAATATATAATATATCCTAGAAACCCGAGTTTGGATATGGGACAAATCACATTTGTGCAAGTGTAATTCTTTAAACATGTTATATTTCTTATAGCACTTAATTAGAAGCTATAAATGCAACATTTTTCCTCAAAATTGTCATTTGACTAATTCTCAAATGACCTTAATAGTATCTCAAAATCGTCATTGGACTGCATTTTGATAAAATTGCGAGATTATAGTGATTTTACATTTTCATAGAGCTAGTTATTAATTCAAGTTTATAAATAGGTTCAAGTGGCATTAAAGCTTGACTTCGAGTTTGACTCGATGATTGTAATACCAAGTGAGTAAACCCCAGTCCTCTACCAAATTACAAATTGTAGTAGTTGGTACACCATTCCAATAAACTAATATTTAGGTGTACCTAAGGTCATCACTTATTACAATTAACCAGGAGGATTTGGAAAATTGCTGTTGATGAATTGATTGCCTGTTAACTAATGGTTGACTTTGATGGGTGCTGAATTGACTAAGCATGCTAGTATTACTGGCCCATGAAGTCGTTGTGGGAATGGAAATGGAGTTATGTTTATGTTCTTCTGTTGTTTACTTGAAATTCCATTTAATTCTCTTGGATTACAAACTCATAAGATTTTGTTACATGGGAATTCATACTCAAGGTAGACCCACTATAGCAAATGGGCTGGCTAATCATTTGTTTGAAAGGTTGAAAGCTCACTTGTACTACAAATGAGGCTAACACGATAAGAGAAACACCTTCTAGTTAGAGAATTGCCTGTAGAGCAGCACCCCTGGTAGGTGTAGTTGCAGCAAATGCTCATGCAATGCGTGTTGTGCTTTGACTTGTTTACAAACGCGGTGCTCATATGTTATGTTTGCTTTTTGTTCATAAACTTACTTCGCTCATTAATGAGCTAAGGGTTAGTCTCTCATGATGAACTCAGGAACATGTATTGAACTTTAGCTAGAGTTGTCAAGTGGAGTCCTGTTTGTGAACTTTTTGATTCCAAAACAAAGATCCGAACTTCCTTTTTGTTATTTTGATGAACATAACAATATGTATTGTCCGGGATTAATAGTTATTTATATTATGTATGTAAATATATAAGATAGGTAACAACTTGCTGGGAACTTTACTCAAGCCAGTAGACGGACCTAGTTGATATGGTCTACAATTACGAGGAAGGAAATGATCTAATTATGGATGTCATATTTGAATAATTATCTATAGGTGTTACTTAATAGTATGATAAACCACAAGAGTTACTGTCTATAAAGTTATGTTTTGCATTGAAGAGCGTATGTAGATGGAAAATATTGTATTGTGATGATTTACTAGTCATGAATATTTTGTCTTAGCCTTATCTCTAACTTAATGATGGCATATTGCCTAAATCTTTAGGGACCCTTATTATATAGGTTATCGTTGTACAAATTTAGAGAACACCTAGAAGATGAGCATTACAACATGGAACTTGAAAAGAAGCAAAACATACCTCATCATCAAGGGCCATCAAACATAAATTTTCATCCAAGTCAAATGATCTTCCTCGCTCTAATTGGCTACAAATGCCTTCTTTTTTTTCTTGCCTTCCTTTCTTAACATTTGGGCAATATTGTTAAACATGCACCAACTCATTGCACTTTATAAAGCAAGTGATGATCTCATTCTTCTTTTTGCTCTCCTTAAAAAATTTTGTGTATTTCTTTGTAAGCTTCTCCAACTCCTCATCATCATCATCACTACCTCCACCACTTCAGTTGAAGCAAGAGGCTTTGAGAGCTATTTCTTTCTTGGTCAACTCCTCCCTTTGCTACTACTAATCATTTCATGAGTCTTTCAAGTCTTAAAAAGTTGCTCCCTTAAAATTTGATTTTAAATCATGTGTCTCTTCTATGACGATTCTTTTAACCTTCCACTCCTTGACGAGGACCTAAAATTTATTGAATTTATTTCAACATTAGTAAAATTTTTTTCAAGTATAGTCAACTGATTCAAAATATAAATGAATCTATCATGCATTTCATCTTCCGTTTCATTAGTCTTCATTTTAAAATTTTCAAATTCATTATAAAGAAGGCTAGTTTTAGTATCTTTTACTCCTATAGATCCTATATAAGTGTTTCCAAAATTATTCCATTTTTTTTTCTTTTTTTTTTGCAGTCTAAAAGTGAAAATTCTACTAAAATCACTCTCATTTAATCGACAATATAATATATTCATTGCAATTTCATTTAGATGCACTTTTTTCTCTTTCTGCTTTTGTATAATTATTTTTATATTTACCCTCTATTTTTATTAGATCATTTTCAACAACATTCCACAAATATGTCTTTTGTGCTTTAACAACTACATTTCCAATATGCATAATTAGTCCTAGTTAGGATAGCAGGCCTATTAATTGTTTATCCCTCTATGAAACTAATGTGTTACTAGTCATTTTACAAACTCTACATGTGATTAAGCACATCAAACTAGGGACCAAGTTCCAACACCAATTGTAGAAATCAAGTAAAAACTAAAGAATGTGGGTTATGCACTAATTTTGATCTTTTTAAGAACTTAATTCCTAATTATACAAAAAAACAATAATATAAAGGGAAATAATAAAAGAGTGAAGGTTGAAAGAGATAACACCACGTTTAACGTGGAGTTCACTCTGCCTCCTAATCTCTACGGTTTACAACAATATCTCACTCAAGGAGGACTTTACACTCCGTTCAATCCATGAATTATCATAAAGCTCCACCGAAGCTACACCACAACATAAACACAATTATTGGAGTTGTGCCTTTATAAGAGTCTCGCAAACACTATAAGCACAACTCAAAATTTTACTAGTTCACTCACAATAAATAATGTAGTGTTTTACAAGAGATAGTAATTACAAAACTAGCAATACTACACTAATTCTTTCAGTTATAAAAATAGTATAATTTACACAAAAGACTTCAAGAGATTTGAACTAGTAATTAATTGCACTCAATGAGCTTTAACAGCATTCTTCAACTTCCCAACAACTTGTATTTATAAGATCTTCAAGTCTCTAGCTGTTACACCCAAGAACACAAAGTTCGGCTGAGCATTAAATTTTCCAATTACTATTTTTCAGATGCTAGAGTCTGGACATCTCTTGTCCTAGCATCCATGTGCTAGGTCATAGCCAACTTCAATATTGTTTCACATTTTAAGCATATCTCTGTAATTTAAACTTTAATTGAGATGATTCAAAATGTTAGAAAAACTTAGAGAGCTCTATAACTTTCATATTTTAAGCTTTAAGAAATTCTAAAGAAAATAAGGCATAAAACATGTTTGTATCAAATTGCAATAACAAACATAAAAAAATCAAAACAAAAAAAAGTTCAAACATCTTAAATTAAGAACTTGTTTTTACTAATTAAGTATAACTAAACATGATTGAGTGGTTAATTGTGTATTCCATTTCTTCATCAAAACATATGTTCAGCACACAAGTTCAATAATCGTTAAAGAAAGGCATCAAACATGATTGAGTTGTTAATTGTGTGTTATATTTCCTCATCAAAATAGATATTGAACATACAAGTTTAACAACTTTGACTAGACTCCAGCCATGGTGTGTGAGTACCTATTATGTGATTATCAAATTTGCTTATGCATGTCATTAGTGGAATTTAATTTCATATTATTGATAAATGAACCCATGCATGTGCTTGATTTGTTGTGGTGATTGTGAGAATACTTAAATAATAGGATAACTCGATGTTTGATGCATGTAGTATAATGATTACAAGTGTTTGAAAAATTATTGCTTGATTACCTTGAATGAATCTAATGACTGTTAAGTAAATTATATCGAAAGGTGACAATATTTTGAGTGGTTAAAAAAAGGTTATAACGTTTAGGAAATAAGTTCATTCTAAGTCACAACATCTTTAAGTGGTTAAAAAAATATCACAACAAAGTAGGTCAATTGGGGTTACAATCAACACGTACCATAACATGCTAGATCTTCTAAGTATTTATTTTAAATATTTCTCTTGTTAACATGTGTCAATGGTGACCTCAATTAACCTACTTTTCTAAATGTTATGACCTTTTTTTAACCACTCGAAACGTTGTGATCTCAAATAAACTTAACTTCAAATGTTTAAGTTATGTTAAATAGTGGACCATGCATTACATAATTTGCATTACCTGAAGGTTGTCACCATCATGTGATCATCTGGATGGGCTGTGATCGGGGTATTGTGGTACCACAAGCTTTGCTTTTTCTATTAGGAACTACCTCACTTGGAAAGTGTCGCCTAAAGAACAAAGAATTAGCCATTATTAAGGGCATGGGATGTACCAACTTGCCTATCCTAGGATAAGTGAACAATGTTTAGAAAAGTGAAGGTAGGGGAAGTACCTACTTGCTTGATTTATATAAGTGGTTTGTGAAAATTGATTTTGAAAACTTTTTATGATTTTCATTTTTAAATTTTCCCTTGTCACGTTGAGCTAGATATCCATGACACTTGAGCCTTTTTCAAAAAATTTACTCATGACCTATTGACCAAGATCTTCATGATACTCGAGCCTTTTTCTAACATTGTTTTCTTGATACTATCCATTGAGATTGAGATAGTTGGCTTGTGGTTGATACTATCTGTAAGCTAGTTGGCATGTTGTGATCCTAGGATGAAGGTGTTTAGAGGCTAATGGTAATTGAGATTGACTTCCCAACCCTTGATATAGAGAGCATACATCTATTCTATATGTAGTTACCAAATAACCACATATATGTGTTTTCATATTTTTTTTTTCTTTTATCATCTATAGCATATGTTTTGTACGTACACTTGCTTGTTTTTTGCGTGAAAGGTACAACATGAGATTAATACCACTAAGTTAGATGTAGATTACCCCCCAATAGTTTAATTTTGTAGGTTAATCAAAAAGCTGGGAATAAGATAAGATATGAGTGTATAGTATACCAAAGATTAAGTCATACAAGATAGGCAGAGAATTAAAAGCTTGTTAGATGAAATTTAGATTGAGAGATGAGATCTTAACTTAATTTATCCTTTCTTAAAACCCTAGTTTTATATTTAGAAATTTAATTTGATAGTCAAATGATTTTCTCATACCTAAGTTTACTTATCTAATTTTTCTATAGGATATCCGACTCTTTGCAGTCTTAATGGAATGTGCAATATCAATCTCTGTAATACTTTTAATAACTAGATAGATGTATATCACAAAGTGTGAGAAAACTAATTAGGGTCTTGTAACCTCTAACTTGCAAGGTGGAACTCATATAGTAGGTACACATGTATATGATGGCTTTAATAGAATCCTATCAAGCCCCTTCTAGGGTCGTTACACCTAATTCGACCAATTTCGGAACTTGGAATTAGCAATTTGAGTTCGATTCTAGTCTCGGATTGACCTGTGACGGTGTCTACCACTTACTACCACATAGCATGAATATGAGTCTCTAATAGTTTGACCTAAGTTTGATTCTCCCTTCTCCTAAAATTTTAAAATCTAGTAATTAAAAAAATTGTCCTTATTGCATAACCGATGAAAAATGCATAATTCCTTTAATTATTCAAAATTAGCATATGAACATCCATGTTTGATGCTAAAGCCTAATTTACCAATGATTTAGACTTGTTTAAAGACCTAACTAAATGGTTGTAATCAAATTTAAAAAAAGGACTAACAAAATAACAATTCTATCGTACTTATATGTTTGTATGTCTAATGCCCTTAGATGAAACAGTTAATCACTAATGGATTTAAATCTGATTAATTTTCTATTTTTGCTTACTCCAAGACCATTAATCCTTTCAAATTGCAAGTCATAAACTAGACAGCTGTCACCTTGTGAGACACATGGTTAGGAAGAAGTAGGTAATATTTGAATGTCAAGTCTAAATAAATAAGTTGTTGATTTGATGAAATTGTAGCTAATATAGGTTAGGCACCTAGAAAAACTTGTTTACAAGTCATAGTAGTGGCATAGGAAACCATGGGTAGGAGCAATAAAACTACGCTATAAGTGGGATTCCAATATGGACACTTTAGTGTGTGTTGTCAAAAGGATACAAATGACTATTTTGTGTTAACTTGATGAAGCTAAGGAAGTTGATTATTGATTTTGTTCGTTTCCCTCTACCTAAGATGACTTTTAATCTGACAGGTATATTGAAGGCTATCTAATGTTGTATTTACTATTTAGTAACAAGTTTTAGCTCTTTAGGTTGCATTTGCTATGCTATTATGTATGATTGTAGATTGGCTAGAAGAGGTTTTTGGTTTAAGCTTTATGGCTTATTCCCTGTGTAACCTATACTTTTTTATAATTAAAAATTTTTAGATAAAAAAGACTTAGAAAGTAAAGCATTTTTAGTCTTACATGTGCTCATCAAACAAAAAGAATACATAATAAACTATTTTGTGTGCTTGACTTAGGAAGTGACACCTTACACTATGTGTAATCCCCCAAATTTTACGTAACCTGATTATAACAAATACTAAAAATGTAATATAGAATTAGATAGAATATTTGGAACAAGTAGTAAAAATCACTCCAATTTTTTTTTTTATGTAAAAATGTTAGAGTGTGAATGAAATTGATTACAACTACAAAGATTAGAATCGTTACCAATAAAAATATTTCGAAATACAAAACTGTGACAAATATGATCTCAAATAATTTATAAAACGACTATAAACCAATCGTTAATGTAAAATTACTGAATCCTTTTTCCTTAAGCTCAATACTTAGAAAATAAATCCTACACTTGCTAAATAATGAAACAATAGTGTTCAAATTTTTTTTAATACGATGACAATATCAAGTAGCCTAGATAAAATATGTTGTTATTAACAAATTAATAGGAATAGTTCCTATACAGTAAAACATAACGTTTGATAAAATGATCAATAGTCCAATAAACAAATCATAGTTAACCGTAATTTTAAATTACAATAAAAGACGATTAATTTTCAGAACTTGCAAGATGTAAAAATATAAACTGAAGACAAATCATTAAAATTATAAAAGATACGATAAGATCACAAATAGATCAATATTTAAGAATCTAGATCTTAAATGAATATTTAAATTACACTAATATTCTAATAAAACCTTTTAGAAATTAAAAATCCCTAATTGTCAACGTAACCTTTAATAATTTTCACAACTAGAAAATGAAAAGATTGCCAAATGTAAAACTAATATAAAATATATGATTCAATAAAAATCTTAGAATAGATCTATGAATTATAATAAACTCATTTCTATTTTGAAAAACCCGAATCCAAATTTTTGTGACCTTAATAGATACTAAAAACGAGATTTCGTATATTGAATTGATAGTTCACGATATAATTAGAATTAACTCCAAATTTCAAAACCGATAAGATACAATTTAATAATAAAGCTTATCGATATAAAACAATAACTCGAATAGGAAATACTAAGATTATATATACACATTATATACTAATACCGATCAATAAATACTAATCTAGATCTAAAATAAAAATTCAAACCCGCTATTATACTTGTTAGGAAATTTTGAATTTATTAGGACTTGATTCCTAATTTGATTTACTGAACTTGTAAAATTTAATCACGTAACTTAGAATACTAAAAATAATTAATTGTGTAAACTCGAAACTAGAAATTTGTACATATAAATAACGTAGAGTTTCGTAGTAACTTAGGAAAATTCTATTCCAATAAAACTCTTATGCAATCGTTATAGATATTTGTTTATAAATTAATATTAGTTAAAACATTTTTCTTTTAATTAATTATTATTACTCAAATGATAAACAAATATATATACATATGTATGTATGAAATGAAGCCGCTGGAATTGCAAATGTCCGCGGAATCAGAAGGAAACAATGGTTCCACGCGCTGCAGCCAAATTCACGTGGCAAGGAAGCAGCAGAAGCCGAGCAATTCAGTCCACGCACGAGCGGCATCTGGATATCACGAGCGTTGAAGCAGCAGCGGAAGATCGGACAGAAGCAACATCCTCCCACGCGCTGCAACTGCATTGCACAAGCAAGTAGCAGTGGAATCGCTGCATCTATTTACGCGTGGAAGTTGGGATGACCAAGCAGGAAGAATTCTTCTCAACGTGTTGCAGTTGATTCCATGCACCAGCAGCATTTGATGCTGTAGCTCACCCACGCACTGCCACATCTCACGAACCAGCAGCTGGGATTCCACGCACACGAACGATGCTGTTGGACATCACACACAGCCAAGAAACACTCCACGCCCACACCTCCACGCACACACATCAATGCTTTGTTGAAAACAGAGCACATAAAACAGAGTAACAGCAGCAAGATAAATTTCGGCTGCTTCATACCTAACTTTGCCCTAATTTAAACACACAATTTCAACATGAAAATGACATGAACTCCAACTAAAATACTCCACATGTAATCAACATTAAATACCAAGAATTACAGCTCAAATAATCAACTGAAACAACACCAAATCTATCTTGAAAATCCCAAGCAAACCAGCTACAGCAGAGGATAAACCTACAAGAATACAGCAGCAATGTGGACTCCGATTTGTGTAGATTCCTAGGCTCATTTGGACTGATATTTTTGACTAAGTGAAGACCAATAATAAGCCTTCAAATGTCCACTTAAAACACCAATTGTTAGATAGAAAAAAACAAAGAAATCCTGACCACAAAACCATATAAACCAGCTGGGAAACATCAACATAACTGCAGCAGCAACCTAGAATTTGATCTCTGATTTCACACGAATTTTTATCCGATTTTCTTGTAACTTGAGCCCCTATTTTACACACATAAACAACCTTAATTAACTACCAAGCAAACACATTGAATTTCTCTTGAAATCAGCCACAAATCTCACATAAATTCATCCAAAATTCGTTCTTAAATTCACATTTCAATTCTACCCGAAAATAACAGCTGGAATTTGTATTTTCCCAAATGCAAAATGCCCTCTTTTCTGTCCTAACTCTAACCTAACATTAGTACATATATATAGGTTTGAGTTAGCCACAAATTTAGCTCTCAACTCCCACAAATCTACTTTAAAAACTTAGCTACAAAAGGAAATCCGAACAGCCCTTTTTCTTGGTGTTTCCCTCACTTGGACAGCTTTGAAGAGACCTAAAACCAAGTAGAAAACCCTTGTTTTTCCTTCCTATCTTTTATGTAAATATCAACCACTTTAAGAACACCAAACCCCTTCCTTAAACAACAGCAAAACCAAATTAAATAACCTTGGTTTACCATAGATTCAAAGTTGGAATTTAAAGTTCAACAAGGTAAGAAAATAGAATGAACATACATGCTAGTTAACTAGATTAATTTTTCTTAGTCACTTATCTTCTCAACTTCCTCTTTAGATCATTATCTTATCAAGAAGAAGGAGTCAAACCCCATCTATTATCCAATCAAGGTAAGGATTACATTAAGTTTAAATATTCGTTACGTTGTTTTATAAGAATTCGTCTTATAAATTTATCAAGATTAATCTAATAGTATATTGATATTAATTAGACTATTTAGGAGATAAATGAATCAGCTTGAAAATTTATAAGTGTAGAAATTCAATTCTTAGAAAAGGAAAACCAAAACCATATTTCAGTTACAACAAACTAAGTTGAACTTTAATAACTCATGAAGACCATTGGGAAGAATGAATAAACTGTATTGATGTGGTTATTTTAAGCCAAAAAATGACCCCACCAATGGAAAGAACACGAAAAATCCTATGAAATCGACTATTTATTTGTTAAAAACGGATAAGAAACGAATTAGATATTACAAAAACAAAAAAGAAATTTCTCCTGCCAGATCTACACGAATAGAGCGGACTGTTCTTGTACTTTTCGTCCCCTTAATGACTTTATTTGATAAAACTAAGACCATTAATGGATTGTACTCGGAAAATACTATGAAAACGACTATTTATTCATCGAAAACGGATTAGAAATGAATTAGATATGATCAAAACAAGTTTGGACTACAACTGTTAGGATTCACTTGAAACCTATATATGTTATTCATAAATTTAAAAATTATACAAGTCTCTTTTCTTGAAAATAATTTCACTACTATAAAGTACTCTTTGGGTACTATCAAATCAACTATTTATACAACGAAATCGGATTTAAAACGAATAAGAAATCACAAATAGAAATTCACTCAGTTTTCACTTTTAAATCTATATCAATATTACTGTTATTTCTATTAATATAGTTATGATTAGTACTATTATTATTACTACTGTTTATAGCATTCCGTATTATTAATATTTTCATTAGAGTTATTAATATTGTTATTTTACATTAAAGTCACTATATTTATACTATCATCAATTCTATTTTGTCACTAATGGTATTATTTACTAGCTATCTAAAAATTGTTGTTATTATTATACTTGTATTTAATACTAATACTGATATTGATTTTTCAATACTAACATTACTAATAATATTATAGTATTACACTTAGCTTGTTTTACAATAAAAATAAAACTGAAGCATAATAGAAATTTGATATATCTACATATGATTTTTATAACTTTTGAAAGATGCAGATACTAAAACGTATCCTTAAATAAATAAAAATACTAATTTAAGAGACAGATAAGGTTGACAGGCAAGGAATTATTAAATAAAAATCTGCTACTAAATGCAGTAGGACTTAAGGAAAAGACAAACTCCTTAATTTAAAATATAGATATCAAGAGAAATAAAATACAGATAAATATCCACCACTATTGGGATTAAAAACTTAATAAAAACTGTATCAAATACCGATACAGAATAATTAGGCACCTATAAGGATTCAATTAAAGTATTGAACGATAGAATAATTAATATAACAGGCTTAATCTAATATCCGGCGATAGAGATCAACACCTTTAAATTATAGGAAGACTTCTCTTACAGAAATAATCCAATAATAAATCTCTGTTATTTCCTTTCATAGGAAAATAGATCAATTCCGGACTGCCAGTAACTTAGCGAGGACCACAGGTGAGGGAATTCTGATGATCTACTATTTGCTTGTGATTGCTACTATTTGCTGTTATGTTGATTGTATTGCTTATATGGAATGACTGATTGATGCGAGTGTATCATCTGCATGATTACCTGAATAAATGGATAAAAATAATTATTCGACTAAACTAATTAGATATACTCGTCGCATGTGCTTGAACTCCTTGTAGGAAATGTCCCGAATTTGAAATCAAAAGTATTTTGAAATGTATTTTTAAAGAAATCCGACTTGGAATATTCCGGGTTACTTTTATATCCCTTGAAAAGGAAGTATTTATGCTAAAAGAGTTTATGAGATAAACATGGGACATTTTCGAGTATTGTTGTGACAGTGGATGTGGCCTAAATTTGGGTCCACTGGTCACTTGGCGATAGATGTTACCTGAGTTGGGGTCTATCCGCCAGATTCACCTTTATAGGTGATGGTTCGTATTGGCAGTAGATGTTACCCGAGTTGGGGTCTACTTGTGCCATTCACCATAGATTGGTGATGGATTGTAAGAATGGCCATTAAATTGGCATTATATATATTTAAATATTAACCAGCGTAAATCACGTGAACACGTTGGGGAATATTTGTTGTTACCAATGGCGGTTAAGCATTGGGTAAGTCTGGATGGACGCAACCACCAGGCAGCCTCGTACGGATAAGGCGAGGTGTCCCATGCGGGTAAGTATGGGAGACAACTGAAGTGTAGACAGGTAAATCTACATCGTCTATGGTTCTGGACCCCCATAGATGTGTTGCTTGCATTCATCACGTATGCATTCATATCGTGTGTAGATAGATTTGCATGAGTGTATAATTAATGTTTGATAACTTGCGTGACCGGTAGTAGTGAGGAATGAACTCACTGAGCCCGTGGTTCGCTCACCCGCCTACAGTTTTTGTGAAGGATTATTACTAGCTGGGATTGAGCTAGGAATGTGTGAAGAGAGCTTCCCAACAAACTTTATTGAAGATAAAGATGTAGGATATGGAAACTTAGCATGTAAATTAGATGAATTTTGAATTTTGTATGTTGTAGTTTGGAAACCCAATTTCACTATTTGGTGGGGGATACCGATTCTCTACGATCTTGGTGGAATGGAAAATAGGATTCCATAGTTGAAATACTGTAATATATTATATCATCTGTATGATAAACTTTTATAAATAATAGGGTCTTGTATACTCTAACATACAAGACGGCTCTCATGTTACAGGTGCACACGTGATATGATGGCTTTAGATAAATTCTGTTAGGCCCCCATACTAGAGTCGTGACACTATGTTTAATGGTAAGGAGCTAATTTAGTGTCCCTAAGTGCCATTCAACTTCTTAGGAACCAATCCCCCTTGATGACCTCTTTATTTCATTTGGTCCTTCATTTTAATGTCACCAACAATAAGGATACATAGTGGACTATTATGTGCACTTGACTTGGGAAGTGACAAGAGAAGTTACACCCTTAGAATATGTTTAATGGTAAGGACCTCATTTGGTGTCCATGAGTTCAATTTAGCTTCTTAAGAGCCTCACTTCCTTAAGAACCTTTTTACTTTATCACAATCCTTTATTTTAGTGTCTCTAGGTACATTTAATATTTTAAATATTATCTATTTATTTTTCTATCAAATCATCTTAACATTTCTAAAAAATTCAAAAAATGAAATAACTTTTTAACACCCCAAAAAGTTGAAGAACTTTTCCACAATGGTAAAGAACTATAGAAAGGTAGGTTCTTATGGAATTGTGTCATGGATTTACATTCAACATGATCTTATACACCATTTATATCTAATAGGCTTACAAACACCGATACCGAAAACTCATTGATAGTCTTACTCTCTCTCTCTCTCTCTAACAACCAAAAAGAGAACCTTCTTCACTCCTCAAGTTCTAGCTCATACTAACTTGTTCAAATTAAACAATTATGCTAAGTTTGACCTTTATCATAAGTGAAATGATTTAATAGGTATTACATACCACGTGTTTACATACACGTGAGTAAATAACATTAAAATTTTAACATATAAAGCATGTGCAAATCATGGGTGGTAATTGTTTTGGTAACTAATTTTTTTCTATTATGCGTACTAAATTTTGGTGTTAAATATTATGTTTTCATGTGGCATGCAATATCCAATGTAGCCAAACCTAAACCAACCTAGCTGATTCGATTTGGTTTAATGGGAATTGGCTACAAAAGTAAGACGATCCTCTACAAAACCACAAATTGCAAGAAACTCGATGAAACTCATGTAACCTGGCCAAGCTAAACGGGTCCCACTGTTTTTTAGCAAGCCTACAATACCACTATCCCACTAAAAACAGTTGACATGATTTAGGCTTGAAGCCATATTATAGACATAAAGTAGGAATTCAAAGGGGAGCTAAATTCCTTTTATATTTCTTAAATGTAGTAGTGGTTTGAGTTAAGTAAAGTGGTACTTTTCTATGTTATCTATTTATTCCTCAATGTATATATATTAACCTTTTTTGTTTTTTATCCATGTGGGAGTGGATAATAACTTACAGCTTATTTTGTTTTGATTGAGTTTTTAGATTCATGAAATTAAATGAAGTGTTGGAATATTACACAGTTGTGTACTTGATTTGACTAAAAATGATAGCTTAAGACTAATAAGTAATAACATGCTAACTTAAACTAATGAGAGTAAAGTTACTTGTTGAAGATAATCCCCATCATTTTCATTTTTCCAGAAAATAGAAGTTTATTAGTGACATTTTAATTATTTTGAAATTAATATTCTTTATCTTTAGATATTCCTATTGTTTTCTTTCCAACTCTATCTCTCGGTTCCAATCCAATACAACTTTTTGTTAATCATGAAAAACAACTAGGCTATAATTCACATGCGGAAGCTATAAGACGAGTTTCTAAACCGATCTTAATTTTATTTAATCAACCATTATCTCTTTTGGAATTGATGGTCAAATCATGCAATTTCAACAACAATAATAGGGTAAATTACACAAGAAGGTCCCAACGATTAGAGATAAGTTCATTTAAGGTCTCAACCATTCGAGTGGTTAAAAAGAAGTCCCAATATTTAAGGGTAAGTTCATTTAAAATCTCAATGTTTGAAGAAGGGGAAAACTTTTGGTCCCCGAGGACACATATCAACAAGAGAAGAATCTTCTGAGTTTTAATTAAATATTTTCTCCTGTTCACATGTGTCCTTACGAACCCAAGTTGACCCATTTTTTCAAATGTTGGGACCTTAAATGAACTTATCCCCAAGATCTCTTTTGAACCACTCAAAACGTTGAATTTTAAATGAACTTATCCCCAAACGTTTGAACCGTCAAGTATAATTCATCCAATAATAATAAAGAGATAAGGGAAGGAAGCTTACACCGTATTTAATGTAGAGTTCGATTCACCCCATAATCTCTACGGTCCACATTTGCCTTACTCAAGGAGGACTTCACAAATGACATTGAATTCAAACCATGCCTTAGATGAAGACTTCACACAAGTATCTCAACACATGAGGTCTTCACCTATACCTTAAACATATGAGAACTTTACTAAGACACTCACAAACAAATGTAAGAATAATGCCCTACAACATTTTCATCTAAACACAATAGGTACTATTCATACTTTCACTAATCTAATATAAATACAAAATGAGAGAGTACTTTGACATAATTTCTATAATTAAGCTCCACTCTTTTATATAAAAACATCTCAAACACTTCTATTTGTAAAAGCTGTAATGGTTAGTTTTTCCACCTATAAGCAAGCCAATCCAAATCGTACCAGCTAGACATCATCACAGGTAAGTTCCGAATGAGGAACTGACCCCACCCATCACCGGTGGTGCCGAACCTAGAACCGATTCGGGGATTTCAAATTTGAACCGGTAAAGGATCCGTCGGTTCTAGCTAGTCCTTACGGTTCAACCTCCTAAAACCGTTGGTTCAAGAACCAACTAGAGAACCGGCAAAAGCAGCAGTTTCAGTAGTTCTATGCTACAAAAATAAAAAAGGAAAAAATAAAAGAAAATTATAAAAAAATGCAATTAAAAACAAATAATTAAAACTATCTTCGCATTAATTTAATGTGTTGTTATTAATAACACAAGTAATAAATATATTTGAAACCATGTGTTGTAGAGTTTATATAGACTTCTAATTAAAATGGACTTTTCTTTCTTAACTATGTGTAACTTGTTTGTATTGTAAGGACTTATTTATATTTAAATATTTTATAGTGACATTTTGCAAATATGGTAAGTAAAAAAGTGCAAATGATTGTATATAAATAAATGCATAACTATAAAACTTTTTTTAACTAATGAGCTATTAACAATTATTGTTAGGCTCAATGTTATTTTAAGTTGAAATATTTATTTTGCATTTTTTTCTTATATAAATTAAGTAAATTATTTAATTGATTTTTTTCTTTTTTCTTTCTTTTATTTCACTGTTTCTAGTTCCTTTGGAACTGAAATCAAACCATGAGAACTAGGAACCGAACCGGCTCCCACAGTTCCGATTCCACCATTTTTAGAATCGAAAACCGATGGTTCTAGTCCAGTCCGGGTCTAGTTCTGACCCATGACAATGTTTACTATGGCGAGCTGATGCAAGTTACGCCCACAGTCTCCCCCTGTGATTTCCATTGGTAAAATATCCAAAAATTTTAAATGCTCAATTTATTTGAATACACATGTAATATGTTTTCTTGAGATATAAAATTGTAGTGGATAATTAGATAATAGAATATAATGTGTCAGCATAATTTATTAATTGTGATAAATTACATGTTTGAATAAGATAACATAAATTAGAATTTATGTAGTATTGTATGATGTGTGCGTTAGTGTAATTTGATAATTTTTTTTACTTGTTAACTTTAATGCATGTTAAAGCTTGATTTTCAAAACAAAATAAAGCCAAACCAAACCTAATCTTAGTAGAAATTTTTTGCCCAAGTAAAACCCAAACTAAACCCAAAACAAAGCCAAAGCCCACTCATTTTTTCTTCTTCAAATCTACATAAAAGTTAAACACAAAGGATAATTATCAACTTTCATTATGCTAAAATCACAAAGCAAAGCAGACCCTAAATTTGTCGGTCCTTCAAGCTCCAATTTTCCAACCTTCCCACTCACCATCTATAAGTTGAAGAAAGTTTTATATGCTCTTATGGTGAGTTATTCTTTTGTTTTTCATGTAAGAATGATTATTGTTCTAATCGGATTTTATGGTTGAATGTGGTTTTGATGACTTCCATATGTTTGGTATATAGTATTTGTGATATAATTTGGTTTATAGGACTTGGTGAGTTCTTGAAGTGTGTTATCTAAGTATGGGGAAGACTTGGAATTGTTTCGAAATTGAATGATGGATGTGGATTATAGAAGTTGTATGAAGTTGTTTGATGAGAGTGTTGAGGAGTAATGATGTTTACAATGTTGTTGGGAGTATATGAAGGATTTTATATGACTTTTATTGAGTTTAAATTGATTTAGAACATATAAAAGTGATGGAAATGAAGCATAAAAACAAGGGAACTCGTTTTCAAAATCTGTCAAAAATTCGTGTCCCAAGGTGCATTGGCCGTATAGGCACCTATGTTGATCCATACACGGGCGTGGCAAGACTCCTGGTAGCTACTGGATGTTTGTGCCCAATGTGCATAGCCATGAGCACGGGTCATGCAGCAGGCCATGATGAGAACAACCCTGGCCTTTTCGGTTCATATGGTCAGCATAGGCCGTGCTCCAGACCTTTCTTGGCCCTGTTTCTTTATAAAAAAAAATATTTTTCAAAATTTAAAATAAAGGTATATGTTATATATATTTATATATGGTTATATAACTATTAAATGAAGGATTTGAATTTAGTTTTATTCAAGTTTTGTTTTGAATAAATAACTTAGAAACTTATCTAAAGTTAATTTTCTATTTTATATGAGTCGAATTCTTTTATTTTAGATAATTCACCTCAATTGAAAGAGTTTACATGTCTTTTATCAAATATTCCAAGTATACAGTAACTTTTATTGTTATTTGCTTAAGATAAGCATAATTTAAATCAATTCTAATCAAAGGGAAATTATAAGTTGTTTAGATTGGTTGTATTTTTCACTGTTTAATCTGGTCCGAGGAGCAGCAACCTTATCCGAGCGAACATGGTAGTTAGGTACTTAGACCACCTCTATCATGGTGCTATTGCTTTTTTAAGTGGCTCGGCGGGTAATTGATAAGGAGAATAGCATCGGTGTAACATTTGTTTATTCTTAAGAAGAAATAATACGATTTAGTTCACGTTTATGGAACCGGTCGAACTAAGTGATATTATGGATTAAGATAAGTAAAGTTAAGTAACAACTATTAACCCTTGATGAAATTACTTTTCTCTTTATTGGTTATATCATCTAGGAGATATAGGTATTCGAACTGTCTATATCAACTCCCTGAGTGTTGTGTCATTACTCAGGACCCCTAGTTTTCCAGTGGCTTGCTTCGGAGTTTGAATACTCATTTGTTGATTTACAAACAAAATTAATAGATAATAAATGGATAGTCGATGCATTGCATTTAGTTTAAGAGTGCTTCTCACTACATATTTGCTTTTGTTGCTTATGTATTGGGCCTTTGGCTCATAATATTCTATTTTAGGTGTTGATGATGATGAGTTTTGTACTCAGTTGGGATATATAATTGATTTTGAGGAATTTTTAGATGACTAAGATGATTAAGAACCCCGAACTCTCTGAAGGAACATCTTTTATAATAGATTAAAACGAAC
Source organism: Combretum micranthum (assembly GCA_024138025.1). Classification (NCBI taxonomy): domain Eukaryota; kingdom Viridiplantae; phylum Streptophyta; class Magnoliopsida; order Myrtales; family Combretaceae; genus Combretum; species Combretum micranthum. Next base: position 380,457 of record JAMXBD010000711.1, read on the forward strand.
ATGTTTTTGGACTAATGTAATTGTTGTTGGATGTTTTGATAATTTTTATGTATTATATTTTAAGTATGACCTAGAGTTTAAGTTTATAAGCTCTTATGTTTGTATGTATATAAGTAGTATTCCTTTTGTCTTGTTTATGCAAGTCGTAAGAAAGTTTGTAATATTATGTATGAATTTCCTTTTATGAAATGTTATCAAATGGTTCTTATAATAGGTTTGAGCAAGCAATTCTACAAACTTTCTCTTTACAGACAGCCTTACATGTAATCCTAAAAGTTATATATGGCTGGAGAACTAGATTTCATGTTTTAATTAAGTAGCAAATCCGGGTCCTTAAAACTGGCACCCTCGAACACATTACTAGCTCGCTAATGCGTCTAAATCTTACACTTTTCCTAAAACAGAAAACACAACACAAAGACAAATATAAGCATACATTGCACAAAGCTCAAACATATTACAAATATGTTTTGCTTATTAAATGCAACTTAACTAAGTGATTGAGTATTTGTGCCATGAGTAAATTTACTAGAAGATATCAACGTTTAAGGGTAAGTTTATTTAAAATATCAATGTTTTAAGTGCTAAAAAAATACTAATGTTTTGTAAAGTGAATCGAATGATGTATTAATGTTTTACAAAGTTCATTTAAGGTATCAACATTTCGATTGGTTTTCAATTAATTTTCCTAAATTTTCGTTTATGGTAAATTATTAATACCTTATTTGACTCACTTTGCAAAATATTGATATCTCTTTTAAGCTCTTCAAATGTTGATATCTTATATGAATTTATCCTCAAACATTGATTCTTCTTTTCAACTACTTGAAATGTTGATACCTTAAATAAACTTACCCCTAAATGTTGATACTTTTTAATGTAATTTGCTCTTTATGCAATGCATTTTCTCATCAAAATAAGATTGTAACCTCCCTTGGTTCAACAATCGCATCCTTTTTTATAAGAACAGTTATTGCATAATATTGCTCCCCCTCAATTAAGCATTCAGGTAAAGATCATTTGATAAAAATTGTAATGCTTGATTAAAGGTTCCCAAGTTGCACTTAACAAACAACTCATTTTAAGCACAAGACACACAAGCTTAGTGTTTTAATTCCCAAAAACTTCGCTCTAAGATGCGACTAAGTATTAAACTTAAAGACTAACTCTAATACCACTTTTGACATCTTATTAATAGTTTTTCACCCCTTTAATTAAAAAGTGTTTGGTTTCATCCACATGAAATTTTGTTGAATTTTTTTTCTTTTTTTATTTAATAATCAATATTGTCGATAGGCTTTACTTGATCATCGTTTAATAGGCCCTAACACTAGAGAAATGGATTAACAACAAGGTCCTTGAATTCCATCAAGCACCCCATACCACCTTGATCCATGTGCTTTAGTTACTCACCAGCTTAGAAGTCAATATCCTTCTATTAGTACACGTGACCCAACCAAGATCCTCTTACCCCAAGGTTCTCTTCCCCTGAGCTCCTCCTTTGATGAGTTGCACATTTGATAACATCTCTTTGAAGGTACTGTAAACCTCCCTGACTTGTCATACCTTCTTAGGGGTGCTTTAAAGAGACTGCTTTCCACCTACTTGGCTACTCTCCTCGGATGATCAACAATAGCAACTTAAGTCAAGGTCAGTTGCCAATAAAGAGAATTACACTTGAGCTTATTTTTCGTCCCTTAAGAATGTGTGAATGGATTGAAAATATTATATAGGCCCCCATTATGGCATGACCATCGCTCATAAATAGAATCTGAAGCTACATGACGAGGGAACTAATAGATATTTGATCTTATTTACATTCCTAATTTTATACACTTACTTGCTCTCTTCCTTGATCCACCATTGATTTAAGCATTAGAGTAGCCACATTGGACTACCCCCAATGCACCACTAATTGTGTCTTTTAGTTGCAAGCCTTCACTAGTGAATTTCCACTTGTAACAAATAAAAATGTGTTGATGGTTGAAATTTGTTAACATGTAATAATACCTTTGTATTGAGAATGTTTGGAATTAAAAAAAATAAAAGAGCATATACAAAGAAAAATAAATTTTTTAACATGTATGTATGTGTGTGTGTATATATATATATAATGTGTGCAAAAGTGGGTTATCTTAAAACCTCATATTCACTAAGCATTTGCCAAATTTATTATTAAGTCTAAGCACAAAAAGTAAGGATAATGCCAATGGCCTTGCGGCCTTATAGCTTAGTAGCATATGATCTAGGTCCTCATCCTTGAGGTTCCGAGTTCGATTCCTCGGGTTAGCTCATTGTCATGGCCTTATGTGGCCGTATTGTAATAAGCCTTGTGGCTCACCGGAAAAAAAAAAAAAAAAGTAAGGGCAGTTGTAAAAATGATTATTAATACCTACAAAAAATTCCTAAATTTGAATTCTATTTTATGCTTTAAGAGAATATATAAGTTTAATACTTTTAGACCTTGTAATTTATTAAACTTTCTTAATTATTTTAAAATACGAATTATAATTTTATTTTTTTTAGTGACCCCGATTCAACCCCAAATCAAATCTTTGATCCTCCACCCTCTCATATGTTCGCGTCAACCACCCAAGCGGGTTTGACAACATTGTTAATATCTAATGAATATCATTGTACCATACTACTAAGGTATTATTAGAACTTTGCAAAAAAAAAAAAAAAAGTAAATAAATAAAAATAAAAATGAAGGTAATGCTTTGTTGTATTCTAAGAACATTATATCTAAGGAATATTTTGCCTCACCTTTCTAATAAAGAATTTCAGCAACTATAGAACCAAATAACAAGCACATCCATTTCATGCACAAAGCAAGAATAGAGACCAAAAAAGAGTGTTATCCATTGTTTTTGCTTGTTTTATGAGGTACTTATAAGATATATATTGTGAAATACCCCAAACCTTCACATATATTGGAAATTGGGTTAGATAGATTTGAATGAATCAAATGAATTATAGGATTTAATTAGACAAGTTGACAAAGTTAGATTAGTAATTAATTAAATAAAATTTGAGATTTGAAATCTAAATTCTCTAAACAAGTCATTGAAATGTTTAGAGAATTCCTAAATCCTTGATTCTTAGCCTAAACTAATTCCTAAATCTCAGTAAAATTTGAGTTCATTTACTTGAATAAAAATATCAGTTCTTAAACCCGAACTCAAATTAAATATCTTTTATCCAAAATAAATTTCTAAATTAAGTTGATACTTTGAGTTCTTAATTTCTAATCTATTGGTTTTGAAATCATCTCCTAAATATTTGTAGAACTAAAGATATTGATCTGAAAGTTCTAAATTCGATACCTTTATTTTAAAATATCCTAATTCTAAGCTTTAAACTTCCCTTTTTATTTATTTTCATCTCCTGCTCTCTCTCTCTTCCTTTTTCTTTTCTTCCTTTATTTCCCTTTTCCCAACCGATGGCTTCCTTTCCCTCTTCCTTTCTTCTTCTTTTCTTTTCTTTTCTTCCAAATTCTTCCACAAATCTCAACATCAAAGCTATCTAGAGGATGAATCAAAGCTAGGAGATGAACTAGATGGAGGAAACCGAGCTAGAGGAGGAAGTTTCAACTTGTGTTCTTTTCTAAAAGCTAAGTTTTCGTTTTCTATTTCTCTTTGCTTTTACTTGTTATTTACATTTTTAATTGATGAATTGATGTTGAATTGGGTTGAGAGTGCTGTTTATTTATGTATTTGTTGGTTTAATGGTTGATGGAAGTTGGGGTTTGGTTGGAGGAAGAAGATGATGAATAGTGATTTGGAGTTGATGAAGTTTTGGAGATGTTTGGTGTTGTTTGAATGATGGGATGATCATGTAATAAGCTTTAGAGTAACTTTGGAATGAGTTTAAAGAATTTTAAGAAGTGTAAAATGCATTTTGAAAACAGGGGATTTCGTAATTTTTTCGCTCCAGTGTACACAGCCTGTGTACATGGTCGTGTAGGCCTTGAAATTCTTAAAAGTTGCTCTCGGGTCATTTTTTTTACCCAACACGGCCTCAGTACACGGCCGTGTACCCGGTCGTGTAGACTTCCCTGTTTCGCAGCCGTTTGTATTTTAGCCATAACTTTTTCATCGACCTCCGATTGAGGTGATTCAAGTTGCGTTGGAAAGCTTAAAAAGAGATCTACAACTTTCATGTTTTGAGTTTTTACAAATTAGAAAGTTATCGATGCTTAAATTTTGATTCTTTCCAGCTGCAACACTTTTCAAAACAAAGTCAAAAACTTGTTTTTGTTTGTTAAATGTGTTTTGCTTAGGAAATGGATCCTTTTGAGCTAAAATGAGATAGATAAGTGATATTTGATGTGTTGAGTGAATTAATTCATGTAATTAAACATAGGTTAAGTAGATTTATAGATTTTACAAACAATTAGATTAAATCTAGAAGTTAGTTATAAAATGAACTTAGTTAACAAACCTAGGTTCAACTTGACTAAATGAACTTGAATGAACTAAAATGGATTAGATTGTTTAACTTTGATGAATTTGGATAGGTTTAAGCTAACTTGGGATTAAGTGACTAGATCTTAGATATATAATGAACTAGTAATTAATCTAAGTCTAACTTGGCTTAATGAACTTTACTAAGCTAAAATGAATTAGATTGATATAGTTTGATCACCTTGGCTTAGTAAATGACTAAATGACTAATTTAATCAATTTGGCTAATGTTAAGCTAAAATGGGTTAATAGCTATTAATTAGCTTAGATGAATGAATAGGATGATCTTTGATTAATATGGGGAATATGTTGTTTCAAATGTGTGTGTACTTGGAAAATGAATGTTTTTGGTTATGAATCTTTGTTAATGCTTTTGTAATAAAACACTATAAATAAAGAGAAAAGAAATTCTTTGACAGACAAAGGAGAACTGTCCATATTTTGGCGGGGCGATATTCGCAGCCATAGTGGGGTTCCACATTAGTGTCTGATCAAATAGGATTTAATAAAATGAGTTAGAGATTAGTGATTAATTGATATAAGTTCTTGTATGAGTTTGTTGAAGTGGATGATTAGTTTAGTTTAGTTTCTTATACAAGCTCTTTCCTTAACAGAAGTGGATATCTGATTTATCTTCTGGATTATCTTCTGGAATTCCTTCTGAGACTCTGTTTGGATTTCATATTTAAGGTACGCAGTAACTTGCGTGATGATTGATAGGATAGGCATCCTAAATGGATTAATAACTTAAAGACGGCTTAATAATTGATGAGTGTTGGTTGTGCTTTACGTCGTTGAATCCGGATCCGGGGAGCGACAACCTTGTCATGATGCAATGGCACGGTAGTTAGGCACTTAGCCCAATCTTTTGTCATGATGCAATGACTTAAATCCATGATGCAATGGTTCACCATGATGCAATGGTGGTTTATCTTAAGGGCTAAGTGGGTAGCTAATAGGGTAAACTGTATCGGTATATTCTTTACTTAGGCTCGGGAGGAAATAATATGTTTTAGTTCACGGGTATGGGACCGTTGAACTAACTGATGTTATAGACCGGGATAAGTGGAGTGTATAAAGGAGTGTGAACCCTAGATGATGCTATTAATATTCTTTATCGGTTAGATATAGGAGATATAGATATCCGGTCTATCTATATCAACCCCCTGAGCAGCTGCTGTTACTCAGGACCCCCAGATTCCCATTGGCTTGTTCCGGAGTGTGAGTGCTCCATTGTTGATTTGTTTATTTAAAGAAAAGATAATAACTTGTTGATTGTGCATTGCATTTAGTTAAGCTCGTGTGTCACTCCGTCTGTGATTGTGTTGCTGTGTACTGGGCTCCGGCTCATTATTGTTGTTGTTATTCTTTTTACAGGTATTGTTATTGTTGATGATGATGAATGATGATGTGGAGGCTGTTGGTTGTTGTTCTTATTATTGTTGTTGATGTTGATGTTGATGAGGATGATGATGGTGATGATGATTGATGTGATGATGTTGTCCCGGGTTTGGGCGATTCTGAAGATTTGGGAGATGAGTGAAATGTAATAGGACCGAGACATATTTGTATTTTGTTTCTTCTTTTTTGTTTTATAAGAGGACTGGATTTATTTATAAATTCGTATTTTCATTTAAGGGCTTGTTAGTGCCCGTGTTTTTGTAAATAAGCTTTTGTAAATATTTATCTAAGAAAGTTTTTCCACTTTCAATAGTGGAAGTTTGAAATGCTTTTATGTAGAAACGTTTTTATTAAAGTTTATTTTTCCGCTGCTAAATCCAGTTATTTAGAAATCTAACTAAATGATTTCATAATCTAAAATCGGATAGCAATGTTCAACATAAACACCTTCTTTTAAGACAACCTTACGTATAATTCGCAAGAGTTATACGTGGTTGGGGACTTGGTGTGCTTAATTTGAGAATTGAGCATATCGGGTCTTTGCATATTGTGAGTATCTTCATGAGAAAGGATGTGGTGAAGAAAGGTGAATTTATCTATTAAGCTTGATGTAGCCCCACATATATGAGCACAAATCCACACCTTCCTCCACTTGTCGACAAAGCAAACACAGAGGAATTTTATATTAAAGTGTAAATAGAATCATGTTATAAATATTATAAGATTTTACTTCTGAAATGTACTCTTAACTTTCACAAGCATGTCTTAGTAGACAATAATATGATAGTACTATATTATTATCTAAAGAAAAGAAAAGAATTGTCTTGATTTATCAAATAATTCGAATCTTTGTCCAATTTATTACATTACATGATGTAACTTTGGTAACTTTAAAAATAACATTACAAATTCATAAAACAACTTCAACTTTTGCTATTATAGATGAGCTTTATGTGTAACTTTCTCAAATGGCATCTATAATAATTATTACAAACCTTAAATAATAAATGGAAGCTAAGAATTTTGCTTCTAGTTCAACCTCACAAAGCTTAGACAGTCATCAAAAAGCCAACCATATTTGCCCATGAAAGCGTTTTCCAATGACTTAGGAGGATACCTGTCGATGCAATCTTTCCATACATTGGGGTTGTCCATATCATTTGTTATCACTTCCCACACACAAGTATTGCACTTGAAACCAGCTCCTAGGCTAATCATAAGCATTATATCCCCTTTCTTCAATCTTTTCTTAGCTTCCATGTAACCCAAGACATACCAATTCCCTCCGGCCGATGTGTTACCAAATCGGTATAGAGCCATGCGTGATGGTTCAAGATCGTACTCTGTCAGATTTAAGCTCTTCCCAACCGTATTAATCACTGCTTTCCCTCCTGGATGGATGCAAAAGTGATCAATTCCCGATTTGATATTCAAATCTCCTATACCATCGTCCTTCCCACCTTTAATAAGAGATGTTATTTTATAACGAATAAGTTCGGATAGTGGTAGGACTTGTGGTAGTAAGATCTTCAAGTTTTCAGCTAGTGCACCACCTGCTGCCGTGACTAAATATCTTGTTAGCCGGAAACCTTGATGACCTAAGTCATCTTCCTCTTGAATGCAACATTTATAAGCATCATCAATAGATCCATGGTGAACTCGCACAAAATTTCGGAGTTTCTAATTGCTCTATGTTTGAGAGAATTATTGTTGGTCAAGAGGACAGAACAACCACCCAAACGAAATAAACAATTGGAGATGGTCATGGACGTTTCATTTCCACAATACCAATGGGATCCCATACTTTCTGTGCTAACAACAACTGCAATGGCATTCTCATATACTTTGAATAGATCTTGTACAAAACCTATGGCAATTAGACTTGCACTACATCCCATTCCTGTATGATGGACATAATTTCGTGTTAGTTACTTGCATATGCTTCTGTTGTATGGTGCGAAACGTCTGAACCATACGTATAACCGAGTGTATAGTAACAATTAGATGTATGTTCCAATTTCTAATACATATTTGAATATCTTATAATTTATTATAATAAAAAATTAATAAACTGCACAAGAAGATATCAACGTCACGGGGAGGGGGGTGTTCAAGGGATAATCTATTTGTTTCGTCATCTTTCTATTGTTTTGGTTCCACTTTATTTTGTTTTATTTTATTTTACATTATTTGTCATTTTTAAATAGACTGTTTATCAAAAACATATACCAATGAAAATCAAACATTTTCACTCATAAAACAATCACATAGACCATATGCTGATATAAAAAAATATGATATAGATACTGATGAAAAACATACCATCCAAATAGACCCTTAATATATCAATGTATCAAGTAATTAAGAAGAAAAATCAACATTTCATAAAGTGAAAAAAACGAGGCATCAATGTTTCTTAAAATTCATTTAAGGCATCAGTATTTAGATAGTCTTTTATTAATTTTCCTTAATTTATTTAATGAATACCTTATTTGATTCTTTTTTTTCTTTTTAATCACTCAAAACGTGAATATATTAAATAAACTTACCTCTAAAGATTGATACTATCTAATGTAATTTACTCAATTTAACATTATTAGAGTCTATCATATAGTTTCATCAACCTTCCTTTTGTAGATATATATTCTTATCTAGCAATTCTCTAATTCATTAAATTTGGTTAACTTTCGTGGATATTAACTATCCAATTTTTAATTTTTTTTTTATGTTGTACAACATTTCATTGACAATTTATCATTCATTTCAGAATTAATTGTGGATAATGAAACTTTAAAAGGCATAGAAAGAACATAAAAACAATTACATGGCAAATATTCAGTGTGCTAAAAATGCTAAAAATATGCCTCGAATCATACGGCGACGAATGACGATGCCATTGTCTTGTTTATATCATTTTTCTTTTTATATGTATCTGATCAATATCTATTTTACATTTATTATATCGATATTTGTTCTTTTTTTGTTTTTATATTTTCTCAGATATCCAACTTTAAAATCAATGCTAAAATAAAAGCAAAAGTTTAGAATGACAGATTATAATTAAAATGAGTTCTAAGAAAGTTTAATCTTCATTACCTGCAAAATTAAATGTCTTAATGGACTCTTTCATTTTGTAGCGATTGACAATTCTGGACGTAAGCGAAGGCGAGGGTGAATACAGTGAAACATTGACGACTAGAATATCAACTTCCGATGGCAGGATACAAGAATTTGCAAAAAGCTTATCCAGTGTTTGGAAAAAAATATCATCTAACTCCTCAAGCGCATCAGCCATTGTTGGACATTCTTCTTTCCCCTCCAAAACATTTATTGGACCATATGTTTCCTCTCCAATTCCCGACCTAGATATAGTCTTCAATAAAAATCTGCAATAATGATTATATAATTGTCAGTATGTAGCATGTGGAAGTTATTTCTAAAGACTTCGAGATTTAATAAAATTGCATTTTCTAAAGTTTACTCACTCGTTGATGATTACTCTTCCAAGTTTTTAAAGTTAATAAGATAATATTATTTTGAGAAAAATATCAAATTTGGTACTTAAACAATGTATAAAAATAAATTCGGTATTTGAATTTTAAAGTAATCAATTTAACACATAATCAAAAGTTTCATGACTATTTTTATCATCTTATCAACAATATTTACTTAGTTTCCAAATGTGAAAAAGACAGTCTATTGATACGAAATAGTATTAAGAGAGCTAGTAAAAATTCAATTATATGATGTCTCTTGTATGTCAGCACCCGGTATTAATGAGGTAGTATAAATTACTATAAAAAGTTTAATTAAGTATTAAATTGGCAATTTCAATATTCATGTACCCAATTAAAATTTTATCCAAAATTCAAGTACTAAATTTGACATTTATCATTTTTTTTTCCTTAGCCTTCTCTGCATCCTCATTGAGCTCTCATAAAAAACCAAGAAAGCTATTCAAATTTTCTATTAATCCACTAAATGTTTATGTCTATAAATAGTTTTTCATATTATAAAGGTAATGAGAACAAAAAAAAAAAAAACAAAACAAAACAAAAAAGAATAATTTATGGCTCTCAATCATTAGAATCCTAATATCTGGGGAGAAGGGATGAATCAAATTGAGAGTTTACCATGAGATTATGCTTTTTTTTTTTTTCTTTTTATCACTAATAATAATACGGTTATGCACTAATTAATGTAGTAGTAATTCATCAAAGCTAAATCTACTTAAATTATTAATGCTTCAAATGCTATAAAAGGAATCACACAAGATCTATGGATTTTAACGACATCCTATTCCATCACTCTAGCCAACAGGCCACGTCTCCTTATGTAGTGGCCTTCGAATGATGTCCACAGAGAGTGTCCGTAGACCCATCCCCATCTGTGCAGCATCACTTTTGCCAGACAATTCTGGCGTTTGCATTAACTGCTTTCATCAACTCTCTCCAACTTGCTTCTTTCTTCCTGCTAGGCTTTACGTGGTCATTCGCGAATCATCCTTGCTAGAGTAAGGAATACCCATGTTGTACAGCAAATTGTAGTTCCTCGCAATTTCTCTCCATTTTCTAGGAAACAATTAAGGTTGCAAATGAACCAAGCTGAACTTTTGAAGGCTCGGACTTGATTCATTTAAAAATTATCAAGCTCCAGCTCACTCGTCTAGATAAACAAGCTTTATTTCAGGCTCGAGCTAAACTGAGCCAAGCCAAGCCGAACTTTTCATCGAGTCTAACGAGATTTTATAGAGCTTAAAATTAAAACTTAAGCTCTACTTGTTTAAATAGTCCATTTTCTATTTTTTTAAACGTAAAACAATATATAAGAGTTTCTAAATATATATATATATATGCATATATGTTAGATAGAAATTAGTTTTGTTATATTAATTATATATCAATATATTATAAATATAGAACTTATAAATTTGCTAACGAGCTTATTAGCGACTTTACTTGCGAGTCTGTTCATAAGTTGGCTCGCAAGCTTAAATCAAAATTCGAGTTCGACTCGTTTACATAAGCAAGCTTTATCTTGAGCTCGAGCTGAGCTAAGCCGAGCCGAGCTACTGCAACCCTAAAAACAACCAAATGATATATGGTTTACATGTGATTTTACTAGATTAATTATTATTTTTTGTAAAACATTATTCAAACGAACTTATTTTGTTAGCTAGTTTTGTTGTGTCCCATCAAGGTTTATGTCATGTATAGATCCACGAGTTGAGATGTACAATAGTTAAGTCTAGTTAGAGTTCAAATCAAAATTTCAAAAATTGATCTCATATTGGGATTGATTGAACTTAAAATTTTAAGCTTGAGTTCACCTTGAAGTAACACTACAGAATCTTGAGCTTAACTCGATTAAATTTATTTAGACTTAATTTATCAAAAAATAATTTTAATTATAATTAAAATAACAACAATACCTAAACTCGATTTGAATTCGATTAGTATTTATACTTAATCAGTGTTCGGTAAACCTCGATTAGGCTTGTGAGCAAAGTATAGAAAGCTTGAGTTTAGCTTAATAATCTATTTAAGTGGCTCAAGTTTAAATTCAATTTGACTATTTTTGAATCAAACTCGAGTAACTATGAAACTGAACTCAAATAGATTGTGAACCATTTTGGCTCATTTGCTTTCCTACTTACGTAGATAAAATCGTTTATTGATGTTCCGGGCAGACTATTGAAAAGTTATAATTAACATTGAAAATGTAAAATGTGTGATTTGCTAACTATTCACAAATAGGATTTGAGACAGGGTTTGCAAGAAAAAGTGACATTACGCCTCTACTGTGAATATGTTCATATGTATATTTTCTGTTTTGAACTTCTTATCTCAATTCTCAAGTAAATCTATACTAATTATATCTATATACTTATACTACTAGAACAATTTTTCATAATTATTTATTAATTTATTATCTAGGTAATTGAATATTACTGTCGGGAACTCATTTGAAGCTGGAAGTCTAGGTTAATAATAATATATCATAAATATTCCACTATTTGTGATATTAATTAACTTTTATTACGTTAGGTGGAAACTCAGTACTTATGAAGTTGTACCTACAGAGATAGTACTTAGTATCATTAAATTAACCGTTTCAATTTGTGACTGTTATAAGGAACAGCAAAAGATGGACTCTTGTGCCGATAATTTTGTTGGCAAAGAGCATCCATATCATATGAGTCATTTATAAGGTTTTTAAGATGTCATATCAGTATTTTAAGAAATTTTTTTTAAAAAAAAATTATTATTTTATTCATGAGATTCATCACATAGATTACTTTACATCATTTTATACATTTACGAATCTTATTTAATTTGACCAGTGCCTTTAATTTTATAAAATAATAATAAAATATTACACAAGGATTCATATTAAGGGTCTCATATGTGATTGCTCTAAAAGTGTCTTCTTTAATCTCTTAAGTAGGAGATATCAAATTTAAATCTACTTATTATAATGAAAAAGTTAAAAAAAGAAGAAGAAGAAGAAGAAGAAGAGGACTTCCCCCATTTAACAGTCGACCTTTATAATAAATGATTTTCGAAAGGAGAGTAATTAATCCAAATCCTAAAATAATTCGATATTTTTATTTCCTAATTATTATAATGGATAAACTTTTTTCTAACTTTTGGTTCAGGATTTATATGAGCTTGAGCACCATGTCATTGATGCCGACAGTACCTCTTCATCGAAATTCGAGATGTGGAAGATCACAACACTATTCATCCCAAGCTAGAGCTTCTCTCTCTCTCTCTCTCTCTGAAGACTAAGCATGGTCGTCAATATCTATTTATTGCATTGTCTGAGGGAGGGAGTTAAATTCATGTTCTTTTTTCATCCCAACGTCTTTTTTTTTTTTTTTTTTTCCTTTCTTTTATATTATATGTTGAGGGAGAATTCAAATTTTATGTGTGTCATTCGAAAACTGATATACTGAAAAGGTAATTTACGTGGTAGATAATTATTAATTTATTTTAATATATAAAATAAATAATAGATAACTTTTAAAATAATTATTATTCATAATTTATAAATATGTTATATATCAAAAAATATTAATACTTATATAGATCATATGTATATTTCATGTCACTTGTATTATCCACCGAACTATTTATCACGTGTCCTTGTCTAAGATTGAAAGCTCAGATCTATACCGTAGTTAAAAGACCCAACATCAATTATTGACAAAAGAACACGCAGAATCTTACCAATTTACTTCGGGTAAATTTCTATCACATAATTATCACCTTAATTGTGGGCTCCAGTGGTGCTAATAATTGATCATAAAGTAATTAGACAATTTTAATTACAAAAAGTTTTGACGTTCTATATCAGGGTAAAAGGTGGATGGTTGGTCAACCACTAAATTTTGGCTATATGTGTGCCAAATATGATTATAAGACAGTATGTAGTACCGTGTATGGAATTGTAAGTGTCCTGCAATTTTATTTGACAGATATAGGATGTTGATAAAATTGGGTGGTCCACTACAAGATCCATATTTAATAAGAAAAAACTACAAATGTTGACCACTTTCATTATTTTGTTTCTTAATTTTTAATTTTTGTCATTTTTTATGTGTCTCATTAAATTTGTTTGTCAAGTTCACCTCAAAATTTCTCTTTCATGACAGAAATATTGTCTTCATCCGTAGAAATTGATTATGGCTTTGCAATTCTTGGGTTGTCAAAATGCTTTTCGGTTTCCCCTTTTTGGGGTTGGGGTTTTGTACCCTTTTGTCCATTTTTTTATATATTAATTAAGATTTTAATGGTAAATCAAGTGTATAAAAGTTAAAATTAAAAATATAGGTACCTAGATTGTTAAAGTGTGAAATTTCAAGTAGGTAAAATAAAATTTACCTTTATAGAAATTATCAATTATTATCATTATTTAATAAAAATAAAATTAGTCTTTAAACCCCATTCTATCAAATATGCAAGGGATTAGCACCAATAGTTTTTTTTCTTCACTTTTACATAATAAATAGTCACCGCGGCAGGGAAAATCTATTCATCAATGTCCCTACTTAGTACTTCCCATTGGGGGAAAAACATTGTCCCCCATCCACCAATGGTACGAACAAAGTAACCAGTGGATGGGATTCATTCATTGTATTCAATCTTCTTGATCTATGAAAACTTTCTAAACTCATATATATATATATAATATTATACACGTTTTGGCCTATGGCCATTTTGTTTTACTAAAAATATTTTTTAGAAAAATGCCTTTTCGTTTTTTTCATATATGTTTTAAAAAAAGTAAGATAATTATTGGAAAAGATATTTTTTATTTTAGAAAATAAAGCTCCATTCATAATTATTTATTTTAAAAACAACCTGCGAAATATAAAAGCCTAAATTATTTTTCTATCATTTACTAACAACGATATTTATTATGAAATTTTTAAATATTTTTTTCTTTCGATAGATTTATTTCTTATTATAAAATATGTTTATTATTAATTATTTTGATATTTTCATTATCCGAGTATTTTAAAGAAACAAACAAAAAGATTATTTTTATAAAATTAATCAAAAACCTAAAAGCACATGCTTTTTTGGAAAATCTTTAAAAAAAAAAAAAAAAAGACCCTATTATAAAAGTTTCCTTCAAAATAAGTAAAGCCTAAGATCATATTATGTGTCAGGATATTAGCGTAACCAAAATTTAAATCTGACTTTGTGAATCTAACAGAAGATAACGAAACATCTTTAGATGCGATTTTCTAACATGTAGCAACCTTGTTTGACCACGTGCAAAGTGATTTTTTTTTTTTCCTAAAATGCATAATCAAAATTAGAGAAAACATTAAAAAAAAAAAAGAAAAAAAGGTTTGTGGGACTTAGGAAAGTACAGTAAGAGCATAAATATAGTAGTTTTAAATGAAAGATGAAACGAGAAACCTGTAGTCATCAAGCTTCAAGTTCTTGTTCCGAAGGACGACTTTGAACACTCGTCGGTGCTTAGCTTCTGGTCTTCAGGGGCTTTATAGCACTCGTAGTTTAACATGTAGCAACCTTGCTTTCGACGACGTGCAAGTACCTTGAAGAGGGTTATGCCGAGGTACAATAGAGGAAGGAGATACAATAAACGGAACGTCAGTGCCTCCATTTTGGGTTTGTATGAGAGGGAGAGAGAGGGAGAGTGAGAGAGAGAGATGAGACAGAATATCACATAAAACTTAAGTTAGTCTCTATATTCGTCTCATATACAAAAAAACAATGAAAGATATAACATGCAATGGTCTATATTTATAGACACGATTTACGTAGGTAAATTTCATGATTGGGATTTTAGTTAACTTTTCTTCTTTACGGCACCTTGTCAGTTTTAGAAATTTGAATATTAAAAAAAGTTGGGTGACCTCTCAAGTCTTGTTGGTGGTTTATTTAGTCAATCATCAAATTATTAAAATAAAATAAAATAATTAAAATATTAATTATTTTAGTGGTTCGATCACGATCGGTATAATATCAGTTGGATAATGATGGAACGAATATGATAAAATTAGTGATAGGATCATTAAATTTCTGATAAAACTTTATACCAGTATAAAATACAAAGTTTTTTTATAATAAAAAGTATCCTAGGAGGGGAAAAGATAAATAGTGTAATATATGTTATGAGTTGGATATACGTTGTATAAATAATAGATGTGTAAATATTAATTAATTTTGATATATGCATTATGTACAAAATGTGGAAACGATTAGAATTTTAAAAACTAGGATAAATATTACATTTGATATCTAAACTTTATACAAAAATTCAATCAAGTATCTAAATTTTGAAGTGATCAATTTAATACCCAATTAAATTTTTTACGATTATTCTTACAAGTTATTTAACGAGTAAAAAGAGGTAGATCCCTACCAAATTTTGACAACACTCTCTATTTAAGGTGTGCCACATAAGAATGTGTGATTGTATGCAATACCGCATATAAAACTCTTGAGTACCACAATATTATTTGGTATACTCTCAGATAGTCCCTGAACTGTCTATCTTTTTTATATTTAACATTGTTTAAATTGTTTGTAGACGTATAAAAATAGTATATGATTGAAATTTCACTAGTACTAACATTGTCTAGCAGCAATAAGCTACTTCTTTCATACTAAGAAAATAGAATAACGATATTAGTGGGTAATAAACAAACCATAAAATTTTGCATAGGTATTAAATTTACCATTCAAAATTCAAATACCAAATTGAATTTTTATGCAAAGTTCGAATATAAAATTTAGCATTTTCTCTTAAAACTATCATTTCAATGTCATATATAATTTTATTAATCCTTATACATCATGTGTAGGTATATATACCACCACGTAACACCTAGGTTACATTGTTGATATGAATGAAATTGGTATTCTAGTTTTATTACTGCAAAAGAGTTATTCTTTTGTTTTGTTTGCAAAAACATTCTATATATAAGAATGTCTATTTCATATGACGTGTGTCAAGCCTAGATTTTCATTCTGATTTAATTTGTTTTAATCAAATTTGTATCAAATCCAACTCATTTGATATAAGCTCTCTACTTGGAATTAAAATAATTTTTTTTATAAAAAAAAATTAGGAGTCTCCACTCAACTAAAGTCCAGAAAATTATAAATTATGATCAATGGGTTGGTTTATCCAAACTTAGCCATAAGTCCGTGGAGAAATTGATTCAAAATCAATTTTTATTAAACCAGAGTTTTTACGGATCTAGGGAATATCCTATTAAAATCATATAATTACTACCCTTAAACTTCTTGGTTAAAATTAATTCCTTTTGTGCTATTTTCAAAGTATTTACACGTAATTGTTAATCAAATAATAATTTACATTAATGCAATTGTCATTCATCTTAGTATATAGAGTGATAATATTTACAAATAAATGCCAAGCAATTTAATATTTACAAAATAAAGGAAAATAAAAAATTTATTCATTTTTTAAGTCACCTTATAGATCGTTACGTACGAACTAATCAGATCAGATATCACCTAGTTCTCTTATGAAAAATTTGTTTTTTTTTTTAATTTTATTACTCTTTCACTTTAAATTTCTTAATTTTTGTGATTTTGATTAAAGATTAAGTTTTTAGTGATATCAATCCTATAAAGCTATCAATTTTATTTTTATTTTAGAAAATAGGATTTTCTAGATGTAATAGATTTTCATGCATGAATTTACATTATTTTCAATTTTCTTATGTATATTATATTATATTATATTTCTTTACCCTTTTCTATATTATGTTGCATTAGAACGCCTTATTTACCAAAAAAATAAGAAGAATTTCCATTTTATATATTTTTATTATTACTTATTTTATTTCTTTTATTTTTCTATCTTTTATTATTTATTTTAGGTTAATTAACAAATTCATAAAAACAAAACTTACCTGGATGCGCGCCAGAGAATGGAGTCAGTCGCGGGACGGATCTTGGAAGGCGAGCGGGTCGTCGGTCGCGATTGTAGCAACGGCCTGCGGTGCTTGTTTCTGGTGGTTCCGGCGACGTTCGACGTCGGAGGACTGGTTGGACTGGGGTTTCAGACCACGCTGATCACTGCTGTGACGGTGGTTCTAGCCAAGGAGCGGCGAAGTGCGGCGTTTAGAGTTGCTGTCGGCGGAATGCGGCGGCTACCTGGTCGGAGTTGATTCCAGCGTTTCCAAGCTTCTCCAAGACCACCAATTGAAAGCTTTCAACTCCAAGAAGCTTCCTATAGCCTCCAAACGCTTTGAAAGACACCTGCAAAAGTAGAATTTCGAATAAAATGGGTATTGCATTTTTATCTAATAGTCAAATAAGCTTAATTTGCTCTTTCTATGATCAGATTATTGACTAAGGAAGCTTCCTTAGTGTTTAAATATTCATAATCTGTTGTTACATTGCTGCAGTTCGCAAAGATTTCGCTCAAAGGTTGACCGGTGTTAATGGTGTGTTTTGCAAATTTTTTCAAGTGTGAAGACAAAATTAATTGCCTAATTATTACAAAAAAGCGTGTTTGATGATAAAAGGTAAAGTGCCCCATATGTATCTTGTAATTTCACCATTAATTTTGAAATTACAACAAAAAAAAAAAAATTCAGACCTGGGTATGCTTGAGGTAGAAGACAATGGGGCAAGTATCTGATGCAGCCAGGTATGGTAATCCCATGCACGCTCATAAAAAAAAAAAAAAAAGAAATGGTTGGTGCCCGGCTTAACCTGCATGATCGAGTCCAGGCCTCCAACATGTTTTCCTAACGCCTTATCGTCTTAAGTCACCTATTTAGCTCCTATATCCATAAATTCATAAAATATACATTTTAAATCAATTAAATGTGTTGAAGTAACAAGCTCTTCAATTATGCAATATTTTATGAATGAAAAATGAGCTAAATTACAAAAATATAAATTCTAGGACCCGATTTATCTCAAAGTCTAGGTATGAATAAAAATAGTCAATTTAAATTCAATCGAAGCTCCTATTTTCTCTAATTGTCTATTTTATCAATACCGACAATTTGCATTTTGTTAAGACTTGTATATTATTTGTTTGCATATGCAATTTAAACTTTTAATGACCATTTTAGCATCGAGAAATTGCTTGAACCACTCAATGACCACTAAATACTCCACCAAAAACCATTTCTTCCTTTTTTATAGTTTTTTAACTAATTTTTTATTTTTTTTTATTTTCATCAAGCTATTCCTTAATCAAATAATTGCTATTCCTTTTAAAAATGTTTGTTTTTCACAAAAATATTGCTAATCATAATATAAAAGAATTATTATTTATTTCTAACCTTATTCTATTCTAATAAAAACTAAACATTAGGTTAATGTATGCATAGGCAAATGGATAACAATTTTACAAATTGATCTTTTTTTTTTTTGGTATATTTGTTAGTTTGTTTGTATACATACTTAATTTATATATGATGTCTCTTTAGTCACATCGTGGTCATGGAGAATGACAAAGCTGGCCCAATTAATAGCTAAACTAGAACTTGCCAGGCAAAGAAAGAAAGGAAAAAAGAAGTACAATCATAATTTCAATATCTAATAAATGATTGCTTACTACAAACATCAAACTTGCACACATTAAATACTCATTACTTAAAAACCTCAAATGCATCATTTTCTTTAATATTGTCTAAAAGACCACTTAAACGCAATGGCTTTAAGCGATCCTATGAAAATTTTGTTGTTATATAAGTTTAATGCAACATTTAGGTAACAAAAATACATCGTTGCTGTAATTGTGCGAAAAAGCTATAAGTTGTATAAGCTGTTACCTTTGGTCAATATTTGGCAACCACACATCAAGATGTTGCTTATAATAAAGGAATATGCATCCATTAATTACAAAATCATTGCTCTTACAATGTAAAGTAATTAAAAGTTGTATATTATAAATTAAATCATTATATATACATGAAACATTACTAATAACTACCTACATAAACATTTATTAGCATATTATGAATTAAAAAAAATTTAACAAATAAATAAATTTATCTATTAAAATATGAAATTTTACGTCCTTTTTATTTAACAACTTTTGCATTAAAAAAAGTTATATCAATAGACTAGTTTTATAAAATTTAACATAAATAATAACTAAAAACATAAAAAATCTTGTGGCTTTTAATTATGTAGTTATTATATAAAGACTTCATAAATAGTTTATATCATCTAAATACATTCAAAAACATATAAAAAATATGAAAGTATTTATAATGGAAAGCCATTTGCATTATCTATCAATATATGTAAATATAATTTGAAAATGTTTTATAACTTTTATTAGTAATAATTATTTCGCAATTTATAACATTTTTTCTTGATTATACCTTTTCATTAATGAATAATGCTTATTATTTTATCAATTTTTTAAATTTATATTTAAAAAATCATCTTTATAACAACAAAAAATACTTGGAGTAGTTACAATATGTATAACTCAATATAACTTTTAATACTGAAATAGCCATACATTTCCTAATTTATATATTTTAATGTGTTATTGAAATTATATATGATTTTGAAATGAGATATATGTGTATGAACAATATAATGAATACATGTGTTGAATATGTGTCATTTTATATGTGTGTATGTGCAACGAATCTAATGTTATTGTTTTATATATATATGTGTGTGTGTGTGTGTGTGTGTGTGTGTGTGTGAATAAATGTTTGTGTCTTTTATGAATTAATATGTGTGTGTTATGTTTAGAATTATCAAAATAACTTTTGAATTTCCTAAGAATTGTTGACATAAATTTTACAAAGTTTAAGTCTAATTTTCAAGCCTAAATTAAACCCAAATGCATTACAAATTAAGCGAAATTAAACCTAAGTCAATCATACCCCTAAAGTCAAACTTTGGACTAGTATATACCTCAAATTTGATTAATTAGGGTCTCTTTTGCAGCCCTATTTTTTTCATACGAATTTCTCTCATTTCTTTTCTTTCTTTCTTCTTCTTCTATCTTTAAACCATAAGCCGTAAACCAAAATCAACAACAAGCCCTTGGATTCAAAAATCAATCCAAGCCAAAGCCTATTCATGTAAGTTAATGCAAGCATAATCTTTTTGTTATATTTCCTATCTTGTATTTTGGATGTAAAACTTATGATAGGATGAGTAAATGTTATTTGAGTTGATTGGTTGACGCACTGATTTATTTAGGATGAGTTTTGTTATTGTGTGAGCTTAGTTAAGTATTAGGGAAGTTAAGAAGCGTTGGTGAGTAGTGAAGTTAAGTTGTGTAGTTGAAGTGTGGAATCGAAGTGTAATTAGTTTTGATGATTAAAAGTGGAGTTTGTGTTGTTTGAATGATGTTTAGAACATATAACAAGTTTTGGGAAGCTGAGAATAAGTTTGGAGAATTTTTGAAATAAGTTAATGTTGTAAAGAAAACAAGGGAGTAAAACATTTTCAAATAGGCCTATTTTTGCGTATGCCGGTACATGGTACTTCAATGTCGCCAGTGTAAAGGCGGTGTTGAAGGTGATCAAAACCTATTTTCTTAAAGCCGCTTGAAACGCTGCCGGCTTTCGTAAGGAAAATTGGCCAGCGTTGATGTTTCAAATCGTACGCTGGCTATTAGGGTTCCAACGCCGCCGGCTTAGAGGTGGCGTGGAATGTGAATAAATCAAATTCTTTAATGCAAGGCTTAAAGCCGCCGGCGTAGAATCCCACGCTATTGGCGTACATGGATGAGCTATCGGTGTTGGGGGCATCCACGGGCGTGAACTATCCCCGTGGAACTCTCGAAAATCTTTTGAAAATTTGGAGTTATAGTCTGCACTGGCAGACTAAAGAT
Organism: Combretum micranthum; assembly: GCA_024138025.1. NCBI lineage: Eukaryota > Viridiplantae > Streptophyta > Magnoliopsida > Myrtales > Combretaceae > Combretum > Combretum micranthum. The sequence goes on from JAMXBD010000711.1 coordinate 401,666, forward strand.
TGTCGGTGTATCCTTGAATGCTACCAATGTTGGCAAGTGTTGAGTTTTAGTACATTGTGCACCAGTTCAACGCCGCCAACGTTGAAGGCCGGTGTCCTCTGCAGTTTTCATTTTCGAAAACTTTCTTTAATATTTCCCAAAGCTTGATATATGATCAATTGAATAATTGTTGTATATTGTATGATATAATATGATGTTTAAATGCTCTGTTATGACATAATAATAATTTATTTGAATTTCTTTGATTAGTTATATTTGAAACTAGATAATTAATGCTTAAACTAAGTAAGAAATTCAATAGTATCTTCAATGATAGATCTTCACTCGGCCAACCCCATTAGTTCCTGAGCTATTTCAGGTACACGGTAACTTTCTTGTTTCTTTGTTAGGATAAGCATCATTCAAAGTTACTCTAAATTAAGAAATTTAATAATTGATTGTTGAGTGTCTTTTATATCGTTGAATCAGGTTCAGAGAGCGATAACCTTGCTCAGATTGGGGGCATGGTAGTTTTAGGCGCTTAGACCACCCCTGTTATTTTGATATGACTTTCATAAGTGGTTTAGCGGGTAATCAATAGGAATTTGGCATCGGTATAACATTAGCTTATTCTTGAAAGGATATAATATAATTTAATTCAATATTTATGGGAACACTTGAGTTAAGTGATACTATGGATCGAGTTAAATGAAGTTGAGAAACGGCTAGAAACCCTAAATGAGATTACTTAATCGTTATATGGTATGAGTATCCGAGTTACTTATATCAATCCCTGAGCATCGTAATGTGTTACTCAAGATCCCCTATATTACGAGCTACGCCAGAAGGCGGGGCTACCTAGTCTGTATAAACAATAGGACCACTCAAGGAGGCGGACATGATACTAGATCCTTGATGTCCGGAGTTTGAATACTCCTATGATGTATGACTAACTAAAGATGAATAATAAATTATTGGTTGTTGCATTTTACATTTAGCTTAAGCATGTGTGAATCACTTTGTATTTATATTCGTTACTTGCGTACTGGGCCTTTGGCTCATATTTAATCATTTCAGGTGATGAATCTGACAAGTTTTACATGAGTATAGGGTATGGAACCGATTTTGAAGATTTTCTTGATGATTTGGAGGACTAGAGATGACCTTAAACTTGATGGAATCCAAATTTTGTAATAAACTAGTTATGATAGCCTTTGTGGTTGCATTTAAAGTACTAGTTGGATTATATATATAATTTTGTTAAGGCTTGTAAGAAGCCTTTGGTTGTAATGTATATATGTATATATATATTTGTACTTAGCTATGTATGACTTGAGTTTATTTCTTTTATGAAATATGTTACTGGTGTAGTATGTTTTGTTAAAAGTTTTGAAAAACTATAGTTTCTATTATATTAACTATGTGGAATTAGACAAACAATTCATCAAACACTTCTCTTAGACAACCTTATATATAATCCTACAGGTTATATGTGGTTGGGGAACTATTATCACCTATTTTAATTATAAAGGTGATAGTGGGTCTTTATAAAAACTTTTTTCCAATTGTAACTTTTAAATATAATATATTTCTTTATCCTTATACCTATATATCATTAGTACATTTTTACTAGTGTAGTTTAAACTTTTTCTAGATTACAAACTCAAAAAGCAATTTCTTTATTGAAAAAATAATTCTTTATGAATCAGTTACAAATTTTGCATGATTCATTAGAGATAACATAATCGTTAATATGTGACATTGCATTTTTATATGTTTTGAAGGCTTTTATAATTCTTTATTAAAAAAACTTATTATTTCGTATATGAATATGGCATAAAGAACTAACATATAATATATATAATTAAATAATGGTGTTGACACAATATTTATAATATGTTATAAGCACATAAAAATTACATTTTTCTAGTAATTTAAAAATTTATATTAAAATCTATGTAGTTAATTCAATGATAATATTTAAGCTTAAAGTTATTTCATGTATATCATAATTAGATTTCATAAGATTTGGAGTATCTATTCAAACATATCCAAAAGATAATTATCTTTTAAGGTTATTATGCTATTGGTAGTTATGAAATATTGTTTAGTTCTAAACAACAAATGAATCAATATAGAATAAGACTTAGCATAATCAACACTAAAAAAAATAGATTATTATTAACCTTTCAAGGTTTGATTGATTTGAATATGTAACTATTATTGTGACTATTATTAATTTTATGTTGCATTAGTAATAAACACTAAAAAAATTATTATATATTTCCGTTCTTCATGTGCACCAATATGACAGTTTCTAAAACCTCAAAAATGGCCTTCCTAAAATTCCCATTTCCTTCTCCTTTTGCTAAGCTTCCCTTTAGAAATTTATTTTTTGGTTTCAATGTTCTAAAACTATTGCTATGCATGAAGTGGGTTGAAATAACCTAAAATTTAATACACTAAACTAATTTACTTATATATGTTTTAATTGATGATTTATGATTTAAATTGTTATAGTTAAGTTAGTATAATTTAATTTGACGATATGGCAAATTCTTAGTATAAGAATATCTGTAATTGAAGTATATGTGTATTAGTGAGATTGTAGTAATATATATGTTTGTTAAATTGCATTAAATTAGAGTGTATTTGTATTTAATGCATTAAAGCCCATATACTTAATTATCATGCCAAAAAAAAAAATTTTTGATAAAACCAAAACCAAGCCCACACATACATAACCTAAGCCCATATTTTTAGCATCTTCCATAAGCTTCCTTAATTTCTCCAAAAGTCAAAAAGTAAAAAAAAAAAAAAAATCACAATCTAAAATAGGCCAAATTCCATCGTCTCTTGCTCTCCATCTCTTCTTCTTCTCAAACCCAAACAAACCCAAATTTCATCCATTAAAATTTCTTCTAAATCATCACATACATGATTCAAAGCTAGGAAGTAAGATACAAGATCAAGAGAAGTGAGAATCAAGCTAAGAAAGTAGAAAAAACAAACTTGATTGCTAGAGACAGCTAAACAAGAAAGAAAAGTTGATTTCGTTCGTTTTGTTTAATCATAGTTTTAATTAATGTTAATGTTAGATAGGAGTAGAACTTTGATGTTTTAAGTGAATCAAGGGCATGTTATCATATATATTGAGTTAGATATGCAAATAGGTGTATGTATTCTATGTGTTTTATGAAATGAAATATGAAGTTTATGATCATATGATATGTGTATGGATGTTGTATTAGTGACAAATAAGTAGGACTTGAATGATTAAAGTAATAATAGAGTTTAACAAGCATAAATGATGAGATTATGTTTTTGAGTTAAGTTTGTTGTGGATATATAAATGCGAAATGGATTTATGTGAGCAAGAAATCTTCATGATGTTTAATATTATGTTCATAGACTAGTTGTGGCATGTTTTTACAAACACCTAAGAGTTTAGTAAAGAGTTAGAGGATATAAGACTTCAAAAATTTTGATGCAAGTACCATAAGATAAATGTCTTGCTCATGGGTGTAATCGAGGTTGTTATCCCTTTGAATTGCATTTCTTTGTTAAGTACGATCATTACTTGGCCTGTTATCTCATCGACGTTTTTTAAAAAGCTTGATACGACCTAGATTATGGTCGTTGCAAGGGGTCATTATCTCCTCTGAGTGGTTTTTAAAGATAGATTACAGCCGTAATGAAGCTCGTTATCTCCTCGGGTTGTCTTTATAAAAATTTTATAAAGCGTATTACGGGCATATTCTTCATCACGGTCTATATCATGGCCATGATAGAAGGTGTTATCTCCCATTACGAGCATGATAAGGCTAATTATGTTCATCATGGCACAAGATCACAAGCGTGATGGTGCCCGTGATATCCATCACGGCCTTAGTCACGAGCATGATAGATCTTCTAACACTGTTCATCTAATAAAATAAATAAATTAAATTAATAAGTGAATAAATAATGAAATGAAGTTTGTAGGTGTAGGTATAGATATATGTGTGATGATTTGAATCTTGTTTAAGTGCAATGAGTATTTAATGAATTAAAATGTTATTGTGAATAACAAGTTTAACATGAAATGATTTTTTTGTCAGACTCACACACTCAATAAGGTTTAAACACATTTTTATTATATGATAAATCAAATTATTCAGGTACGCAGTAGTTTGTTTGATGGTTGTTAAGTTAGGCATATCTTAAATGAACTTAATTAAAGATGAGTTAAAAATTGTTTGAATTAGTTGTGCTTTCGTTGTTGAATCCAGTTCGGAGAGCAACAACCTTGTTCGAGCGGGTACGGTAGTTAGGTGCTTAGGCTACATTTGTTATGATGCAATGGTGAATCTTGAGTGGCTAAGTGAATAATTGATAGGGCGGATGGTATTAAGGTAATGTTTCCTTATTCTTAAGAGGAAATAATATGATATAGTTCACATTTATAGGTTCGGTTGAACTAAATGATATTATGAATTAAGTTAAGTAAAGTTGTGTAATGGTTATTAACCCTAAATGAGATTACTACTCTTTTCAGATAGGGATAGGAGTTATGGGTATTCTGATTGCCTATAACAACCCCTTAAGTAGCTGCTGTTACTCAAGATCCTTAGATCCTTAAGATTGCAATAAGAGTTTAAATACTCCTGTGTTGTTTTACTCATGTAATCAAGGATAATTAAATTATTGATTGTTGCATTGCATTTAACTTAAGCGTGCTTCTTGCTTTATATTTGCTTGTGTTGTTGTTGCTTTGCAGGTGATATTGATGATGAATGTTATGATGATATGGGATACGAGACTAATTCGGAAGCCTTCTTGGATGAGTGGAATGACCATGGACCCTAGTGCAAACAAAGATGTTTTATCCAAGTTTTCTTCAAGACTTTGAAAATAAGATGTAGTTTTTATTATAGGCTTGTTGATGAACCCTTCTTTGTAATATAAGATGTTTGGTTTTCTTTCAAGTTTTTTCAGTGGAACAAGTTTGTATTCTTTTGTAATGTCACATGTTTGATACTAAAGTTCTTCCAAGGGTTTGTATAGTTGACCTACTCATGTGTTGAGTAGTTTTATGTTAAAGTTATATGTTTTAAAGCAGGTTTAAATAGTCCATATAAACATCTTCCTTTTTAGACAATCTTACGTATAATACTTGAGTATTTTATAATATTTAAGTATTATATGCAGTTAAGGGATTTGGCATGCCTAATAATGGGTATTAGATAGGTCAGATCCTTATAAAGTGGTATCAGAGCTTATGTTTGTATGATTATTTATTTGAGCGTGATAGTTTAAGAGTGACTTGACTTTAGAAGTGGTGATATTAGTCTAGAATAAGCTTACGTTTTGCTTGAATGATGTATTTTGTCTTATTATTTGCTTTATTGTTAGTTGAATTGAGTTTAATTAGATTAAAATTGCATGGTTTAATATATGTCATGCATATATTGTATGTTTAACTAAAGATGGATAGGTCACGAAGATAAATTAGACAACAAATAGAAAGAGAAGATATGCTACAACCTCTGCATCCAACTACCCCAGCATCTACTTCATCATTTATTCCAGCTTCTACTGCTACTCCATCTCCTGCGTCAACATCTATAGCTCAAGTACCACAACCTTCTCAAATGCCACCTTTCCCTTAAATGGCTCCAATACCAAAGGGAGTTCCAAACACTATGTGCACAATGTTTAGAGACATATTTGCTATAATGCAACAATATCAACAAATGATGTACCAGCAACAATGGTAGTTTATGAGACAACATACTCACAAAACAATGGGATAAGGAGGAAATGTGTAGATGAATGAGTGAAATGATCAAAGTGAAATTGTATGATTTTGTTAGATTAGTGCCGGATTTTGACGAAACTGTCTCAAATCCGACTATTGCTAAGCATTGAATAGTGGAGTTAGAGAAAGCCTTCGCAGCTTGTGAAATCCCTAAGAACAAGAAGGTCGATTTAACAGTATATATGCTTAACAAAGATGCATCCAACTAGTATAAATTGGAGAGCGAAAATTTGGTGAGACCAAGTGCTTAGGTTAGGTTCAAGAAAGTTTTCTTTTTACAATACTTTCCAACTATAGTTAGAGAACAACTGATTTCAAACTAGTTGGGTTTAAGACAAGAAAGTAAGACAGTTGAAGAATATTATGTTGAGTTTTGCAAGCTACTTAGATTTATTGGTAAAGGATATAATAATGATAGAATGAAAGTTAGAAATTTCAAAATGGCCTGAATATGGAAATTAAAGGAGAAGTTAAGATGTTCCAACTTCCTACTCTAATGGATGCAGTGACTAAGACAAAGCTAGCAGAACAAATCTTGAATGAAAATAAAACATAAAGAGCTAAGAGAGCTAATTTTCTAGGCAAGAGACCAGCACCACCTACTCCTTATAGGAGGTATGACAATTTTCATAAAGGAAAAACACCATTTATGGGAAAGAAATCAAGTTCAGGATCTTTGGCTAAGACTTTTATGACTCCCACAAATTTTGAAAGGAGAGGTACTAGATTTTTTAGACGGCATAAGTTAGCTCAATGTAAATGGAATCCTAATGCATGTTTTGCTTACAACAAAGAAGGACATAAGGCTTTGAAATGCAAAGATGCAAGGATTCGGTATTGCAACCCATCTTTTGTCCTTATTGTAAGCAAAGGGGATATTATGTGGCAAATTGCAAGGAGAAACCTAAGAATAATCTTCCTAATTCTGGGAAAGGGATGATAGCAGTAAGGATATTTGCATTAAAAAAGTGTGAGGAAGCTCCATCCGTGAATACCTTGGTAGGTGCTATATAAATTGCAAATCGTCACGTATATGCATTAATAGATATTGGCACGACACATGCATGTATAGTGAAAAATTCTTGAATGAGTGTGGTATTAGTTTTGAAATGTTATCTGATAGAATAATTAGTATTAATACTCCTTTGGGAGTGAAATCTAGAGAGCCTTATGTATGTAGAAAAGTGAATGTAATGATTGTTGATGTAAATATGCCGATTGATATGTAAGTTTTTACCCATGTCTGATTTTGATGTGATATTAGGAATGAACTGGTTGAATTTATATAAAGTCACCATAGATTGTACTCAGGTAGAAATGAGTTTTGATTTGGAGAGTGGAAAAGTTACTCATGTTTTGGAAAGAAAAAGACCCAAAAGCATTTATACCATGGAATTATAGGAAAAGACTATAGAAATGGAAATGTTGATATGGTACCAGTGGTGAAGGATTTTGTGGATGTTTTTCCTGAATAACCTGGGTTACCAGCTGACAAAGAAATTGAATTCGGAATTGATGTGATTTGGGAACATCTCCTATTTCAAAAGCTCCATATACAATGGCTCCTACAGAATTAAAAGAACTAAAAATTCAATTGGAAGAATTGCAGAACCTTGGATTTATTCGTCCTAGCATTGCACCATGGGGCACACTAGTATTATTTGTAAAAAAGAAATATGGAAGCTTGAGGATGTGCATAAACTATTGAGAATTAAACTAGGTAATCATCAAGAATAAATATGCTCTTCCTAGGATGGACGATTTATTTGATCAGTTGAGATGTAGCTATATTTTCAAAGATTAACTTGAGGTCTGGATACCATCAAGTCAAGATCAAGCAAATAAGATATTTCTAAAATTGCTTTCCGTACAAGATGTGGACATTTCGAGTTTTTAATCATGCCATTTGGTTTGACAAATGCCCTACAGCTTTCATGAACTTGATGAATCAGGTGTTTAAAGATTATCTAGATCAATTTGTTATTGTTTTCATTGACGATATTTTGGTATATTAAAAAAGCATGGAGCAACATGAGAAACATTAGAGACTTGTCATGCAAAGGTTAAGAGAAAAGAAACTATATGCTAAATTTAGTAAGTGCAAGTTTTGGTTAGAAGAAGTTGCATTTCTTGACCATATCGTTACAAAGGACGGAATTTCAGTTGATTTAGAGAAGATTCAAGCTATACTGGATTGGTCAAGACCTACAAATATCACAAAGGTACGAATTTTTATGGATTTAGCGAGTTATTATAGAAGATTCATTCAACGATTGTCGAAGATTACTTCTCTAATGACACGATTAACTCAGAAAAATGTTAGATTCTTCTGGGATGAAAAATGTGAAAGAAGTTTCCAAGAATTGAAAGAAAGATTAGTATCAGCTCTAGTGTTAGTGCTACTAGTTGGTGGGAAGGAGTTTGTGATCTATAGTAATACCTCGATCCAAGGACTAGGATGGGTTCTCATGTAGGATGGTAAATTCATAGCCTATGCTTCAAGACAATTGAAATCATACGAAAAGAATTATCCGATTCATGATTTACAACTGATAGTTGTAGTATTGGCGTTAAAGTTATGGAGACACCATCTATTTAGGGAGAAATGCAAGATTTACACTAACCACAAAAGCCTGAAGTACATCTTCACTTAGAAAGAATTGAATATAAGACAACGAAGATGTCTTGAATGAATTAAGGATTATGATGTGTAGATTCTATACCATCCGAGTAAAGCAAATGTAGTTGCATATGCTCTAAGCCAAAAGAAAGAAATGAATATAGCAACTATGATCACCGGTTAGAAGGAAATTTTAGAAGAACTCCAAAGGCTTGATATTGAAGTAACATCAAAGAGAGTAGAAGTTATGCTTGCAAGTTTAAGTCTACAACCTTCTATTCTGAAACAGATTAAACAAGGTCAGAAAGAAGATTTTGAAAGGGAAAAGTTGACAAGTACTATAAGGAATGGAAAAAGAAAAGAGTTGAGGATGGCTGACCATGGATACATCCGATATGGAAACTATTTATGGGTGCCTAGAGTAAATGAGTTAAGAAAAGAAGTGATAAAAGAAGCTCACATGTCAACTTATTCGATACATTAGGGTAGAACTAAAATGTACAAAGATTTAAAGAAGCATTATTGGTGGGAAGGTATGAAAAGAGATATTGCGAATTTCATATCAAAGTGTCTAACTTGTCAACAAATCAAGATTGAACATCAAAGACCTAGTGGTGAGCTACAATTGTTGTCAATTCTGGAATGGAAATGGGAGGACATCATAATGGAATTTGTGACTGCATTGCCAAAAACTTTGGTTAAGAATAAAGTAGTTTCGGTGATTATAGATAGATTAACCAAGTTAGCTCATTTCATTCATTTAAGAATTGGTTATCCACTTGAAAAGATGGCTCGAATCTACCTTCAAGAAATTGTGACACTTCATGGGATACCAGTGACAATTACATCTGACAGAGATACAAGATTTGTGAGCAAATTTGGAAAAGTTTGCATGAAGCACTTGACACAAAACTTCATTTCAATACTGCTTTTCATCCGCAAATTGATGGACAGTCTAAAAGGACTATTCATGAATCGTTGGGATGATCATCAACCATTGATTGAATTTTCTTACAACAACAGTTATTAAGCAACAATACAAATGGATTCTTATGAAGCTTTATATGGAAGGAAGTGTAGATCGCCTCTTCATTGGAATGAGGTAGGTAAAAGAGCTATTCTTGGTCCGGATTTGATACAAGAGGCAACAGATAAGATATAAATGGTCAAGAAAAGAATGAAGGTAGCATATGATAGATATAAAAGTTATGCAGACATAAGACAAAGACCCTTGGAATTTGATGTTGGTGATCACATGTTTCCCAAAATATCTCCAACAAAGGGTATGACTAGGTTTAGAGTTAAAGGGAAATTGAATCCAAGATACATCGGTCCTTATAAGATTTTAAAAAAGATTGGGTCGTTAGCTTACAGATTAGCATTGCCTCCAAGTTTATATAGTGTACACAATGTCTTCCATGTGTCTAAATTGAGGAATTGTGTATCAAATTCAGATGCTATCATCAATAGACTCCAGCTAGAGGTTCAGCCAAATTTGATCACAATGGAAAAGGCCGTCAAGATATTGGATAGAATAGATTAAGTCTTTAGAAGAAAGACAATTCCTTTTGCTAAAGTCTAGTGGAGTGGATAAACAGAACGAGAAGCAACTTAGGAAGTTGAAAGTGATATAAGATAAAGTATCCAGAGTTATTTGATCAATAATGTAAGACAAGTTTCAAGGATGGAACTTCTTAAAGGAAGGAAGAATGAAATAACCTAAAATTTAATACACTAAACTAATTTACTTATATATGTATAATTGATGATTTTTTATTTAAATTATTATAGTTAAGTTAATATAATTTAATTTGATGATATGACAAATTCTTAGTATAAGAATATCTTGTAATTGAAGTATATGTATGTTAGTGAAATTGTAGTAATATATATGTTTATTAAATCGCATTAAATTAGAGTGTATGTGTGTTTAATGCATTAAAGCCCATATACTTAATTATCATGCCAAAAAAATTTTTTTTTGATAAAACCAAAACCAAGCCCACACATACATAACCCAAGCCTATGTTTTTAGCATCTTCCATAAGCTTCCTTAAATGCCCCAAAATTCAAAAAGTAAACAAAAAAAACCACAATCTAAAATAGACCCAATTCCATCATCTCTCTCTTCCTGTTTCTTCTTTTAAGTTATCACATATAAGATTCAAAGTTAGGAAGTAAGATATAAGATCAAGAGAAGTAGGATCAACCTAAAAAAGTAGGAAAAAAAACTTGATTGCTATAGGTATCTAAATAAGTAATAAAGTTGATTTCTTGTTTGTTTTGTTTAATCATAGTTTTGATTTATGTTAATGTTAGATAGGAGTAGAATTTTGATGTTTTAAGTGAATTAGGGGCATGCTATTAGATAGATTGAGCTAGATATGCAAATAGGTGTATGTATACTAGGTGTTTGATGAAATGAAATATGAATTTTATGATGATATGATGTGTTTATGGATGTTGTTAGTGACAAATAAGTAGGACTTGAATGATTAGAGTAATAATTGAGTTTAACAACGATAAATGATGAGATTATGTTTATAAGTTAAGTTTGTTGTGCATATATAAATGTAAAATGGATATATGTGAGCAAGAAATCTTGATGATGTTTAATATTATGTTCCTAGACTACTTGTGGCATGTTTTTACAAACAAATAAGAGTTTAGTAAAGATTTAGAAGATATAAGACTTCAAAAATTTCGAAACAAGCACCATAGGATGAATGCCCTCTTCATCATGGGCGTAATCGAGGCTGTCATCCCTTTGGATTGCATTTCTTTGTTGAGTACAACCGTTACTTGGCTCATTATCTCCTCGAAATGCTTTAAAAAGCTTGATACGAATTAGATTACAGCAGTTGCAAGGGTCGTTATCTCCTTTGTGTGGTTTTTAAAGGTAGATTATGGCCGTAATGAAGCTTATTATCTCCTCGGGTTGTTTTTAGAAAAAAATTATAAAGCGTATTAAGAGTGTACTCTTCATTACGGTCCATATCATGATCGTGATGGGGGCATTATCTCCTATTATGGACATGATAAAGCTAATTGTGTTCATCACGGCACAAGATCATGGGTGTGATGGTGCTCATGATACCTATCACGGCCTTTGTCACAGATATGACATATCCTCCGGTACTGTTTATATAAAAAAACTAATAAATAAATAAAATAAAATTTGTAAGTGAATAAATAATGAAATGAAGTATGTAAGTATAGATATATGTGTAATGATTTGAATCTTGTTTAAGTTTAATAAGTATTTAATGAGTCAATTTGTTATAGTGAATAACAAGTTTCACATGAAATGATTTTCTTAACATACTCACACACTCAATTGGGTCTAAATACAGGTCTATTATCTGATAAATTGTATTATTTAAGTACACAGTAGCTTGTTTGATGGTTGCTAAGTTAGGCATATATTAAATAAACTTAATTAAAGATGAGTTAAAGATTGTTTCAATTGGTTGTGCTTTTGTCGTTGAATCTAGTCTAGGAAGCGGCTACCTTGTTCAAGCAGGCATGGTAGTTAGGCTCTTAGGCCACATTGTAATGATTCTTACCATGATGCAATGATGATTCTTGAGTGGCTAAGTGAGTAATCGATAGGACTGATAGTATCAAGGTAACATTTTCTTATTCTTAAGAGGAAATAATATGATTTAGTTCACGTTTATGGGCCCGGTTGAACTAAGTGATATTATAGATTAAGTTTAGCAAAGTTGTGTAATGGTTGTTAACCCTAGAAGAGATTACTTTACTTTTCATTTAGGGATAGGAGTTATGGGTATTTGGATTGCATATAACAACCTTTAAGCAACTACTGTTACTAAAGACCCTCAGATCCTTAATATTGCAATCAGAGTTTGAATACTCTAGTGTTGTTTTACTCAATTAATCAAAGATAATTAAATTATTGATTGTTGCAATACACTTAGCTTATGTGTTCTTGTCACTTTGTATTTGCTTGTGTTATTGCGTACTGGGCCTTTGGCTCATGTTGTTGCTTTGTAAGTGATGTTAATGATGAATGTTATGATGATATTGAAATAGCCATGAATTTCCTAATTTACAATTTATAAATGTGTTATTGGAATTATATAAGATTTTGAAATGTAATATATGTGAATTATGTTGATGCATGAATAATGAGTTGAGTTATTGTTTTAAAATAATTAAATATTTTAGAATGATTAAATATTTAGTTCATAATTTTCTTAAGTGTATTAGAATGTATGAAATATGATTAGAATAAGTTAGATTATGCATGTAATTAGATCAATATATAGCAGAAAATTTTGCCACAAATAAAACCAAAAACCACATTTAATTAGCAAAAAAGTAAGCTTCATTAATTAGCCAAATCCAAGCCAATCAAAGGACTTAATTAGGGAAGCCACTAAAGTCAACCAAAGGGATAAACATCAACTTTTGAAGTGCAAAATTCGTTCAAAAATTTCAGACCACCATTACACATGCTAAAAAGTTTCAAAATCTCATTTCTACTCCCTCACAAGCTCTCCCATGTTCATGCACAACTAAACCTTTCATTTTTTACAACTTAAACCCACAAAGGCTTGCAACAAGATCATTAAACGAAGGCTCCAAGTCCATATAGTAAGTGTATTCTTCTTGCCTTGTTTGTTTTTAAGCTGAGCTTTTGTTAGAATAGGGTTTATGTGCTAATTGGTGATAGAATGATTTTGTGCATTGATGGTAGTTTAAATAGAATTATATTGCTAGAGGAGTTGTAGTATATGTTTTATATGAATTTTGATATGTGAGGATGATTGTGTTGGGATGGCTTAAGGGTTGAGTACTGTTAGGGCATGTTGAATTGAAGTGTAATTGGTATTTGATGATTAGAAGTGAAGTTTGTGTTGTTTGAATGGTGTTTAGAACATATAACAAGTTTTGGGAAACTTATGATGAGTTTAAAGAAGGTTTGAAAGTGTAAAAGTTTACAAAATGTTGTAAAGAAAAACATAGGAAGTAAAACATTTTCGAATACGTTTGTTTTTTAGTGTATGCCGGCATCTGATACTTCAACGCTGCCAGCGTAGAGGTGGTGTTGAAGGTGATCAGAACCTATTTTCTTAAAGCCGTTTAAAACGCTGCCGGCTTTCGTAAGGAAAATTGGCCAGCGTTGATTTTTCAAATCGCATGTCGGCTATTAGGATTCCAATGCCGCTGGCTTAGAAGCGGTGTGGAATGCGAACAGAATCATAATTTTTAACGTTGGGCTTAAAGCCGTCGGTGTAGTATCCCACGCTATCGACGTACATGGATACGTTGCCGGTGTTGGGGGTATCTACGAGCATGGATCAACCCCGTGGAACTCTCGGAAATTTTTAAAAATTTGAAGTTGTAGTCTACATCGGCTCAAGGCCGCCGGTCTAGACTAAAGGCTGCCGGCGTATCCTTGAACGCTGACAGTGTTGGTAAGTGGTGAGTTTTAGTGCATTGTGCACCCGTTCAACACCGCCGGCGTTGAGGGCCAGCAAGTCCCCTGCAGTTTTCATTTTCAAAAACTTTCTCTAATATTTCCCAAAGCTTGATGTATGATCAATTAAATATTTGTTGTATATTGTATGATATAATATAATGTTTATATGCTCTGTTATGACATAATAATAATTTATTTGAATTTCTTTGATTAGTTATATTTGAAACTAGTTAATTAGTGCTTGAACTAAGTGGGAAATTCAATATTATATTGTACAGTGATCCTTGTTCGACCAACCCCATTAGTTCCTGAGCTATTTCAGGTATGCGGTAACTTGCTTGTTTCTTTGCTAGGATAAGCATTATTCAAAGTTACTCTAAATTAAGAAACTTAATAATTGATTGTTGAGTGTCTTTTATACCATTGAATATGGTTCTAAGAGCAGTAACCCTGCTCAGATTGGGGGCATGGTAATTTTAGGCGCTTAGACCACCCATGTCATTTTGATATGACTTTCATAAGTGGTTTAGCAGGTAATCAATAAGGAATTGGTATCGGTATAACATTTGCTTATTCTTGAAAAGATGTAATATAATTTAATTCAATGTTTGTGGGAACACTTAAATTAAGTGATATTATGGATCGAGTTAAGTAAAGTCGAGAAACGGCAAGAAACCCTAAATGAGATTACTTAATCGTTATGGATAAATTTATCTAGGATGGTATGAGTTTCGAGCTACTTATATTAACCCTCTGAGCATCGTGATGCGTTACTTAGAATCTCCTAGTATTATGGGCTACACCGGAAGGTGGGGCTGCTTAGTTTGTATGTACAGTAGGGACCACTTAGGGAGGCAAACGTGATACTAGATCCTTGATGTTCAGAGTTTGAATACTCCCATGATGTATGACTAACTAAAGATTGAATAATTATTGGTTGTTGCATTTTGCATTTGGCTTAGCCATGTGTGAATCGCTTTGCATTTGTATTCGTCACTAGCGTACTGGGCCTTTGGCTCATATTTTAACCATTTCAGGTGATGAATCTGACGAGTTTTACACAAGTATGGGGTATGGAACCAATTTCGAGGATTTTCTTGATGATTTGGAGGAATAGAGATGACCTTAGACTTAATGGGATCCTAATTTTGTAATAGACTAGTTATAATAGCTCTTGTGATAGTATTTAAAGTTCTAGTTGGATTATATATGTAATTTTGTTAAGGCTTGTAAGAAGCCTTTCGTTGTAATGTGTGTATATATATATATGTACTTAGTTATGTATGACTTGAGTTAATTTCTTTTGTGATATATGTTAATGATGTAGTACGTTTTGTTAAAAGTTTTTGAAAAACTATGGTTTCTATCATATTAACTATGTGGAATTAAACAAACAATTCCTCAAACACTTCTTTTAGACCTTACATATAATCCTGCAGGTTATATGTGGTTGGGGAACTATTATCGCCTATTTTAATTATAGGGGTGATAGCGAGTCCTTACAGTTGGTATCAGAGCGGAGTTTGATTAATTATTTTTCTAATTGTAATAGTTTATTTGAGACTTGACCTAGAAACAAATAGGTAGTATAGAAAAGAGTTAAGTTTATTCGAATAGTTGTGTATATTTGCCTTCTTGCTTGCTTCATATGCTTGTTATTTGTTTGATTGCTCGTTGCTTGT
Organism: Combretum micranthum; assembly: GCA_024138025.1. Lineage (NCBI taxonomy): Eukaryota > Viridiplantae > Streptophyta > Magnoliopsida > Myrtales > Combretaceae > Combretum > Combretum micranthum. Next base: position 417,196 of record JAMXBD010000711.1, read on the forward strand.
TTGATGGCTTGCTAAATTGTTTGCTATTTTATATATGAATGTGAATGTTAATTTGATAAGTTTTGTATGTGATTAGACATTTGTATACAAGTGTATGTATGTTGAATATATGTATGCAATTGTAAAGATGGACATATTAAGGAGATCTACAAGGCAACATTCTGATAGAGAAAGTATGCCCCACCACCACAGTCATCGTCTACATTTGCTCCTATTTCATCTTCTACACCGAGTGGTGAGACTACTCCATCTCCTGCATCGGCTTCAGCTTCCCAAGTTCCTCCACCGACTTAGATTCCACCACCTCCACCTATGCCACCCATTCCTCCAATGCCACAAATGCCCACTAGTGATCCAAATTCCTTGTATAGTATGATGAGGGACATGATGGCAATGATGCAATAGTATCAGATGATGATGTATCAGCAAACACAATATCTCATGTAGCAAGGTAATCAACAAGGAATGAGACCAAATGAGGCTGCTCTTGTAAATGATCAATCCAACCAAATCAAGTTACATGATTTTAGCAAGATGGTTCCAGTATTTGATGGCACTAGTATCGATCCCACAGTGGCTGAGAATTGGATAGAGGAGTTGGAAAAGACATTTGCCGCTAGTAGAACATCGGAAGATAATAAAGTTGATTTAGCAATTTATATGATGAAAAAAGAGGCTTACAATTAGTGGAAATTAGTTAGTGGGAATCTACAACAACCTATCTCATGGATTACATTCAAGGATACATTCTTCACTAATATTTTCCAAATTCAGTGAGAGAGGATGATAGCTGACTGGTTGAACTTGAGACAAGGGATCAAGACTATAGATGAATATCATGGTGAATTTTGTAGACTATTGCACTTTACTGGAGGTGACTACCGGGATGAGAGAATGAAAGTTAAGAAATTTCAAAATGGCTTGAATGAGGAGATTTAAAGTGAAGTGAAGAAATTTGAGTTACATACACTATCAGATACTGTGGCCAAAGCTTTGCTAATGGAGCAAATCCAGAATGATAGTAGAATAAGAAGAGCAAAGAGAGCTACATTTATGGGAAAGAGACCTACTTCCACTTCAACCTATGATAGCTCTCGGGGTGCTAGTAAAGGAAAGAAGCCTTTTATGGGACGATAAGAAAATCAAAAGCTGACATATAAAGCTTTTACACTTACATTTGAGAAGAAATGCTTTAGGTGTTATGGTCTTCATGAGTTATCTGACTGTAAGTGGACTCCCAATGCATGTTTTTCATGTGGTCAAGTTGGACATAAATCTAAAGAGTGTAAGAATCCGAAACTACCAACGGTCTTCTGTGCATATTGCAAGTAAAGAGGTCATCATATTGCTAACTGCAAGGATCAACCTAATGTTAGGAGTGGAGTTGATATAGAGAAGGGAAAGACAAATGCTAAGGTTTTCACTTTACAAAAAATTGACAATACACCATCAATAGACACCTTGGCAGGTATTCCGAGTGTTGCTAATAGGGATGCATATGTGTTGATTGATACTGGAGCAACTCATGCTTGTATTTCTGAAAATTTTATGACTGATTGTAAGCTTATCTCTGAAACATTGATTGATCGTATTATGTGTGTGACTACTCCACTAGTGATTGAAAATAGGCATCCCTGCATGTGTAAAAATATTAATGTTATGATTTCAAATGTGAACATGCCTATTGATATGATAGTATTGCCTTTATCTGATTTTGATGTGATCATGGGAATGAATTGGCTAAATCATTATCAGGTCACGATTGATTGTAGTAAGGTGGAGTTAAGTTTTGACTTGAATGAGGGGAGATTCGCATATAGGTTGGAGAGGCTAAGACCTAAGAATATGAAATCTATGGAGTTATGGGAAATACCAGTTGTGGTGGCTATGAATATTGAAGAAGTGGATATCAAAATGGTGCCAATTGTGAATGAGTTTATGGATGTATTTCTCGAGAAGCTACTTAGACTACCACTAAATAGGGAGATAGAGTGTGGAATTGAAGTATTACTTGGAACAGTACCTATTTCCAAGGCTCCATATGGAATGACTCCTGCAAAGTTGATAGAGTTAAAGCTGCAGTTACAAGAATTGCAAGATTTGGGTTTCATTAGACTGAGTATATCGCTATGGGGTGCTCCTGTATTATTTATAAGGAAGGAAGATGAGAGTTTGTGCATGTGCATTGATTATAGGGAATTGAATCGGGTTACTATTAAGAACAAATACCCTTTACCCAGGATTGATGATCTATTCAATTTGTTGAAGGGAGCCATAGTGTTTTCTAAGATCGACTTGAGATTAGGATATTATCAACTTAAGATCAAATCTCAAGATATTTAGAAGACGGCCTTTAGAATTTGGTATGGGCACTTCAAGTTTTTGGTGATGCCTTTCGGGTTAACTAATGCTCCAGTCGCATTCATGGATTTGATGAATAGAGTCTTCAAGGATTATCTGAATTCATTTGTCATAGTATTCATTGATGATATTCTGATTTATTCCCAAAGCAAGGAGGAGCATCAAGAGCATTTAAGACTTGTGTTACAAAGACTTTGAGAGAAGAAACTCTATGCGAAATTTAACAAGTGTTAGTTTTGGTTGGAAGAAATATCCTTTCTTGGGCATATTATTTCAAAGGAAGGTATTTCAGTTGATCCAACGAAGATCGAAGCTATTTTGGGATGGACAAGACCTATTAATGTGAGCGAGATTAGAAGTTTTCTTGGATTAACGGGATACTACCGAAGGTTCGTAGAAGGATTTTCGAAAATTGCGTCCCCATTAACAAGATTAACAAGAAAGAATAATAAGTATGTGTAGGATGACAAGTGTGAGAGGAGTTTTGAAGGGTTAAAAGAAAGATTGGTATCTGCACCTATTTTAGCACTACCCATTAGTGGAAAGGAATTCGTAGTCTTTAGTGATGTGTCTATCCAAGGACTCGGTTGTGTTCTCATGCAAGATGGAAAAGTTATAGCTTATTCATTAAGGTAACTAAAACCCCATGAGAAGAATTATCCAATGCATGATCTTGAGTGGGCAGTAGTAATTCTCGCACTGAAACTTTGGAGACACTATCTATTTGAAGAGAAGTGTAAGATTTACACGGACTACAAAAGCTTGAAATACATATTCACACAGAAAGAGATTAATATGAGGCAAAGAAGATGGCTTGAATTGATTAAAGATTATGATGTGGAAATCCTTTACCATCCTAGCAAAGCTAATGTAGTAGCAGATGCACTCAGTAGGAAGAAGCAAGTGAATGATGTGACTTTGATTTCTAGTTAGAGAGAGATTCAGATGGACTTCATGAAGTTAGAACTTGAAATTACATTAGAGCAAGTTGATGTGATGTTGGCTAAATTATCCTTGCAACCGACAATTTTGGAAAAGATTAAACAAGCCTAAAAGGAAGACGATGAAGCTAAAAGAATGAAGATTGCTATAAGTAAAGGAAAGAGAAAAGAGTTGAGGATTGACATGGATGAAATTGTTAGATATGGGAATTAACTTTTTGTGTCATATGGTTTGAGAGAAGAAATCATGAAAGAAGCTCATTCATCTTCATATTCGATCCATCCAGGAACAACCAAAATGTATAAAGATTTGAAGAGAAATTTCTAGTGGGAAGGTTTGAAGAAAGATATTGCTTAATATGTTTCCAAGTGTTTGGCTTGTCAACGAACTTCAACCTTTATCTATACCCTAAATGGAAATGGGATGATATCACTATGGATTTCATTGGCCTTACCCAGAACTATCACCAAATATGAAGTTATTTGGGTGATCGTGGAAAGATTAACAAAATCGGCTCATTTCATACCTTTGAGGGTTGGAGATTCCTTAAGAAGATGACACATATCTATATTAAAGAGTTAGTGAGACTACACAAGATTCCAAAGATGATTACTTCTTATCGAGATTCTCGCTTTGTTAGCAGGTTGTGGAAAAGTTTACATACTGCTTTAGGTACTCAACTTCAGTTTAGCACTGCATTTCATCCATAGACAAATGGGCAATCAAAGAGAACAATTCAGATAGTGGAAGAAATGCTTAGAGCATGTGTCTTAGATTTTGGCAAGAGGTGGGACACTTATTTGCCACATGTTGAATTTGCCTACAACAATAGCTTCCAAGCAACGATTCAAATGGCGCCCTATGAAGCTCTTTATGGTAGGAAGTGTAGATCTCCACTGTATTGGGACGGAGTTAGTGAAAGAGTTATTTTGGGTCATGAATTGATACAACAAGAAGTAGATAAGATTCAAGTGATAAAAATAGCAAATGAAAATAGCTCAAGATCGGTATAAAAGCTATGCTGACACAAGGAGGAGACCATTGGAGTTCCAAGTTGGTCACCATGTGTTTCTCAAAACCTCTCCAACAAAAGGAGTAACTAGATTTGGGGTCAAAGGCAAGTTGAATCTAAGATACATTGGTCCATATGAGATTTTAGAGAAAATTGGACCATTAGCTTATCGATTGGCTCTACCATCGAATTTGTCGAAAGTGCATGATGTATTCTATGTATCTCAACTCAGAAAATGTGTATTAGATCCCAAAACCATCATCTCTACACATCAACTAGAGGTTTAACCGAATTTGAGTACAGTTGAAAAGCCGATCAAGATTTTGGATAGGATTGATAAAGTGTTGAGGAGGAAAGTAATTCCTTTCATGAATGTCTTATGGACCGGACAAACCATAAGAGAAGCAACGTGGGAACCCGAGAATAAGATGAGACATAAGTATCCAGAGATATTCGATCAATGAAGGTAAGCTAAGTTTCGAGGATGAAACTTTTTGAAGGAGGGGAGAATGAAATAGCCATGAATTTCCTAATTTATATTTTATAAATGTGTTATTGAAATTATATATAATTTTGAAATGTAATATATGTGAATTATGTTGATGCATGAATAATAAGTTGAGTTGCTGTTTTAAAATAATTAAATATTTTAAATTGATTAAATATTGAGTTCATAATTTTTTTTAAGTGTAGTGGAATGTATGAAATATGATTAGAATAAGTTAGATTATGCATGTAATTAGATCAATATATAGCAGAAAATTTTGTCACAAATAAAACCAAAAACTATATTTAATTAGCTAAAAAGTAAGCTTCATTAATTAGCCAAATCCAAGCCAATCAAAGGACTTAATTAGGGCAGCCACTAAAGTCAACCAAAGGGATAAATATCAACTTTTGAAGTGCAAAATTCGTTCAAAAATTTTAGACCACCATTACACATGCCAAAAAGTTTCAAAATCTCATTTCTACTCCCTCAAAAGCTCTTCCATGTTCATGCACAACTAAACCCTTCATTTTTTACAACTTAAACCCACAAAGGCTTGCAACAAGATTATTAAACCAAGGCTCCAAGTCCATATAGTAAGTGTATTCTTCTTCCCTTGTTTGTATTTAAGCTGAGCTTTTGTTAGAATAGGGTTTATGTGCTAATTGGTGATAGAATGATTTTGTGCATTAATGGTAGTTTGAATAGAATTATATTGCTAGAGAGTTGTAGTATATGTTTTATATAAATTTTGACATGTGGGGATGATTGTGTTGAGATGGCTTAAGGGTTGAGTAGTGTTAGGGCATGTTGAATTGAAGTGTAATTGGTATTCGATGATTAGAAGTGAAGTTTGTGTTGTTTGAATGGTGTTTAGAATATATAACAAGTTTTGGGAAACTTATGATGAGTTTAAAGAAGGTTTGAAAGTGTAAAAGTTTACAAAATGTTGTAAAGAAAAACATAAGAAGTAAAACATTTTTGAATACGTTTGTTTTTTAGTGTATGCTAGCATCTGATACTTCAACGCTGCCAGCATAGAGGTAGTGTTGAAGGTGATCAGAACCTATTTTCTTAAAGCCGTTTAAAATGCTACCGGCTTTCATAAGAAAAATTGGCCAACGTTGATTTTTCAAATAGCACGTCGGCTATTAGGGTTCCAACGCCGCCGGCTTAGAGGCGGTGTGGAATGCGAATAGAATCATAATTTTTAACGCTGGGCTTAAAGCTGCCGGCGTCGATTAAAGGCTACCGGCGTATCCTTGAACGCTGCCAGTGTTAGCAAGTGTTGAGTTTTAGTGCATTGTGCACCGGTTCAACGCCACCGGCATTGAAGGTCGGGGTGTTCCCTACAGTTTTTATTTTCAAAAACTTTCTCTAATATTTCCTAAAGCTTGATATATGATCAATTGAATATTTGTTATATATTGTATGATATAATATGATGTTTAAATGCTCTATTATGACTTAATAATAATTTATTTGAATTTCTTTGATTAGTTATATTTGAAACTAGTTAATTAGTGCTTGAACTAAGTGGGAAATTTAATATTATCTTGTACAGTGATAGATCCTCAATCGGCCAACCCATTAGTTCTCGAGCTATTTTAGTTATGCGGTAACTTGCTTGTTTCTTTGCTAGGATAAGCATCATTCAAAGTTACTCTAAATTAAGAAAGTTAATAATTGATTGCTGAGTGTCTTTTATACCATTGAATCTGGTTCGGAGAGCAGTAACCCTGCTCAGATTGGGGGCATGGTAGTTTTAGGCGCTTAGACCACCCCTGTCATTTTGACATGACTTTCATAAGTGGTTTAGTGGGTAATCGATAGGGAATTTGATATTAGTATAACATTTTCTTATTCTTGAAAGGATGTAATATAATTTAATTCAATGGTTATGAGAACACTTGAATTAAGTGATATTATGGATCGAGTTAAGTAAAGTCGAGAAACGGATAGAAACCCTAAATGAGATTACTTAATTGTCATTGATAAATTTATCTAGGATGGTATGAGTATCCAAGTTACTTATGTCAACCCCCTGAGTATCGTGATGCGTTACTAAGGATCCCCTAGTATTACGGGCTACACTGGAAGGTGGAGCTGCCAAGTCTGTATGAACAGTAGGGACCACTTAGGGAGGCGGACGTGATACTAGATCCTTGATGTTCGGAGTTTGACTACTCCCATGATGTATGACTAACTAAAGATTGAATAATAAATTATTGGTTGTTGCATTTTGCATTTAGCTTAAGCATGTGTGAATCACATTGCATTTGTATTCGTTACTTGCGTATTGGGCCTTTGGCTCATATTTTAACCATTTCAGGTGATGAATCCGACGAGTTTTACACGAGTATGGGGTATGGAACCGATTTCGAGGATTTTCTTGATGATTTGGAGGACTAGAGATGACCTTAAACTTGATAGGATCCTAATTTTGTAATAGACTAGTTATGATAGCCCTTGTGATAGTATTTAAAGTTTTAGTTGGATTATATGTGTACTTTTGTTAAGTCTTGTAAGAAGCCTTTGGTTGTAATGTGTATATATATATGTATTTAGCTATGTATGACTTGAGTTTATTTCTTTTGTGATATATGTTAATGGTATAGTATGTTTTGTTAAAAGTTTTTGAAAAACTATGGTTTCTATTATATTATCTATGTGGAATTAGACAATCAATTCCTCAAAGACTTCTTTTAGACAACCTTACATATAATCTTACAGGTTATATGTGGTTGGGAAATTGTTGCCACCTATTTTAATTATAGGGGTGATAGCGGGTACTTACAGATATGGAATACATGACTGATTAGGAAGCCTTCTTAGATGAGTGGGACGACTAAGGACCCCCGTGCAAACGAAGATCTTTTATCCAAGTTTTCTTCAAGACTTTGAAAATGAGATGTAGTTTTTGTTATAGGCTTGTTAATGAAGCCTTGTTTGTAATATAAGATGTTATGTTTTTCTTTCAAGTTTTTTTAGTGGAACAAGTTTGTAATCTTTTGTAATGTCACATGTTTGACACTAAGGTTCTTCTAGGTTTTTGCAAAGTTGACGTACTCATGTGTTGAGTAGTTTTATGTTAAACTTATATATTTTAAAGCAGGTTTAAATAAACAACCGATATAAATATCTTTCTTTTTAGACAACCTTAGGTATAATACTTGAGTATTTTATAATATCTAAGTATTATGCGTGGTTGGGGGATTTGGCATCCCTTATAATGGGTATTAGATAGGCCGGTCCTTGCATGTGTGGTTTTAGACATTTGTTAATAAGATATGCTCGATAGACTCTAGCGAAGACTTTCTAAGTTAATATGTTATGGTGCTTCTAGTGATGGGGTTTTTAAGTTTTTTTTTTCTTTTCCGGTTTGAATTTAATATTTATTTAATTATATAATTTTAAATTTATTATATTTTGTCAAGTTAGGTTTCCAACGCATCATTACTATGCCCCGTCATTGGACCCTGAATGCTATAAGATCGTAAAAAAAATTCCAAATTACGTTATATTTTTAAATAGAAGTTCTAGTAATTTTATAAGTTCAAAAGTTTTATAGTAGCCTTAACTTTACTCTAAAGATAGCCTCACATCTCGCCTTTAGGTATCTTAGTTAGGTTTTATGGGAAAATGATGACACTTAAAAGATGGAGAATGACATTGTATATCATATTTGGCTAATAATATATGTTATCATATATACAAGATATGTGTAGATGTTATCATAATATATAACATAAAATATATTATTACATGATATTATATTCTCTTATGCTCGATATATTACATAATTTTTATGCAATTTATAAATATATATAAATTATTTAATTAGAGCATATTGTATAATATATGTCATTATATATATTATCTAATATTTGGGCATTATAACTATATAAGACACGATATATAATACATATACATAGATATAATATAGTTTATACAATAACAGTGTATTTTATAATGCATGTCATGTCATGTATATGTATAATATTTTATATACAATATATTAAAAATTATTATATTTTAACATAATATATAATATGATACATATACATTGTATACTTTGATAAATATTATCATTATAATATATATCTTATGATATAGCATATAGTATATTATACTATGATATGACATGCATATATAATGTATTAAATTATATAATATTGAATGTATATTAAGATTTTATCCAATATTCCTCATTAAATCGAGCCATAATATATATTTTAATACATATAAGAGAAATGTAGAGTTTGTAATGTTTTCTTGCAGATTTTATATTATTGTATTTAACATTGCATTATATGATGTACGATATATTATGTTTATTATATTATATTACCTTATGCATTTCATATCTTGTATATTTGAAATGACCTAGATTTCAATTCTATTTAAATTCCATGTGTTTATTTATTTATCTTAAGTATTGAATTGAATGAGCATGATGATGATGGTGGTTATGTGGCTAGTGGTCTAATATGTATTATTTTGCATGCATATATTGAAATTAATATCTTTGTTTTATATGTATTAATGTGTGTGTAATAAAATTATTAATTATGTCTTTTATACATTAAGGTGTTAGTTAAGTTAGATTTATAAAATTAATCTTGGTTTTCCATAAGATTAGTTGATAGAGTTTACTTTGATTAAGTTAGCAATTATGCCCAAATGAGGCTTCAAATGAGACCTAAATACACCCCAAATGCAAATTAAAGTTGCATATGCCTTCAAGGGTAAATTTGGAATATGTTTAAGTCTTATTTTTGCTCAATTAGACAACTTTTAGGGGCAGCCATTAATTTATCCGAATTTTCTTTTTCTTTCTTTCTTTTCTCTTCTTCTTCCATTTCCATTTCCATTTCCAATTCCAAATCTAAACTAAGAACAATAGAAAGCTTTGGAAATCAAGTTCTCTCCAAGGCAAAGCATTTACATGTGAGTGGATTCAATTGTGATTGTTGTTTTGTTTTGTTTTCCTTTCTTGTGGTGTTGTATGAGTTCTTGAATGAATGAGTTTAATATTATCTAAATGGTTTGTTCATGTTTGGGATGAGTTAGGAGTGTGTTTTATGAGTATGTGAGGTTGTGCATGTATTGTTGAAGTGATATGAAGTGTTGGGAGGATGTGAAGAGGATTTGTGTAGGAAAATTTAGAATGGATTGAAGTGGAATTTCAAGTGTTTAATTGTATGGGTTTCTTGTGTTGAGTTACTAAGATTGAGTAGTGTAAGTAGAGGTTAGTATATGAGGTTGAAAATGTAGTTGAGGAAGGTTTTAGAGTGTCTTAGGATTGAATTTTTGCAAAGTAGAAAAACAAGGGATTTGTGTTTTTTGTTTAAGCCTGTTTTTAAAACGTACGCCGGCACCTGGGAATTCAACGCCGCCGGCTTAGAGGCAGCGTTGGATTCAAATTTCTTAACACCGCTTTGCAACACCGCCGGCTTTTACAATAAAAATTTGCCAGCGTTTGTTCTTCAGAACGTACGCCGGCAATTTAAGTTTCTACGCCGCCGGCTTTTTCTAGGAAAGTCAGCTAGCATTCTTTCATTCATATTGTACGCTGGCCGCTGGGAATCAACGCCGCCGGCGTATGTGTCAAAACTGCCCGCGTATCTGGGTAAGCGGACGGCTTAGACCTCTCTAGACGTTTTGGAAATTTTAGGTCTTGGATTCTACGCCAGCTCAAGGCCGCCGGCATAGAATGTAAGGCAGACGGCGTACCCTTAAACACTGTCAGCGTTGACAGTGTTGATTTTCAGAGTATTGAACACCGGCTCAACGCCGCTGGCGTTGAGTACCGACGTATCCCCTGCACTTTTGAAATTTAAAAACTTTTTCTAAAATTTTCCGAAGTTTGTTATTTGAGCAATTAAGTATTTATTAAGCGATCTAAGATATAATAGGATGTTTAAATGCTTATTTATGACTTTGTATTCAATTATTTGAATTTCTTTGGTATATTGTGATATATAGAGATAATATGGATATAATTGTGAGAGTGAAATCTATATTTATTGATTATTGTGATATTTCTATTTCAGTTAAGGATTCTTCGGTTATTTCTTCACCAAGAGATCCTAGTTATATGCTAACGGGTTCAGGTACGCAATGACTTGTTTGATGATTGCTAGGAATAGACATTCCTAATCTGATTTAAATTGATTTGACTTAATACTTGAATGAATTGGATGTCTATTACGCTGTTTAATCTGGTCCGAGGAGCAGCAAACCTGTCATGATGCAATGACATGTTAGTTTGGTGCTTAACCAAGTCATAATGCAATGACTTTACTATGATGCAATGGTACGCTATGATGCAATAGCGATTCTTTTTGGTTAAGTGGGTAGCCGATAGGGGGGAATAGTATCTGAGTAACGTTTGCTTAAACTTAGGGGGAAATACCATGATTTAGTTCAAAGTTTATGGGAACTTGTGAACTAGGCTCATGTTATGGACTGAGTTTAAGTAGAGTCGGGCAACGGCTTTTAACCCTAAATGAAGCTATTATCTTCATGAAATAGATATAGGAGATATAAGTATTCGGACTGCTTATATCAACCCCCTGAGCAGCTGCTGTTACTCAGGATCCTTGAATTCCTAAAGAGTGACCGGGGTTTGAATACCCTCTTATTGAGTTGTGAAAGAAAGTGTAATAAAGATAATCACCGTCTAATGATGCATTACATTGAATTGATGATCTGTTTTTGCATTGGTTATTGTGTACTAGGCCTCTGGCTCACTTTTACTGCTTTGCAGGTATTGGAGATGAGTTTTATGATGATTTGGGCTATGGGTCCGATTTCGAGAGATTTCTGGATGAGTGGGACGAATAGGATCCGACCACCCTGGACCTTTGGAAGGAATTTTGCTAAGGGAAAAGTTATGTATAGAAGGCTTGTTAGTTAAGCCAATTTTTGTAATGACCTTAAGATCCTTTAGGATTCTTATGTTTTAAGAAAACATGTAAATTTTGTAGTGTCTTGTATCGGCACTAAACAATGTTTATATGATGTAAATGTATATATAGATTGCTTTTGTTAGCAATCTTGTTTTGTTTAAAAGTTCTTTGTAAAAGTATAGTGGTTTTGATCAAACAATTTTCATAAACTGTTAGTTTTAGGACAACCTTACATATAATGTGAAAACGTTATATGTGGTTGGGGACTCGGTACTCTAAGTCTCGGATTTAGAGGGTCGGGTCTTTACAATATTCATAGTATTTCATATACAATATATTTAAGAAGTTTTATAGGTTAATATGATACATTGTATGATACTAATATATTGCATAATTTGATATATGTTGTCATTATGATATATACCATATCATATACGAAATATGAATTAAATACAAAAATAGATTATATATAACACATATTAGTTATATAACATGTGTAACAAACAACTATAATATATATATGTATATATATATCATATATATATAAATGATAGGTTATGAGTACTTAATTGATATGCTCTCTCTCTATATATATGTAAGTATATTATGCATTTCATATCATGTATATGCATAGTATTTTTATATATACAAGACATTTAAAAAGTAAGATAGGTAAATATGATATATTTATAATTGCATATGTCACATACTTCTATATATGTTATCATTATGATAAATATAAAACATGCCATATAGTATGTAGTGTGTGTGTGTGTGTATATATGTGCATAGTATTTTATATACAAAACATTAAAAATGTAATATAGGTAAATAAGATATTTTATATGATCGCATATATCACATAATTCTTTATATGTTATCATTATGATATGTATAAAACATATCATATAGTGTCTATTGTATATATATATTGTATAATATGATGTACATATGTCATACATTAAATAACAAAATATGAAATGTATTTTAGTATATTATTAAAAATTATTTATATTATTTAAATTAATGCCACGCATTGTAATATATATGTATGTATAAAAGATATTGTAGATATTACAGCATAAAGTGCAATGTATATTATTTAATATATTATACATTTGGGTAATATAATTATAATATCATGTTATATAACCAATAAATATTACTTTACAATGACATACTATGCATTGTAATTAAATACGATAATATATATTTATATATCATAGGATATATTATAAAGCGTATACTTATTATATATATATATATAATAATATATTTTTATATATATATGCACTACCAAAATTTTAGATTGATGCAGTGAATAGAGTGGTACTTAGTAAATTGAATTATAAAAGTAATAGAATCAATTATGCACAATTAATCACAAATTATAAAATTCAAATAAGTAATAGTAACACCTATTTTCTAAAAAATTACTTACATTATTTTTAGCATTTTCTTTTCTTCAATTTTCTCTTATTCTTTTATTCTTTACCTCTAAATTTTCCTCGTCCTACCTCATTTTACATTATAACTCAAATAATGCTCTTCTTTCTCTTCCACTATTTCCATCAGTTAGCAATTAGTGTCCTCTCTCCCTCCCGCCCTCTCTACTACAGACGAAGCTTATAAGGTTGTTTCTCTCCTTCTCTCCCCATCTCCACTGCAGATGATGCTTATTAGGTTGTTTCACTCCCTCTCTTTCTCCTCTCTCTCTCTCTCTCTCTCTCTCTCTCTCTCACCTTCAAGATTCACTAACCCTTTATACAAGTAGATTAACAACTTAGTTCATTCTTGTGGTGGATAATGCGGAATTTGTTTCATCGACTTGGTTAATTACACAAGTATGCAAAATAAAAAAAAACAAAAACAAACTTATTTCTTATGTTTCCAAGATATATATGTCATAAAGATTAAATCTTTATAGGTTAATCTCCCTATATATTTTTTCAATGCTTTGATTTTCTTAACATAAAACATTATTGTTGTCAAAGTTGTTAGTGTATCAAGTCTAGTCTTGCGAAATTTTTGTTTAAATAGACTCAATACGAAAACCTTAGAGTCATTTAGAAATAGCATTTATAGTGTAATAAATAGTTAACAAGCATATATGATTGTCGAAGGAAAGAAACAACTCACTAAGTAAAAGATAAAAAAAAAATATAAACACCCGACCCTCTAAATCCCGAGATTTAAAGTACCGAGTTCCCAACCACCTATCACATTATATATAAGGTTATCCTAAAACTAACAATTCATAAGAATTGTTTGATCAAATCTATTAACACTTTATAAACAACTTTAAAAAAAAAAAACAAAACAACATTGCTAATAAAAGCAATCCATACATATATACATTATATGTACAAAGTTTAGTATCAATATAAGACACTAAAAAATTACAAGTTGTTCTTGGTACAAATGATAACCTAAAGAGATCTTAAGGTCTTTTACAACTTAGCTTATTTAACAAGCCTTCTATATAGAGAATTATGCTTTAAACAAAAGCTTCTCCAAAATCCAAGGGCATTCGGGTCCTACTCGTCCCACTCGTCCATGAATCCCTCAAAATTTGACCCGTATCCCAGATCATCATATAACTCATCTTCATTACCTACAAAGCAGCAAAAGTGAGCTAAAGGCCTAGTACGCAATAACAAATAAAAGAACAATTTATCAAGAAAACTTAAATCAAATGAAATGCATCAATGATCAAGTCATTATCTTATTAAATTTTCTTCTAACAAAGCAACGGTAAGGTATTCAAACCCCACAATCATGCTCTGGGAATTTAGAGGTCCTGAGTAACAACAGCTGCTCAGGGGGTTGATATAAGCACTCCGAATACTTATATCTCCTATATCTATTCCATAAAGAAATAGCTTCATTTAGGGTTCAAAAGTCGTTGCCCCACTCTACTTAAACTCAGTCCACAACATGAGCCTAGTTCACAAGTTCCATAAACTTTGAACTAAACCATGGCATTTCCCCTAAGTTTAAGCAAACGTTACTCGAATACTATCCTCCCCATCCGCTATCCACTTAACCCAAAATGAATCGCTATTGCATCATAGCGTACCATTGTATTATGGTAAAGTCATTGCATCATGACTTAGGTTAAGCGCCTAACTAACATGTTATTACATCATGACAGGTTTGCTGCTTCTCGGATAAGATTAAATAGCATAATAGACATCTAGTGCATCCAAGCATTAAGCCGAATTGAATTAAATCAATTTAAGAATGCCTATTCCTAGCATACAACAAACAAGCTATTGCGTACCAATACCCAATTGTATATTACTATATTCACTCGGAGGAGAAATAACTAAGGAACCTTTAACTGAAATAAGAAATATCAACACAAATCAATAATCGAATGTAGAATATATAGTTTATATATATAAATATATATATGTATCACAATCTTAGGTTAACTATACAAGGAGATTCAATAAACCTAACATATAGTTTTAACATCTAATTCATACATAAAATATATTTATATTAACTTATAAATTCATTAGAAGACCATATATGAAGTAAAGAATGACAATCGAAGAAGATTGAATTTGTAAAACTCAGGGGATACGAGGCCTATCTACATAGGAAAAATCGAACTGAATGCCGGCAATAGAATTATACGCCGGTGGTGTTAAGCCCGACATTAAAAAAATCAATTCTATTCTCATTCAATACTGATTGAAGGCCGGCGGTGTTGAAGCCCTAGTGCGGCGTACAATTTGAAAAATAAATGCTGGCCGATTTCTTTACAAAAGCCGGCGTTTTAAGCGGCTTAGAAAAATCGGTTCTGATCACATTCAATACCGCCTCTATGCCGGTGGCGTTGAAGTACCAGATGCTAGCGTACACTAAAAAACAGACCTATTCAAAAAGTTTTTTATTTCTCCTGTTTTACACTTTGAAAATTATAACATTTAACACTTTTAATCCTTCTTCAAACACATATTTAATTTCATACACTATCTTCTATCCACATTAACTAATCCTAGCAACTTTGAACATCATAAGAATACATCAAACTGCTTCATTCACAACAAATCCTCTTCTACTCTTCACTTCAACTTCAACTACTCAAATTAACTTCAACCCTCACCAACACTTCTCACTACTTCCATAACGCATAAACAAGTTCACATAACAATAAAACACAACCTAACTATATTAATACATAAAATATTCAACTCATATGACATTAAACTCATACTAACATTGATTCTACAGCTATATTACAAGAAAGGAAATAAAACATAGAGTTTATACTAGCTTTAACTTACATTAAAAGGCTTTAGCTTGAAGGGATTGTTGAATCCAAGAGCTTGATATTGGTTTTGATTTAGGGCTTATGGTTTGAAGATAGACGGAAAAGAGAAAGGAAAAAAAAGTGGCAAAATTTGTATTTAAAATGTGGGCAGCCAAAAGAGGCTATATTTGATCAAATTTGGGACTCAATTTTATCCTAATTTTGAATTTGGGCATATATGACTTAGGTTTAATTTGGCTTAATTTGGAGTCAATTTGAGCTTGAAAATGGGCTAAATTTCTTGAAAATTATGTTAGCAAAATCTTAAGTAATTCAAAAGTTGTTATTATAATTTTAAACATAAGACATACATATTAATTCATAAAAGATACAAATATTAATTATACTATACACACATTAATATACATAAAACAATAACATTAATCTCATTACGCATACTCACATACATTAATAATTTACATTAATAAACATAGTATATCAAACCTATTTCTACACATTCATTTTCATATATCAAAATTACTTCAAACTTAATATTTAGAACTAATATTATATTCACATGAAAATTTAATTATTGAATAAATTAGATTATTTCGAAAAAGAAGAAGACTGTTACCCGTATGAAGTAGAAAATCAAAAAAGTTCAACCTGATCAACTCTTGAATTGTAAAAATCATTTGCATAAAAGTCTTTATGGATGTAATGATAAGTTTGTCCTCTTGCCAATTTTATAGTGCTTTGGTGTTTATTATGTACAAGCATCTATTTTTATATGTTGATAAAGATAGCTTTTGGGTTGAATTTTAATTTATAGATTATGTTAAGAAAGTGTTATTGTTTGAAAATTATTCATCCAAGGTTGGTTTGCATATAATATTTTTTATTGCTCTTCTTAATTTTATGGTTTTTATTATGTCTATCTAGAAAAAGTAAAATTGACTTTTCTTATTGTGTTACATTTTGATGGTAGGTTATTTGAACTTTGGCACATTTATTGATGTTTAATGATTGGAGATATGAAAACCAACTATGATGTCAAGGTTAGTGGGGTTAAGATTTCACCTTCAACATCAAATTATTTATTTCCATATATTGATAGTGTATTTCAAGAGCAATAGGCAGTATTTGTTTATAGATGGTTTATTGTATCATATTTTAATACTTTAGCTCTTTTAGCACATAAACTAATACACTTACAATGATGCTTCGGTTATGTATTTCAATTTCAAGTATCAGTAATTCCTCATTTAGAAATAGGATAAATTTCTTTAAAAGTTATTTTACTACAATCTATGTTATTCATTTACTTTCTTAGTTATTTATTTGTTTACTTTTGTAGGATAATTCTTAAAGTGGAGAAGTTAGTGAAGATGTCCAAGGTTTTTAAGATGAATAATTGCTTATTTAAGACTACTTCTTTATAGGTTTTGTAATTTTTATATAGATCTCAATACATTTATGATGTAATTATTTTTAGGGATATATTTATTTTGATTTTGGTAACTTTTCTAGTATAATTATTTGTTACTCATGACCGTTTTCTATAGTAGCTTTTTTAGTATTTATTACTCATGACTGTTTTCTATTGTAACTGTTTTAGTATTGTTTTGGTTGACGAGTTTCTTTTATAGTTTTAAGTGCAATAAGCTAAAAATTTAATCATAACTTTAATATGAAATACATTAGCAATGTTGAAAAGAAAGGGGGAAATTGCTTTCGTAATTAATAAATGCATTAATTTAAACATGTTGCTTTAATATAAAAGTCGATGCTTATAAGTGGAGCTAAAATAAATTATGTTAAAAAATTGATGCAAAAGTAATAGGTCATGTTGCATATAGTAATGATTACTTGTTGCCTAATTTAAAAATAATGTTGCATTTGTTTAGTGTGAGTGTTGCTTTAATAATAGGATATTATTACCTTAAGCCAAAATTTACATTGGATTAATATTATATTTTGTGTTTTAATCTACTTAGGCTACACTCATGTAATGTTTCATATAACAAAATATTTGTTGCCTTTTATTTTAAGCAATAAGCACTTAGTGTAACAGTGAAAATTTTGTTGCTTAAGTTTTTAAGCAACAAATCTAAGGTAAATGCAATTAATTTTGTTGATGCCTTAGGCTATTTTTTGTATAGGATTGTAGAGAGTATAAAGATCAAGAAACATTCAAGGTGGCAAATCATTGCACAAAACACTTGAATTAATTATAAAATTATTACATAAATAGTGGTTCTATTTGAAAAAAATGGTATGAATTGAGGTTTCCTTTATGCAGCCAAGACTGTATGAATCCTGTGTGAATTATAATTTAGATTTAATTGATGCTCAACCCAACACACACTAATAAACTTTTTCAGCCACTTTATCTTAAAAGCTTCAAATTAATATTGACTGATTATTTACTACCATGATCATATGAATCAATATCAATTATTTCCTATTATCCATATTGGATTTCACTTACATAGGGTATTACAATCTCTTCGTAAAACATGCGATGTCCTCATTACAAAATATTATAATTACGGTTATATTTTCCTTCTTTTAAATATCATTTTATTCATTTGTGCCACCTCACTTATACACTATTGAAATCCTAAAACCATACTGCGAGTCACATTCTAATGATAATCCCTACCCTCCTTAAACCTCTTCTTTAATTCGGATTTAAACAAACCCATCAACTTCCTTCTTGGTTTGTTCCTTAATCACCTATCGATGGGTAGAGAGTCAATTCTAATATCATTTGTAATGACCTAGACCAAAAGTAGTCAATAATACTAACACTAATAAACTACTACATTAAAGCTAAAAATTCTAATTAGTATTGATCAACTATTCATTACCATAGCCTTACAAATTACTACCAATATTTTTCACAATTCATATTGAACTTTATTCACACGTGATATCATGTGAATTATATGTGATAAAATATTGATCATATAAATTTTGATATTTAAATTGTTTGACAAGTATTTTAAGGCCAAACCATGCAATCGTAAACCCCATTTTGTACCACTAAGAAAGAAGATAATTATTACTCTAGTCATTTATAGATGTGTGTGTGTGTAAGACGATCCTACCCATTAACTAATTCGGTTTCCTCTATGGTTTTGGAACTATCCGTTACTACCATTTGGTAATAATCGTTCTCTACCATCTTTAACTAATAAATCTTCTATGATAAGACTTTACTAATTATATCTATCTTCATTTTGTGTCTTTTTCTCCTTTTTGTCAAACTAGAAAAGATTCATCAATTGTGATATCGCATATAGAGCAATTAATAGCGTATCATGCTCATTAAAATTTATTTTTTCTTAAAAGGCAATAAGAGGTAATGTATGGTATAAAAGGATGTAAGATAATGCCCTATGATACACCACATGTAATATCTTTTTAAGAATAACTAGCTATGCTGATAACTTGACACTATCCAATATTGCTGGTGTACAAATACAATTAGGATGGCTTAAAAAATTTATCACGTATCAAAACATTTTATAATGCAAGGCCTCTAGGTTTGAGCTGTAACGATGATAGAGGTGTTGACTTCTTTTAATATATGTTGAAACAAGTTGACCTTACTACCATGTTTAGAATCCTACTCAGTTTTAGCATTATAAATTATGGAAAAGAGGAGAAGAAAGTTCTGAAGAAAATTTAATGTGAAAAAGCACATGCATGAATATCGTAAATGGTGGCATCAAGTTATAGTAGACATGTACATGCAATGTGGATATTGTACCTTATATGGTCATGAAGTTATGTGGAAATCATACTTAATATTAACTTCAAGAGGTAAGTAGCGAAGGAAAAACAAACAATCTCAAAACGCCTGAATGCACATACATATGCACCTAATTTTTTAAGTAGTTGCAATACTTGCTAACCTAAGTAATTTTCCACCTCTCGTTTCTTGATGCAAACAAGTTTAGCAACTACTCTCCTTGATAACAAGCACCCCCATTTCCTACACTCACAAACCAAGAACAAAGACCAGGAAAGAGTGTTATCCATTATTTTTGCTTGTGTTGTGACGTACTCTTAGGTTGTGTGTTGTGCTATCTTATATGTGAAATGATTTTGTGAAGAAAGGCAAATAAATCATAAATTACACTTGATTTATCCTCATACATATGAGCCAAAATCCCACAGCTTTCTTTGTTTATTGAAATAGCAAGCACAAAATAATTTAATATTAAAGTATGAATAGAACCATGTTTGAAAAAATGTAGGATTTTACTTCTGAAAGTTTACTAGAACTTTCACAAATATACTTTATTAGTCAATAATAAGATTGTACTAAATATATTGCTAAAGAGGGGAGAAAAAAAGGAAAATTGTCTTGATTTATTAAATAATCAAATCTTATTCAACATTATATTACATGATGTATCTTTAGTAACTTTAAAGCAACAATGCAAAATCATTGCATAACTTGCAACTTTTGCTACATTGTACATAAGCTTTTATGTATGACTTTCTCAAATGGCATCTATAATAATTTGCATTAATACACACAATCACAAACTTAAATAACAAATGGAGGAAAAAATTTTCCTTCTAGCTCCATCCTCCCAAATCTTATACATTAATCATCATTAATCTAACCATGTTTGTTCAAGAAAGTGTTTTCCAATAACTTGGGAGGATACATGTTTGTGCAATCTTCCAATACATTAAGGTTGTCCATATCCTTTGTCATCACTTCGTATACATAAGTATTGCACTTAAAATTAGCTCCTAAGCTAATCATAAGCACTACATTCCCCTTCTTTAACCTTTTTCTTTGCCTCCATGTAAGCCTAGAAATACCAATTCTCTCCAGTCGATGTGTTGCCAAATCGGTATAGAGCCATACATAATGGTTCAACTTCATAATATGTTAGATTCAAGCGTTTCCCAGCAATATTAATCACTACTTTTCTATCGGGATGGATGCAAAAGTGATCAATTCTCGATTTGATATTCAAATTTCCTATACCACTGGCCTTTATTACCTTTAATAAGAAAATGTATTTTATATCGAATAAATTCAGATAATGGTAGGACTTTTTGTAGTAAGATCTTCGTTAGTGGTTAAGGCTTCACCTGCTACCTTGGCTAAGTATCCTATTAGCTAAAAACTTTGGTAGCCTAGCTCATTTTCCTCTTGAATGCAACATTCATAAGCATCATCAATGGATCCATGGTGAAATTGTGTGAGTTTATGCAATTTCATAATTGCTTTATGTTTAAGAGAATTGTTGTTAGTCAATAGGACATAACAACCACCATAACAAAAGAGACAATTGGAGATGATCATGGACTTCTCTTTTCCATAATAGCAATGGGTTCCAGTACTTTCTGTGCTAACAATAATTGCAATTGAATTCTCATATACTTTGAATAGATCTTGCACAAAACCTTTGGCAAGTAGACTTACTCTACATCTCATTCCTATATAATGGACATAATTCAATGTCAATCACTTGCATATGATTGTGTTATGTGATGAGAAATGTCTAGAAGATAGGTATAATCAAATGTAATAAAAATTAGATGTATGATCTAGTTTTTAATACATATTTGAATATATAATAACTTATTAAATTTAAAAAGGATAAATTACTACCGGATATATCAACATTTAGCGTAAATTCATTTAAGTATCAATATTTTCAGTAGTTAAGAATGAAGATTCAACATTCTGCAAAATTTATTTGAGATATTAGTATTTTAGTTTTTTATTAGTTTTCCTCAATTTTTTTTAATGGATACCTTGGTTGACAAACTTTCCTTTCTTAAATCACTAGAAAGATAGATATCTTAAATTAACATACCCAAACATTGACACATTCTAATATAATTTACCCAATTCAAAATCAAAGTTTGTTGATTGTATAGTTTCACGAGCCTTTCCTTGTTGACATATTTTGTTTATATTGAAATCCTCTAATTCATCAACTTTGGTTAACTCTCGTGAACATCATCTATCCATTTTTATGTTATACAACATTTCAATGACAATTAATCATTTATTGCAAAATTAGTTTGGGATAACGAAATTTTAAATGGTATAAAGACAATGTAAAAACAATTATATGCAAAATAGTTAGTATGATGGAAACCTTAAAATTATGCCATCAATTATATGGCAATGATGCAATTACCTTGATTATATCATCTATATTGTCATATTTATCTCATTAGTATCTATTTTGTATCATCTATTATATGTTTTTTTACCTTTGGCAAATTATGTGATCTCATCATTAATTTTGACAGGACTGGTTCTATCATTATCAAACGGCTTACAACATACCCAACTGTGATTGAACCACTAAAATTATTAATATTTTAATTACTGAATTTATTTTAACAGTTAGGTAGTTGACTAGATAGTCCTGTAAATAGAACTGTAGAAGCTCCCTTACCCATTTGTTTTCTATTATATCTTTTCAAATATCCATATGTGAAATCAATGCTAAAGATTAATTTTTATCACCTACAAGATTAACGGCTCGTTCACTTCGTTGTATAGAGCAAGATGGAATGGAATTTCAATTTAAAGGGAATGTAATAGGGTTGTAATGTCTATTACTATGTTCAATTGATATAAAAAGCAAAATAAGTAATTATTGAAGTAAAATATAAAATATCTATAATATCTTCTATATTTATTATAGAAAAAAGATAATTATATAGGTGATATTTTCAAAACATGAACATTTATGACAAAGTTGAAAAATAAAATATTGAATGATAATTCATAGAATAGGACATGAATTGCTATTCATCATTTTAATAATAACAATAAATAGCTATTTATGTCAAATAAATTTGTTGAAAATGTCTTGATGTTCTCATTCATTTTGCAGCGATTGACGATTATGGACATGAATAAAGGTGATGGAGAAAACGATGAAACATTAACGACTAGAGTATCGATTTCCGATGGCAGGATACCAGAATTTGCAAAAAGCTTATCAAGTGTTTGATAGAAATCTCGTCGTGGTCTTTAATAGAAATCTACAATAAATAATTGTCAGTATCTAGCACGTGGAAATCTTTTTTAAAGGATTCAAGACTCTAAAATTACATTGACTAAAGTTTACTCACTCCCTTGATGATTACGATTCTAAAATTTTAAAGCTAAAATGAGATCTTATCTCTCGAGAAAAATGTTGGATTTAGTACATAATTTTTTATAAAAATTTAATTTGATACTTAAACTTTAAAATGATTAATTTAATATCTAATTAAATATTATTGGCATTGTAACTTAGTGACATCTCTCTTAGTCTATTAAGTGAGTAGTACTAGGTTCGAATCATCCCTTCTCCGTTATAATGGCAATATATATATATATATATAATCAAACTTTTCATGATTATTTAGACTAATTTATTAATAACATTTTTCCATTAACATGGAAAAGGTTATACGATGTTATAAAAAGTAGTAAAGAATTAATAATATACGGTCTCTTCCACATTAAATGTAGTAAAAATACTTATAAAAAGTTCGATTAAGTATTAAATTGATCTAACTAAAAAACAAAAAGTATTAATTGACCATTTTAAAGTTTAGATACCAAATTAAATTTTTGTATAATGTTTAAATACCAAATTTGACATTTACCTAATTTTTTACTTAGCATATTCTACAGTCTCATTGAGCTCTAATAATATTAATGGTAAGTATTGCGAATGGTACTTAAACTTTGGTAAAATATGCAATTAGGTACGCAAACTTTGAAATCGATCAATTTAGCATATGAGTTTTAAAACTAAAAATTTTGTTCATAAAATAACTTTTCATGTACATCAATAATGCTTTTATCATATTGGTTAAAGCGTTATGTAGAATGAGGGTGTTAGCTAATTTGACCAAGGTAGCAATAGTCTACACAAAAGTTGTAAAGACTCGATCCACTAAATCTCAAGATTTAGAGTACCGAGTCTCTAACCACATATAACATTTTCACATTATATGTAAGGTTGTCCTAAAGCTAACAGTTTATGAAAATTGTTTGATCAAATCTACTAAAACTTTATAAATAACTTTTAACAAAATAAGATTACTAATAAAAGCAATCTATACATATATAAAAGCAATCTATACATATATATACATCATATGTACAAAGTTTAGTATCAATACAAGACACTATAAAAATTAAAAGTTTTTCTTAGTACAAAAGATAATCTAAAGAGATCTTAAGGTCTATTACACTTAGGCTTATCTAACAAGCCTTCTAAATAGAAAATTATGTTTAAACAAAGCTTCTCCAAAATTCCAAGGGTATTCGAGTCCTACTCATCCCACTTGCCCATCAATCGCTCAATATCTAACCCGTATCCCAGATCATCATATAACTCGTCGTCATTACCTGCAAAGCAACAAAAGTGAGCCAAAGGCCCAGTACGCAATGACAAACACAAGAACAATTTATCAAACAAACTTAAATCAAATGAAATGCATCAATGATCAAGTCATTATCTTATTAAGTTTTATTTTAAAGAACAACAGGAGGGTATTCAAATCCCAGAATTACGCTCTGGGAATTTAGGGGTCCTGAGTAACAGCAACTGCTCAGGGGGTTGATATAAGCAGTCCGAATACTTATATCCTATATCTATTTCATAAAGAAATAGCTTCATTTTGGGTTCAAAAACCATTGCCTGACTCTACTTAAATTGAGTCCATAACATGAGTCTAGTTCACAAGTTCCATAAACTTTGAACTAAACCATGGTATTTCCCTCTAAGTTTAAGCAAATGTTACTCGGATACTATTCTCCCCATTGGTTATCCACTTAACCAAAAACAAATCGCTATTGCATCATAGCGTACCATTGCATCATGGTAAAGTCATTACATCATTACTTAGGTTAAGTGCCTAACTAACATGTCATTGCATCATGATAGGTTTGTTGCTCCTCGAACCAAATTAAATAGCGTAATAGACATCCAGTTCATCAAAGGATTAAGTCGAATTGAATTAAATCAATTTAAGAATGCCTAGTCCTAGCATACAACAAACAAGCTATTGTGTACCTATACCCAACAGTGTATTACTATAGTCACTCGGAGGGGGGATAACCGAAGAATCTTTAACTGAAATAGGAATATCAAACAATCAATAATAGAACGTAGAATTTAATATATATATATATATATATCACAATCTTAGGTTAACTATACAAGGAGATTCAATAAACCTAACATATAGTTTTAACATCTAATTCATACATAAAACATGTTTATTTAGCTTATAGATTCATTAGAAGATCATATATGAAGTAAAGGATGACAATTGAAGAAGTTTGAATTTGTAATACTCAGGGATACGCGGCCTTTCTATACAGACAAAATTGGACTAAACGCCGACAGCGTTGGAATTATACACCAGCGTGCTAAGCCGACATTAAAAATTTTGATTATGTTAGCATTCAACACCGCCTCTAGCCGGCGGTGTTAAAGTACCAAATGCCGGCGTATGTTCAAAAACAGATTTATTCGAAAAGTGTTTTAGTTCCCCTGTTTTACACTTTGAAAAATATAACATATAACACTTTCAATCCTTCTTCAAACACATATTTAACTTCATACACTATCTTTATCCACGTTAACCAATCCTAGCAACTTTGAACTTCAAAACAACACATCAAACTACTTTATTCACATCAAATCCTTTCCTACTTTTCACTTCAACTTCAACTGCTCAAATCAACTTCACTTCTCCCCAACACCTCTCACTACTTCTATATTACATAAACAAGTTCACATATCAATAAAACACAACCTAACATAGATATCAATGCATAAAACCATACAATTCAAAAGACATTAACTCATCTTACCATAGGTTCCACACATATATTACAAGAAAGGAAATAAAAATACTAGCTTTGACTTACATGTAGAGGCTTTGGCTTGGAGAGATTTTTGAATCCAAAAACTTGATATTGGTTTTTGGTTTAGGGCTTATGGTTTGAAGAAAACGAAAAGAGAAAGGAAAGAAAAAAGAGGGAAATTCGTATGGGAAATGAGGGCTGCCAAAAGAGGCAATATTTGGTCAAATTTATGACTCATTATTATCTTAAGTTTAACTTTTGAGGCATATAAGACTTAGTGTTAAATTTGGCTTAATTTAGAGTTCATTTAGGTTTAATTTAGGCTTGAAAAATAGGTTTAACTTTTGTAAAAATCTATCAACAAATTCTTAAGCATAACAAAAATTGTTTTGATAAATTTAAACATAACACAAACATATTAATTCATAAAAGACACAAACATTAATTACACGATGCACACATTAATATACATAAAATAATAACATTAATTTCATTACACATAATCACTTACATCAATAATTAACATTAATAAATATAATATATCAAACCTATTTCTACACATTCATTTTCATGAATCAAAATTACTTCAAACTTAATATCTAGAACTAATATTGTATTCACATGCAATTTTAATTATTGAATAATTTAGATTATTTCAAAAGTTTTTTTAGATATTAAATTAATCAATTTCAAAGTTTTAATATCTAATTGTATATTTTGCGAACTTTCAAGTACCACTCATGACATTAATTATAAAAATAATAAGGGTGAATGCCAAATTTTATACCTAAACTTTGTCAATTCATTCAATTAACTACTTGAAGTCGAAGCGTGCCGATTTGTAACATAAACTTTACTCACTTTTGCAATTAACTACCTAAACTTTGCTAAATTTTGCAATTAGTTACATGAAATTCATTCATTTTTTCAATTAACTACTTCATCTAAGTACTATAAATGAACTTGAAAAGTTTTTAGGTAGTAAATTGACACTTTAAGTAGCTAATCGCGTAAATTAGTAAAGTTCAAATATCCAATTGACATTTACAATAATAATAATAATAATAATAATAATAATAATAATAATAATATAATAATAAGGGGTTAATGTCATAAAGAATACCTAAACTTTGACAAAATATGCAATTATATACCTGAACTTTAAAATTGATCAATTTAGTATATTTTTTGTTAAAGTTCAGGTACCATTTGTGACATTATCCCTAACAATGACAACACCAACTCATTAATTTTTTACTTACACAAAAAGTTGGTGCTTCAAATAGTACCTGAATTTTGACAAAAAATGCAATTAGATACCTAAACTTTTGAATTAATCAATTTAGTACTTGGATTTTAAGATTGATGACTGAATTGATCAATTTAGTATCTAAAGAAACTTTTCGTGCATGCTGATGGTATCTTCATCATATTGGTTAAAAACGTCACGTTGGATGATGGTGTTAAGCAATTTGATGGAGATACTATTAGCATATATGAAAAGTTTTTTCATATACTAAATTGATTAATTCAAAGTTTAGATACATAATGAAATTTTTGTTCAAAATTCAGGTACTATTCACGACTTTAATCCTTTTGTAAATATTTTGTCATATTATAATGGTAATGGAAAAAAAAAAAAAACAAGAATAACTTTTGTCTTTCAACTGTTTAGAATCTTAACATCTATAGAGAGGGATGAACAAATTGAGAGTTTTGCCATGAGCCTATGCTTTCTATTTTAAAATAAATACTTATACGGTTATGCACTGATTTTTCAAAGGTCAATCCACTTAAAACATTAATGCTTCAAATTCTATACAAAGAATCACACACGATATATAGATTTCAACGTCATCCTATTTGTCATACTTAAACCTAGGCATGGACTAGGTTTAACCCATGGCTCGGCCCGACCTATAACTAATAAGTATGATCTAACGGCTTGACCCAACTGTACGGGTCATGACCCATCACTTAACTTGGTGGGTTGTCGGGTCTAGGCTAGGTTAGGCCTCTGACCCATTCGATCTGCCTAGTTAACTGGGTCATTTAATATTTAAAAAAATAAAAAAAAGAGAAGAATAGAAAAAGAAAAGTGAAAAGAAAATATAAATAATAGAATGTTTAAATTTTTTTATATGAATAGAGAAAATTTATTACTATTCATAAAATTAAATATGTTATCGTTAACAATACAAGTAATAAATATAATAAAATAATTAGCTAGGTAAATTTTTATAGACTATTAATCAAAGTGGCTTCCAAGTTTTTAACAAGGTGGGACTTTTTATAGCAAATTAAAGTCTTAAAAGAATTTTAGAGAACTTATCAGCATTTGAATAATGGTTTACGTGGTATTTGTTTATTAATATAAGCAGACGACGCATCCGCAATGTGTGTGCAAATAAACCTAACATATAAAAATTTAATAGATATATTGTTTTGACAGGTTAGAAGAGGATAACCTTAAGTATTTTTAGAAAATAGGAAATTAATCACAAATCATAATTACACTTGTATTTTCCACAGGTAACTTCTCCATGTTGAGTAACTCCATGCATAAATATGGTATCAGAGGTTTAGATCGGTATATAAAGATGCATTGTAAAGACCCGACCCTCTAAATCCCGAGACTTAGAGTACCAAGTCTCCAACCATATATAACGTTTTCACATTATATGTAAGGTTGTCCTAAAACTAACAGTTTATGAAAATTGTTTGATCAAAACCACTATAACTTTATTAAGAACTTTTAACAAAACGAGATTGCTAACAAAAGCAATCTATACATACATTTACGTCATATAAACACTGTTTAGTGTCAATACAAGACACTACAATATTTACATGTTTTCTTAAATAAAAAAATCCTAGAGGATCTTAAGGTCTTTGCAAAAATAGGCTTATCTATCAAGCCTTCTATACATAACTTTTCCCTTAGCAAAAATTCTTCCAAAAGTCCAAGGTGTTCGAGTCCTATTCGTCCCACTCATCCAGGAATCTCTCGAAATCGGACCCATAGCCCAAATCAGCATAAAACTCGTCTCCAGTACCTGCAAAGCAGCAAAAGTGAGCCAAATGCCCAGTATACAATAACAAATGCAAACACAAGTCATCAACCAACATAAGTCCAATGAAATGCATTAGAAGACAAGTGACTATCTTATTAAATTTTCTTTCGCAAATCAACAGGAGGGTATTCAAACCTCGGATCACGCTTTGGGAATTCAAGGATCCTGAGTAACAGCAGCTGCTCAGGGGGTTGATATAAGCAGTCCGAATACTTATATCTCCTATCTATTTCGTGAAGATAATAGCTTCATTTAGGGTTCAAAAGCCGTTGTCCGACTCTACTTAAACTCAGTCCATAACATGAGCCTAGTTCACAAGTTCCCATAAACCTTGAACTAAATCATGGTATTTCCCCCTAAGTTTAAACAAACGTTACTCAGATACTATTCCCCCTATCGGCTACCCACTAAACCAAAAGAATTGCTATTGCATCATAGCATACCATTGCATCATGACTTGGTTAAGCGCCTAACTAACATGTCATTGCATCATGACAGGTTTGCTGCTCCTCGACCAGATTAAACAGCGTAATAGGCATCCAATTCATTCAAATATTAAGCCGAATCAATTTAAGTCAGATTAGGAATGCCTATTCCTAGCAAACATCAAATAAGTTATTGCGTACCTGAACCCGATAGTGTATTACTATGATCTCTCAATGAAGAACTAATCGAAGAATCCTTAACTGAAATAGGAATATCAAAATAATCAATAAATAAATATAAATTCCTCATTCACAAATATATACATATATAATCTATATATCACAATCCTAGATCAATTGTACAAGAAAATTCATGCACAAAACATGTTTATTTAACTCATATATACAATTAATCAAAGAAATTCAAACAATTTAATACAAATTCATAATAAAGCATTTAAACAACCTATTATATCCTAGATTGCTTAACAAATACTTAATTAATCATATATCAAACTTCGGAAAATTTTGAAAAAAGTTTTTAAAATTCAAAAGCGCAGGATACACCGGCATTCAAAGTCGGCGGCTTTAAGCCGGTGTTCAACACTATGAAAATCAACACTGCCAACGCTGGCAGCGCTCAAGGGTACGCCGTCTGCCTTCATTCTACGCTGGCGGCTTTGAGCTGGTATAGAATGCAAATCCAAATTTTCCAAAATTTCCCGAGAGGTACATACCGGCAGCGTACATGGATACGCTGGCAGCCTTTAACCATACGCCGGCGGCTTAAACTCTCAAATTGCCGGCGTACATTCTGAAGAACAAACGCTGGCAAAATTTATTGTAAAAGCCGGCGGTGTTGCAAAGCAGCGTTAAAAGATTTACTTCTATTTGGCTCCAACGCTGCCTCTATGCCAGCGGTGTTGAATTCCCAGATGCCGGTGTACGTTCAAAACAGACCTATTCGACAGAACACTTTCTCCTGTTTTTCCACTTCGAAATTTTCTAACCTATAACACTTTTAAATCTTCTTCAACTACATTTTTAATTTCATATACTCACTCCTATCTACACTTCTCAATCCTAGTAACTCAAAACATGAAATCAACACATTTGATCACTTCTAATTCCATTTCCATTCATTCTAAACTTTCCTACTCAAACTATCTTCATTTCCTCCCAACACTTCATATCACTACCACAATACATAAACAATACTCATACACTAACCAAACACAATCCAAGAGAATTTCAATGCATGAACCAACAATTTAGATAGTATTTGAACTCATCCTATTCAAGATCTCACATAACCACTACAAGAAATGAAAACAAAACAAAAGTCATACTTAAATCAACTCACATGTATATGCCTTGTCTTGGGAAGAACTTTGATTTTCAAAGCTTGATATTGTCTTTGGATTAGACTTGGAAATTGAAATGAAAGAGGAAGAGAAAAGAAAGAAAGAAAAAGGAAAATTCGTATGAAAAGGAGGGCTGCCCAAAAAGGAGTCAAATTAAGCAAAATTAAGTCTCAAACCTATCTCTAATTTGACTTTTAAGGCATATGCAACTTTAGTTTGCATTTGGGGTGTATTTGGGTCTCATTTGAGGTTCATTTAGGCCTAATCACTAGCTTAACTAATAAGAACTTCTATCAACTAACCTTAAGCAAAACCAAAGTTGATTTTATAAATCTAAACTTAACTTAACACCTTAATGTATAAAAGACACAATTAATAAATATACTACACACACATTAATACATATAAAACAAAAATATTAATTTCACTACATATGCAAAATAACACATTTATACTATTACCAACACAACTATCATAAACATCATGCTCATTTAATTCAATATTTAAAATAAATAAACAAACACATGAAATTAAATAGAATTTAAATTTAGATCATTTCATGCATGCTTAGACTAAAAAAGGAAAACACTATGTCTATTCAATCGCTATTTATTTTTATTCAAACCCTATTTAATTTCATGATTTCAGGAATACCAAAAATATTTTACGCTCCTAAAAAAGAAAAAGACTATGTCTGTCAACCCTTATTTAATTCTATTCAAACTCCATTTAATTTTATGATTTCAGGAATACCAAAAGTATTTTACACGAAAAAGACTATGTCTATTCAACCACTATTTAATTCTATTCAAATCCTATTTAATTTCATGATTTCAAGAATACCAAAAATATTTTACGCCATTGCTAAAAAAAGAAAAGATTGTTTATTCAACCCTTATTTAATTATATTCAAATCCTATTTAATTTTCCTGATTTCAAATATATGAAATATTTTATGCCCACACACTAAAAACATTATATTAAAAATATTTACACTAAAAATATTTACACCAAAGACACCAAAGAGGTGGTTTTGTTTTAATAGTATAGATAATACTAGTAAATAGTAATTAATGAAATAGGAACATGTGCCACAAGCTTAGTCACGTGTTCTTGTCCTTCAATCCTCCTTCTTCTTCAATAGCCCCAAAATTAAACTTAATAATAGTGTTGGATATTTGATGTCAAAAACTGAACAAATAGACAATACAATTAAACCGAAGGTTTAGCTTCTTTTGGTTTTATCTATTATTAAATTGATGAACATAGTTTGGTACATTTGGTGCTTTCTTGTTTTTTTACATTATAAACTCTTTACTTCTAAAAGTTAATTTGCACTATACTCATTCAAGATTTATATTTTTCCCAAACGTCTCTTTCCACTTCCACACTAATATTAGAATAATTTACAAAAAATGTAGAATCTAATTAACATGTATCATATATATGTATATATATATATATAGTAATTTAATTAATAATTGACTCTTAATAATTAATATAGATATGCATCATCTACTAGTATTAGTCTATGTTTGAAATATCTCAATATCTTTAATTTGATTTAAGTATCTTCAAGATAAAAAACCAAACTTTACCAGACTCATTAATCATCCCAATAACTTTAGTTTGATTTAACTATCATCAACATGACAATAAACCAAACTTTGCCAGAATCATTAATTATGAAGAACAAAATAATTGGAAGATATCTGGATCCATTTAATCTATTTACTTTCACCTGTGCTTTGGCATAAGTCGAAATCAAAGGGTCTGATTCTTCTGTCGGCATCTTATATATATTTATCCAATTAAAAACTGGGCTTTTAATGATTTGCATAAAAATAAATTGAAGAAAGAAAAAGACTAAGAAAAAGGAAGAGCGAAAATATATATATATATATATAGATAGATAGATAGAAGAGAGTAAATAAATGTTTAAACTGTTTATAATGTGAATAGTGAAAATTTAATACTATCCAACACTTTAAATATATTATTGTTCTTAATAATACAAGTAATAAATATGTCTAAAAAGTTTTCTCATTAGGTTTCTATGGACTTCGAGTCAAAGTGAGGTCTCATTTTCTAATAATGTGTGACATTTTTTTTTTTTTTAATTTTTGTGGAAGTTGTGTATGTTAGACATTGTCATGGTTCCCGAATCGAACTAAATCTGAATCGAAACCACTGGTTTTGGGTCTTGAAAATAAGAAACCGGAATTGGAACCTTCTTCCACAGTTCCAATCTAGTTCTATGGAACCAGCAATTTCCGATTCTGGTTTCGGAACTGTAGAACCATTTTTTTAAGTAAAAAATAAGTTTTACATTTTAATAAAATAAATTTTAAACTCAAAATAAGTAATTATTTGGTCTAAAAGTATTAAATTATTTAGCCAAAAATAAACAATTTTTTTTAGAATGTGCATTTATTTAAATATAAACACAACTAATATCAATTATAATTAGTAATGTGAGATCGCAAAATACTCTAGAGGATAATAATAAAATTATAATACAAAAAATAGTACCACATTATTAAAGAATCAATTTTGCTTTTAGAACAAGTTTATATAAACTAAATTATTTATAATTTTAAGTTATATTTATTTATATTATTGATAATAAAATCTTAAATTTGTAAATAGGTAATAAATTTTACTATTCATATGAAATAGTATAAAGATTAATAATTATATATTTAATATAATTTTAAATTTTTTTACGTAATTCTTTTTTTAATGGAATTGGTTGGAACCGTCGGTTCCACCCAGTTCTAGGCCTAGAACCGTCTAGGAACCGAAAAATCGATGGTTCTTTAGCCGAGTCTAAAACCATCCAACCGATCCGGTTTCGGTTCTAGAACTGACGGTGACGGTTTTGGTTTGACTTCTGGTTCGAAACCAAACCATGCCTATATCTAGTGTATGTGTTGTGTATTTTACAGTGCCACATTATTTATTTCACAACCACAAATAGATATGCCTATGTATAGATAAATGTACACATTAAATGAATTTTTTAACAATGAGTTAAAGAATATTCTTCTTAGGTCTAATTTTGTATTAAAAAAATTGTTGTTTTAATTTAAAATTTTTTTAATTGCCAGCATTGTTTATTTCAATTTTTCTTTGTAATTTTTTAAAATTAAATTAAAAAAAGCAGAGACTAGCCTAGCCTGCCCCATACTGAGGTTGGTTCTGGATCAAGCATTATTAGACCCATGGCCTAGCAGGTTCGAACCCGTTTGGCACGGTGCCAATGTCTAAATTACTAGCCAAATAGCCCATGTGTCTTTAGCTTTACAACGTGTTAGTGAAAATACTTTTTCTCTCATATATTACGTCATTAGGAAAAATGAATTTAAATGCATGCAAATGTTGGGGTTGGGGATTAGGGGTGGGTAAAAAAACCAACTGAATCGAACCAATCCAAATAGGAAATATGGTTTGTTTAATGGTTTGGTTTAAAAATTTTTCAATCCGAACCAATCCATAAATTTATGGTTTGGTTTGGAAGAAAAACCAAACCAATTCGTAAAATCGAACCAAACCGTTTTAGAAAAATATAGTAATATTTTACTATATCTTCATATGATTTCATTTGATATTTATTATTTGGTGAATATTGATAAAAATCAACTTGCTCATTTTTAATTTTTTTTAGGCTCATGATATGTATTTTTTTGTTGATGATGAACTATAGTTTTTCTTTAATAGCTTTTAATTTTATAAAGTATAAAATTTATTTATTCAATTATATACTCTTATTATATATTAATTGTTTAATATAATTTGTCAGCAAATCATTTTTGTAACATCCCTCAAATATAGATGGTGGAACTCTAATCACAGAGGCGTTTTTTTGATGCAATGGCTTGGAGTTTGTCAGAACTCCAAAGTTAAGCATGCTTTGGGTAGAACAATCACATGATGGGTGACCTCTTGGAAAGCGCTAGCATCAAAAGGATAAAACCATATGGCATGTGGCCAAAGCAGACAATACCTTAGTGGATAGATTTCCAAGTCGTTACATAGTGCCTCTGGTGTCTTGGTTGTGCCTAAGGGTATGCTGGGAAGGCCAATGTACCTAGTATCACGATCCCTACCCAAGGTGGCTTGAGGGCCTAGGGGCGATCCCTCTGCTGCGGTGGAGCCTAGGGTGGCAGGTCATGACAAATGGCATCAAAGTAGTGGTTCTGGACCTGTGTAACGAAATTGACAAGGACGCCAATTCTATAAGTAGGGGAGTGTGTAACACCCCTCAAATATATATGGCAAAACTCTAATCACAGAGACGCTTTTTTGGTGTAATGGCTTGGAGTTTGTCAGAACTCTAAAGTTAAGCATGCTCTATGTAGAGCAATCCCAGGATGGGTGACTCCCTTGGAAGCGCTGGCACCAAAAGGACAAAATCATGCGATGTGTGGCCAAAGCGGACAATACCTCAGTGGGTAGATTTCCAAGTCGTTACATAGTGCCTCTGGTGTCCTGGTTGTGCCTGAGGGTGCGCTGGGATGGCCAATGTACCTAGCATCACGATCCCTGCCCAGGGTGGCTTGAGGGCCTAGAGGCGCCCCCTCTGTTGCAGTGGAGCATGGAGTGGCCGGTCGTGACAATTTTATTAGTTGATGAATTTTATTGATAGATGAATTTTTATTTTAGCTAAATTTATGAATAGATAATTAACTTGATGGATCTATTAAAAATTATAATTTATAACTTACTATGTATTGGTTGGTAAATGTTTTTTATCGGTGGATAACTAATTTTATAGAGAACTATAGATTAAAAGTATGATGGATTCATAAAGTATCTTATCGTGATTTATAATATAAACTTTGTAAAATGATATAAATATTTAAGTATCTACACAAATTTTGAAAAAATACAACAAAGAAAATTTTTAATTAGAGTTTTGATTTAATCTGTAATCCAAACCGAACCAAACCGTTATTTAATGATTTAAAAAATTTCTAATCCGATCCAAACTGTTACTTAATGGTTTGGTTTGGGATGAAAAAAAAAAAAAAACAAACCGATCCATGCCTATCCCTATTAAGAATTTATCCTTATTTTTTCAAGGTTAAAGTTTTTTTTTTTTTTTACTCCCTCAAGCTATCTTTTATCTAATTTTTGATTTATTAATTAAGATCTTTATCAACTATGTAAAGGTAAAAATAAAAACAAAATTAGACATGGGCACGGTTTGGTTCTTAATTAGAAACCGGACCGAAATCGTCACTAGCGATTCTAGAACTAGAACTAGAACTGGACTAGTTAGCCGGTTTCAAATTCAACTAAAGAACTACCGGTTTTGTATTTCCTAGGTAGTTCTTCAACCTAGAACTAGTGGAACACGCAGTTTCAGTCGATTCCATTGAAAAAAAAAAGGAAAATTAAAAAAAATTAAAAAATAATATTAAATATATAATTATTATCAACAACTCAAAAAAAAAAAAAACTTAAAATCATATACAATTAGTTTATATAAACTTCTCTAAAAAGAAAAATTTATTTTCTTAATAATGTGAGACTATTTTTTATTTTAATTTTTTTTATCCTTCAAAGTATTTTGCAATCTCATGCTACTAATTATAATTGATATTGGATTGTTTTTACATAAATAAATGCACATTCTAAACAATTTATTAAAAAAATTGGTTAAATAATTTTAATACTTTTAGACTCAATAATTATTTTGAGTTTAACATTTATTTTATTAAAAACTAAAATTCATATATTTTTATTTTTATTTGAAAAAAAAATAGTTATGTGGTTCTAAAACTAGAACTGAAAACCGCTAGTTTTGTAAAACCGAACCGTGATTCCGCTTTCTCAATTTCAAGACCTGAAACCTGCGGTTCCAGTGTCATGGGTAATTAAAGTGTTAAAACGTGAAGATCCTAGGTAAATGTAAAATTTACCTTTATGAAAGCTCAAAAATTCATCTTCAAACCCCATTCGTTTAGATATCCAAGGGATGAGTACTAACACGTGTGCGTATGTGTCTGTTTATAAGTATATTTATATAATAAATAGTCACTGCCGCACGACATAGGAAAATCTATTCATCAATATCAATACTTCCCATCAGAGGAAAAACATTTCTCGTTTTACACATTCATTGCATTCAAGCTTCTTTGATTTGTGAAAATTTTCTACAATTATATTATGTTTTTTATTTTGTTTTCAAACTGAAATTATATTATGCTAGGATGTTATTATTTGTATTAACTTAATGAACTTGAAATACATATTAGACGCAATCAAAATTTAAATCCACTTTGTAAATCTAAGGATAAATGTCATGAAATGTATAATAACTTTGATAAAATATCTAATTAGATATTTAAACTTTAAAATTGATCAATTTAATTACTTAAATAACTTTTTGTGTACGATAGCTAATATCATAGAAATATTGTTAGCGTGCACAAAATTTTTTTGAGTACTAAGTTGATCTTTTTTTTTTTTTTTTTGTCATTACATCAGGGAGAGGGTAATCAAACATAGTACTTTTTACTTGAAAGACCAAAAGAGATATCACTAGGCTATAAGGTCCATTGGCTATTGATCAATTTCGAAGTTTAGGTGCCTAATTGTATATTTTGTTAAAGTTCAGATATCATTCATGACATTAACTTGATTTATTTTCTTTTCTTCTAAGGCTTTATTTTTATTTTATAGTTCTAAAAGTTTCTCTTCTAGCTTTTTAAGGACTCCTTTTTGGGAATTTCATAATTCTTGTTTTTGATATTGCTTTATTTCTGTATATCTTTAAATCTTTTTTTCTACTCTATAATTACGGTCCTTTATGAAATCTAGATTCTTTGTAAGATATGGTATTATTTTATTCTTCTTTTCAAATGTTGCAATCATGTTCCCAAATATTATAATTTTTCTTGATTTGGTTTTCTAAAGCTTGTATACTACTAATATGGATATCAACAAGACTATTTAATTGCCTATTATCACTATGTAGAATATGTTGATAAATAATAGGAAAATAACAATTATGTTTAAATTCTTGATTTTTAATTTCTCGTCTATCTTTATAACATATTTCCAAATTAAGTTGATTAAATTTTTCTATGTTCCCTATTTTAACAAGCTAATCTTGTTATTTTATGTCTATAGTATTTAATATCTTCATCTATTATTTCTAAGCGTTCCTTCCTTTTTATTTTCATATGATCAAATAACATTTTTCAACTAATTGTGTACTAATATATCTTGTTTTTATCGTTCTCTCTATTTGTTCTGTCTCTTTTAAAGTTTGACTCTTTCTTTGTTTTAATCTTCCAATAACTTCTTTATGTAATTCTATATATTTTCTATAAGAGACAATGCTATAAATGTACATGAACTTTAACAAAAATATATAATTAGTACCTAAAAAAACTTGATGAAGGTACTATTAGTGTGTATAAAAAGTTCTTTCAAGTATCAAATCGATCCATTTCAAAGTTTAAGTACTAAATTGATGAATTTTAAAGTTTAGATACATAATTGCATATTTTATTAAAGTTTGAGTATGATTTGTGACATTTACCCCTTCTTCAATTATGCAATATTCGAGTTAATGTTGCGAATTGTACTAGAACTTTGGAAAAATATGCAATTAAGTTATGAACTTTGAAATTGATCAATTTAATATCTGAACTTTAAATTAATTAATTTAATACTTAAACTATGAAATTGGTCATTTTAGTACCTAAAATAATATTTTTATATGTCAATAATACGTCCATGATATTAATTAGCATACATGAAACATTCTTATAAATACAAAATTAATCAATTTTAAAATCAAGATATCTAATTAAAAATATTGTCAAAGTTCGGATATTATTCATGGCATTTAGCCTTCTTGAAGTGTATTAAGAGAATAAAACATAGGACATGAAATGAAAAATGAATTGAAACCGATATTCATCAAGTTGTAAGTTACGTTTTTGTTCTGAAGTACAATTTTGACACACTCTTCAGTCGTCACTGTTGAGCTTTCACTCTTCAGGGCCTTTCTAACACTCGTAGTTTAACATTTAACAACATTGTTTTCGACAACATGCAAGCACCTTGAAGAAGGTGATGCCAAGCTACAAAATAGGAACGAGATACAATAAGGGGAATGATAGTGCCTCCATTTTAGGTTTGTATGAGAAGAGAGAGAGGAGAAGAGAGAGAGAGAGAGAGAGAGAGAGAGAGAGAGAGAGAGACATTACATAAATTTTAAGCTAGTTAAGAAATATGTTAATCTCTTATACAAAAAATGTAGAAATAGATTGTCAATTATGTAATCCATAATGTAGATCTTGTTCTTAAAACAAATAAGAAAAATGAAATAAAATTATGGAGTTCATGCCAAGAATGGCCATGATGAATTTATTGAAAGTTCACAAAGATCACTAGCCCAATCATGACCGTGATCAGGTTAATTGTAGAGAGCATTGGCAATATCACGGTCGTGATCATGGATCTATCTAGCGTAATGAATTTCATCAGCTTGATTACACTCGTGATCTCCACTGTCGTGTCTCCAATTTTATTTCAACGCTTAATTTTTGAAAGATTGCCATTTTTTTTTTATCAATTTCTTAAAGAGTTTTATGTGTTTGGGTTGCATACATTAGTGATTGTGTTTCAAGTTAATTAATAACTAATTAATTTGAAATCCAAAGTATGCAACCCATGTCTAAACGATGTGACTCTTGAGGAAAGTTATGATGGTTGGAATATCTATTCATGATATAAAATGTGTTGCTTCTGGTAGTGAAAATAATTGATTTTATCATTAGAATTCTTCTATTTGTATCTCTTTTCTTCGCATGTAACTATACATATACATCTCAAATTCTTTTAAGTGTGGTTTGATACTTGAATATTAGCTATTCAAGTGTCAAGACTTAGTTGTATCTTGAGCGAAATTTCACAATATATCTCTCATAGCAAACTTTGTGTGAGAGACGTAAATTTTCTAAGGAAAGCGATATCACTTGTGTCTTTAAGTCAATCTTACATGTAATTAGTTTCTTTAAGCCTCTTTAATAGTTTTAACAACTAACAAATGATAATGGAGTTGCAATGATTGGTTTATAGACAACATTTATCAAGGTAACTTAAGGTTCATTAGATTTTAAATAACTTTCATATTTACAAGACGACATTTTAGACAATTATTGAAAGAATAAAAGAGTATTACAATTTTACAAATTTGAATATTGGAAAATTTAGGAATAATGTCACAAATGATACTTAACTTTAGCAAAATATGTAATTAAGTATTTAACTTTAAAATTGATCAATTTAGTATCTAATTCTATGAAAAACTTTGAAGTTGATCAATTTAATACTTAAAAGAACCAGTGAAGCAACTGTTGCGTGCATAAAACGTTCTTTTAGATACTAAATTGATCAATCTTAAAGTTTTTGTGTCTAATTGCTTATTTTGTCAATGTTTAGTTATTATTCATGACATTAATGTAAAAATTTATCTCATTGTAAAATATAAAATCTCTTTATCTTAATAAGTATCTTATTGAAAGAAAAAGATAAATAGAGTATTATATGTTATGAGTTAGGTAGAGGCAGTAAGTATAATAATAGAAGTTATGTAAATATTAATAAAACTTTATATATGCATTATGTACAATGTACAACCATTAGTATTCTAAAAATTAGGATAAATGTTGGTACCCAAACTTTATATGCAAATTCAATTTAGTATTTTTATTTTGAAGTAGTCAATTTAATAATTAATTCAAAGTTTTTGTGACTACTTAATACTAAATATTTAACATTGTTTGATATGTTTGCAGACATAGAGAAATTTCATATGATTGATTTTTTACTAGCACTACTAATACGATCTAACTCTAATTGGCTATTTATTCTATATCAAGAAAACAGTAAATGGTGTTAATAAGATAGTAAAAATAACACGAAAACTTTGTTTAAGTATTAAATTGATTAATTCAAATTTCAGATACCAAATTTAACTTTTATCTAAAGTTTAGATACCAAATTTGACAATTACTCTTATATAAAACCATCATATCATTACCACATATATATAAATTTTATAACACTTATACATTATGTGTAGGTATATATGCCGGCATGTAACACGGAATAGCAACCGGATGACAAATTTACAAATTGATCCCTTTCTTCAGTAGATTTGTTAGTCTCCTCATAGAAATACTCATTAGTTATGACGTCTCTTTAGTCACGTCGAGTAAAATAGACAAAGCTTGCCAAGTAATGGATAAACTGGAACTTAGCCAGCAAAGAAAGGAAGGTGAAAAAAGGTACAACCAAAATTTCAATGATATAGGATTGCGTCTATTCTTGTCTCAGAGTAGTTATGTGAAGTAGAAATATCAAGAAACGTTCAAGGTGACAAGTTGTTGCACCAGAAACCTAAATTAATTATGAAATTAGGACATAAACAGTGGTTCCATCCCAAAAACAATGGTATGAATTGAGGTTTTATCCATCTGGCCAAGCCCCTAAGAATCGTGTTGAGTGAATTATGTTATTGATATCCTAAGTTGAATGTAATCCATGGAACTCAACAGACACTAATGAACCTTTTTTTCATTTTATTTATTTTCGAATTACTTTATCTCAAATATATCAAATTAATATTTACTAATTATTCACTACCATGATTAAATGAATCAATGCCAATTGTTTCCCATCATCTACATCAGATTTCACTCACATGAGGTATTACAATAAGCCACAGACATCCTGGACCGTGCTACGAGTCACATCCTAATAATAATCTCCACTCTTTTTACACTTCTCTAATTTGGGTGGAATCAAACCCATCAACTTCCTTCTTTGTTTGTTCCTCAATCTGTTACCTATTAGTAGAGGGTCAATTCTATCATCATTTGTAATATCTAGACTAGAGGCAAATCAACAAACACTAATGAGCTCTTTTAAACCACATTAAGGCAAAACATTATATTTAGTATTTACCAAGTATTCATTACCATAACCTTACAAATTAATACCAATAGTTTTTACGGTTCATATTGAATTTTACTCACACGGGATGCTGCATGAAATATACCCGACAAAATACTAATCATATAATTTTTCATATTAGTGTTGTAAGACCAAACCATCGTAATTGTAAAACCCATTTTGCACAACGGCGAATGAGGATAATTACTACTATGAAAATATATATATTTCTGTATATATAAGATAGGATCCTAACATGTTTACTAATCATTGGTGGTTATATATTACTACCATTTTGGTAGTAATCCTCCTTTACCATCTTGAAGTCATAATCTTCTATTGTAAGAGTTTACTAACTACATCTATTTTCATTCGATTTTCTTTCCTCCTCTTCTTTTTCCTTTTTTTTTTTTAAGGAGAAAAGATTCATTGTCTAATATGCTATATGGAATGATTAGCAACGTATCATTCTCATTGAAATTGTTTTTCTTCTTAAAGATGCCTTGGCAATAAGCGGTAATGAATGTTACATATATATATATATATATATATATATATAGAAGGAAAAAATAGGTATGCTAACTTGACATTGTCGTATTTCTTAAAGATCATATTGCCATTGTACAAATATAATCATGATGGCATAAGAAATTTATTACGTATTAAAACATTTTTATAATGCAAGGCCTATCTAGGTTTGAGTCATAATAATGATAGATGTTTTGACTTCTTTTAATATGTGTGGAAAATCACTAACCCTAGTATTACTTTGTTGAGAATACTAATCAAATTTAGCATTATAAATTGTGGATGACATATCAAAGAGAGAGAGAGAAACAAGCTGGAAGGAAGACTTCACACAAATTTAATGTGTAAAGCACATGTTGGCTATCATAATTATGGGATCCAATTGTAGTGGCTACATGCATGCAGCATTAATATTGCACTTTACATAGTCATGGAGTGATGTGGAACTAACACATAATAATAACTCCAAAAGATAAGTTGTCATGCCCCGAGGGTACCCTAGTAGTAATAAACAAGTTACACTTGAATATTATCACTAGATTACCTTCAGAGAATGACAGGTTTTCAAAACAACAGGATCTTTTAAGTTGCTTGATAAGAAATAACAAATACATGAGAGAAATGATTTAGTGAATACCCATTACAAACTATTACAAACCATATATCTCTGTTGAAGTATACAACTAAATAATCTACTCTAATAGTACATAACCATCATACTAAAATAGATCTGTAGACTTCTAGCTTCAAAGTTTTTACCGGAGCCATATTCGTGGATGTAACTAACCAGGGGCGTAAAGTGAACCTGAAAAGACTGTAGGAGTATGAGCGAAACCACAGCTCAGTGAATAACCAGACATACCATACATCACACGAGTCATTAACAAATCATATGCAATGCAATCACTCAACTATATGCACAGATACAAGTTTGGATGATCTAGAATCAAAACAGGAAAAAGATTTACGCCCTTTTTTTAATGGGTTGAAGAACTAGTAATCAATGACCCACCTGCCCAGGAGAGACTAAGTACACAGGAGAATCAACGATTTCTCATTTTAATGTTATCACTTTGAATATAGTAGCTTGCACAAACCATCTCCTGCAATCCCCTTAGAAACTCCCTAAGTATTAATCATTTCAAAGCGATTCTACGGGTGACGTTTTTCGGTGCCTTTTAGTTCCTCATAGGACCGCCAGACCAAAGAGAACCTTGGAAGACTCACACATTGGATCAACCAAGCAAAAATAGAGATCCGAAATATTAATACGTAGCAGGCTGTCATAACCAAATATGCAAGGATGCAATTCGTGCAATGCATGTTCATATTATTTTGTTAAGCCCATAACTCTTAATTAATTCCGGGGTGACCATACATTACACACAATCATCATTATATTACTACACAACATCAATCATTGTGTTATCGCTTATATAAAGATATTTTAACAATCATACAATCAGATCGTATTATACTTTCAACAAACATTCATTTGATTATCTTGCATTACATATTCGACTATTTACAATCACAACCAGCACATATGACTGAATTACTCACCTGCTCATACCGACTTAGTCGTAGTAATCCGCTGGTAGATCTTCTAATGAGTCAAAGTCACCTATTTAAGACAAAATATTCATTAATACAATCTAGCTAAATTCCTACATGTGATTAGTGTCCTATACTTGATATTAATATTTAGTATCGTCGTGTTTTTCTATTTAATCTCACATAATTGTTTGGTTTTTTAGAAGTCATATTACTCAGGAAATTAACTTATTTTAATTTCCATTCTTATATTTTATCTTGCTAAAACAATTATTAGACTAATATTACTCTAATATTTTCTTAGTTCTAGGTTTCAAAGTTATTAGATATTAATTCTAACGAACTTAAATACTAGTATTATAGTTACTATCTACTACATATTTATGTAACATACATATATACATACTTAGTAGATATATATATATATATATATATTCAGTTTAGGTCAGAAAAGCTTTCGTTGGAAAATTTTAGCTGTAAGCCGGCTCAAGGCCGCCAGCTTAAATCTCCAGATGCCGGTGTAAATCATTTTGAAGAGAAAAATTTCATATGGAAAGCACTGGTGTTGAAGGCCGCTAGCTTTCAACGTACGCCGGCCCTACGCCGCC
Source organism: Combretum micranthum (assembly GCA_024138025.1). Lineage (NCBI taxonomy): Eukaryota > Viridiplantae > Streptophyta > Magnoliopsida > Myrtales > Combretaceae > Combretum > Combretum micranthum. The sequence continues at coordinate 461,583 of JAMXBD010000711.1, forward strand.
GGCGTAGATCTCCAGGTAGCTGGCTTACGTTGATGTTTTACGTGAAAATTATTTTACGTAGCCTCTATTTGAGTATAAGCCGCCTGTAAGCCGCCGGCCTATCTATGTAAGCCGTCGGCGTACATCGTTTACACTGCCGGCCTTGAGGCAGCGTTGCACTGTTCATCATCTTCTTCCTCGGTTCGATTCTTTTTCTTTGATTTTTACACGTTAGAAACTTACTTAAACTACTTCTAAGAGTTTATACATCATATATAAGGATATATAACAACTTTTAACACGTTTAAAAACATAAATATATAGATTTCGATTTTGTGAAAGTAAAACTAGGGTTTTGAAGTTTTACCTCGTTGGAGCTCTTTGAGTGCAATCCGAAGCTTGTGTTTGTTTTTATTATGTTCCTAAGATGATTTTAAGTCAGTTACAAATCATATCTTCGAACGAAAATCCTTTAAATCAAGTCCACTTACCTTTAAGCTCGTTTTTGAGGGTTTTTAGCCTTGTATTTCCTTTGATCCGAGTTTATGGTTTATAATCTTTTTGTTTTTGTTTCTAGTTCGTTTGGTTGTTGTTTGGGAAGTGATTTCGTTCTGGAAGATGCAGAGAAGTTATGGAGTTTGTTTGTTCTTCATCAATGGCTTTAAATACATATATATATAGGAAGAGAGAAGGAGAGGTTCGGCTGCTGTTCTTTCCTCCGATTCTTCCTCCAGATTTGTTCTCCTTTAGCTGTTGTTTTCAAGCCAATTAATGCCTGAATGACTTGGCAACTTGTGATTGGTGTGGAGGTTGATTTGTTTGACAAAATTGAGAGAATTATTGTTGGATTTCGGCTCTTGTTCCCCAACCCCCACCCCCCCCCCCCCCCCGCGCAGCTTCTCCACCGATTTTGCACCAAATGCAGCCCACAATACATATATATAAATATTAATTTAATATTCTAATTAAATCTTGAGTCAATTATATGGGTTATACGGGTATATATTAGCTAGTATTTGGAGTTTTTGTACAAAAATATGCTCATAAATTTATACAAAACACTTAGATTTTCAGATAACACAAATTTAGGGTATATATATACGTAGTTAATTATTCGAATAATTTTATCTTCTGCGATTTAGATTTCTTAAGCTCATTGGGTCAATTTTTGTTTCAGGCTCCGATAGCTTAAGAAAACTCGGTTTAGAACAATAACGTGATCCGATTATTTATTTGAAGTTTAGATTTTGAGTTATTTGTCAGTTTATATTTTTGTTGTGTATTTAAAATCTTGACAGTTCATTTTTTTATCATTGTTTTCTAGTTATAAGCGTATATGATCATTTATACAGTATTGGGCTTTATACAGAAATTGAACTATGTTTATATCTCTAGTTTTGATACTGAATATAAATTCTTATTAGTAGCTTTTAAATTTAACTAGGGATCTCGAAATTAGGGTTTAAGTCTAAATATAAACTCATTACTACTCGTTATTCTAGTCTTGAATCATTATCGAGATAAAAAACAATCATTTAATCTTTATATACACATTTTCTATTTAAATCTATTAGCATTACTACAAGAAAACAGGTCTTTAGAGACAGAAAATCTACGACGGAAATTAGAAAATGTAGTTATAATTTGACAAATAAAATCTGCGACAATGGTTTTTGCGACGAAAATTCACGTTTAGAGACAGAATTTTTGTCTCTAAAGCCCAGCTTTCTTGTAGTGATACTAGGTTTTCGGGTCTAAATTTTAGATCATATCTTGAATTAGTTATTCAAGATACAAGATCCCGTTTTCGGTATTAACTAGGGTTAAAGAACTCCTTTATTCGGTTCCTAATTCTTCATTTATCCAAAATCTAAATATTAATCTATTATTAGACTTCAATCAGAATCTAATTCTATTATCTAGTTTATACTATCTATTATAAAATCGGGTACTAAGGTAAAAAAAAATTTCCCGGGGTTTACATAAGTAACGAAGGAAGAACAAACAATCTTAAAAAGCTCGAATGCACGTATTGATGTATATATGCACCTAAAATATATATCAACATGGGTGAGCTATGAGGAGTAGTATGGAAATACTATAAGGACTCACATATACATACCAAATCTAACATAAGCAATAAATTTACAAAAGAATCAATTGCAACAAGCAAATAACACCAACCTAGTTTATCATCTTAAACAAAACAATAGGGTAAAGACAACCTAAGTGACTCTACTTTCAAATTTTAACAATTTAAAATATAAAGCTTTACTTTTTACTATTCAATACTTCACTTTCAAACGAAGTTTGATCTAGTGTCTTTGAAACATTAAAATGAACTTTGTTTCAAAGTAGAAGCATTAAATTAAAAAAAAAATGAAACTTCAAATATTAAATTGACAAAAGGGTAAAATGCAAAAACACCTCTTAAACTTTAGGAGTGGTGTAGATTAATTTTTTAAACTTTGAAAGTGTGATTTTTGACCCTTAAGCTATAAACAATTTGCAACTAAGGACATTTTGTACTTTTCTATAAAAAAAATACAAAAATTTTATGGTTTTAGATGTATTTTTGTACAAAAATTGTAATGGGGGATTGCACCAGGGAGAGGGGATAGAAAAAGGATGAGATGTCCTTATTTTCAAATTGTTTACTATTTATGGGGTCAAAAACCACACTTTCAAAATTTAGGAGTTCAATCCACACCATCCTTAATGGATTTCTTACGATAGGATTTGTTGTGTTAATAGATGTTATAATTGTAATGAAAATTAAAAGTAAAAGATACGAACGAGTTGTTTCTAGGATATAATGTGCCAAGAAAAGATTGATCTAGCTGTTTTGATCAATCAATATGATGCACAATCGATAAAGATGACAAATGATTTGAAAAGCTCTCAAGAATCAAAATTCAAGAATGTCATTGAATGTCCAAAGGATTTAATAAATCCCTATCCCACAACTAGGGCTAAGGGTAAAATAGTCAATCAATAAACTAATCTACTAAGATAAAAATAATAAAATAATAAAAATTCACATAATAAATTGGCATGGTCCTCATCATGGTAAAGGACATGGGTGTTGCCATGATCTTAGCCATGAGTTAGGGGAGTGGACATAGTGTTCTTAAATCTCTACCTTCGCAAAATTTTGATAAGCACGGCCTCTACTATAGGCTAAGGGAAAGGGCATGGCTCTCTCTAGTATTCACTTTTGTTATACCTAGGCAAATACGTCCTCAAATATGAGCCATGTGCTCTATCATGGCCTTAGATACATGCCATGGCTATCAACGTAGCCATCACTTCATTTCAATCCCTAACATTACCCATGGGCGCTAGAGGATTTGTCCTCAAATCTTCAAAAGTGCAATTTCCTAAATCAAAGATGGACTTGCAAAAATAAAAAATAGTTAAATAAAGATTCCCAACTTAGCTCGACTCATGAACTCCAGAGCATTTCAACATCAACTTTAGTATCTCTTAACCGTACAGTATCACAATCCATACCCATAATCAAGACTCTCCAAATAATGCATTCCACTCATCATGAACTTGATCAACCAAAGTCACTTGAACACTATGACAAGTATTCATCGAATATGCCTCTTATGGCCTCAATGGTAATCGTCTCTAACCCTTGTCATCTTGAAAGAAACCAACATTACTACAACTAAAATAATGCACACTTGCAACTGCTCATAAAAATCTAACCTTTCAAAATTTTTCATATAGTCTCAATCTACCATTTATCTTGAACTTGCTTACTCTAAGTCTCTAACACCAATCGTACGTGAAATACCATGTCAACTCAAATAACCATTAATTTAGCCCTAATAAGCACTAACAAATATCCTGTAATGGTTCATAAGTATAGTAAAACTACAATATCTTCCAACACAATGTAAGCCCAACAATCATGATAGAGTAGTTTGGATGGTAGAGGACTAAAAGAAAAATACCTGCAATCACCAAAAGTTAACAATAAAGATGCTATATCATATATTTGAATACTGATCAACATCTCAAAATTATTGTCTTCCTCAGATGCCATCTCTGTAACCTTGTCTACTTTTTTGTTCTTTTCTTCAAGTGGTTCCTCTTCTATTTTTTCTTCATCATTAATGCCAACTCCATTATCAACATCTATTGCTATAGGAACCTTCTTAACTAGTATTACATCTACAGAAACTTGGTCTTGATTAGCTGCCGACACCTTTAGCTCATTTGCAATATCTCCATTAAAAAACATAGAAACACTATCTATGAGTCTCACCTTTGTTTTGGCCTTAACCAACTCCTTTTTAAGATGATTCATTTTTAACCTAGGATTAACAAGTTAGAAGAAGAATTGCAAGATGTAAAAGCAAAGTTTGAAGTTTAGAAAGAGGAAAAATGCATTCAAAAACAAGAATAGGAACTAAATAGAGAGGAATAAATACAGGAACATGATGATATCAAACTCATGGGCAATACTACTAACCTCTTCATCTTATTTATCTTAAGAGAATAGTAAACACATTGCTCTTTATAAGTTGCTAGTCTATCGCTTTTGTAAGGATTTCCAAGTAACACATGAGAAATAGAAGTTGGTATTACATCACATAGAACCTCATTTGAATGTTGATTTGGAAGAGAAATAGGAACTCGAACTTGTTTAGTGACTTAAGTCAACTCCTCGCAATCCATCCACTTGATAAATAAGGCTGTGGATGAATTATAGTTGGTAAACTTTAACAAGTCCACCATATCCTTAGTTGCAATATTTACTCAATAAGCATGATCAATAATCGTGTTACCTTAGGTCTTGCGATGCTATTCCATAAATCTTTCATCTTATCAGGGTGGAATTTTAATGAGTAGTAAAATAATTAATATAATTCTCCACGCTATTGTACTCTCAAACAAAACCTTAGATATGGAAAAAACCATTAAGCCCTAAATATCCTAATATACCCATGCTAAATTCAATAATATATGAAAATCAAATCTTACCAATTTATCGCATGTTGATCCATAGCTCTAGATTGTCTTATATCCTTTAACTCTGATATCAAGATGATACAAGATGAATTATGCATACAATTCGTTCATCATGATTCTCTCAATAGATTTCTTATGATAGGATGTTGTTATGTTAGTAGATTTTATGATTGTAATGAAAACTAAAACTAAAAGATATGAATGATTCGTTTTTAGGATATAATACATTAGTAAAATATCAAACTAGTTATTTTGATCAATCGATATGGCGCATGATTGATAATGACAACAAAAAATTGAGAAAGTCCCTAAGTTTATTCAAGAATCAAGTTCAAGAAGGTTATGGAATGTCAAAGAATGTCAAAAAGATTTCTAAACAATGCCTAAATAATCACTTTTATATAGCACAATAAGGGTAAGGAGTAAAATAGTTAACCAATAAACTAATCTAATAAGATAAAAAGAAGAAAATAATAAAAAAATCCACATAACAAATTCGCATGGTCCTCTCTAAGGGCCATGGTATGAGGTGTAGGGATTTCTATGGTCCCAGCCATAGGTTATAGGAATAGGCATGATGCTCTTGAATCTCCACCTTTGCAAAATCTAGATAGGCATGTCCTTGCTATGATCCCTGATATGGGGTGTAAGGGTTACCATGGTCTTTATCATGCCCTGATTTGGGTCAAGACATGTCCAGCTACCACGTATAACACTTACACATTATACATTAAGGCTAACTTAATCTACAAGTTAATTGTGATCATTGCTAAATAAATTTTAGATTCTGAAATAATTAAATTAGATTATGTAAGCAACTGAAATTTTACAGCGGAAAAATAAATTTCTTAAAATGATTTCCAAACAGGCTACTTCCGTGAGTAGAACTTCATTTATAAATAAGTTTCATACCATCAAGTATCTCAAAATACAACCATGGGCTCATAGATATACTGTCATCTAAATCTAAGTTTGAAAAGATGATTAATAACTTTCATTAACAACATAAAAATTTTAACGTTCCTAGCCACTTCACTCATTAATAAGCTCTTTTAAAGTCGTCCCATGCCCAAGATAATCACAAGTATCTAAATCATCATCTGAAAAAGAAAGGAATAAGTTAAAGCCTAGTATAACAACAACACAAGCACATATGAGATGAGCACACATGCTGATTCCAAATGCAATGCAACAATCAACAGTTTATATCCTTAAACTAAAGTGTGACAAACAATAGTGGAGCACTTACACTCCGCAATATGCTGGGAACCTAGGGGTCCTAGTAGCAATTACTTAGGGGGTTGATATAGGCAACTCAAATATCTACATCTACTACCTTTATAAGTAATAGCCTATATAGGGGTTACAGTTATTATGCATCTCTACCCATCACAGTCTATAATATAGTGCAGATCAATTAGTTCCATAAGCATTAACCACAGTATACTACTTCTCTTGGATCCAGGTAAATGTTATCCCACTACCGTTTCTCTCATCAGCCATCCCCTCAGCCACCCATGATGGCTTAAGCACCTAACTACTATGCTAGCACTGTCTAGCAAGGTTATCGTCCTTCGAACTTGGTCTCAAAAACGGCCACACACAAGTAGCAAGCAGTTGTTAAGGCCATTTTTAAGTATTAAGTCATATATGATGCCTATCCTAGTAAGCAACATGTAAGTCACTACATGCCTAGAACAATGTCTATACTCTAAGCAAACAAAAGATAGACCAGAAGATAAGGTAGAGGTAAAGTCTTAATAAATATCTATTTCAAAGATTAATTCATATAAGCATTTAAACCAATTATCAACTTATATTAAACTTGTATTAACTACTTAGTTTTCTAGCAAATATACATTTGAAACAGCAGGTTCCTCATATTATTCATGGTATGTCATACTATAATTATATTATATTTAAGCCAATTACAAGTTAATATGGCTTTATAAGATTTCATTAGTTAGATTAATTACTAAACATAAATTGTTGGTTTGTAAAGAATCTACTAAGCCAATATTAGTCAATAAATATATATTAAATTAATTTAGTCAAGTTGGATAGAACTAATTAATCAAGTTCATTTTATATTCAACTTAGTCTACTAAACTCATTTTATGGTAATTAGGTCCTTAAAATGGTAATTTCAATAACATATCCTATAATCAATCTAATAAACTTTTATTAAGTGAAACACCTCATTTCAAACGTAACTAATTTAGTTATACAATTCATAATCCATTTTCACCTCTAAATGTGCTAAGAATTATAAACTAGTTTCTTATTATGTTTATATTATCTTATAATGCCATATTTATAGCTATATTATTAAGTAATTCCAAAAATCAAAATACTTAATTTTTCATCTTAAAATTCATATTTTTAATATGTGAACACATTATTTATATTTATTTCATATGTATTTCATTAGAATTAATTTACCTTAAATTCTAATATTTCATTTCCTATAGAAAACTGTTGTGCAAGCTAACTTTAATAAATTGGTTCACTATCTTAAGCATGGGTTCTTAAGCTTAAATTTTTATGCAAACTTCTAAGACATGTATTAAAATTTCATAAGTTCAATTAGCCTAAACTAAATAGTTAATTAGAGTTTTAAATTTAATTAACATAAAGTTGTCTAGAGCAAGGGATTTACAACAACGACCAATAAGTTCACTCAAATTTGACCATCAAGCCAAATGGTTATTGTCTGGTTCTTTACAACACATTAAAATAAACTTCTTAAGCTTTCAAACCGTTGTATTTTCACCAAAAAATGAGAAGAAAAAGTCACCAATTTAGCCCTATACAATCATATTACCACTTCTAGCCGAAACACTATTTTGCTATTTTGTAATTTAATTTTTAAAAATAGTAAATGTATTTCAAAAATAAAAAAAATTATATATAGACATGTTAAACTATCATCTTGATAAGTTCCATCCACTAATATATTCATTTAATACTTTAATTAAATTTCATAACTCAAGTTGTCCAGATTGCATATATATGCATATAAATTGATTTTCCAACATATTTAAATAATCTAAAAAATGTTTATTCTATATTATCTTATCTATTATATACATAGATTTATATTTTACAATTGAAATCATATATCATGACTCAAATCATCATCATCTACACTAATTTTTCCAAAAATTCTCGCATATCAACATAAACATACATACCTATATATTTCAATGGAATTTATATTCAATATATATATATATATATATATTCATTTGATAATTGCATTCAACAAAAGACATCAATTCAACATATAACACACATATATTTATACATATATACATACAATGATTTCAATAAATCAATAACTATTATAATATATGCGTTTATATATGGTTATTTTGGTTTTTATATACATGCATATACATATATTAATTAATCTTAACTCTAAGTTTACTTTTAGTAATTTTTATGAATCTAAATGCTATTAAAATTATAAAATAAATTAATTATAATTACACACTTGAATTAGTAATATCAACCAAATAATCTTCTCTACTACTACTACTATGCTTTGATGATGCTTCTAACGCTAATCCCCAATTTAATGCTTGATTTTGCCTTTTAATACAACCTAAGAATTAATTGGGATAGAGATTAGATTTTTAGGAAAGAAATTGAGTGATTAATGATAAAGAAACCATGAATTTCCTAACTATTGGATGGTAGATTTGAAGAAGAATGATTTGTTGGATGATTTAGGGGCTAGGGCCTACTGAAAATAAAGAGAGATTAGGGTTTTCTAAAGGGGCATATCTATATTATTTTGTATTTTGTAATTTCCTTTAGGGTTAAGGGCATTTTGGTCACTATGCTTGAATAGTTTAGGGGCATTTTGATCCTTTCATAAGTGTAGAATTCTCAAAAATTTGTTAAGAGAGTTCTCTAGACTTGAGGGCATTATATGGTGTGTGATAGCATATGCTTTGACTTTCAATTGTGAGCTTCTTGAATACAGGCTTGAACATAGGTTAATGGCCTGGACTTTTAGATGATGGATTAGGCTTTAGGTCATGGGCTTTTGGACATAAGAATTGAATTTGAGAAATAAGAAAAGAAAGTTCGCTAATTTGCATTAGAAAATGAATTTATGAATTCTAATGGAAGAAAAATTAATATCTTACTTGAATTAAAGATTTTAAGGGCTTAGGAACTGATATTTGAAAGCAAATATTTAATTTTATTTTTTTTTTAGAATTTAAGGAGTTGGAATTTAGGTTAAAATGGCTAAATTGAATGTTTAGAGGTTTAAGTGATTGAATTTGATAAATTAATAATTAGAAAGAATTGAATAATTTGAATTTGTTAAAATAGGTAACAGAATTTAGAAGTAAATATTGCTAAATTGAATTAGACATTTAGCTTAGGAATTTGATTAATGAGAAATTGATATTTAGCTTGAATTTAGGAATTTATTGGCTTAGCAAAAATTTGGATTTGAAGTTCTAGGAATTAAGGTGTTGGAATTTTGGTTAAAATAGGTACATTGAATATTTAGGGGTTTAGATGGTTGAACTTATGACGTTTGGTTAGGTTCAATTTTTGTGAATTAGGAACTTAGGTAATTCAACTTGAGAAAATGGTTTCAAACCAATAATTGAAAGGGATTGAGTAGTTTGGTATGTTAAAGATAGGAAATTGAAGTAATTTGATAGGTTAAAATGGGTAATTGTTATATTAAAATCTCTATTTTCTATTAAATTCATTTTCTAATGCAAATATGTTAAATTTTCTAATTGTTTTAGGTTTTACACTTACGCGATTAAGGTTTCTAGGCCCGATAGATCAAATTAAGATTTATACTCAATAAGCCTAGAAAATTCTAAGTTTCATAATTACGTATTTAGAATTTTTATTCGAGCTCTAGTTTTTTAGCTATTAATCAGTTTTTATTTTTGTCGCATATATTTTAATCTAGTAATTCATCTTTAAACTACCTATTTAGTAGACTCTAAAAATTAATCATCTTATACTACACTTGATATATATAGTGGTTTGTGTATATTACTCATATTTTATACTAATTATCTTTTTTTTCTTTTTTTTTTTTTTTTTTTTTTTTTTTGCTCCAATACTAATTATCTATTAATATCTAATTAACTTAGCATGAAAAATTTGTATTTCAATCTTGACCATGGGTTGTAGGAACGAGCGTGGTGCTCTCGAATCTCCACCTTCACAAAATTTGGATAGGCACAGTCCCTGCCACGTGCTATGGAAAAGGGCATGTCCCTCTCTAGTCTTCATTTTCAATCCTTAGGTGAATACGACCTTACGTATGAGTCGTGCATTGGCACGACTCTGGATAGGAGCCATGGCTATCAGCATGGCCATCACCGTATCTTGACCCCTATCACCATTAGAAACTATTTGGAATCTATAGATTATTAAATCCATAGGTTCATTATCTAAGAATAATATAAATCCAAAGATTTAACCAACCCATAAGTTCTTAAATCCAAAATATAATAACAAAAACGTTCCCCTAGTGTCATTACTAGTACATGCTACCAAGCAACCAATCTGCCATAACTATTCACGGTGACATTCTATCTATTGTAGTGACTTGTTCAATCTTATTTTCAAACTATTCGACCCGTAGCCACTATTATGGCGTATTGGTTGACTTACCTAGTCGAGTATGGCGGTTCATCACTTATTTTCATTATCCATTTCATCATCTGGAATGCTCGACACTCTATAAGCGATGAAGTTGTTTATGACTAGCTTTCAAGATATCATCGTTGGCACAAATGTAATTACAATAGCACTAAGAAACACATACAATAATAAATCTCAATCTATAACTAAGTAGTCCATATATTCATTTTCTAAAACTACAAGTACATGTTGTTATAAGCACATAATTGGCCAGTCATAATCTCATAGAGACATTAAATTTGGCATAATCATGTAATCATATACTAAATAAGCTATTGATATTTTACTTATACAAAAAATTTCAATCCTAACTCTAAAACCTCAAATCAATCATATATTATTGACCAGTTACAAAATTTGGTCAACCATAATCCCTTTCGAAGAAAATAGATTTACTTATTTATGAACATCGAATTAATATTTCCTGCCTTCTATGATCAACTTTAATGAAAACTGATCACCCGATTTAGCTTTCAACCACCCAGCTAGAACTTTCTACTTTAAGATCCACATTATAACACCTTATCAGCTTTGTAGTCATCAAAATTAACCTTGAAAAAAAAAAGATCAATTAAACTCTTATTTCAACTCTCTTCAATTATTTAAGGTATCAATATTTCGAGTAGTTAAAAAGAAGTCTCAATATTTTGTAAAATGAATCAAATGAATTATCAACGTTTTGCAAAATTCCTTTGAGGTATCAACATTTATATTACTTTTTAAGTAACTTTTCTTGATTTTCTTCAACTGTCAGTTATTAATATCATATTTGACTTATTTTGTGAAACATTAATCTCTCTTTTTAACCTCTTGAAACATTGATACTTTAAATATATTCTTCTAATATTAATTCCTCTTTTTTACCATTCGAAATGTTGATATTTTAAATGAAATTTTTCCCAAAAATTGATTCCTCATTTTTACATTCAAAATGTTGATACCTTAAATAAACTTACCCATAAATGTTGATACATTTTGATATAATTTATCCTAAATTATATCCAAAGATTTTTGTGAAAATTAACAACAATTTGAAATTAATACTATTTTATCTATAATCTTTAATCACATTGGTTTATCTTCTTTAAATTTATGGCTATAATCGTAATGACAATTTCATAATTTTCTAAAGTAGGTTTAGATCGCATACCTCATAATGTGCATGCCAGGACATATAGCATATTCCCTAGACTACATAATTCCCATTTATTACTTTACCTCGTAAGCATGTCTTCCTTTTTTTTTCTTTCTTTTAATGTTTCAGTTTCCAGTAACATGATTTTAATTATTTACCACATATATTTCTAATTTACTAAAATTTTACCATTAAGTTTATATGTCTAACATTGGCAACGAAGAGGGTTGCATCCGTTATAATAAAAATATATTTCAAGTTTTTTATCATTTCAAATTAATTATTGGAAACACTTAGTTATCAGAGTAAAGTGTAGAATGCATGTATATTTGGACATACATGATTAAAGCAAATAACAAGCTACATCAATAAATGGAGAAAGAGGCAACGAAACATTGAGCCTAATTATGTAAAGATTATGCATTTCTTTTTACTAGCATTATTAGCTTAACCATTGAAAACCCATTTAGGAATGTATACACTAGGTAATAAATAAACAAACAATTCTAGTATAATAAATCTTGAGTATCCCATAATTGTTGTATCCGTTGTGCTTCTACAAGGTTCTTCATGACTCTTCTTAGTCTAATCCTTAAGCCACCTCTCGCACGCAACTCTTCTTACTTCTCATACTTGTCATTGGCATCACAACTTTATGTATAACCGAGACCACATTACAAACATTCTCACCAGAAATCATCTATTTCATAAAAAATTAGATAAGAGAATAATACAGCAGCAGCCAAAAGTTTCAAACACAACTACACAGGTGTGATTGATTATTAGCTAATCTTGAAGACTAAACTTTCTTAACAATTCCTTACTTATTTATTTATTTTATAGATGTTCAATGCATACGCATAGGTTAAAACCATCCAATAAGGTAAACTTCCCTAATCAACAACTAAAAGATCTTTTCTTCATGAACTTGGGATCATTTGAATGTTTATTTTACTACATCCAAAGTGATATTAGATGAATATTTTGATCTAAAATACGTTGCCCAAACTCTTACTTTCCTTATCTATAATGCCCTGACTTTCCTTTTAAAGAAAACTTACTACATAAGAAACACCAACTTAGTTTATCCCTATATAAAGCCCTAAAATACTCAAATAATAAATTTGTGTACAAAAGATTAATTTAAACTCTAATAGTAATAGATATGGAAAATTATAGAACTGAAAATAATATTAAAGAGATAGGAAAAAAAATGATTTAAGCTCATATTTAACGTGAAATTTGGCATATTTCCTACTCTCCACGATTCTTCAATCGCCTCCAACAGAGATTTTCACATATTTTATTAATATTAAACTCAAAGGCTCAAATAGAGCAGTACAGAAGTTACAACACTCAGGAAATAGAATAGTTCCTTCTCTTTTTGTAGTGCTTTCTTATAAAGTTACAAGATAAGAATAGTGCACTAAATGATTTTCTCTTTCTTAATAGATTTTGCAAATTAATGAACAAGAGTACAAAGACAATGAGAGAATTTTATGATTTGTTTGTTCACAAATAAAACTTTTTGACAACTTTTTCTCAGTTCAATACCACTACTTGAATCTCCTAAGGAAAGAGTATTTATACATTTCAAGAGTTTAAATACCCGTTAAAGATATCATCTTAAAATTGTCAAGCATTAAATGTGCATAATAGCTCTTTAATGCCACATCGGCTTATATTTTAAACTATCATCTCAAACTTGTCACGCCTTAAACTTGCCATACTTTAAATTTTCCCCTTGATCAAATCTGTGCTTATTTGAACTCGTCGGGCGTGAGATTCAAACTTGTCGCTTCCTAAGCTTATCACCTCTTTAAACTTATTACGCTTTGGATTTAACCCTTGACCAAGGTTGTGTTTCTTTGAACTCGTCAAACTTGAAATTTAAGCTTGTCGCACCTTGATGAATGGACTTTTTAAGCCCTATATGAGACCCATGACCAAGACCATGCTCAAAGAATTTGTACTTGCTAATTTTTGCAAAATCTCCAGAGAACAATACATACACCAAAACACACACACACACACACACACACACACACATATATATATATATATATATATATTCCAGCACGTTATTTATCTAAGTTGTTTGACTAATTAAATGTAATTTAATGCAACTGAGTAGTTAATTATGCAACTAATTGTCTCATAAAATTAGATAAGAGAATAATACAACAGCAGCCAAAAGTTCCACACACAACTACACAGGTGTAATTGATTATTAGCTAATCTTGAAGACTAAACTTTCCTAATAATTCCTTGCTTATTTATTTATTTTATAGATCTTCAATTTATACACATAGGTTAAAACCATCCAATAAGGTAAACTCCGCCAATCAACAAGTAAAAGATCTTTTCTTCATAAACTTTAGATCATTTGGATGTTCATTTTACTATATCCAAAGTAATATTAGATGAATACTTTGATAAAGATTTTTCAATCTTTTATAAAACATTTTTTTTAGAGTTATATGAAACAAATTTCATTTAAACTGTAAAATGATTGAAATTTCCAAAAAATTATTCTTTAAATGGGGATTTAAATACTAAGTTGCCTAAACTCTTACATTCCTTGACTATAATGCTGTTACTTTCCTTTTAAAGAAAACTTACTACATAAGAAACACCTACTTAGGTTATCCCTATATAAAGCCCTTATAACACCTTTTCCACATTCTCTCCTAGTAGAAATTTTAGAGATTCAAGAGAGAAACTCTAAAATTGAAGGAGAATAAGAGCTCGATGGAGAGGTGATAAACCTATAAAATTTTCCCTAAAGTTCTAAAAATGCTTCATGAACTTTTTGCGATTCTATGATGCCTTTTGATGGGAATTAATAGTAGCAAGTTGGATAAATGAAATATTAAAATTGGTAAGAAGATCATAAACCGACTATCTATTGCTTTTAGATAATCTTTTGTGAATCAACAGTAATGAAATTCAATTGTTGCTAGGGAATGAGGAATCTAACAAGAAAGGTTACATGATCTTAGCGATAAGAGTATCTCATAACAATAATTTTAACATCATGAACAAGCTACTCATTATGGTTAATTTATGGTTCTGTAAGGATTGAAAAGATTGACTCAAGATAGCAAGTTGTGATGGGATAATTAATAATGCTTTGATTCTATACTTGAGGTAGGATTCCTTGACCTGATCTTGTTATGATGATTTGTAAATTTTTGCCTAAGATTTTGAATCTATAATGAGATACTTAATGAAACAAGATTATAATATATAATTGAGATTAATGGAAAAACGATATAATCAAAGGAGAAACTAGAATGAATTAGGAGATTAATCTAAATATGAAACTTGGTAATGATTCCAAGTTCACAATTGATGTTTAATTGAGAATTTGTGAAAACCGAACTTGATAATATATTGTATCATAGAGAGATTAGAGATTGGGAATTCTATAAAATGAAAGAAGGGAAAAAAACCCCAACAATAGGTAGAATAACAGACGAAAGGAGCTCCGACTAATATGGAAAAGAAACAAAGCCACAAAAGACAGTTAGATTAGACTGATTAACTACCCCCAGTTGATGTTTGCTTGTAAGTGTGTACTATTTTGAACATTTTTGCATATTTGGAAATATAATTAAAGTTCAAATTTAGCTAGACAAAAATGAGAATTTAGGTGATGAAATGTTTAGACAACTTGGTTTATTTGAAGATTTATTTATCTTGTGTAGGATTTGGATTTTGATGTTTATACGGACAATAAGTACATAACTATTATTGCTTCTAACTTATGCATAATAAGTTTACTATTATCAAACTAAATACTATTTGAGTCAAATGGTAATATATATCATGGTTGTGTGTGGAAAGTTAATTGCAAAAATTATTGGAACCGTAAAGACTTGAGTTTTTTTTTTTTATGTGTTTCCTAGAACTTTCCCTTCCATGTTCGTGACTTTTGAAATTCAGTTTCTGTTTTTGTTCTCGTTAAAGAGAGGTTTTGAGAACTCTCATTCTGTCAATCACATTATAGATAAGATTATCTTCGAATCATCCAATCCATCAAGCATGACAAAGCCAAGAGATCTGGGATCATTAGATCCACTAAACGTAGCATAGTAGGAGGTCTTAAGATCTCTTTGGATCCACCATTAGTGGCAAAATTTTTTATTTGGTGTTGATGGATTTGTGTTTTTCTAAAAATGATTTTCTTGGGTTTAATTCCAATTAATTACTGTTTATCATTTTATATTTCCTATAATAATAATTGATGAGTAATTTAATTTGTGATATGTTGTTTGATTGTCCACTAAATTAGTTATTATAAGTCATGTGTGGTGTGACATCATGTGTGTGTGTATGCAGTGATTCACATTAGGTATTTTCCAATCACTCGTTTGCTTTTTTTTTTTTTTATGTTATATGGATAAAGGTTGATGATAATTGATGATGTGAACAACTATCTTCATGTTTGTGGTGGGACTTGTTTTAGCTGTTCAAGTGAGATTATTCATTAATAATTTTGGACAGAGTCCCATGTTTCTAATCAATTTATGTTGGGAGTTGTTAGATTTCTAGAATTGTAAAGACCCGACCTCACCGCAATAGTTAAAATAGGTGATTACAGATCCCCAACCTCATATAATCTGCAGTATTATATTTAAGGTTGTCCTACAAAAAAATGTTTGAATAATTGTTTGTCTAAATCTTCAAAATAACAATTTGAAAACTATTGACTTTAAAAATCTTTTAAGAAAACATAACATCATTATCATTACATTGCATAAAAGATATAAACTTAAAACATATATAGATAAGTATAGGTATTACAAACATAGGCTAATAACATACCTTATACAAAAGACACAAAAGATAGACAAATTATAACATCTATTACATATAACCAAAGCTATATTAAGCTAATCTATTATAAAAAGGTAGTCCATCAAGGTCCATGGTCAACATCTAGTCCTCCAAATCTTTTAGAAAATCTTCAAAGTCCGTACCATATCTTATACTGCATAAAACTCATATGAGTCATCACCACCTAAAATTAATAAAATATGAGCTAAAAGCTCAGTACGCAAGTAACGAAAACACAAGCTTGATGGCATCCAAGCTTAGACTATATGCAAATACACAATTATTAAGATATTAGATAATTTTTAGTTAACCAAAAACACTGGAGTATTTAAACTTCGGAAAATAGGGGTATCATACAATATCATTAATGCTCAACAAATACTCAAAAGATTATATATCAAGCTTTAGAAAATATTTGAGGAAGTTTTTGAAAATGGAAATTGTAGAGGACACGCTGGCATTCAACGCCGGCGGTGTAATCTGCACTAAAAATTCTACGCTTGCCAACACTGGCAGCATTAATACAAATGCCGGCAGTGTTGTGGTCTACGCCGGCGGTGTTGAGTCGGTGTAGACTATTACTCAAGTTTTTTCAAAATTTCCGAGAGTTCCACAAGATTGGTCCACGCCTGTGGATACCCCCAACACTGATAGTGTAGCTGCTTATGCCGCAGTGTTGACTCTTACACCAATGGTGTTAAGGTGGCGTACACTGCAGCACAGATTTTTGAAAAAGTTGCAGACCTCCCCTTTCGAAAACTCATTTTTTGCCCAAGTTTCATTTCCAAACTTCACTTAAATACATTTCTAATACCCAACCTTAACCTATATGTATTTTAATAACACACAAAATCTACACTTTCAACTCATCAAACACTCATATTTATCAATTCAAACAAAATTCTTCATTCAACCTTTCACCTTGCAAATTCAACCACTCAAAACCATTTCAACCCTACTCATTCCCACTCCATTCATTTCAAAACTCCTTAATACCCATCTAACACCTACCAACAACTCATATATCATCAAAACCCTACCTCATACACAAATAGAACATGCAACTCCTCAAGAACCAATTTCAACATGCATATTCATTGTAACACAAAACTCACATGCGTTAAAGGAACTTAAACATGCAAATGAGTTTTCAAACAAGTATAAATTTATCTTAGGAAGATTTGGCTTGTTGAAAAACTCTAGAACCTAGTGTTGTTCTTGTTTAAAGTTATGGGGTGCAAGGTTTTGAAGACAAGAGCACAAAGTTTGGAAAAGAAGATGAAGAATTTCGTGTGGATTTTTAGTCTGGTTTTCAAAAGTGTGTTTAGCACGTATTAGGATTTAATCTTATCTAAACATTGATTTTAAGGGCTGCCTAAGTATAGGCTTTAATTTTGCATGGGTTTGGGCTCATTTTTTGCCTAAAATCATTGCATTTGTGACTTACTTTTGTCCAATGTTTTTGCTAAGTTTGGGAACATATATTAGACATATTTAACTTGTTTTAAACTAATTTTCATATACTTTATTACACTTATAAATTCATAAACTCAATATTTAGTTATACTAAGATATATCAATATTTAAACACACTAACACAACACACACATCAATTTTTCATATTAACATACTTAACATGAAAAATTCATTTCTTATATGCCAAAACATTTAAAACAATTAAACAAGTATTCTAATTTCACTAACACATGCATACATAAGTCATGCACTAGATTTATTTACTTAAATTAGTTATGTTTTAAGTTTAGGCCATTTCAAGAATTATATAGTATTTTGGTTCCTTATTGCTTGAATTCATATATTTAATGACATTTGAGGATAGGGATAGTATGAATATTATAGACTTCCATATATGATTTTGTAGTTTGCAAGTTTTTAATATCTTTGTGCATGTATACGGCAAGGCTCGTGACAAGTTGATCTACTGGCAACACAATGATATAATACGAGTAACTAGATGTTATTATACTAAAACTTTCCATTTAAAAACATTTTGCAAAAAAGAAAACATGTTTTAAATAAGCCTTAAAATAATTAATATTCTTAACCTAAATTGGATAAAAAGAATCAATCAAAACTTAGAAATCACTTAGTTTGAATGAAAAAACTCGAGTTGTAAATTTTAGGATTGCTTAACTTTAATAAAATATTATATAAAAAAAATTACCCCAATACATGTAGGAGCAAATGACCCATCAGATCAAAAAGAGATGGCTCATTAGTTTTCTTACGCCATTATATTAACAAAAATACTTGAATAGTAGTAGCGGGGTCTTCTAATCTTGGTCTAATAGTCTTCTTTTTTCATGTTAACACCTGAAACACAAGTCAAAACACAATATGCTTCATAAAAACCTTTGACAGTAACTAAGTTTTCAAAATTTACAAGAGTGGCATAACCTTAAAGTGGTTTCTCCCTCCTATTGCATGGCACAATGATTAGTGTAATTAACAAAGATTAATCAACGATTAATCTCAAAAGTAAACACGAGTTCGGTAAACTTCCAATCTGATGAATAGTAATATTATTATGAAATGATAGTCTAAAAAACAAAATAAAACAAATATATATATGGTATTGCTCCAAAACCCTAGACACAAATAATTCTAAAAAAACACGAGAAAATAATTAAAAGGCTGATTTTTGGGCCTAAATGGTGTTTTTTAGGCCTTAAATTGGTGATTAAAGGGTAAGCCCCAATAACTAATATAGCTTTCTGAATGAGGTTCGTCTAGACATATAAAAATAAGGATTCTAAATTATGTGCTGAAAGTTATATCTTATTGAAAGCGGGCTGCACGTCTAGTTTTTTTGGACCTTTTTGATTTGTCTAATTTGTCTAAAAACCGCCGCGCTATCTACTTTGCATCATTGCAACAAGTGGTTTTTGATAAGATTAAATTGTAATAAATGCTTAAGACTATATTTATAATATTTATGATGGGTTTGCTTTTCACCTTCAACTTTTAGATATAATTACTTTTTTTTTTGTTTGGATATGTTTGTTTCATATTATTTTGGCATCATATTTTTGTTGTTTTTTAATAAATATTTGTCAACAAACAAATACTGATGAAAATTTAATATTTTACTCATGAATTGACCAAATAGATACGATACAGATATGATACAAATAGGTTTCAAATATATATTAGACACAAATATGATATGAATAAAAATCCGACAATCCAAACAGATTAATATTTTATTTTCTCTCTTTTGGGCTATATTTATTTTCTATAGTTGAATAGATTATTATTATTTTTCAGTAGAATGACCATTCTACGCTTGACTTTAGGGGGATGGTACCAGGGGTACATTAGAATCTTACTATTGTAGAGATTTCATATTAAGCGGTTATGGGAGGATCTATGTTCAATAACTTGTCCTACTAAAATCGATTGTAAAATGTTGATTCTTTGTTAAATGCCAATCTTGGATGTAAGCTCCTACATGTAATGTTGTTCGAAGCAACGAAATTAAAATGTATGTCGGCAAAGTGACTCGTGGTTCTTTTTACATCCTTAAACGATGCATAAATGTGTCCTATTTTAGTGGAGAGTTTTTGCTTGAATTTTCATATATGTATTTGATTTATATCTGTATCTTATGCATATACTATTAATATCTAATCCATTTGATTTATTTATGAATAAAAATTTCTGTTTTTCATCTATATGTATTTCATGATAAATAGTCTAAACCAAAACGATGACAAGTTATTTGCACACTAATAAACCAAATAGAGCCCGAAGTGTTATACATAAATGATGAGAGAGATGCCATATATGTTGAGGGAGTTTATAGCCAAGCATGAGTTCCATAGTAAATAGATCATGTCATGCAATTAGAGGTTAAGGGATGAGCATAGGCTAGTACAATGCATCCACAAACACGATTTAATAATACTAATATGCTGCGTGCCTACATAAGTAATGGTAAGTATTGATTTCTTTTGGACAAATGTTGGTAATTGTGTATAGTTTTTATAAAATCATTAAAACACTATAATTTTGTTGATACTTATATACCACAGTATATGTCAATTGTATGAGCTAAGAGTTAGCGGGGGTCTAGTGTACACATTTCAGAGTATTAAAAGTTTCAATTCTATAAAATAAATTGTTAAGGTATGACAGTCTTGTATCTACGTGACTTAGGTTGGAGATGTCTTCAAGCCTATTCTAACATGTTGGAGAACTTGACTAGGAAAATAGCTTCACGGAGTCGGAGATTGTCTAACTAAAGCCTCTATCAATAAACACGCGCCAGGGCATCATCAAAACAAGGTCTTTGGCCAAATTTGCTTAGTCAAACTGAAATTTTATTTGATTTTTATTGATAAAAAAAATTGGCAAAATCGTACATGGGATATTCCTAAATTCTATTAATAAATCAAGATAGATGGAATGTGTAGCTTTACTTCTAAAAAACTAAAAGAGTATATATGACTTTTGGTACTACATAAAATGTTATAAGCAATGCAGTATTGGCAACATTAACTTATAATTGAAAATAATTTAAGAGTTATGTAGACAAGGTTGTAGATGAGCCTAGTCATCAAGTCAAGGTTTTAAAGTTTCAAGCTTTACTTATTTAAAAATCACTTACTTCAAGTTAAACTTTTTCTCAAGCTTGAAATTTAATCTCAATTTCAACTTATTTAGTTGTCTATTGGGCCCAAGGTTAAGTAGCTTATGAGTTATAAAGATAAAGTAAAAATCTAAGAAACTCAATGTACAAGATAAACACTTATATAAATAGATGAGCAAAATGAAAAAAGATTAAGTTATGTTTGTATGTATACTATATAGAAGTAAGTTTTTTATCTTTATTTTATTTCTTATGCCTAATATCTAAGATATAATGTATATATAACTTATAAACCTTACTGTGAATGCAAATTTAAATAAACCTACTCACAAACTTAAACAAACTTACTCATAAATCAGCTTGTGTTGTCTCACAAATCAAATTAAAGCTCAAACTCACATTGTTTAAATAAATGAACTTTATTTTTGACTCATTTACTAAACAAGTTCAAGCCGTGCCACATTTAAAGCGATGTAAGTTTAAATAACTTATGAGTTGCTTAGCTGATTTGATGTCCTATCTGCAAACCACAACGTTATGTATGCCATATATCAAATATTTGGTTCATGCTCTGACACGCTAGATCTAAATTAGGTAAGGGAGCTTATTAAATGTTTTATCTCAACTACCATGGAAAGTCCCACAACAGGCAATGGATATACCCAGTAATCTTATCAATCATAAATTTTTAGGATATAAACAAATGTTGTGCCGTTGTGAATCGTAATGAAACTGTCGTTGACCGTCCGCTT
The DNA here is from genome assembly GCA_024138025.1 of Combretum micranthum. Lineage (NCBI taxonomy): Eukaryota > Viridiplantae > Streptophyta > Magnoliopsida > Myrtales > Combretaceae > Combretum > Combretum micranthum. Next base: position 483,583 of record JAMXBD010000711.1, read on the forward strand.
TGATGCATACGTGTATGCTGGTCCCTATTTAGGGCTGCAAGTATTTCCAAGCATAGACTTTTGAACGGAGAAAATAGATCACATATTTCTCCTTTCCCATGAAGTTGTTTTCATTTGTGAAACCAGTTCTCCCTTTTTCCACTTCCCAACAAATAAATTTATGTGCCTCTTTTTATTGGGGTGATTATCACATTTAATAGCTAAAATTTACTTATTTTTATTATTGTGTTTGGATAAATAAAAGTGGTCATTAATAGTTAACTATCATCAATATTTTCCTAATATTACCACATAGAAGTGAGTGGATAATCTTGTCGTACATGGTATCTACTCGGATTCTACTTAACTAGATAGGATTCAGGTGGGTAATAAAGATCACATAATAGGGTATGAGTACAGATTCTCGGGGTAGAACATAGGTATAAGGTTTTGATATACTATACCCACCTTGAAACCCATACTCTAATGTATAAAGAGTATAGGTTCTAGATTATCCTCTATTTTTTCTATTTAATATCATAAAATTAGTTTAATATATAAGATATAAATAATAAAACTCCATTTCTTTTTAATTTTGTGATAACTTTTAATTAATATTATTATTTATGGACTACTTTCTAAAAACTTTTATTGTTGAAGAACTTGTAAAATTGATTAATATATAAGTAGTTCAACAAAAAATTTAATTTTTGAATTTATTATAAGTTCTATAATTTTGTTTAATAGCACATAAATATGTGTTACATGCATCTATTACAAGTTTCAAATTTTACGCATAAAAAGATTACGTGTGTTGGAGAACTTGTAATATTAAGGAATTACTTTCAAAATTCCTTTCCACATGTTATGTATAGTGAATATATGAAAATAAGATAGTTTTATATATTACATGAAATCATATCTAATACCATAAATTTGAAGTTTAAGTAAAAAAAGAAAAAATATATATATAGAGATTTCATGCAAAAATATATAAGACCATATATACCCTAAATCCTACACATTTCACAAGATATAATTACAAGGTATTATAGAGTAGGTATAGGTATAAAATTCAATACTCTATGCTTTACAAGATAGAATACGAATAGTGTTTCATATTCTACTCATCCTATGTCTACTCGCCCCAACTACTACATATTAAAGTTTTATCAATACTCATCTGCAAAAGTAAATGTTGACCATATAACTTTTGTGTCATACTAAAATCAAACTTAAATTGGAACTCTCTATGCGACCGACTTATTACTTTTATTTGCAATCCATCTAAGTATTTTGACATCCTCATGGGCAGATTTATACAACAAGCCACCCCAACCAAGATGACCAGGTTAAAACCAACTAAGGACACATGGGGCTCCGGTCCAAGGGCAGTTCAAACATGGATCTAGCAAGTCTTGTCGGTTCAAAAAAAAAAGTAAAATACAATAAAATAAAATGAATTTTTTTGAAGGAACATGAACAAATTTAAATTAAAAATAATGCAAAATTAAAAAAAGTAAATAATATTTAATATTTAAGCTATTTTCCATGTGAATATAAATTGGTTATTGCCTGTTCATAGTATCGAATGCATTATTAGCAATAATTTGAAATAAATTTATTTTAAAAATATGTTCAGTTTGCTTTATAAAGAGTTTTATCGAAAGAAGAATTTCATTGTTTAACAATGTATGACTACTTTTTTTATTTGTAATCTTCTTTAAAACTTTTAGAGTATATTCTAGTTTCATACCACTAATATTACAATTAAAGATGAATTTACTTGTAAAAAATAAATGCACATTTTCATGGGCTAATGACTATAAAATTCTTAAGGTCATTTTTTCCTTTGAGTTTAAAATATATATTAAAACTGAATGTTTATATTTTCAAATTAAGCTATAATTTAAGGAAAAAACAAAGTCAAGGGCCGATTCAAACCACGAGGGATCCATCCTTGCAGTGATGGGTCCTCAAACCTAATTTGGAGGTATTTATTGAGTGGAAGCCCTTGAATCTTTTGCCATAACAGTGGTTTGATTTATTGCGTTGGCGGCCACGTAGTGGTAGCAGGCTGTACAGGTACACAGCTAGTTTCTTTTGTCGCCTACATATGAAAAGAGAAACGGTCTTTTCCGTAAGTCAATATTAACATTAGGTTTACTTCACTGCGATTGAATTAAATTGAAAAAGTACAGTAATTTTTTATTTTACGAATTAGGAATATTTTTAAAATAAAATATGTATATATATTTTCTGAGAATAATTATTGTTTTAGTGAAAGAAAATAACGTGGATTCCTCGTTTATTCCATCTAATATGGAATAGATATTATTTATGAGAATTTTTTACAAATTAAACGAAAAAATAGCTATTATGTAATAATAAAGGCGATATAGCAATTCTATTATAATAAATGATGGATTACACAAGAAGATCTCAACGTTTGGGAGTAAGCTCATTTTGAGTCTCAATGTTTAGAGTTGTTCAAAAAGTTCAACTTTTGAAGAATTTAGTCAATTTAGGTCTCCAAAACATATGTGAACAAGAGAGAATATTTAATCAAAATTCAGAAAACACTTCTTCTACTGACAAGTGTGCTTGGGGACTTAAATTAATCAATTTCTTCAAACGTTGAGACCTTAAATGGACTTACCCCAAACGTTGGAATCTCTTTTCATAACTCGAAACGTTAGGATCTAAAATGAATTTACCCTCAAAAATTGGGACCTTCTAGTGTAATTTACCCATTCTAGTAAATCAAATTTCACATATTATTCTGCCATTCTTTTTTCCCTCAAAACAATCAAATATATGTGTGTATATATATATCATAACTCTATGTAGATAACGATATAAAATCACATATACTGTTCCTCAACGACAATTACTGAATAACATTGATACTAACCTCATTTAGTGCTATTAAAATGCCTTGAATCCGTGAATTTAATAGAAATTAAAAAAGAAAAAAATGAGATGACACTATGTTAAGATAAAATAAAGAGTAAAAAGCTCTAGATTAAAGAAATGGAAATTTTATGGTGCCACCGTTAATTTTGAGGAACCGATCTCGTTATTATCATCCAAGGGCTCACACTATATCTAACCGTGATTGAATCTTCAAAATAATTAATATTCCATTCACTATATTTATTTTTATAATTAGGTTGTTAATGGGACGGTCTGCCTATGAAATCATAAAAACTCTCGAAAGACACCAGCGAAGAAAATGTTAAATAAGAAATCAAATAACGTATCGGTAATATCGGAAAAATTTAGAAACTACCTGTGATAAAAATACACATCAATCTTTACAACGGGTTTTAACTTGTTCCTCACCACTCAATCCATATGGAACAGAAAGTACAAGTTAAGAAGTCCATGAGGGAAAAAAAAGGTAGGTTCCTGTACCCTAAACTTTATTAATTCTTAAACTCGTTGATAGACATAACTCGGTTAGGTGTTAATTGGCCCAACACTAGTAAAGTGAGCCACCCACAATATTCTCAAGATTTATTTGGCTCTCTAGGCTGTTTCAGCTCAAGAAGCCGTACTACTTATCAACCCAGGGTCCTTGGTGCACTTCGAGACCTAACCTAAGATATTTCTCTGCTTGGATTCTCCTCCCATAGACATGCCCCCAGACTGGTTCTGGTCTAGCCCAAAACTGACTTGCTGGTTTCGGGTCCTTTTAATAGAGACTTGGAACCGTCCCGCCTTCATGACTAGGCAAATCAAAACCTTGTGGACCTAAGCTGTTCATGGGGCGGGTCCGAGCTATTTTATTAAAAAAAACCAAAAAAAAAAAAATTTGAAAAACCAAAGTACCGCTCAAGCTGCAATGATGGCTTACAATTCCAGTCAATGTTGGGAAAAATGTGTGAACAAAAAAAAAATCTTTAAAAACCAGATAAAGGTACCTTGACACCTGTCACAAGTTATGGGCAAAATGAATTGAGGTATGAATTGAGATTTCAGTCAATATCCAGGTAAACGGAGCATCTATGGCTGATGGGAAAGACGGCGGAATTGGAAGATGGAGAGGGTCTGTGATTGCTTACGAATTTATAGTATGAATGGAAAAACCAAAAAATAAAAATAAAAGAAAAAAAATCTTGAAAACGGAGCGTTTATTTGCTTTTGGATTTGGTTTGCGTTTTTATTTTTTTTTAACCCTAGGGGATTCTTTTGGACCTGCCGGTTCAGGTTGGTTCTAGCATGGACTCATCACGGCCGGTCTAGGTTGGGTCCAATTCAGATCCAACTCAGGGAGACGTCTATCCTATCCTATTGTGCTCCTCATTGAATATCTCCACGATTCTCTGTACCACCTTAAAGATATGCCACACCTCTCCAATTCTCCACATCTTCAAGAGGATAACTTAAAACTACTCAGGAACATATCAAAGAGATTGATCGCCACCCTTGTTTGGCTACCCTCAATAGAAGAACCCATCTACTACTGCGGGTTTAGGTCAATTGGTAACTAGGACAACACCAAATAACATACAAATATTCTATCGGTTCACATTCTAGTATGACCATTTATAAATAGCACTTGATGGCTGAAGGTAAGATATTTGGTCTAATAGAATCCAATTCAATCCAATTGACTCTTTACACTTTTTATGCAGATTTGGTTACCCTTGGTTCTCTTATAATCTCACATTAATTTAAGTATCAAATGGTTGCGCTAAACCATCCTTAATGCACCACATACAAGTTTTCTTTGGTTGTAGGATCATCAAATCTCTAAGAGTGAAATATCACCTATAGCACTCACTCATAATTTATAATAGGTTTGTAATAGAATTATATGCGCAAAAAATGTGAGAACTAGAGTTCTTTATTAATAACATAATAAATTTGAGGAAACTGGTTAGCAATTAAAACCTCAAAGTCACAACTTAATATAGAAATATGAAGTTGAGATTGTTAAACACTTTACAAACTTAGCAATTTAAATTACAAATCTAAAATATTTAACTAAAACTAGAAAATCTATAATACTTATTATATAGTCTTCTAGTTCTAAGTTAAGCCTAAATTTCTTTTTTCTTTTATTTTTAATGTACTAACTCTTTAGATTAGTGAAAGGGTAAAAGGGATCAAGCCCATTTAATAGGGATGTATTGAGCAAATTTGCTTTAGTAGATTTAGGACAAGGATGTCACACTTAATTATTGCTCTTGGCTCTTTTTCACTCACTCATAATTTATAATAGGTTTGTAATAGAATTATAAGCGCAAAAAATGTGAGAACTAGAATTCTTTTTAATAACATAATAAATTTGAGGAAACTTGTTAGCAATTAAAACCTCAAAGTCACAACTTAATATAGAAATATGAAGTTGAGATTGTTAAACACTTTACCAACTTAGCAATTTAAATTATAAATCTAAAATATTTAACTAAAACTAGAAAAATCTATGATACTTATTATATAGTCTTTTGGTTCTAAGCTAAGCCTAAATTTCTTTTTTTCTTTTTTTAATGGACTAACTCTTTAAATTAGTGGTAGGGTACAAGGGATCAAGCCCATTTAATAGGGATGTATTAGGCAAATTTGCTTTAGTGGATTTAGAACAAGGATCATCACACTTATCCATTGCTCTTGGCTCTTTTTCACTTAGCTTGTATGAACAAAAGATCTATACATAAGCTTGAATTCAAGGCTACCCATTCAAGAATTACATATCATTTAGTCTAAAGGAAAGTTAATTATGTAAAACCTACATGCATCTCACCTATTGATCACCAAAATAATCCAACAAATGTCATTGATTAAAGGTTCATTCTCATCTAGCAATCCACAAAGAATCCAACGGATGAGAGCAAGCTCTTAATCCATATATAAATGTTGCTTTCACCTCATATGCACCTTCAAAAACTTCATAAAATGCCATCATTATGCGAAAATTCATCTCTAGAAAATAAAAGCGTTCGGTTCACCATCACACGCACTCGATAGCTACTAAGTAATTTCTATTCCTCCTTGCACACCTCTTCTAAATCACATTTTCCACATGCCACTAAATTAGGTTTTTCTCTAAGATCATATCACATGAGACACATATGAGCAATATTAGACATTTAAATTTGATATGAATAACAAATAAAAACTATAGAGCTAAATAATTTGACATATAATTATTAAGAAATTGAGAGAGCCCTAGACTCTAAATTAAATAGAGAAAATTTTAATCTTCGTAATATGAAAAAAAACAATTATATAGAAATAAAACCTAATAAATCTAAGATTAGTAACTCAAAAAAATATTGACAAATTATAATAAGGCAATTGGAGTTAGAACACAAGATTAATTTGAAACTAAGATTGTAGGAGCTAAAACTGTAGGAGATTAAAAAAAATTGATAACCTTGTTCTCATGACCATGAAGAGAAGGCTTAGTGTCTCTTTTAATTTACTTTTTTACGTTGGGGTGACGTGAGAGTTCACCACAGCTCATGTAGAGAGAATGCATCATGTTGAATGCTCTTTTGTTTTAGTTTGCAAGTAAATATCAAACTATAGGGGTAAACTATTTTATAGAATAAAATCCCTAATTTAGATTGAATGAATGGTACGCAATTGATAGATAGAAAATTTTAAAATAGAATTAAGAAGTATGTAGATAGGGAAACCAATGATTGACCTCCACCATTATTCAAATATGTATAAATGACGCTATTTGAAATCTCAACAGCTTCACTGCTATCAACTTTTTTAAAGCTTATTTCACATGTGAAATTCTCATCTCCTTGTCAATCTACATGACTAATTATTATAATATTATTGATTTTTTTTTTTTTTTTTACCATTACAACAAATGAATGGGGATTCAAACATAATATATCTTACTTAAAAAACTGGGGGATAATACCACTAGTTTATAAATTCATTGCCTACTATAATATTATTGATTGACACATTGAAACTATTTTGTTTTAATAAAATCAAATTTTTCTAAATTTAAATAGTTTAAACATTTAAGCTCTTAAAAACATGTATGAAAAACATAGCATCAATATAATGTACAAAAACCTGATTGATTAACGCTACACACACACACACACACTATATATATATAATATAGAGGGCAAGGCTCTATAGTGCTCTACTTACCTCATTAATATATTCATCTAGGTGTCAATTTCCTTTTCAGTCTATTCACTTGATATAAATAACTTTTAATTCCTTCATTCTATTAGTTATTTACTTGAGAAAAATAATAATTCATAATGAATTGTTATTGAGTAAAATTATGAATAGTTCATATACTCATGAATTGTCATTTAATGCTTTATTTTTCAACTTTGTCATATATATTCTTGTCTTGAAAATATATTATACTTTTTCTTTGATAAATATGAAGGGACATCATAGATATTTTACACTTATTTTATTTTTTTTAATATCATAATAGTTATTACAATACTATTACATTCTTGTTAAATTGGATGGGGAAGTGAATGAGCCATTTGGGTTTTTCTCAATCCGTAATAGGAGCCCCACAAGTTGATTAATGTATGTTTGTACACCAATTGCATTTATAAGTTGCATTTATAAGTCAAACAAGATAATAAATATGGAGGCAATTCAACCTGGACGACAAATTGTTTACTAATAATCGTTTTGAAAAGTAAATAAAATCGCAGTCATGCTCATGAACATATCTGTCATGATTGTGAAAGACGAGAGAAAAAGTAATCAAATCATTTATTAAGTTTCGACTTGCACCAAAGTCCACTAGTACTAGTCCCACCCAAATTTGGATAGGCAATCTATTTATGAAATTAGGTGGTAGATTAGAAAATTAATTTGATATGGTAATTAGTTATAAGTTGCTAGATAAAAATATAAGAGATCAACAGATCAAGACTATTATAAATAGTTTTATTGCATAAGTGTAAGAAAGTCTTCCATGGTTGATCATCCTTAATTAGTTTTCAAAATAGCTGCATTAATCTTTTTATTTTTATTTTTTTCCATCTCTAAACAATCTACTTAGAGAACATCAAAATATACAAATATTGTTTTAGGAAAAGAGAAAATTAATATCGAAATTTGATATAAATTAATTACGTTGCATTTATAGATTAATCAAATTAGATCATTATATAACATCCACCCCTAATAAACTAAAATGCAATATCCAATAAAATAGAATAGAAAAAGAATCAGTATAGAAACAAGTTAACTAAAATTAACTAATAATTCTAGGACATTTTAAAGAGAAATTATTCAATTCGATGGTCTTTCAACTAAGTGAGGAAGTTACTGTAAATCCTAAATGTGGTTTGAATTTCCTTAATAAGGGGGGAAAAAAAGCGTTTGTTTCCTTTTGAAAGAGCAGTTCTGTTTTTGCTTAACTGTAAATAAGAAGATATTGATTGAAAGTAAGTCTAGTTCAGACGCTAGATTCGGTTTGCAAGTAAATGAAAGGAATTAACAACCGGGAAAAAAAAGGGTAAAAGAGAGGAATTATTATATTTAACAAAAGGAACTGAAGAGAGTAATCACTTCATTGCCCTTTTTTCGTTTTTGTTTTTGTTTTTTTTTTTTTGGGCTAAATTGCCCTTATTTTCGTTTGGTTTTAAAGTCTTAAACTCTTCATCATTCTTTTAATTGAAAGAAAAAATAAATATATATAAAATTAAATTTAATCATTAATGTGTGTTTGGTCCAACTCACCTTCATGACTATTCACATGGTGTCCCGTGCACATTGATTTCTTAGGTCGGATTTGTCAATGTAGTCACCTTTCCATCTTTTTCACATAAATGTATGCCGGATTAATGTAATATTTGGTATCTGAATTTTGTTAGTTTATGTAAGTAATTATTTTAAGTTTAAAAATGTTTGTTTACTATCTAAATTTTGTTCATTTTATAATTAACTACTCCATTCAAATATTATAAATAAACTTAGAAAGTTTATAAACAATAAATTATCATTTTTAAACGCAATTGATTGCATAAATTAAAAAAAATTCATTTATCAAATGTGACATTTACCCATGTATCCATTGATGAAATCCATATTCTATGATAATGAGTAATTATCTGCTAGAAAATAATAATAATAATAATAATAATAATAATAATAATAATAATAAAATTATTATTATTATTATTATTATTATTATTATTATTATTAGCATGTGAAAGGAAACAAAAGATGAAAGCAAGCGAGAAATAATAAATAAATGTATATATATTCAACTTCTCTTTGAAATCATGTGCTTAAGTCTTAATCTTTAAAAAATAAATGCATTATTTCAAAGAAAGGGAGCTTGTTGGGGGCGGGAAAAAAAAAAAAAAAAAAGGAGACTAAATGCAAATGAAGCAACTACAGAGAAGTATATCTGCAGCTCGCGTTTTTATCTTAATTTTGGCAAGAAAAGGTGACGATTAATATTAGAAAAAAATTATAAAACAGGCAATATATTAGTACTAGATGATATTAGAAGAAGTACTAAAAATTCAGTGATATGTTACCTCTTTTATGTCAGCAAATAAAATAAATGATATTAAGAAAATAATAAAAATCATAGTATATAATTTGATTGTATATTAAAATGATCACTTCAAAGTTTAAGTATCAAATTGTGTTTTTTATTTTTTATTTTAAGTACTAAATTTCACGTTTATCCAATAATTAATGTTTGAGAAATTAAATGTTGAAATTAATTTTATTTCACTAATACCTTTCAATAAATTCAAAGTATATCTTACTTATTTACGATATGAATAAAGTTTATTTATGCATGGAATGAAAAAAAAAAAAAAAAAGTTCCTCTCTAACAAATCTTTGCAAAAAATTTGCAAAAAAACTTGAGGCATTAAAGTCATGGAAATTGATAGAAACGGTCTGTTTGGATTGTTAGATTTTTATTAGTATATATATTGAATCAATATCTATAACTTATATATATTATATCGTTATTGGTTCAACATTGGTTCTATTTAATCAGCTTATGAGTAAAATTATTCGTTTTTCATTAGTGACAATTTCTGGACAAATATCAGTTTGAAAACGATACTAGAATGATACCAAAATGAACCAAAATGATGAAACAAAACCAATTATTGATCCTTCATTCATCCCTTGAACAAGACCTTTCAATGAGAACCTATTTAGTTAGATCAGCTTCATTAATTAGCTCGGCACACCAAGCGTGTCATTTTCGACAAACTGAAAAGATTACAATTCAGGCATGAATGCTTAAGCAAGGGTATTATTAGACAAAGTCATTCTCACTATAGCAACAAGGATAGCCTTACAATCAAGTTAAGGTATGGAGCAGGGCCGTGCAAACTAACAAAGAGAGCCAGTTCATTCTGTTTGATTTTAACATTTGAGTTATGGAGGCTAGCTTGCTTTGAACCGTATAATAAAGTAGATCAAAAGTTTTGGCCTAATCTGGTCTATGCGGATCATTAGATTATGCAAGCTATCCTACTAACTCGCTAATTTTCTTTTTTTTTTTTTTTTTTTTTCTTTCTAAACGAAAAACTAAATTAAACATATTGAAATTTTTAAATATATATATTATGATAACAAATAGATAAAGATTGGAAGATACATATAATAATAGTAATAATAATAATAATAATAGAAAAATTATTATTTAATATTAATATTCCATTTCTTATTCTTTTAATATGTTAGGTTATTTTTCTTTCTTGTCATCCAATACTTGCATATAGTTATTTTAACTTGTGAGTAATGCCGGAAGGGCTAAAATGGCCCGCACATTAAAAGCGGGCTGAAATTTTTAGGCCGATCATTGTTTTTTTTTTAGGTTAAACAAATTGACTCATTTAACTCCACCCACTTGCGCGGCTTTAGCTGTAGGCCCGATTTGGATGTAAATGGTGGCTACCCTGCAAGTTCAATATCTAGCCACCTTATATGGGACCATGCGTTCAGATCTGATTCCGACTCTATTTGGATAGAGGTTGGACCTGGTGTCGCACTCTCCTCCTAACCGGTTTAAATAAGGATGAGACAGACATAACTTCCCTGAATTGTTTAGATTGCCCATAACGAATTGATTTTTTAGATTTATGGTGGTTCTACGTCAAATGGGCCATAACTTTTCATATATAAACAGTTGGAAAACCAAGTTTTTCTGTAAATTTTTTACTTGATTCCTCCTATCTAATTTTTAATGGTTTGGATTCATACTTAACCACAATAATATTTATTTTATCATTATGATAATATTATTAAAATATTTAATATATTAATTATTATATTTATTTCAATTATAAACGATTGATCGAACAACAACTATTAAAGGGATTGTAAAAGTTCTCTAAAGAGTTATGTTGTTTTGTGCATTTTCTAAAGATCAAACATGATCTTGTTTTTTTTTTTTTTTATCTTAAACAATGTGAATATCATATTTAGTACCTAAATTTTGCATAAAAATTTAATTTAGTACATATATTTTAAAGTGGTGAATTTAATACACAATCAAACTTTTAGAACAATTTTATTATATTCTTAACAAAGTTTCCTCTTTTGCAGCTGTAGAAAAAACAATATATCACTGAGGCAGGATCAATTATGACCGATATGTCTTTTTTTTTTTTTTTTTTCCTTCGAATTTATCGTTTTATGTTGAATCAAATAGTTGCATCCGATCAGTATTAGACCGGTCCCGTCCCGAGCCAATGATCAGCCTTCGAGCATCTTATTCATTACATGTATATATTTTAAAAGATTGGTAGGAAAAAAGGTTGGAAGGTATTTTACTTTTATAAGAGGAAAATATTCATGAAAAACCAAGAGTCCTTTGTATTCGTATAAAAACTATTTTTGCACTTTGAAGTTTGAGTTTTAGAAGCACTATAAGCTAATGTGTGAAAAATTGAAAAAAATATTAAAAGTGGTTCCTCTATAAGAAATGATCACAAAAAAGAAATAGTTTTATACTCTATTAATACCTTTCTTCAATATATAGTCAGAAAATAATGTGTTTTAGTATTATCATTTATCAAATGTTTGATATGATGATTATAATTTGCTGAACATATTTGACAATAAAAATTAAAGATCTAAAAAAAAAAAAAAACCTTAGAAGTGATTGCGCCTATGAGTCTATTTATAAAAAAAAAAAAAAATCCAATTATGAACATATTGTCATTAAGTGTTTTGTTTGATTTCAACCGACCATAACTTTTTCGTAAGGCATTCAGGTTTACACATAATTTTTGTAGCTAAAAAACTCATGACAAGCAATATAATTTGAAAATGTAAATTAGCCAAATATCGGCGTGGGCATGGTATGATCCGATCTTTCTTCGAACTGAACTGAAACATATATTTTAATTTTTTTTAATTTAAACCTAATCATGTAGTTTAGTTCGTAATTTTTTCAAACCAAAGAAAAAAGTTCAATATGGTTTAAATCGCAATCCTAAGCCTTTTTTCTCTTTCATTCTTAAAATAAAAACACATTCAATTGAGACATATCAATGGCATATTTATTATGGTTGATAGAAATACAAATAGTAATATTTGAAACTATTTTTTTAACCTAAATAATTGATGTGTAAAAATTATAGTGGAGAGAAATGTCAATTTTTATAAAAGAACTATAATCATATCCTACTCCTATTTTCTTGTTTTAATATGAACTACAATGACATATTAGACTTTGATAAAATAAGAATAAGCTATCCCGATATAAGGTGTAAATTTCTAACTCATTGCACTTTTAATCAATACATTATTAATGTCATAGACTAATAACTAACTAGGTAATAGAAGTGTACTATAGACATACAACAATAATTAAAACATAATATATCCTATTTAATTTCATTCCCATGAAATATATATATATATATATATATGTAAATCAATAATTAAAAAATGGTCAATATCAAATTTGGTATCTAAATTTTGTTAAAAAGTGCAAGTAGATATGTGGACGAACTAATCACGGTGTACCAAGTGTCATATGACGTGGTATCTTATCATTTTTCATCTCTTTTATTTTAATATTATTTTATTATTCAAAAGATATTTGATCCTCCATTCATGCCCAAACCCACTCAACTAGCAATCAAGCCCATGGTTCCTTTACAATCTTTTCTTCTTCATTCATAGTTTACTCAAGTTTTAGGTTATATACAAGTCCATCCCTTAAAGAGTTTTCCATGTGGGACTAATTTCATTATGCTCAGGTTTAGCTGTGTAAAAGGCATTATCATCTTCTTCAAGTAGGTGGGTCTAGATATACACATGCGGTTATATTTAGCACCCCCATTTTCATCGGCATCTAACCAAGCATCTTCTATAAGCATCTTTTTCAACATTGAAAATGAAAAAAGTAGCCCCATGCATCTTCTATATGTTTCCTACTCATTGTACAATTGCAACACACAAAGCCATCTTCTTTCCAAGAATTAAAAATCATCATAGAGCGAAACGAATTTTAAAGAGATGCTGGCCACCTCTAAAATTCTTGCACGCGACTCTCCCAAAGCCATTGCCTTCAAATCAAGTTCCAACAATGATTGTGTTTGTACAAATCTCCAAAATTCTAAAGATGAGGTGGAAAGAAACACATTTGATGGTCCTTATAACAACATTAATTCATTGATGGATACACTCTATGTTGGAAATGAAAAATAGAGGTGAAAGGTTAGGTTATATTATCTTGTAGAGAGCTGAATTACTCACAACCCAAAGAAGATAACTACGAAGGTAGACTGGTTGGCTTCTTTTGCACAAACGTTGGGTTATATGATCCTTTTACCGACATGCATAGGGATGGAAAGGGGGATGGAAATTATTTATTAAGATAAGATGGCTAGGAGGATAGCTAACCTGTAAGCCATCCTTGTTGGGCAGCAAAATGCAAAATTAAAATTTTTTCATTTTTCCACCAATGATCAATTCAAGATTCTCCCATCCTTTTACATAGCTAAATCACATAATAGTTGGTGACATTTGATAGATAATTAAGGTAAATGACAATTTGTGCGACATTGTCTTTGATCTACCATCATCTAAATTATTGTCTAGTTAGGAAACTATACATGCTTGAAGTAAGATACACAATGTGGTGTATGAGGTTGTAGTTGTTGCTAGAGCTGCCATGATGGACTTTAAAGTTAATAAATGGTTTTTAGTTTATTATTAATCTCACATGGAAAAATGATTAAGAAATGGACTTGTATTTAAGATAAATCTAGATCAAAGCATTATTGAAGAAGAAAAGTCTATGAAGGGGCTATGGGATTACATTACTAGCTTGTATGGGCTTAGGATAAAATGAAATAAATTATCATGAAAATATAAATAAAAAAGAATAAGTTGCCCCTTTACAAAATAAATAAAAAATTAAAGAGGCCACGACAGTTGACATATGTCGTGCTGTGATTGGTTTGTACATCTACAATTGAACCTTTAAAAGTTCAATACATAATGACACTTTTCGATGAAGTTCATGTACCAAATTTGATATTAACCCATTAAAAAATAATATACTATAATTTAAAAATATATATACTTTTGACTTTTTTTTAATATGTAAAACAAATCATTTTGAGGCTGCGAATCTAACATTCCTTTTATTGAACCTAATAAAAAGAAATAGAAAAAAAAATAGAAATGCTTTTATTGACTTGTTGCACAACCCTAGTCATAGAATAAGAAACAATCATCACGGCAAAATTTTATGGCATAAGCTATTGAAAAACATATGATAGGAAGATAAATTAATCATTTATGGATACACTCTATTTTGTAATCGAAAAAAAAAGAGGTGAAAGGTTGGGTTATATTATCTTGTAGAGAGATAAATTACTCACAACCCAAAGAAGATAAATATGAAGGCAAACTGATTAGCTTCTTTTGCACAAAGTTTAGGTTATATGATCCTTTAACCGGCATGGGATTGGGATGGGGACAGGGATGGAAATTATTTGTTAAGATAAGATGGCTAGGAGGATAGCTAACCTATAAGCCATCCTTGTCGAGCAACATAATGCTCAATTAAAAATTTTATATTTTCCCACCAATGATCAGTTCAAGATTCTCTTATCCTTTTACATAGCAAAATCACATAATAGTTTGTGAAATTTGACAGATAATTAAGGAAACCATACGTGCTTGAAGTAAGAGTCGAAATGTGGTGTACAAAGTTATGGTTGTAGCTAGAACCGCCATGACTAACTTTAAAGTTGATAAATGGTTTTTGGTCTATTATTAATCCCACATGGAAAAACCATTGAGAAATGGACTTGTATATAAGATTAGAGCAAAGCATTATTGAAGACGAAAAGCCTATGAATGAGCTACGGGCTTACATTGCTAGCTTGTATAGGCTTGGGCTTGAATATAAGTTTAAAATTCTCTTCAAAGATAAAAGAATAAATTATTATGAAAATATAAATAAAAAATATTAAGTTGCCCATTTAGAATAAAAATATAAATAAAAAATAACAAGAGGCCGCGTCAATTGACATGTGTCGTACTATGATTGGTCTGTACATTCACGTCATCAATGTATTTAATACTGTTAAGTAAGATACCAAAAATAGCCTCAAAAAGTTCAATTAGGTACTTCGGTGAAGTTCATATAGCAAATTTGATATTAACTCATTAAAAAATAATACACTATAATTTAAAAGTATATATAGTTTAGTTTTTTTAATATGTAAAATAGATTATTTTGAGGTCGCGAACCTAACATTCCTTGTTGAACCTAATAAAAAAAGAAGAAGAAAAAACTGGAAATGCTTATATTGATTTATTGCGCAACCATAGTCATATAATAAGAAATGATCGTCATAGCAAAATTTTATGGCACAAGCTATTAAAAAACATATGATAGGAAGATAAATTACTCTTTGATGGATGCAATCTATTTTGGAAACGAAAAAGAATGGTGAAAGGTTGGGTTGTATTATCTTGTAGAAAGCTAAATTACTCACAACCTAAAGAAGATAAATATGAAGGTAGACTAGTTGGCTTCTTTTGCTCAAACATTGGGTTATATGATCCTTTAACCAACATGGGATAAGGATGGGGATAGGGATGAAAATTATTCATTAAAATAAGATGGCTAGGAGGATAGCTAACCTGTAAGCCATCCTTGTCAAGCAACATAATGCACAATTAAAATTTTCCATTTTTCCACCAATGATCAGTTCAAGATTCTCCTATCCTTTTACATAGCTAAATCGAATAATAGTTGGTGACATTTGATAGATAATTAAGGCAAGTGACAATTTGCGCAACATCGTCTTCTATCTAGCATCATCCAAGTTATTGTCTAGATTTAGGGAACCATACGTGCTTGAAGTAAGAGACACAATGTGGTGTACGAGGTTGTAATTGTTGCTAGAGCCGCCATGATTGACTTTAAAGTTGATAAATGGTCTTTGGTTTATTATCAATCTCACATGGAAAAATTAATGAAAAATGGACTTGTATATAAGATAAGTTTAGAGCAAAGCACTCTTGAAGAAGAAAAGCCTGTGAAGGAGCTATAGGCTTGCATTGCTAGCTTGTATGGGCTTGGGCTTGAATATAAGTTTAAAATTCTTTTCAAAAATAAAATAATATTAATTATAATAAAATAAAATAAATTATCATGAATATATAAATAAGAAATATTAAGTTACCTTTTTAGAATAAAAATATAAATAAAAAATTATAAAAAGGCTACGCCAGTTGACACGTGTTATGTTGTGATTGGTCTGTACATCTAATTAGGCACTATAGTTGAACCTTTAAAAGTTCAAGTACCTAATTGCACTTTCAGTAAAGTTCAAATGCCAAATTTGACATTAATCCACTAAAAAATAATATACAATAATTTAAAATATATATTTTATTTTTTTAATATGTAAAAACGATCATTTTGAGGTCACGAACCCAACATTCCTTGTTGAACTTAATAGGGGGGAAAAAAAAAAAAAAAACTAGAAATGCTTCTATCGACTTGTTTTCACAACCCTGGTCATATAATAAGAAACGATTATCACGACAAAATTTCATGGCACAAGCTATTGAAAAACATATGATAGGAAGATAAATTAGTCATTGATGCATATGCTCTACTTTGGAAACGAAAAAACAGAGTTGAAAGGTTGGGTTATATTATCTTGTCGAGAGCTAAATTACTTGCTACCCAAAGAAGATAAATAGAAGGTAGACTGGTTGGCTTCTTTTACACAAAGATTGGGTTGTATGATTCTTTAGCTAGCATGAGATAAGGATGGGGACGAGGATGGAAATTATTTACTAAGATAAGATGGCTAGGTGGATAGCTAACCTGTAAGCCATCCTTGTCGAGCAACATAATGCACAGTTAAAAATTTTTCATTTTCCACCAATGATCAATTCAAGATTCTCCTATCCTTTTACCTAGCTAAATTGCATAATAGGTGGTGACATTTGACAGATAATAAAGGTAAATGACAATCTGTCTGACATCATCATCAATCTATCATCATCTAAATCATTGTCTAGATTTAGTAAACCATACATGCTTGAAGAAAGAGACACAATGTAGTGGATGAGGTTGTAGTTATTGCTAGAGTTGTCATGATTGACTTTAAAATTGCTAGATGGTTTTTGGTTTATTATTAATCCCACATGAAAAAATCATTAAGAAATGGATTTGTATATAAGATAAGTTTGGAGTAAAGCATTGTTGAAGAAGAAAAGTTTGTGAAGGAGATAGGCTTGCATTGCTAGCTTGCATGGGTTTGGGCATGAATATAAGTTTAAAATTCTTTTAAAAAATAAAATAATATTTATTATAATGAAATAAAATAAATTATCATGAAAATATAAATAAAAAATATTTAGCTGCCCCTTTAGAATGAAAATATAAATAAAAAATTATAAGAAAGCTTAGGTTTGGTTTTTTTTTTTTTTTTTAATATGTAAAACATATCATTTTGAGGTTGCGAGCCCAACATTCCTTGTTGCACCAAATAGAAAAAAATAAATAAATAAACTGGAAATGCTTCTACTGACTTGTTGCACAACCCTAGCCATATAATAAGAAATGATTGTCACGGCAAAATTTTATGTGACCAGCTATTGAAAAACATATGATCGGAGTGGAACTAAAAAGCTGAAAATTTATTTTATTTTATTTCTTTTAAAGGGTCTTGGTCGGTGAAGGGTTAATTCCATTATGTGGGCAAGTTAAGTACCACGAATGAATGCGGAAGATTCTTTTTTAATTCTATTTACTTTTTTAAGACTGTAGTTCATGTTTATTATAATCAAAGTTTTGCCATCCTCAAATTACTATCATTATGATTGTTAGATTGATCGCAATAATTGGTAACTAAAATATACAAAGAACTAATTTAAGTCAAACTTAAATTTTAACAACCCTTTTTTAGTGCATGGAATGAATCTCTTACATGATAATCATCTTGTGTGTCAAACAAAACACTTTTGAATAGACATCACCACGGAGCGGTTCCCGGTATGGAACCGCCCCGAACTGTCACCGGCGGTTCTTGACCCGGGAACCGCCCGTCGGTTACGGTTCTGAACCGTCTAAGGACCCGCCGGTTGCGTGGCGGAACCGGCGGTTCCAACGGGTCCGGAACCGCCATATATTTTAATTTAAGAAAAAGAAAAGGAAGACATGCAGGTTTCTTAGAAACCGTTTCTTGGGGGGGTGGGTGGGGTGTGTGTGGCGCTGGGGGGTAAGGTTTTGGTTTTCTTCATTTTTTTCACCCAAAAAAAAAAATAAATCGGTTCACATGGAACCGGAATGGGAACCGGCGGTTCCTTGGAACCGTGAACCACCCCAGCTCTGGCGGTTCCGGTTCCCGTTCCACGAAATGTGGAACCGTGAACCGGCTGTTCCGGTTCGGGTCTGGAACCGACCCGAATCGTGCCGATGTCTACTTTTGAATAGAAAAATATTGAATGGATGATACTTATCACATGAATGTATATGTAGTGCATAACTATCAATTATATACTAACATATAAACAATACAGTTGGTAGTTTTCAAAGTAATTACTACTCATATACTCACGTGTTAGAAGACCATGTATTGGTAGTTATACTCCATGTATATGTAACACATAGCATATAATATCCATCGAATCTTTTTTTAATTTCACATTTATGAGAAACTGGACAATTGTCTAAATTGAAATAACAAATAAATATATAAGTTAAAATAGTAGATAATTTAAATAAAACAAATAACATTTAATAATCAAACTATTTTTCATATGAATAGAAATTATTATTCAAATGTTCACAATATTTAATACATTGTTGATAATGACACATGTGATAAATACAATTTAAAATCATCATGTCTCATGCTTTTTATAGAGTTTCACTAAGAGAAGCTTCTAAACAACGTGTAATTTCTTTTTTGTTTGTAAACTCTACTCTTTTAGAGTATTTCAACTCAATAAGGATGTGTTTATCTATAAATAATTATACATCATTGACAGTATTCACTACACCAATTTTAAGATTTCATGACAAATCAAATGTGACACATTGAAATTAGCTGTAGTATAAAACATTTTAATGGGACTCAGAAAAATTGTGTCATAATACATTATATAATAGGACACATATTTAACAAAACTTAGATTTAATAAAGTTTCAGATTTGCTCGCTTTTTTTATTTCTATTTTCCCTCCTACCGAATGCTTATCTTTTACTTCCCCACTTTGTAAGTTTTTATTTTGGTTTTGACATTTCCCTCCATCTTTTATTTCTTTTCTCTTTCTATATCTTCATCTTTGTTTCCTTCCATAAATCCTTTTATTTTCTTTCTTTATTGTTGCCCATGGATATCACCAAAAAAAAAAAAAAAAAGGAAAAAAAGGTTGAAAATACATTCTAAAGTTTCAATTTTAATATTTTTTTTGTTTGCAATAAATTTGCGTTAAGTTTGGGGTTAATTTTAGGGTTAGGATTTTTCTTTGAGTCGATGGACTTTGCTATTTTATTTGCTTAAATAACATGAAAATAACGATGACATATTGGGAAATATGTACAATTGTAGAAAAGGGTGATTTTTCAGTTGATTGATTGTCCTCTTGGTGATTAAAGAAATAGCTAGGACACTAGATCAGCTTCCACTGCTTCCTAGTGGTTTCTTTGATGAGAAGTGGTATGATGCAACTACATTTAAATCCTTTTCTCATGATTGGTAGCACAAACAAAAACCCTTTGTTGGCATCCTACACAAATAGGCATTATTCATTAATATGTAAGTCTTATTGTGTAATTTATTTAATGTTTATATGATACACAATTTGATTGATTATTGAAGAACAAATTAGTATTAATTAAACCTTTTATCTAATTTTTTATTCATTTAACAAAATGACACTATGTTCTTGCACAATGGTTTCTAAGAAGATAGGATTTCTATGGAAAATTGCTAAACATTGGAAAGTGAAAAATTTTCTTAGTTTGATATCACCAGTTTCATAAATAGACACGAATTTATTTATTTATTTATTTTTGTATATTTTAGCTTGATTCACACCATTTTTTTCATTTACATTTTATATGTTTTTATTTGATTCAGTCACAATATAGAATACCGAAAAGGGAAAAAGCATGAACTATTTCAAAGGTTGAAACTTAAAAAAAAAAAAAAAATACAAAGGAGACATCTAGTTCTAGTCTTATGTCACTACAAGAAATACATCTCAATGCTAAGTTGTTTATTAATAATTGCTTATACAACTCCAATGCAATTTGCATAGGTGAGGATTCAATTCAAACAAAGATGAATTTATCATCTTGAAGAGGAGGGTATTGGTGCCTTTTATCATTAATATCTATATGTTTAACTATTTGTATAATAGTTTATGGCTTTATTGTATTTTAGATTCATGCTGACAATGGAAATGCATAACATTTATAGTAGCCACCATAAGAGATTATTTATTTCGTGATTGCGTCAAATTAGTTAATCAACGAATTTGATCCATCTTGTTATGTTACCTTCTGGTTTTGTCTTCATAATTATATCCTAGTGAAAAGTGTGGTGCTTGGAATCAAATTTTGAGTTTTAGATAATCAATAGCATGTATTTTTATTAGATTCTTAATTTAAATATGCATATTTGCTGACTCTTCTTTGTTATAGAAGTGTATTCTTTCTTTAGATGTTTATTTTATGTACACTATGTTAAAATATTGATCTATGTCATGAAACAATTATTCAATCTTCTGCTTTCATCAAGAGAGGAAGGTAAACATGTTTGAGGGAGTCGCAAAAGTTCTTTTTGAGAAGGTTAAGGAAAATCTTGTTTAATGCTCATATACTCTATAAAACCTACATGAAACCTTTTGTTTGTAGCTTTTGTTCCCTTTGTTTTAATAGAACTGCCACAAAAAGAACAAAGATATCAAAAAGTTTCTTGAAGATATCTATCTTAGTGAGAAGGGAAAAATCCTTGAGGAGGATTAAGAATGGAGAAACAGTCTTTCTTTGTCTTGATTTTGGGATTATTTTCTTTTTATAAGATGTGATTTATTTCGTTTAATGTTTCCAATAAATTTAAGTAGATAACAATGGGATATTTGTCAGAGATGAGATCTAAAATTTTGTGTTATTAAGGCATGCTTTTGAAAAACTTATTGGATTTGCTTCGTATTAGTAATCTATTCCCTGATGTTTATCCATAGCTCTTAATATTTTGACATTGGATATACTAATTATCCATCTTGTGAATAAGAATAATATCAATGTCATAATTGATATCAACATTGATTAAAGGTTTCCAATGTCTAATTAATATATTTTTCTATATCTATTTGGGTGTAGAGAAGGAATATTAAGAGAAGAGCATGAGTTGTTGGAAAGCTTTTCAATTGTAGGTGATGTTTTTGCCTTATGTCTTGATGACTCTTCCTCTTAAATCCCACTTAAAAATGTAAAGCAAATGTTTTATATGCTCTTGTGTTAGTTAATTTGCATTTCCTTTGATAGCGTCTCTTTTGCAAGATATATATTGGTATTGATTAGTAAACAATCTTCTACATACTTTCATATGTAATATTGATTTTATATCAATATTTTTAATGTGATTGATGTCAAATATATGGCCTTAAATAAATAAAAAAAGGCTCTTAAAAGAATTCTAAGAACACATCTTATATGAATGATGCAATCTTTATTAATGATGAAACTTATTTTATTACATGTTACAACCTCTAATGATTGTATGGCCAAGATATCCTTATTAAATCTTAGGCTATGGGTGAGACATCTTTTTCCATTTTCTTTTATTTTTGAAACTCTTGTTATTATTGTGTGCTAAAAAAATATAAGGGCATTTGTACCATATAATTAAAAGTAATTTTATTCTCACAATATATGCATTAAAATTTTTGCCTCTTTTGTGTAGTATGTGTTGAATGAAGATAGAAGACTAAAGCTAAAGACGATTGAAAATTCTTTAAAGGACAAATGATATATGATAATGTTATGCCAAACTTAGTATGAAATTTGTAATATATAGAAGGAACTCATTGCAAACATATTAAATATTTAGGCTCATTTTGAAGAGTAATGAACTATATTTCTTATTTAATGTGTATGATATAATTTTTAATGGTTTTATAATAGAATGTCTTGTTTAATTATATGATAATATTATTATAGGTTCTCAATAAAAAAATGAATTTATTTATTTATCAATTAGAATAGTACAATCCTTTTCGAAACACAAAATAAAAAATAAAAAATGTATATACTATGACACAAATTGTGTCCTTACAAATCAAGCTAGGATGGAATGTTGTGTCATTGTAATCTTATGGGACACAATATATTTTGTCTTAAAAGCATGAATTCAATTAATAAAAGAGTAATTAAAGATAAAGAGACGGAATACGTTGTCACTTTACCAAACTTATTAGGACACTTTAGTTCATCATAATAGATTTTAACCTATCATGACACATTTAGTGTCTTGATAACCTATTGGTACAGCTACTTATGTGACACAAGAATTTTGTATCTTCATAGTTTTTTGTGTCAAAAAAGCTAATATATAAGGATACAATATGATATCCTAATATATCAAAATTGTTGTAGTGGTTGTAAGTATATGGATTAAATAGTAGTATATTCTTAGACCATTTTATATCTAAAGTTTTAATTTCTTTTGATATAAAGTTTCAATTTTTTATTTGTTTAGAAGTGGATGGATCTTGACCCATCCTCTCCCACTTCAAACCTAGTAAGTCAATGGGCTTGGATCCATCTCGTGTCAATTCGCGGTGGTTTTAGGTCTCTTATTTGTACACCCAACTCGGGAGTCATTTTGACCCAACTAGTTTTAACAAAAAACTTGGTAACAGTTCTTTCAATTTAAATAAGCATGATATTTTGTATGGATATAGGTGAACATATGAAGGGCTCTACTAAAACTGATGTTAATTTTTAACGGTAGTGGTAGTTTTCAATAACATACATGCTTAAACGTTAATGAGAGCACTTAAATCTTAATAAGAAATCAATTTTCTTATTGCATGAATGATTAGATCATATATCTAAAGATAGAATGGAGGCATTATGAAACTTTTCAAATATGTATTTTTCTAGTCTCGCCATATGTGTGGTTATTTTAACATGTTGCTTATGCGGTTGAAAGGCAACTATTTAAAAAGGTAAGAATTTTAAGATTTGGAGCGCTAGTCTAGCCAATGCTAAGATTAGTTCACTAAATGCCTCAAAAGCCGAGGCATATGTGGACACTACAATAAAATGTTGTACGAAGAAGGCGAAATCAAATCATTTGGATTAAAAGGAAAGCTTTCCACTATTGAAATTTTATAGAGTTGTTTTGAGTACTAGAGATTTTTTTAACAATAATAAATAGCATTCGAATAGAAAGAAGCCCCACAAGAAAAATAATAGGTACAAAATTTACTCCTATTCATGTTAAGTGCCATTATAAAAACCTCAAAAAGGGGTATAGATTGCCATTTAGATGATTTTAGGGAGACTAAAAAAGCAACTTATGAGGCTCTTACATTTCTTTTATTTACTTTTTTTTTCCAAAAGCAATACCAAATGAGGTTTTAAAAGGTTTATTGATGCCATTAGCAAAAAGAATTGGAATATTTTCCAATCACCATAAGAAAACTAGCATTTAGGAACAAAAGTTTTGCGACGAACAATTAGTAAAAGAAATTCTATTTCTACAAATAGAATAAGCGATGACAATTTTAGTGACAAAAATTTACGTTTATATATAAAATTTACCTACCAAGCCAAGTCTCCCTACGACATCCCTTATTAGACTCAATCTTCTAAGCCCTATCACTAGCCTAGAAGATCGGCCCATGGAATTAAATTGGGCCAAAAACCCAATACCAAATTGACCCTCTACAGAGTGTAAGAATACGTAGTAAGAAAAAGTAGAGATAGTGAAATGGTAACGAATAGTAGTAAATAGTAACTTGAATAGTAAACAAGACAAATAATTTACCAATAATAAGGAAAATACGTGTAAAAAGGCTATATCTGATATTTTTAGAAGCTGAAAAATTTTATAACTGATATTTTATGATTCCTCATCTTATTATGAGTCTAATATGTTATCGGATTATTTTCATAATTTTGCGTACCATGACCCTATTTTCAAAAACTGATCCTGATAAGGTCCGAGACAAGCGAATTTTCAACGAATCTAATTTTTTTATGTTACGTCACATTATTTCAAACTATAATCTATGATTATCTCAATTCTATTATTTTAGGTTTTCTAGAGTGCGATTGTCGGATCCAGATACTCTAGTTCCTAAGGTAAACTTAAGTTGACTTGAGGGTTTCTAGTTTGACTTATGGTTCAAGGTTTATGCATGAAACTCATCACAATTTAAGGGTTTATAGTAGTAGCTATCTTCTCCTTCACACATCCTGTAAAATTTGATTTGATAAATGAAGATGAATTTGAGAAAGGGCTTTTTGGTCCTACGTTGTTTTTCTTTAGGTGACCATGACAAAGGCATCTTCTCAAACCCTAATAACGCATCATTTAAATCCATCTGTGCAAGAACTACTCACCTCTTGACCTGTCATAGGGAAAATCTTATATTTCAATCCAACAAGGGAGTATTATATCTCAAGGTTGTCATTCTGGAGGAAAAAAAAAAACCAAACCTTTGTCTTTGATACCAATTTGTCATAAACAGTTATGAAAAATAATGGTAAAAACATAAAGTAAAGCATACACAAGATTTATATAGAAACTCTTGACAGAAAAAACAATGGTAGAGGAGAGAGGAGAGAGATCGCTAATGTTGAAGGAGTATAAGAAGATGTGTATACAAATCATCTAGTCAATCTGAAATCAAAACTTAACTCATATCATTCAAAACCTTGACAAGACAACACAACATCTATATATGTGTGTGTAAGCTGTTGCAAAGGCTAGTGACCTAAATCCGCCAGCCAATATTTCAAAGCCAACGTCAGCATGAAGGCTAGAAGCTTACAATGGAAGGCTGGCGGCATACATGAAGGTACTGTCCTTGCTAAACCATTGCTCTCGGAAATAATTTCAAGAATTCAAGACCAGCTCAAGGCCAGCGATGTACACTTCAAAACTAACGGTTTTGACTGTATTTAGGTCACACATCCAACAATCCAGATATACACATGTATTTTATTTAGCACCACCATTTTCATCGGCATCTAACCGAGTATCTTCTATAAGCACCTCCATCAACACTGAAAATGAAAAAAAGGAGCCCTAAGAATCTTTTATATATTTCCTACTCATTCTACAATTGTAACACACTAAGCCATCTTCTTTCCAAGAATTAAAAATCATCACAGAGTGAAACGGATTTTAAAGAGATGTTGGACTCCTCTAAAATGCTTGCGCACAACTCTCCTAAAGCCATTGCCGGCAAATCAAGTTCCAATAATGACTGTGTTTGAAAAAATCTCCTAAATTCTAAAGATGAGGTGAAAAAATCACTTTTGACGGTCCTTATAATAATATTAATTCATTTATGGATACACAATTTTGGAAACAAAGAACAAAGGTGAAAGGTTAGGTTATATGATCTTATAGACAGCTAAATTATTACTACCCAAAGAAGATAAATACGAAGGCAACTAGTTGGCTTCTTTTGCATAAAGGCTGGGTTATAT
Organism: Combretum micranthum; assembly: GCA_024138025.1. Taxonomy (NCBI): domain Eukaryota; kingdom Viridiplantae; phylum Streptophyta; class Magnoliopsida; order Myrtales; family Combretaceae; genus Combretum; species Combretum micranthum. The sequence goes on from JAMXBD010000711.1 coordinate 509,732, forward strand.
GATCGTTTAAGCTACATGTGATAAGGATGGAGATGAGGATGGAAATTATTTATTAAGATAAGATGGCTAGAAGGATAGCTAACCTATAAGCCATCCTTGTCGGGCAACATAATGCATATTAAAAATTTTTCATTTTCCACTGATGATCAGTTTAAGATTCTTCTATCCTTTTACATAGCTAAATCGCATAATAGTTGGTGACATTTGACAGATAATAAAGGTAAATGACAATCTGCGCGACATCATCTTCAATCTAGCATCATCCAAATTATTGTCTAGATTTAAGAAACCATACATGCTTGAAGTAAGAGACACAACGTGGTATATGAGGCCGTAGTTGTTGCTAGAGCCACCATGATTGACTTTAAAGTTGATAAATGGTTTTTGGTTTATTAATAACCCCACATGGAAAAATCATTGAGAAATGGACTTATATATAAGATAAGTTTAGAGCAAAGCAATATTGAAGAAGAAAAAACTATGAAGGAGCTATGAGCTTACATTGCTAGCTTCTATGGGCTTCGCTTAAATATAAATTTAAAATTCTTTTAAAAAATAATATTAATTATAATAAAATAAAATAAATTATCATGAAAATATAAATAGGAAATATTAAGTTGCCCCTTTAGAATAAAAATATAAATAAAAAATTATAAGAGGCTATGTCAGTTATAAAGTTAACATCGTTAAGTGAGGTACCAAAAATGGCCTTGATAAGTGCAATTAGGTACTGTAATTGAACTTTTAAAAATTCATGTACCTAATTACACTTTTTGACAATGTTCAAATACCAAGTTCGACATTAACCAATTAAAAAATAATATACAATAATTTAAAGAGATACATATATTTTTGAGTTTTTTTTAATATGTAAAAAAAAAATCATTTTGAGGTCACCAACCCAGCATTCCTCGTTGAATTTAATTAAAAAAAAAAAGATAAAAGATAAAATTGGAAATGCTTCTATTGACTTGCTTCACAACCCTAGTCATATAATAAGAAACGATTGTCATAAGAAAATTTTGTGGCACAATCTATTGAAAAACATACGATAGGAAGATAAATTACTCATTGATGGATACACTCCATTTTGGAAATAAAACACAGAGGTGAAAGGTTAGTTTATATCTTGTAGAGAGCTAAATTACTCACTACCCAAAGAAGATAAATATGAAGGCAGATTGGTTGGCTTCCTTTGCATAAAGGTTAGGTTATATGATTATTTAATTGGCATGGGATGGGGATGGGGATGGGATGGGATGGAAATTATTTATTAAGATAAGATGGCTAGGAGGATAGCTAACCTGTAAGCCATCCTTGTGGGTCAACATAATGCGCAATTAAAATTTTTTCATTTTCCACCAATGATCAATTCAAGATTCTTCTATCCTTTTACCTAGCTAAATTGCATAATAGTTGGTGACATTTGATAGATAATAAAGGCAAATGACAATCTACGTGACATTATCTTTGATCCAGCATAAGCTAAATTATTGTCAAGATTTAGTAAACCACGTGCTTTAAGTAAGAGACATAATGTGGTGGATGAGGTTGTAATTATTGCTAGAGCTGCCATGATTGACTTTAAAGTTGACAAATGGTTTTTGGTTTATTATTAATCCCACAGGGAAAAGTCGTTGAGAAATTGACTTGTATATAAGATAAGTTTAAAGCAAAGCATTGTTGAAGAAGAAAAGTCTATGAAGGGGCTATAGGCTTGCATTCCTAGCTTGTATGGGTTAGGGCTTGAATATAAGTTTAGAATTCTTTTCAAAAATAAAATAATATTAATTATAATGAAATAAAATAAATTATCATGAAAATATAAATAAAAAAATATTAAGTCTCCCCTTTAGAATAAAAAATTATAAGAGCCACATCAATTGATATGTGTCATATTAGTTTGTATGTCCACGTCATCAATGGAATTAACATTGTTAAGTGAAGTACCAAAAATAGTCTCGAAAAGTTGTACTGAAGTTGAACTTTTAAAAGTTTAGGTATCTAGTTGTCTTTTTCGGTAAAATTCATATGCCAAATTTGACATTAACCCATTAAAAATAATATGCAATAATTTAAAAAATATATATATTTAAGTTTTTTTTTTAATATGTAAAACAGATCATTTTGAGGTCACGATCCCAACATTCCTCGTTGAACCTAATAGGAAAAAGAAAAACATATGAAGAAAAAACTGGAATTGCTTCTATCGACTTGTTGCACAAACCTAGTCATATAATAAGAAATGATTGTCACGGCAAAATTTTATGTGATCAGCTAATCAAAAACAAATGATAGGAGTGACAATAAAAAGCTGAAAATTTATTTTATTTTATTTCTTTTGAATGGTCTTAGCCGGTGAAGGGTTAATTCCGTTATGTGGGTAAGTTAAGGACCACAAATGAATGCAGAAGATTTTGCTAATTCTATTTACTTTCTTAAGAGTGTAGTTCATGCTTATTGCAATCAAAGTTTTGCAATCCTCAAATTACTATCATTATGATTATTAGATTGATCGCAATAATTGGTAACTAAAATATAATAAAAAAATAATTTAAGTCAAAGTTAAATTTTAACATCTCTTTTATAGAGCTTGGAATGAGTCTCTTACATGATAGTCATCTTGTATGTCAAACAAAATACTTTTGTACAAAAAAAAAATATTGAGTGAATGATACACGTTATGTGGATGTCCTCGTGGTACATAACTTGCAACTATATACTAACACATAAACAATGTAGTTGTTAGTTTTCAAAATAATTACTACCTACACACTCATGTGTTAAGAAACCATGCATTGGTAATTAATTATACTCATGTTATATAATACCCACCAAATCTTTTTTCAATTTCATATATACAAGAAATTGGATAATTGGATAATTGTATAAATTGGAGGCATAGGGGTAGACTAATCTATAAATCTCATATCTATACAAATAGATATATTCTTGGTCAGGTCATCCTCTTAAGGATCCCTAGGTAATTTTTTTTTTTTAAATTAATATGATGTTATTATCATCAAAATAAATAACAAAAATAAATATATAATAAAAATAATGTAAAAGTTAAATTAATAGAAAACGCAAATAAAACAAATAACATTTAATGTTCATACTATTTTTCACGTGAAAAGAAATTATTAATTATATGTTTACAATATTTAATGCGTTGTTGACAATGCTACATGTGATAAATACAATTTAAAACCACCATGTCTCATGCTTTTTATAGAGTGTCACTAAGAGAAGCTTCTAAACAATGTATGATTTCTTTTTTTTTTTTTTTTTTTGAACTCTACTCTTTTAGAATGTTATTCTAATCTCATGTTACTTATATTTCAACTTAATAAAGACATGTTTATCTATAAATAATTATACAACCTTGATAGTATTGTAAGTATATGGATTAAATAGTAATATATTCTTCGGCCATTTTATATCTAAAGTTTTAATTTCTTTTGATATAAAGTTTTAATTTTTTATTTTTTTTCAAAGTAGATGAGTCTTGACCCGTCCTTACCCGCTTCAAACCTAGTGAATCAATGGGCTTAGATCCACCTCGTATCAATCTAGGTTGGTCGCGGGTCTCTTATTTGTATACCTGACTCAGGAGACATCTTGATCCAACTTGTTTTAACATAAAACTTGGTAATAGTTCTTTCAATTTAAATAAGCATGATATTTTGTATGGCTTTACGTGAACATACGAAGGGCTCTAATAAAACTGATGTTAATTTTGAACGGTAGTGGTAGTTTTGAATAACGTGCATGCTTAAATGTTAATGAGAACACTTAAATCTTAAAAAGAAATCAACTTGCTTATTGCATGAATGATTAGATCATATATTAAAGATAGAATGGAGGCATTATGAAACATTTCCAACATTTATTATACTAATCTCGCCATATGTGTGATTATTTTAACATGTGGCTAGCAAGCTAAACACGTTGACTTGAATAAGACGTTGAATTGTGTCACTACTTTATTTGGAGAACCAAAGTAACTCAGCATTTTAATATTATATATATATATATATATAGTATGGCCATGTCTGTAGAAAAGCTTCAACAATGCTACCACACCACATGATTAGTCAGTGACTTATAGATTTTTATAATATATCTCATCTAAATAGTTTTATAAAATCTACACATTATTCCTACTACTTACTCAAAAAATATTCATAATTTTCCACCACTCATCTGGATACAAAACATATTAATACCAATAAATTTTTTTCCCATATGTACCAGATGAATGATAATTTCAATGTATGAATGCTCCACAAATATTTACTTATGAGGTTGACAGGAAATTATTTAAAAAAGGTAAGAATTTTAAGATTTGGAGCATTAGTCTAGCAAATGCAAAGATTAGTTGACTAAATGCCTCAAAAGTCGTGGCATATGTGGACACCACAATAAAATATTGTAAGAAGAAGGCGAAATCAAATCATTTGGATTAAAAGGAAAGCTTTCCACTATTGACATTTTTATCGAGTTGTTTTGAGTACTAGAGATTTTTTTAACAATAATATATAGCATTCGAATAAAAAGAAGCCCATAAGAAAAATAATAGATACAAAATTTACTCTAAATCATGTTAAGTGCCGTAGAAAGCCCTTAGAAAGGTATGGATTGCCATGCAGATGATCTTAGGAAGACTAAAAAAGCAATTTATAAGGCTCTTACCTTTCTTTTATTTATTTTATTATTTTTCCAAAAGCAATACCAAATGAGGCTTTAAAAGGTTTATTGATGCCATTAGCAAAAAGAATTGAAACAAAAGTTATGTGACAAAAAATTAGTAAAAGAAATCCTATTTCTATAAATAGAATCAGCGGTGATGATTTTAGTGACAAAAATTTATGTTTATATATAAAATTATGTCTCTAAAGCCTACTTTTCTTGTAATGAATGAATAAAGCTCAAAATCATATTCACTCTAGCCTAATCCATCCAAGATGCTCTAAGTTTTAGGTTGAAAACTAAAGATCCAATAGTAACTTGTTCAATACAAGGCCTATAGTGGATTTAGGCATTGCCTAGTGTCATACCCCAAAGGGTATCCCAGACGTGGCGGTCCACCACATACAGTATTAAAACTTAAGAATGACTTCCTAAAGTCATGCAAAAGCTTCAACACCGTAAGTAAGGCGTCTATCACAAAAATAGGAGACTCTAGTGGATGTGTAGTTCGAGATAGTAAATATAGCATACAAGAAATCTAGATAGCTATCCAACTTCAACATTATAGAAATATGGTGCTTACATTATCTTAGGGCATTCCCCCAATAAATCTCCAAAGAACACAATATCAACTTAGTTTTTCATATAAATGAACAATACTTGAACCAAAAGATATTAAAAGAAATATATTCTAAGATCTTCAAAAGGATTTCCAAAAGCTTCCGTCAACATAATCTCACTTGGATATATGAAGTCCTCGAGCATAAGAGATATTGATCTTGTTTCATTAAATGTCTATCAGGTGTAAGCTTAACTAGCTTAGTGAGAATATTCATGGATTAACGTACTCATATCAATAAACTCAAATAAGTTATTAAACAAGCATATAAATGAATCAAGCAAGTGAACAAGCAATACATATGATCTATTGGAAATCATATGTTTTGAATTGATTTACCCCTCCATTCGATGGTTAGGTGTTTCAGGCTTTTTAAAACCCATCTTTGAAATCCAACTTATATAGTTTATTTCTGGCTCCTACTCGCCCATCCTGAAATAGTTCTTTTTTGCTCCCATTCATCCATCCTTAAATGGTTCTTTCATGCTTCTATTCGCCATCTTGCAGACTTACGGGTTCCCGCAAACCTCACTACTATCCTCTTGTCCCATCGAGCATAGCAGCTAATGTAATGAGGCTAATCTACGTGATATGTATGATTCAATTAATATAACTCATAATATATTATTAAAGTAATTTAAAGGCAATCACAAAATTTGCATACATTCCAGCATAATAATAATAAAACACAATTTATTAACAACACTTCATGTCTTGGTATGCTTAGCATTCTTTCAAGCAATATTATCATGCATAATCCATTTTCATCATTCCTTACTTCTAGTGCCTTTAGCTACAAGCACAAACAAGTACGTAAAGGTAGGAGATAAACTCACTCGGCCATCTTTGCTACAGTTCTTTACTCTTAATAGTCCTCTGAATATGGATTCTCCTAAGCTTCGTTACCTAAATGAAAGAAATACCCGGAATGAGTATTTCGTGGGAATTCTACTTGAACTTTCTAATTCTATTCTAGTATTTGCGTTAAAATCGGATGGAAGGAAATTCCAACTTAAAATGGTCATAACTTGCTCATTTAATTTCAAAATTTTCTCATATTATATATCGTTTTCTATCTACTCGAAAAGATCTATTCATTTCTAAGGTTATTTTTGTCATAAAAAGCCATTTGGGTTACAAATCACCACGTTACATAATAGTTATGAATTTTATAGCCCTCAAAATATGATTTTCCAAACTTTTCTTTACTCAAAAAATCCTTAAACAAAATACATGTATATTTGTATAGTTGAAAAATCCTTTGAATATATATATATACTCATATTGTATGCGTAATTTTTGTAGTGTCGTCTCAACATTGATTTTTCACAAAACAATTTATCTTTAAGAGTTTTAAAAGATGAAACTTTGAAAATTTTTCCTTTTTAAATTACTAGAAGGAAACTTAAAAATTCTTGGGTTGTTATAAGTGAGTGTTTTTCCTATTATAATTCCATTTCCTAACTTTTCGAAAGTATATTAATTTCCAAAAATTTGGTTAATTAAGTTATCTACCAACTTTATTTCTAGTTATTGAAAAATAAGCTTTTCAAAATTTTCCTTAAGTTGTTAGTGCGGTCTAATATTTGAAGTTATGCTAAATGTATGTTTTCCTCCTATTTTTATATTCTTTTTCTTTAGAAAATAAGTTTACTTTTAAAACTTTACTTTCTTGGTAAATTTTATTTTTCTAAATTGGTTTCTAAAATAGTGAGTTGATTTATCTTGATTTGAAAAACTTGTTTTATTCCTAATGTTTATCAAGTGGTGGCATAATGCTTTTAGATAAGTTCCTAAGAAAAGCTTTCCTAATAAAGAATTGACAATATTAGAACTTAGCAAAAATTTCATTTTAACTTTGAAAAGAGAATAATAGTATTAAAAACTAAGTCTTGTAGAAGCTTTTTTAGTAAGTGATTTTCAAAGTCTATGATGAACCTATTTAAGTTTTATAAAAGATATGGTTGGATTAAAATCTCAAGGTTAATGCTAAAATTATCTGTACGGAGTATTTAGTTCTGATTTATAAGAGAAAAGAGTTGCTTTTATTATTTAGAGAAACCTTTATTACTAATACTTTAAATTTTATGATTAGCTTGTCTAAGCTTTTGAAAAGAATTAAAAACAAAACTTAGATTTCTTGTTGAAAAATCCTTTGTTAAGAAATTTAGTTTACTTTTCTTTGTTTAAGAAATACCCATTTTTATTTTTATTAAAACAATAACATTCTAATCATGCATGAATATGATTATATAACAATGAAAAAGTAAGAATAATACATATCAAGATAGACAGAAATATATAAGCAAATAAACATAATAATATGGTCAAGTATTGAGGACCTTAGCTTTATCAAGGTATCGTGGTCAAGTATTAGGAGCCTTAGCTTCATCAAGGCTTCCTAGGACTAAGAATAGATTAGTCCCAAAAAAAAAAAAAAAAAAGAAAGAAAGAAAAGAAAAAGTAATAATAAAAGTAAGTTAGAGAGTTAGTGAGCATTTAGGCTCTGAGAAATATAGATATACATATAATAATATATATAAAGTTAGATTAGGAGCATAATAACAATAATATAACAAAATAATATAATCGATATTCTTGGCATGTACAAGAACAAAATATGAGCATGTTGTTGCTTCTACAACTCACATGAGTCTTTGAGAAACAATACCATGGTCATACTAAATTACATGACATGGGTAAATGATTGATGATAGAAGTTTACCTAAGAGTGTTTTTGAATGGAAAGAAGATGGTAGATGAAAGTGGTATTATGTGAGCAGTAGGAATGGTAGATGGTTTATATGTAGTAAGGAATTTTGGGAAAGATTGGATGGAAAAGAGTTTTTGTAGAGAGAATTTGTGAGAGAGAAGTTGTGAAGAAATTTTGGAAGAGTTTTGTCACTACTAGAAAACTAGCCTTTAGAGATAGAAAATTTGCGACGGAAAATTTATGTCTCTAAAAAAATGAATTAGAGACAGATTTGCGACGGATTTATGATGACATGAATTATGAATAATCTTCTAATTTTTATATGCTTTTGCGACGGAATTTGCGATGGATTACACATTGATTTGCGACGAAAATTTTTCCGTTGCAAATTTGTCTCTGATTTTAGAGGGAAATAAATTATTTTAGCATCAATTTCTATTTTTTTAATTCTGTTGCAAATTTGTCTCTAAACTAAATTATTACATATATGTATATATAAATAATTATGTTTAAAATTTATTTTAAATTATACATATCTAATATAATATATATAAATGTGCATTATATAATAAGGACATATATTATATTTGTAAATTAATTTTATTATATAATAACTATAATATGTATAATCATTTGTTATTTACAACTAATTATATATATTTTATTTATAATATATTTAACATTACATTACATATTTATATATAATAAAGTATAAATTAAAAATAGTACTTAAAACATAAATATTATATTTTATCTTATTATATATTCTTTTACATAATAACTTATATAAAAACTCAAATTATACAACTTAATAAAATAGTGTAAATAATAATATAATATGTTATATGCAAGTAATATCATAAAATACTAATTAAAAATAAAGTATATTTCAATAATAATATATGTAAAATAAAATAATTAATATAAAATGTAAACTTAGTATATTTAAACAAATACAAATATATAAATAATATATTATATTTTAATAATATATTAATAAAAAATATATATTCATATTATTTATAAATTTTTATTATATATTTATTATGACTATTCATATATTTTTAATATAAAAAAATTTATTATATATATCTTACATAATTTATATTTACATACTATATTTTATTTAAAATATAATAACATATTTCGGGAAAAAATAATATACTATGTAAAAATATAGTATATTAAGTAATAAAATATGTAATATATAATAAATAGTTAAATATATTTAAATTGTGTATTATATTATTTTATTAATATAATAATGAAAAATATATTTTTGTATTGTTTACATTATATTATAATTTATTAAGTGCAACAAAAATGAAATAAAAAAATAAACACATTAATTAAAAATATACAATTTATTAATTTAATATAAAATATTAAATAACTAATGTAAAAAGTATAATTATATATATATCATTAAATATATAAAATTTATATGTATAACATTATTTATATTTACATAATATATAATATTTTTTAATAATAATATCATATTTGGAAAAAAAATTATAATATACTACTGAAAATATTATATGTTTATAATAAATATATAATTTAAAATAATTATTATAAAAGTAAACATTGTATATATTAATATTATATATTATTTTAATAAAATATTAATGAAAAATCCTTAATAAATATGTAAAGTGAAATTATAAAATAAAAATAAACTATAAAAGATATATAAAATGTTTTATATAGTTATAATATTGTAAATTGTGGTATCTCTTAAATAAACAATAGTGGAACTTTACTCATGAAGATACGAATTGGTTTATCGGTTTAGTGCTTGTGAAGGATAAATAAGAGGCAAATGTGTATTTTTTTAATAATTTGTCTTAGAATCATAGACAAATTTGCGACGGAATAATTTTATTTAATATTTACTAATTGGATATTTAAAAATAACTAATTATAAAACAGAGACAAATTTGCGACAGAAATTCCGTAGCAAATTTGCGACGGAAAATAAATCTGTCTCTAAAAGAATTAGTGACGATGATTTTTGAAACAGAAATTTGCGACGGAAATTCTGTCTCTGAAAGTCTTTAGAGATATATTTTTCACTTTCAGAGACAGAATTTTTTGTCTCTAAAGCCAAAATTTCTTGTAGTGTGTTATGTAAAATGAATGTGTAAAAGAAGTAGAGGAAATGAAGTATTTATAGAATTTTGAATTGAAAATTAGATGCAATAAAATAAATTGAGAAAAGAGAGAGAAGGGGCCGGCAGCATTGTAAGGGAGGAGAGAGTGTTTTAATTAAATTTTGTATGTTTGTAATGAAAAAAAGTAATGTGTAAGGTATGATGTAAATAAAATTGTATTGGAAATGTAAAAGTGTAAGAAATAAGTGTATAGGTAGTAGGAAATAGGTTGTAAGAAAAAGTAGAGATAGTGAAATAGTAATAAATAGTAGAAATAGTACTATGAATAGTAGTCTAGACAAATAAAATACTGATAGTAATAAAAAAAGTGTAAACAAGCTATATCTGATATTTTTAGTTATCGAAAAATTGTGAAACTGATATTTTTGAAATCCTTGTATAATTGCAAGCCTTTTGGTGTTATTGGAATATTTTTACTATTTCGAGCTTCGAGACGTGCTTTTTGAGGACTGATCACGTTCAGGTTCGAATCGAATCGAATCGAATTTTGGCAAATTTGATCTTTTTAAGCTATCTTATATTATTCCGAACTATAATCCATCATTAACTTATTTCTATTGTTCTCAAGTTTCAAGCGCAGGATTACAAAGTTGAAACTGCTAGATTGTCTTGATCTTTGTTGACTTTTGAAACTCCAGTTTGATTAGGGTTAAGGTTTATTTCAACTTTACCCTAGAAATTGAGGGGCTTACATTAGGGATTGGATAGATGGATTGTCTCATGTTCGGGTTTTGAGTTGAACGATTATTGAATTTTCTATTTTTTTTAATATTATCTTTTTCTTAAGGCCTTGAAATTCCGTGTTTGACATTGTTTAGGGTTCAATTTTATCTTGGGTTAGCTTTTAAGATTTCGATTTGGTATTTTAATTTCAAAACCATTTTCTAAAAATTATGAAAAATTCAAGGGTTTATACCTAATGAGTAGGGATGTAACCGGGTTAAGTTTTAAGCGAATCATATGAACTCGAAACTCGATCAACTACTCTATAAGGTCTTCCAAACTCAATCCTATAATCTATAGGGTTTTGATGCTATATCCAAACCTGCTTTATAAGGTTTGATGTAGAACCTAGAACCCCACCCTATAACCTTTTTTTTTCTTTTTTCAAACTATTTTCAAATTTTAATAATAAATTTAAGAAAAGATGGTGTTTTCAACACAAGTTTCCTATATATTCAAAAATGAAATGATACATGTGAAATTGAAAGAAAATATTATAGGTCATATTCATTATATAATATTGAAACACATAAATATATTACTTTTGTCATTGTATAATATCTTTAAAACATAGTTAAATTAAATCTCCTATTGGAAATAAAATATAACAGACGATAAATAATATTAATCTTCATAGCAAACATGACTTGAATTATATTTAATAAAAAGTTTTAAAATCGGTGACTAGTCTAGTAGACATAAAAGAAAAAACATCCTTAGAAAGTAAAAAAGATGGCAGTTTCTTTATGTCTTCTTTCGACTCCTTGCTCTTTTAGTAATATTTTATTTTTTTTTAAAATTATAATATCAGGTTGTTGGGTATCCATAGGGTTTATTATTTGATCCAAACCCGACCTTAAAATCGTATAGCCCTATAGAGTTTTTAATGGATCGAATGGATCGAAAACCCTATAACGACCAACCCGATTACATCCTTACTAATAAGTCTGGGTAGATAGTAGATCACGTTGAGTTTAGATATTTAATTTTATAAGAAGAGTGTGCATATATATATTTACTCATCTCTTCTGTCATCTTGCTCTTAACAAATGCAATATTTGGGTGAATACAAAGAATATAGTAAACAAATAAAAAGAAAGAAAAAAAAAGGCCAAAATAAACAAACTGATAACTGTTCATGATAAGTGGATCGCTGAAACAAAGTGCAGCTTTATTGGCAATAAAAAAAATACAAAGCCAACCTTGTTAAGAAACATAGGCCGAAGAAATCGATCCACTTGCTCCGTAACAAGATTTTAGATAAGGATTTATTATTTTTAACAATTTCATTATTTTTTTCGATTGTAAAGCGAACATCACCAATCATGAGTATTTACGGGAATATATGCTAGAACCAGATCTGGATTTTCATAACCAATCATCCAACACACAATCATTAAAGATATAAATAAGTAATTTTCATGAAATAGTATCATGCTTCGTTTATTGGACCTGAATAAAACAAGAAAAATAATTCTTTATTTTATGATTAAAGGTATTTTGAAGAAAAAATATTTTTCATAAAAAATAGCAATTTCTTTAGTGCAAAGAAGGCTTAAGATTTTTTGAATATTTCATATTATATAGAATAGACATTTTTTATAGTAGAATTTTTTACAAGCAAAACAAGATAATGGCTATTCCATGATAATAAAAATAAAATATCAATTTAATTCCTATCAACTAAAGACAATGTGGATTATGGATAAAATACCACCAATAAAACTAAATCAATCCACTTTAAAATAAGAACAACAACATTTTGGGTCGTTTCTCATAATATTGGAGCGCTTAAATTCTCTATCAAGTTTTTTAGGATTTTTTACTCTTCTCGCTTATTTCACCAAAATAGATGACAACATAGATACATATATATAGTTAAAAAAGCAAAATCCTAATAAACCTATTGCACCAGAAAACCATCAATAACATGATCACCCTGATTTAATACTTTGTCCATTTCTTTGCCTTCTTATGTAAATTAAGATATGAACACAAGAGGCAGTGATTTAAGCAAGTTTATTTATTTATTTATTTTAAGCCTTACATGATGATGAGTATTTTACCTGTTGCCAAAGATTTAGCATATTCCATCAAGCCAAAAATAGGAAATCATGTATCTTATTGCTCCTTTGTGTTTTTCTTTTTTTTTTTTTTTCCCTGGTGGTTGTTAACTCCCTCTCCCAATACAAGTGCGATTATCGCTATCTTCTATCGTGTTTACCCTGATAAAGTATTGATATTCACAAGCTTTTATATCAATAAGATATAATATTTAATAGTAGTAATACTTTGGTGATAATAAATACCGGAAAATAATTTTAAAAAATAGAAAAGAAAAACTTTTATAAAACAAAGATGGCCAAAGTATGCTTTCACTACAATTAAGAGAGTGAAAGGTCAGTCAACCAACTAACGAGAGCGCATAAATTTCAGCGATCAATTACTTCACCCCACAATGAAATTCAAATCCACTCCTATTGACCTCGTACTATATGGTCGGAAAATTCTCGCAAAAATAATCCATTGTTTGCCTAGTTTATAACGACATTCGTGATTAAAGGTAGCGGACGTAGTTTGGATAATAAATGCTATTGAGCCCAAGAAAAAAATCAGCCATTGTTCGTCCAAGTATGGCCATGTAATGGAACTTCGTATGCACAGTCTGTTGGAGTGTCAGTTGTCATCAACTTGTAGTAAGATTAATTTGACAACGATTGCCTCCCTAATGTCCATTTCATGCATTATTGTTCGGATAAATTACAATTACATTCTAAAAATGACCAACACAGGAAGCGTGAAGAAAAACCATATCTACTTTATCGAGTTTAATCTTCAAAACAGCAACAAAGTTAAATCTATAAACTTAGGGATAACATAAAAGGCACTTCTTTTAAAGGGTTTTTAATTCAATAATATCAAAAGTCATATCTCTTAACAAAAGCCTAAAATACTATTTATACTATTACATGAGAAACCTAAAAGACAAAATCCTAAAAGACAAAATCCTAAATAGGCAAATAATAAATATAAATAAATCATATAACTGATAATTAACGCTAGAAATAAAAGCAGGCGGCCTATAATTAATGTTGGTGGATTCAAAAACTCAAAAGTTGAAACCGTCAGCAATAAAGGCTAGCTTTAATTGAGATTCCGCTATTGCATTATTCCGTTCCATCTGCAAAGAACTCGAACCCGAGTTTTCATCTATCTACTTCTTGTTCTTCCTCTCTTTGGATCATCTTGATTTATCCCATTTATCTCGTCGTTTGATCGTGATTCACACTGCATCATTCAACCCCACTAGATTAAAACTCATCATTAAGTTTTCTTTTGAATCTGTTTGTGCACAATTTGGATGGTTGGAGTGATAATTAGGCAATTGTTTTCCATGTTGATATAAAGCAATAGAACAAATGCACTCACTAATTCTGACATTTCCTTTAGGCCAGGATGTAAGTTTTTTAGCAAATCACTGAGCTCCATATCTTTAATCTCATTCATTGATACAATGAATATGCTTGGAGTTTCTTTAGCCTTCACCTCTTCAGTAACTATCAACACATGTTCATCAATCAACAAAGGCTTCTCCACAACGACTTCCTCGCCAACATAATCTTTTGTAGGCATCAGCTTCTTCCTCATTGTCCTTACCATCACCAATCTAAGCGCTCTAATCTTCGAGGGCTGAGTTATTCTCATGTTCCGTTAATTCCTCCTTAGGCACTTCTGGAATTAGGTTCACTGGTTTAGGCATCTATAAAATTTTCTGAGGAAGGATTTGCTTGTAGTCTAGGGAAAAGAACTCATGTTCCATCAGTTATTTCATCATAAACCAAGTCCTCATAGGCCCTCAAGGCATCTCACCGTCAAAAGTTTTTCCCATCAATACCATGCATCATCCCGCAAACGACTTTTCACCAACTATATCATCATACCCTTGAAAACCCTCATATGGTCAAAGAATCTCTCAACTTCGTTAACCCAAACCCAAAACTCATCTAGATTTCCAGTACAATCAAACTCTGAAATAGCATATTTAAATTGTGAAAAGATTTCATTTTTATACCTGTAATTACTCATTTCGTATAGTCTCCTGCTACAATGATCTCTTCTCCAAGCTAGATTTTCAAAATACTCATTTTCATCATTGGTATCATTAGTAACAAAATTGATCATTGGTGCTATTTCTTTCACCAAATTTTCTAACCCATGGTCTCCTCTACCGTCCTTCGTAGTGATTGCCTGTAACGTAGGACTTCCGTACCCGAACACCTTCAAGAATATGACCACCATCAATACCCTCATCTAAAGACATCTTCACAGGATTTTACAATGCCCTGATACCAATCTAACGCAGCGCAGGAAGCATGAAGGAAAAACAAGACAACTTCATCGAGTTAGATCTTCAAAATAGCAACAAGTTAAATCTATAACCTTAAGGATAACACAGAGACACTCCTCTAAAAGGATTTTTAACTCAATAATATCAAAAGTCATATATCTTAACAAAAGCATTAAAAGATTATTTATACTATTACATGAGAAACCTAAAAGACAAAATCATAAAAAGGTAAATAACAAATATAAACAAATCATGTAACTGACAATTAACACTAGAAATAAAAGCTGGCGACCTAGAATTAATATTGGCAGTTTTTAAAACTCAAAAGTTGAAATCGTCAGTAATAAATGCTAGTTTTAATTGAGATTCTACCACTACATTAAAAAACGACTTATAATGTCATGGGTCAATTTGATTTTTTTTTTTTTTTTTTTTTTTGCCTACCTTATTACTTTAGGTTCATTTGTTGCAATATTGTTCAAACAAATTGCAAATGCAATAAAAAAAATTAAAAAAAAAAAGATTAGTGAGGTATAAAACCAATACACTAATAGACATATTTTAATGACTTTGACTTTTAAACCATTTTTATTGGAGTACTTGGTATAACAATTTAAAGCAAACAACCCTGACACTTCAGTAAACAAGTTAGCTATTGTATCCAAATGGGCTAGAGAGTTGTTTAGCCAAGCAACATTCTTCACTTCCTCGCTCCAGATTCAAAGAAGCACTACTTGTTTTTGCTACTAGGCAGTAAAATTCACCATAAAGTAGAACTATTTTGATGTTATAATTTAAGATTGTAAAACACCATAAAAAATGGCACTACTTTCTTTCTATAATTAAGGATCGTAAAAAAAACTTAATTTATTTTTGTAAAACTTATATTTTTATGATAATTACTTAAATTTTGTTATTTGTTTTTTTTTTATTTCGTATTAATCTTGAAAGAAAAACATTAAAAAGTATGGGTTTGGTAGTAAAGACTAAATGGGACTCATAAAAGATTTAAAAGTTGTTAACTAATTATATTGAAGAAACTTACAAGATAAAGTGAAGAACTTTTAATTACAGAGAGTTACTTAGGATACTAATATGACACATCGAGAAACTCCTAGGTAACTCATGGATAAAAATAATATTACAATTGAACTTGGTTCCTCTTTTTGCCTTCAAACATTCATCTCCTAGTAAAAAATGTTTCTTAATAGAAAGAGTTGTTTATTATACTAATTTGCACGACTTGCAACCAAGGAACTTCCTAAATAATTGATGGATAAAAATAGTCTTATACTCTTATACGATTTTTCTTTTCGCCCTCAAACATTCACCTACTAGTTAGATCAACTCTAATACTTATTGTAATACTCCAACCTAAAAGTAATCAATAGCTAAACCAATAAATACTTACTTGACCCAAAAGTTTCCGATGAGTATTAACATGACAATCACTGCTTTTGTCTTATAAATCAGTATGGGTTATTTCCTATAATCCAGGTGACTAATTTGCCTGGGGTTTTAAACGTAACAAAATACTCACTTTTGGGATATATCTAAATTATACCTTACTATTTATCTTGTGCTAGTGCTTCTGTGAAACTTAAATTTTCAGTTCAAGAATCCAAAATTAGTATTCATATCCATGAAGAAAGTACTCCTTTAATTATTTTTTCTTCAGTTTTTTACACTCAACGTAGGTTTAGTAATAGATCTTTTCCTAAATAGGTGCATGACTATTGAAAGCATGTTTTATAAGAGTTGAGGCTATTTTTGGCCCATGCCAGGCTTGCATAATTTTTCCTTTTAATGAAGCTAAAGATTAGAATTTTTCAGATGGGCTTTTCTCCGGCAAGCCTCCCCCAAATGCCAACAAGCCTATTCTATAGCCTTTTCCTCTAGTAGCTCTAAGAGTAAGAGGTATGCATTTTATTTTTATCCTTCATCATTTTTGCACCTAGAGACCAACCATGAGGAAAATTTGGAAATAGGAAATTGAATAGAAAATTATCTACCTGTTTCTAAAAGTTGAATTAACTTACTTAAAATATCATATTCCATCCTATAATGAAAACAGCTGATTTTTCTTTTTATCCATTAGAGTAAGGAAAGGATATTCAAATATGGTATATTCCATTTAAAAATCAAGTATTGATATGCCATTAGACTAGAAACTCATTGGCGAAAACAATTGATAATTAGGTTTTTCACATAAATTAACCTTAAAAAAATTATACTAAAACTAAATAAATAAATAAATGAATGAAGAGTGAATTGCAAATATGTCTTCCATATGTTAATTCCATATAACTTAATCATTTTTTTCCTGTTTGAAATTGTGTGTTTATACCCTAAAATCCACTTTTAAATCCCATTTTAAAATTGTTCCTTTTATGAAATAATCAAAATATAATAAAATTTAAAAAAAAGTTACATAATATCTGAACATTAGAGAACACAACCCAGCACGCGCGCCCAGTGTAAAAAAACTTTTTTCTTTTAAGGTAGAAAGTGTAAAAACTCCATTTCAAAGATAATAAATCACATGCAGAGCAAATATAAAGCAGATGCACTTGCAAATTGCAATATAGCCAAAAACATAAGATCTACAATAAATTAAAGTCTTTATGGTTTAAACTTTAAACCAGAGATATACACTTTTTGAAAAACCGTTTAATTTAATTTCTTATTTCAGTTCACTTGGAGATTATTTAGTTTGGAATTGAGAGAGAGAGAGAGTATGCAATTTCATTGGGTTTAATAGTGGCAATTAATTTTGCAATATCAAACGTTTCTGCGCTCTTCAATTGACAAGAACCAATGTGGTTGACAATGCTTCTTCAGCTTTAGTTTGGAGCTGAAAAAAAAAAAGAAGGACAATTTGGAACTATGGATATTAAAAAAGAAAAAAAAAAAACGTAAGAACTGATGGAGTTCATGAAACTAAGCAGCAATAATAGAATGTCTATCAATAATCTAGTATCCTGTAACCCATATAATATAAAGGGATAATGGCAATATAAGTACTTTTAATTTTAAATTTTAGCATTCTAGTCCCTAAAGTTTCATTTTTTTTTATAATTTATTACTTTTATTTTGAAATAATATTTAATTTAGTATCTCTATCCTTCGTAATTTAGCATTCTTATTTTAAAACGAAGTTTGATTTAGCGCTCAGAGACACTAAACTAACTTTATTTCAAACTAATAATATTAAATTGCAAAAAGTGAAGTTTTGAATACTAAATTGCAAAAAATTTAAAAGTACAGCCAGTTGCATTGTCTTTATCTTAATATAAATGTTGTTCTACTATCATTCCATATGAACAGGTTTGATTCTGCCCTTAATATGGCTCTAGCGATGTAAAACTAGACAATAAAATGTGTATTGAACTTTCATGCACTGTGTTGCTATCAATTTGCTCAGGAAAATTATAGCAACAAGTATTAAAAAAAAAAAAAAAAAAAAAAAAAGAAAACAACCATTCCTCTTGTTACGTTATTTTACATATGCGGAGCAAATTTTATTTGACCGGCGCCTTCTCACCGGGGTAAGCACCCTCGTGAGAATTCCGAGGATGCAGATGAAGATGAACTTCCTGGAACAGCATTTCCTTGGTATAAATCCGAAAGGTAATTCCCCAAGTCATCAGGTCCAAATTCACAGCGGAAACAAACAAGTCTCCACATTTGAAATATAAGACACGTTGAAGGCAGAGGAATTCCGGCTGCAGCAGGAAGTTCTTGTCCAACACTTGAGCCAACTTGAACACAAAATTCCAACAAGAAAATGACATTTCATCTAATCCAAAAGCTCCACATGTGATCAACATTTAATGCTAAGAATTTGAATTCAAGAATACAACCAAAACAACTTCAGTTGGCTTGAAAAGTTCACCAAACAGCAGCTGCAGTGGAGGAAATTCAAACAAAAACACTGCAGCATTCACATCAAATTTGCCTAACTTAAACACATAATTTCAACAAGAAAATAACATCCAAACCAACAACAAAATAACAGCTAAGATATTCATTAAATGAAGAAGGAATCCAACCCAAATCAAGGTCAAACACAGCTCTAATTGGCCTAGAAAATTCACCAGGCAGCAGCTAGAACAGAAGGAATACAACTAGGAAAATGCAGTAGAGTTCCAATTTCAACCTCAGATTTTGATTCGATTTTTCATCCGATTTTCTTGCAAATTGAGCCCCTATTTTACACACATAAATGAACTTAATTAACTACCAAACAAACAAAATTAAAGCCCTCAAAGATTAGCCACAAATCTGTCAAAACCAAGTCTAAATTTGCAAACCCAAAATGACAAATTCGTATGAAAAATTCCAGCTGCTATTTTGAATCTTTTTCAAGCCCAAAACCCTTTCCTTAGCCTCTAAAACTTAGCCTAGACTTGGTATATGTATATAAGCTTAAGTTAGACACAATTTGAGCTCATAATTTTCATAAAATCATCCCAAAAACACAGCTACAAACATAAGTGCGTCCAGCTTTTCCCTTTCCCTTTTCCATTGCAACCTTCAACTTAGAAAGCTTAGAAACTCTTATAAGACCAACCATAAACCCTTAGCTTACTTCTCATATCCTATCTACACATTAAGTACATCAAGAACATCAATTCCCCTCTCCAACAACTTCTAAAAACCAAGTTAAAAAGTTTTAGTTATCATAAGATTCAAGTGAGAACTTAGCCTAACAAGGTAAGAATATTTGCTACAATTAGTAAACTTTCATTATAGCTAAGGTTGTTAACCTCTAAATTAGTTAGGAACTCATCCTCTAATCTTTGATCTAGGGTTGATTCTTGCTTAGAAAGGGAGATGAAAATCCTTTTTCCATTCCAAGCCAAAGTAAGTTCTAAACTATCAACCTATCTTTTGTTATAGTTATGTATAGACTTTAGGATGAATTGTTTAGTATTGAAGAAAGGTTATGTAATTGAAAGAAGTTGCTAATCCATGGATGAATTCAAGAGGATGAATGGTTTATATATTAGAAATGTTTAGATATTGCTGGAAAAAGGAAAACAACAACTTACAGGTATTATAAATATGGTAACAGTAAATTCGGATTTAGGAGTGAAGTGAACAAAACAAGACTCAAAATTCATCTAATCTAGTCTAAATGCATGTCTAATGCTTCTAAGACCTTATATGAACATAAAACTTGATAAAACAAGCTTTAAAAGCATGATTAGAAGTTCTACATTACAAGAAAAGTATTATGAACCAATTCATAGAAATTGCACATATTAATACCTCTATAAATTATAAATAAACTTAGAATACGAATGAAGGCTTAAATGAGATCCTCTAAAATAATATACAATCAAAAGAAAATTAAAAGAATTAAACAATAAAAATTCCTTTTCTATAAGAATCGATACCTCAAGAAATCGCATACTAAAATTCACTCAGTTTCACTCTTAAACCAACATCAATATTACAGTTATTTCTATTAATATAGTTATGATTATTACTATTATTATTACTACTGTTTATAGTATTCCATATTATTAATATTTCCATTAGAGTTATCAATACTGTTATTTTATGTTAAAGTCACTATATTTATACTATCATCAATTCTATTTTTGTCACTAATAATATTATTTACTAGCTATCTGAAAATTGTTGTCATTATTATATTTATATTTAATACTAATACTAATATTGACTTTTCAATAATAATATTACTGATAATATTATAGTATTAAACTTAACTTGTTTTGCAATTAAAAAAATGAAACTGAAATATAATAAAAATTTGATATATCTAAATACGGTTTTATAACTTTTGAAAGATATAAATACTAAAATATACCCCTAAATAAATAAATTTACTAACTTAAGAAACAGATAAGATTGACAGGCAAAGAATTATTAAATAAAAATCTTCTACTGAAAGCGGTAAGAACTTAAGGAAAAGACAAACTCCTTAATTAGAAATATAGCTATTAAGAGAAACAAAATACAGATAAATATTCTCTACTATAGAAATTAAAACCTTAATAAAAACTGTATCAACTACCGATACAGAATAGTTAGGCATCTATAAGGATTTAAGTAAGTTATTTAACGATGCGATCATTAAAGTAACGGATTTAGTCTAATATCCGACGATAGAGATCAACACCTTTAAATTATAGGAAAACTTCTCTTACAGAAACAGGCCAATAATGAATCTCTTTTATTTCCTTTCATAGGAAAATAGATCAATTTATGGATTATTGATAGCTTATACAATAATCTAGCAAGGACCACAGGTGAGTAACTTAGACTTGTTACATTGTTTGTGATTGTAGTTTAGTTGCACTAAAATACAAAGATAATAATAATGAACTCTCGTGTGTATGGGATTTGCTTGCTGTTTGATAAATACTACTAATCAAAAGTGATAATGAATGGCTTGTGAAATTACTGTATGTAAAGCATGTTGAATGTATGAATAAAGTTTGAACACTTATAACCTGACTAAAAATTATCGAACTTATAAGTAAAATGGTGCATGCATAGCATGATTTGCACATATTGCATTATGTTTTTATGATCACTTACTACGTGTTAGAATTTCGGTTCTCTGGTAATGCTTGGTTTTTCTAGGCCAAGGGGCTAATAGTTCTACGCAAGCTTACCTTTGTTCTGTCAGTTCCATGGGAACTAATTAATAACGAAGGACGCCGCCTATGGTATCGCTATGAAATTGCTAATACTTAGTGGAGTTTCTAAGGTACAAAACAGGAACTGAGTGTTTAAGACATCATTAATATAAAGTGATAATAATTGTGAGGATTATGGATTCCTGTGTACTTAGTTTCTCCTGGGTAGGTGATTCAGGGATCGGTTCCTTCAACCCCGATGAGAGGGCGTAAATCTCCATCCTGTTTGGATTCCGGTTTGTCCAAGCTTGTAATTGTTCATGTGTTTGATTGATGCATTACATATGATTGATAATAACTTGCTTGTTGTGATAAGTCTGGTTATTCACTGAGCCCGTGGTTCGCTCACCCCCCAACAATTTTTGTGCAGGATTATTACTAGTTGGGATTGGGGTAGGAATGTGTGAAGAGAGCTTCTCCAACGAACTCTATTGAAGATAGAGATATAGGATATTGTAAACTTAGAATGTAAATTTTATATTGTTGAAATTTGTAAGTTGTAGTTTGAAACCCAATTTCACTATTTGGTGGGGGATACCGATTCTCTGCGATCTTGGTGAAAATTGGAAAATTGGTTTCCATAGTTGAAATACTGTAATATATTATATCATTTGTATGATAAACTTTCATAAATAAATAGAGTCTTGTACACTCTGACATACAAGACGGCTCTCATGTTACAGGTGCACACGTGATATGATGGCTTTAGATAAATCCTGTTAGGCCCCCATATTAGAGTCGTGACAATTACTCAATCTCATAGACATTCATGACAATTATACTTTCGACCATTATTATCAAACAAGTTATTTCACTTTTATATTAGTAGCTTTTCAATCAACTACTCCCTAAGCAGCATGCAATTCCCAATCCCCACACATAATTCATTATATTGATATAATTATGCATAAATGCAACTAAATTACATACACACATAGTCTATGGACTATCAATCTTTTTTTCCTATTTAACACTATTTGATTTATTTACAGATATAGAAGAGACAGCTTATGATTGATATTTTATGAATACTACTAATTATTACTTAACATTGTCAAGCAATGATGTTGTGATATGGTATTTCTTCCACGTCAAGAAAACAAAGTAAGCAGTATTAGTGAGGTTGTAAAAATAACCACAAAAGCTTTGCTTAAATATTAAATTGACTACGTCAAAATTCAGATAACAAATTGAATTTTTATGCAAAATTCAATATTTTCTCTAAATATTATCGTTTCAATATCATATATATGAAAATTTTACTAATACTTGCACATTATGTCTAGGTATATACATCGACATGTGACACTGAATATATGTTAATTTAGAGGCAACCATATAACAATTTTATCGATTAATCCTTTTTTTCAGTAGATTTGTAGTTTGTTTGTGGAAATACACAATCTGTTTATGAATTTTCTTTAATCACGCCGTGGAGAACAAAACTCGCCCAAGTAATAGCTAAACTGGAACCTACCAAGCAAAGAAAGGAATGGAAAAAAGAAGTACAATCATAATTTCAACATCGACGTCCCACCTCCTAAACTTAAATGAAATTTGATGAACCCGTTTAGCTTTCAATCACCCCAGATAAAACTTTCTACTTTGATTCCACCTTTTTAACACTTTATTGGCTCTGTAGTCATCAAAATAACCACAAAAAATAAAAAGATCAATAAGACTTCAGTTTCAGCTCTCTTCAATAATATCACAATATTTTATGATTCATAGTAAACTCTATACATAGCTTACAAAGATTTTTGTGAAAACTATCAACAATTTGAAAACAATACTATTTATCTATAAATTTTAATCGCAATGTGATGTGCTATATTAGTATTGAATTTTAAAGCATCTTTTTAGCAAGCGTACTGGGCCTTCTATTGTAATATAGCATGAGTCAAGTGTCGATCCCACGGAGATCTATTAACTACTAGACAATTATCAACTAATACTAATATCTAGGCAATTGATCTTTTCAAATTGATTAGATTAAACTAAATTATCTAATTAAATATCTATATGAATGCAATGAGTTTTTGAAGAGAGTGATATGTTGGAGAAATGTGGGAAGGAGCAGAATCCACTTTAAACTATTGCCAATCAACTTGAATTCATGTTATAATGATAATTAGATTCATGGACATTCATAAGAAATTGTCAAGATTTAAAAACAGAGTTTAAAAACCTTTTAAACCACAAAAATAATTCAATAACTTCCGCTAAATAAATTATTTGTGGAATCAAAATTACAATTATTAACCTTCCGATTCTATAATTGACTAATAATTTATATTAACATCCCCTAATTCCTTAGTGGGAAATCAATATAAAACATTGCATTAATGTTCATGGACAATTTCTAAATTAGATTAAACTACGCCGCTTCCGCAATTGCAATTTAATCTAAATTTATGAATTCATATGAACCCTAATTTCCCTTCTGAATTATCAGAATTCTTATACACCAAAGATATGATGAATGATCAGAACTCAATATCAATATTTCATGATTCTAACTATCTTATAACATGGTTTCAAAGATCATTTTAGCATGTTTAAAGCTTCATCAACTTCCCACAAAAAGAATTTAGCTACTCATGGATGATGATTCAAAAATCAAATAAGAAATTGCAAATGATTTCATAATGATCAAAATATTCAGATATATGAATTGCATAAAAGAAATAAGATTGGATATCACCAATTCCAAATACCAAAGCTTCACTTGCAAATTCTTGAATAACTTCAAATATCTCTTCAAAAATCTCTATGAAATGCCTAATTCTAAGTATTATAGTGTATTCTAGAGCTACTTAGGTGGTGAATTGATTGTTGGAGGGGGGTAGAACCCCTATTTATAGGAAAAATTTCGTGCAAGACAATAAATGAAATTTGTTGTTTCACTTCGTACGTCGGCAGTTATGGATCCTATGCCGGCGGCTTACAGGCGGCTTATCTTCAACTTCTCCCTTGCGCAGGCAGTGCACTGGCAACCTTCAATATCAGTTACACATGTAGGCTGCTTCTACGCCGGCGGCTTTGATGTAGATCTAGCTGGCATATGTGATCAGAAATGAAGCGTTACACCAATTTATAACGAACGCCGTTCCAAAGCCGGCGGCTTAGGCACCGGCGTAGACAATCCAACAGATTTTTCTCTTCAATTTCCTCCAAGCGTTTGATATTTTCATGTCGCTTCAGATCTATGATGTACGCTGCCTCAAAGCCGGCGGCTTTTGTGCCGGCTTATAATGTAACTCCCTCAAAGCTGGTAACTTTTCATTTCTGGGCTGCCGGCCTTCCATGTACGCTAGCTTCTTCATCTTCTACGCCGGCAGCTTTGAAGCGGCTTTGAATGTAGTTGAAACTTATGCTTGGCAAAGTTGGCAGTGTTGGCAACAGCCTTGGATGTAAGCCATCTGAACGCCGGCGGTTTTGAATGTTGAATTGCGGGCCTTGACTTCAATTTTTCCTATTTTCAATTCAAATTCTCTTGTTTTGATTTATTTGTCCAAATTAGTCCTGAAACATAAAATTTAATCAAAACAAATATCCATTCTAGCTCTTTTGATCATCAAGAATTGTATAAAACATGATCTTATCACAATGGTTTTTCTTTAAATTTATGATCATAATCCTAATGATAGTCCTTCATAATTTTCTAAAGTAGATTTAGAGTGCATACCTCATAAAGTACATGCCAAGACATATGGCATATTTCCTTCTATGGTTGTCAAAATCACGATTTTACCTATACGATTCTACGAGCCTATGATTTTATGAGACCATTCTGAGTTAACTCGTGTGTTGAATCGTAGTCTTGTAGAATCTTACAATTTCAATTGAATTTACCAATGTTAGTTAAATAAGCTAAAATATACAATTTAATGGCAAAAAAAAAAAAAAAGCTAAGATATAAAAAATGCATCATACCTTATCAACTATTAGGATGATATATTTTTCTTATTGTAGTTCAATTTTGATTTTACACACTCCTTATCTCTTTCCTTCCCTCTCTCAACTTCCTTATTTTACATTTATAGAATTCATTAAAGTCGAGTTAAAAGTTTACAAGCATTAAAATATTTCTTTTAAAAGGGTAGTTTTGTAATTTACATTTACATTATATAATACACTATGGTGCTAGGGTGTGATTAAACTGAACACTTTTTTTTACTAATCACACTTAACATGTTATCTGAGCTTGGTTAACCAACAAACCACCCATTAATGGTTCCACCACCAGCACTACCTCAATTTTCATCGAAAACCACCACTTCCACCAAACCATCAGCCATCACGAAACCCTAACATCCATTATAGCACCACCATGAAACCTAGCATAATCACGAATCCCAAACAACCATTATAACACCACTGCAAAACCTTAGGCAGCCACAACTAATCAACCCACATCCACTACCATCCACCGCCATCACCATATAGTAACCACACTCGACCACAACAGCATCTTCAGCCATCACTACAACCTTTACAACCAAAATAAAGCCCTCATTCGAAACCCTAGGTTTACAAATGCCAAATTCAAAACCTTAGGTTCATGAATCGGAGCCTCATTCACCAATTAACACTCCTTGACTTGAATCAGTGACCCATCCATCGATTAACACTAGTTTTTATGTAAATCAACAAACTCAATAGGCATATTTGGTGATATATGATTAATTATTATGATGATTATTATGCCCATGATAGTCACAAAGAATGGTTAAGTGTTCTCGTTTGTGTGGTAAAAGAGATTTGCATTGTTTTGTCTTCCTTAAATTTTGTTTCTAGAAAATATATGAATTAATCAATTGGTATGGATTCCAAATCAGTTGTTACATTGTCTACATCTTCTGTTCCGACATTTACTTCTAGTAAATTGAATGGCAATAATTATTTTCAATGGGCCTGTATGGTTCAAGCTTTCTTCTGGAGTTAAGAGCATCTTAAAATATTGACTTAATCACCCCCTAAAGAGATAGATAGTAAGTTTGCCAAATGGGATCATATCGATCAATATTATCTTCATTTGTTGTGGAATTCAATGGAATCTAAGATATTTTATATGTGTAGCAGTTTTGGTACTTGTAAAGAAGTTTGGGATTACCTCAAGTTTCCTTATGCTTCGAATGATACACGTATGTATGATGTTCTAGCTAATTTCTTTCAACCGTAATAAGGGGATAAGGACTTTATTGAATATTACAGTAAGGTCAAGAGGTGTTTGGAGGAAATCAATGATGTGATGTCCTTTAGTACTGATTTAAGAGAGACGTAGAAACATCGTGATCGACTTACAGTTGTTAAGCTCCTTCATGGTCTTAAACCAGAGCTAAAGTCATTAAAATCTCATATTGTTGGATCATTAGAGCTTCCATCTCTGGATGATGTTTACTTTCGTATCAACCATGTTTTTGCATAGTCTTCACCATCTCTTACTTGCCCTTCTGACCGTTCAACCTTGATTTGTCAAACCCTAAAATAGTGGATGTGGAAGATCTTTTAGTCGAGGGGGAGGTCGTATAGGTCATGGAGGATGAGGACGTGGATTACGTCCTTATTGTGATCATTGTCATTGACAAGGTCATACCTAAGATACTTGCTGGGTTTTACATGGGCGTCTTCCTAGGGCTCATGTTGTTCAGAGTAATAACTCCATATCTACACCTGTTACACTGAGTGGTTCACCTATCCTAGTGTTTGCACCTTGTCCAGATCTGCATAAGGAAGAATTCCAGTCATATTCTGTTACTTTATCATGAGTAGAATATGCTAAACTCCTACAACATCATAATGTATTGCAGCCATCTACTTCTTCTTCATCCTTAGACCAGTCAGGTAATCCTACTATCTACCTTACTCAAACTCCTTCTCAGCTTTGGATTGTTCATTCAGTAAACACAGATCATATGTTTGGTACATCCAATTGCTTTTCACACATTACTTACTCTTCTATACTGCCAAGTGTCACTCTCACTAATGGGTCCACTTCACCTGTTAATGGGATTGGCACTGCCTTGCTTGTTTCATTGTTTCATTGAAATTGATTCTATATATACCCAAATTGAATTTTAACTTGTTATTTGTTAGTAAACTCACCACTTCTTTTAATTGTTCCATCACTTTCTTTCCTTCTTCTTTTATGATACATTATTTGAGAAGAGGGAAGACGATTAGTGGAGGGCATGAGTCTTGTGAGCTATACTATATGGCTTCGGCACCTACAATCACTGCTTGCTCAGTTGTTAAACCCGATCCTATAGAGATGCATTGTTGGTTTGGTCATCTATCCTTGAAGATTCTTTGTGTTATGTATCTTAGTCTCTAGTCTTATCCTAGTCTTGAATGTCAGTCGTGTCAATTAGGCAAACAAGTTAGGTTTCTTTTAGTCTAAGAGTTAATAAGTGAGCTACTACTCCCTTTGATTTAGTTCATTATGATGTAAGGGACTTGCCTGTGTTGGTTCTCTTCATGGTTTCAAGTATTTTGTTACATTCATTGAAGATTACTCAAGAATGACATAGTTATATTTAATGAAAAATCATTCTAAGTTATTTGATATATTTTATGCTTTTCATTCTAAAGTTCAAAATCAATTTAATTATTCTCTTTAGGTTTTTCTCAAAGACAACACTAAGGAATACATGTCCAATTCTTTTTAGTTATATATGCAGCAACATGGTATTATGCACCAAACATCATGTTCTTATACTCCACAGCAAAAATGGAGTTGCCGAACGTAAAAACCAACGTCTCATTGAAATTACCAGGACATTATTAATTCACATGAATGTGCCTAAGTACTTTTAGGCTGATGCTGTGCTCACTACATGTTTTCTTATAAACAAAATGTCATCTACTATACATTATCAGGTTCCATTGTACCTTCTTCTTCCTAACCAGTCCCCTTTTCCCTTGCCTCCCCATGTCTTTGGTTATTTATGTTTTGTCCGTCAACTCTTTCCAGGAACTAATAAACTTGATCCTCAATCAATTTGTTGTATTTTCCTCAACTACTTTCATAATCAAAAGGGTTATCAATGTTATTCTCCAGAAAACCATAAAGTTTATCTTTCTCTAGATGTATCTTTCTTTGAGTCAACCCCATATTTCTTTACATTATCTTCATCTTTTAGGAATAAACCCCCTAGACCACGTATTCCACATGTGTTGCCTTTATCGTCTTCTTTTGACTTGACTACAGTTGACCAGAATGCCTCTACCATTGTAGCATCCTCTAATGTTACCTCTTATGTCATGCCATCCTCAGAAGGTACCTCTACTATTTCGCTAATCACTCAGGGGTTCCCTCATCTTAACAGCCTAGATATGCAAGTTTATGTTCATTGATGACATATTGGCCCAGAGGACTCTTCATCTCTACCAACTTCTCCACTGGATTCAAATCCATCTTCAACAGATCTTGAACTTCCAATTGCATTAAGAAAGGGTAAACGATCTTTTTATCCTACTATTCGTCATCTACTTTCTAATGTTCTTACATATTCTTTTCTCTCCTCATCTTTTGCATCTTTTATTGCATCATTGTCCATAAACTCTATTCCAAACTCTGTTTCAGAAGCCTTAGCTTATCCTTGTTGGCTTGCTATTATGGAAGAAGAAATGTCTACCTTTGTGATAATAACACATGGGATCTTGTATCTCTTCCTAGTGGTAAATCAATAGTTGGATGTCGACAAGTATTTTTTGTGAAAGTCTTACTTAATGGTATTGTTAATCGACTAAAGGCTCGTTTAGTTGCTAAAGGCTACACTCAAATATATGGTATAGATTATTAGGACACTTCTCGTCATTAACTAAGATTACTTCGGTTCATCTTCTCATATCACTTGCTGCTACTCATCAATGGCATTTACATCAACTAGACATTAAAAATGCCTTCTTCCATGGTGATCATGAGGAAGAGGTATATATGGAACAACCACCAAGTTTTGTTGTTCAAGGGAGACAATATTAGTTTATCACTTGAAGTTATATAGGCTTAAACAATCTCCACGTACTTGGTTTGGTAGATTCAGTTCAATTGAAATGGAATTTGGTCTTTATAGATGTAATTCAGATCATTCTATATTTTATGGATAGTATGATGGTAAGAAAATTATATTGATTGTGTATGTCACTGATATTTTGATTTCAGGAGATGATCATGATGGCATTAAGCAATTGAAAGATTTCTTACAGCAAAATTTCCAAACTAAAGACATGGGTGGCTTGAAATATTTCCTTGCAATTGAAGTTGCTCGCTCTAAGTAAGGTATATATCTCTCCTAACAGAAGTATGTACTTGATTTATTATTTGATACTAGTTTAACTAGAGCAAAACCAGCTGATTCACCTATGGATCCTAATGTCAAACTCTCACCCAATGAGGGAGAGATTCTTGATGATCTAGAGATATACAGAAGGTTAGTTGGTAAGATTAATTACCTTATAGTGACACGCCCTGATATATCATATGTAGTCAGTGTAGTGAGTTAATTCATGAGCTCACCTCATATTAGTCGTTGGATGTTGTGATTTGTATTCCACATTATCTCAAAGGAACTCTAAATTGGGGTATTTTATATAAAGATCATAGGCATCACTACAAGAATTTTGACGTTGGGTGACGTCTGCATATTATGCAAACGTCGCCTTTCGATTATGGTTTAGTGGTGTTTATAAAATGTTAACTAAAATATGTAATTGGTTACGTTTATAAACCTTTGATTTAATTTGTGACTTTTTCTTATATATAAACGACCAATCATATATGCTAAATAAATAATTTAATTTAAAATAATGAGTACATCATTTTATTACATTGTTCAAGAATCTAAGAAATATATAAATTGAATTAAAATAAAAAAGCCCTACACAATTTTCTACATCCCGCCATACTTTGAAAATTAGAACTTGATAATAATTATAATAATAATAATCTCCCCCTCTCTTTTACAATTCCCTCTCTCCCTTTTGACATATTCGGAGCCCCTTTCAGTAAATAACAACGTCCCCTCTCACTCTCTCACGATTCCCCTTTCTCTCTTTTGACATAATCAAGCACCCCTTTAGGAAATAACAACGTGAAACCCTAGCCTAATCTCAATCCACCACTGCATGCTTCGATCCCAAATTAAGCTACATTTACTTTGTCCTTTTCTTCCCTCTCCATTTTATTCACTTCTCCTCCTTTTCTTTCATCCTTACTCATGATTGGACTACCCAAGCCAGACAACCAACAAGCCTCCCATCGGCGCTAAAATGGCCACCACAATAGCCACCAATGGCATATGCTAATGAAATCCCCAAATCCAAACCCTAACATCCTTCATTCCAATCCCCTTTTAATCAAACCATCACTAGCCCCTATTCCACAAAATACCACTCCTTTGTTAGAGCAACATCTAGTAGGTACCAACATGGCACGTAAACACCCAAGAACCAACAAAGAGCAGACATAACTTGCCGTAGTTGGATTCTTCATCACTACGATTTATTACAATACATATTAACATGAAAATAGGGGATTTCCACTTGCCATTCCCAAAACAATAGAGGTAATAAAATCTTACCTTGTTTTAATATTCAATCTACTTAGTGCATTGTGTTGATTTTAAAGTTGAGATAGTAGTTTTGATTATTCATTGACACAATTAAACAATGGAGTGAGAATGATTGAATCTAGTTGTTGTCTGATTTATTTTAAAATGTTCAACAATTAAATTGATTGACGTGGTTATGTTCAATTGGGAAAGCTAAGTGGATAGATTAATTGTATCTAAATTTCTTTTACAATATTTATAGGTGGTTCTCACTAAAGTAGTTGATTAGAGATATAGTTTAATATGAAGGAATCGACTGATATGGTTATGTTCACTTAGGAAAGCAAGAGAAACATCTAGGGTTATGTCATCTGTAACATGTAATTTATTAGATAAAACTATTTGAATAAAATAGTCGAATAATGGTAATAGTGCTTTTTTGTTTGTCATAGAATGAAAAATAACCATCTTAATTCCTTTTAAGTCCATTCAAGAAATAGTTTTTAATACCATGGTAGGAGTGCTGTAGCTATTTTGGCTAGTTTAAGGCTGCTTTTTGGTCATATGATTTTTTTTTTTTTTGTGTTCATAGAATGTAGGGAAATATAAGCCTATAGGAATGTTTCCTATATATGATGCGGAGTTACGTCAAATCATGCCCGAAAAATCAATGTTTGATGTTGCTAAGATTTAGAAATCTTCTTGTCTAGAAGACGATGGGGTTGTTAAATGCACAAGATCCAAAGTTTGTCGTGGGAACAAAATATTTTTGAAATTGAGATACCTCATTGATCTGCTTAGAATGAAATTCGTAGCATGTTGACGAGGCTGTATTTGTTTTTTATATCTAAACTTTCCATTGATATTTGTGTTTTAACCCTACTTTAGTAACCAAGACCAGCTGCAATTATTAATAGGTTTCAGTGATAGAAGTGCATTCCGTGTGGGATAGTACTTGGTTATAAAAGTTTCGAATATGAGGAAAAAAAGGAAGAAGAAAGTTTATGAGAATTCAAAATGGAGGAAAAAAGGAGCTTGAGGGGTTAGGGATTTAGGCATGAAGACCCTTATTCCTAGGAATGAACTAAGGGATGGACTTAATGAAAATATGAACATATTTTGTTCATAAAAAGATCAGAGAAACAAAACGAAGTATGAGAAGGAAATTAGAAAATATAGGATATTGATAAGAAATATGTGAACAAGGAGGCAAATTTAAATTTGATAAATAATAAAATATTCCAAATTAATGGAAATAATTAAATTATTCTAAAAGGAATTTCTTAAATAAGGTGTCATGCCCTGAAGGGTACCCTAAACGTGGCAGTCCGCCACATACGGTATTAAAACTTAAGAATGACTTTCCAAAGTCACGCGAAAGTTTTCAACACCATATGTAAGGCATCTATCACAACAATAGGAGACACCGGTGGGATGTATAGTTTGAGATAGTAAATATAGCAATACAAGAATCTAATTAAACATCAAATTTATCATTAATAGAATATAATCTTTACATCATCTTAGGGGTCTTTCCCTTATAATTCTCCAAACAATCATAATAACAACTTAATCTTTCCCACCACAAAATAATACTAACACCAAGAGATATTAAAGGATAATTAACCTATGATCTTCAAAATATTTCTACAAGCTTTACTAGGACATCATCCCACTTAAGTATATGAAGTCATCGGGCATAAAAGATATTGTCCTGTTACAATAAAGGTCTATCGGAGTATAAGCATAACTAGCTTAGTGAGAATATTCCTGAATCAACGTACTTGTATAAATAATTTCAAACAAGTTATTAACAAGCATATGAATGCATCAAACACGTGATCAAGCAATACATATGATCTATCGGAAATCATATGTTTGAATGGATTTACCCCGCCATTTCAGGTTAGGTGTTCCAGGCTCTTTAAAACCCAACTCAAAATCCAACTCATGTAGTTTATTTCAGGTTCCTACTAGCCATCACAAAATAGTTCTTTCAAGCAGTTATCGCCCATCTTGAAATGGTTCTTTCAGGCACCTATCGCCCATCTTGCAGATTTCTAGCTACTGCATACCTGGCTATTAAGCTCTTGTCCATCGAGATTAGCAGCTCATGCAATGAAATTAACTACGTGATATGCATGAATCAATTAATATAATTCATAGAATATGTTTAAAGTAATTTAAAGGTGATCACAAAATTTGCACACACTCCAACAGAATAATAGCAAAACATTAATTAACAACGATTCATGCCTCGGTATGGTTACATTCTTTCAACCAATATTATCATACATAGTTCATTTCATCTTTTCCTACTTCTAGTGCTTCTAGCTACAAGCACAACCAAGTACGAAAAAGGTAGGAAATAAACTCACTTGGCCATGATGATCTATCTTTCTTACGGATGAGTCGATCGGTAAATCCACTAATCAAAATAATCCTCCGGGTACAAATACTCCTCCTCGGGTTCACCTAATCAAGAAGAATACCCATAATGAGTATTTCTTATTGATTCTATGGTACTTATCAAAAACTATGTCATAAAATCGTTAAAATTCGTAGAAGGTAATTCCAACTTAAAATGGCCATAACTTGATCATTTTAACTTGGAATTGCGTAAATAATATATCGTTTTCTACCTACTCGAAAAGATCTATCCATTTCTAAGGTTATTTTTGTCATAAAAAGCCATTTGGGTTGCAAACTAACACGGTACAGAATAGTTACGAATTATAGTTTCAAAATATGATTTTTCCCAAATTTTACGTTACTCAAAATTCCTTAAGAAAAATATATGGATATATATATAGTTGAAAAATCCTTTGAACATATATTTATATGGATGCATGATTTTGATAGTGTTGTCTTAATATTGATATTTCATAAACAATTTGTCTTTAAGGATTTAAAAGACAAGACTTTTGAAAATTTCTTCTTTTTTGAATTGTTAGAAGGAAAACAAAAATATATTTGAGTTGTTACTAGTAAATGTTTTATTATTATTTCATTTCCTTATTTTTCAAAAGTAAATTCGTTTTCAAAAATTTTGGTTCTTTAAGTTATCTACTAACTTTATTTCTAGTGATTAAAAATAAGCTTTTCAAAATATTCCTTTAAGTTTCAAATATTTGAAGTTGTGTTAAATGTATGCTTTCCTTTTATTTTTATATCATTTCCCTCCTTTAGAAAATAGATATACCTTTAAAACTTTTATTTTCTTGACAAATTTTATTTTTCTAAGTTGGTTTTCAAAATAGTAAATTGATGTTATCTTGGTTTGAAAAAACTTGTTTTATTCTTAATATTTGTTAAATTGTAGAATAACTTCTCTAGACAAGTTTATAAGAAAAGCTTTCTTAAAGAATTGTTAACTTTAGAACTTAGTAAAGTTGTTGAAAAGAGAATAATACAAAATTTTTAAGTTTTGAAAGAACTTTCTTAGCATGCGATTCTCAAAGTCTATAATGAACATAATTAAGCCGTATAAAAGATATGGTTGAGTTAAAATCCTTTATGGTTAAAAATTCTTCCTTTATGGGGTATTTAATTTTTGATTTAGAAAGAAATAAGTTCCTTTTATTCTTTTGAAAAAATCTACTTTACTACTTTTTCTAAAAATTATGATTAGCTTATCCTTTGGAAAAACAAAACTTAGATCTTTTGAGAAAATTCCTTTTGTTAAGAAATCTAGTTTACTTTTGAAAGAACCGATTTTTATTTTGTTTTATTTTTATTTAAGACAAAAACATTCTTAATCATGCATGAATATGATTGTCACGACTCCAAATAGGGGCCTAGTAGGATTTACCTACAGCTATCATATCACGTGTGCACCCGTAACAGGAGAGCCGTCTTGTATGTCAGAGTGTACAAGACTCTATTTATTTATCAATGTTTATCATATAAGTGATATAATATATTACAGGATTTCAACTATGGAATCCGATTTTCCAATCTCTACCAGGATCGCTGAGAATCGATATCCCCTACTAAATAGTGAAAGTGGGTTTCAAATTACAACATACAAAAATTCAAAATTTATCTAATTTACATTCTAAGTTTCCATATCCTATATCTCTATCTTCAATAAAGTTCGTTGAAGAAGCTCTCTTTACACATTCTTAGCCCAGTCCCGGCTAGTATCAATCCTGCATAAAAACTGTTGGAGGGTAAGCGAACCACGGGCTTAGTGAGTTCATTCCTCACTACTACTGGTCACGCAAGTTATCAAACATTAATTATACATTCATGCAAATCTATCTACACACAATATGAAGGCATACGTGATGAATGCAAGCAACACATCTATGGGGGTCCGGATCCATAGACGATGTAGATTTACCTGTCTACATTTCAGTTGTCTCCCATACTTACCCGCATGGGACACCTCGCGTTACCCACACGAGGCTGTCCGGTGGTAGAGTCCATCCAGACTTACCCAATGCTTAACCACCATTGGTAACAACAAATATTCCCCAACATGTTCATATGATTTACGCTGGTTAATATTTAAATATATATAATGCCAATTTAATGGCAATTTTAACCAACCATCACCAATCTATGGTGAATCCAGCAGATAGATCCCAACTCAGGTAACATCTATCGCCACGTGACTAGTGGACCCCGACTCAGGCAACATCCACTATCACAACAATACTCAGAAATGTCCCATGCTCATCTCATAAACTCTTTTAGTATAAATTTTTCCTTTTCAAAGGATATAAAAGCAACCTGGAATATTCCAAGTCGGATTTCTTTAAAAATACATTTCAAAATACTTTTGATTTCAAATTCGGGACATTTCCTACAAGGGGATCAAGCACATGCGACGAATATATCCAATTAGTTTAGTCAAATTATTATCTTTATCCATTTATTCTGGTGATCATGCAGATGATAACACTCACATCAATCAGTCATTCCACATACAAGCAATACAATCGACATAACAGCAAACAGTAGCAATCAAAAGCAAATAGTAGATCATCATAATTCCCTCACCTGAGCACAATTGTTCAATTGATATGATCTCTCAAAATACCTCAAGCTTGGAACTAGGTCAGCACGATAGGCTCAACTTGGAATTACCCTTAACCTAGTCTTATTGCTTGTATAATTCCTATAATGATAGTGAGACAAATGGGTTATTAACTGTAGTATGGCTTACTATATTTTAGGCTTTTTATCGGGTTAATTTATAGGATATTATTAGTATAAATTTTTTTTTAATAAATGTCATAATTTAATCATTGTTTTTTTTTTCCTGATGAATTTGCTTTTTGGTCACCTCATTATTTACTTGAAAATATACAAAATTTCATCTATTTGCATTGGTATTAAAATGAAACATGATTATACTTATGCTTCTTATACTACTTCTATAACAAGATAAAGACTAAATAAATCATTTCGCTAGTTTTTATTATTATTATTTATTATTATTATTATATTATTATATTATGACTTTTTGCAAAAAGAAAACTAATAGTTGAATGGAAAACCTTTACATAAATGAAAGGTTATTTCTAAGTTTTATTTGTTCGTCTATATATATATATATATTATACTTAATTTTTTTTTTAAGCCTATATCAGCCGAGATATGCGTATATTTTATAATTTATACTACTTGTGTAATCTAATAAATTCCAAAACTTTTGTTATTCAACTCTTTGAACATATGAAACTTATAAATCTATATATATGTGAGCCAATTATACTTGTATCTTACTTTTAATTGATTTTCCTTATAAATTCATTTCTAAATTGTTGTTTACTGCGAGGATATGACATAAATTTTATAAATCAAATTGTTTTCTCCTTGATTTCTCCTAGAGTCAAAATATGCATATAATTTTTGTTTTATCAATTTATTTACATAATTATCCATTTCTAAGTTGAATGACCCTAAACTCATATGATTCATTATGTTAAAATTATTAATGGGTATATATGCATGACCGGTTATGTTATTGTGCCTATGTTAATTTTATTAATTCTTTATTGGTTTATTTCCACAAAACTCAAATAATTGAATAACATAAGATTTGTGATCAAACTATCATGACATTATTTATTTACTACGTAGGCTGAAACATATATGCTTAAATATATATATATATATATGTGTGTGTGTGTGTTTATTATTCTTATTTTTATTTATTTATTTTAAATTTAACATAATTATATCTAATTCTATTGTAACAAAAACTTACCTTTGCTTGAGTAGATTTTGGGATGTATTCTTCCTTGCTCCAAAATGCCGCTACTTCTTTAATTTTGTATGATTTTGATTTTGATTTTTTTTTTTTTTAGCTTCTTTTCAGGGGTTTATGGCAAAGTAATTGAAATTATTTGAAGAAGCTATTTGTGATTGTGTATCAGGTGGAGGCCTAGAATTCTAATCGGGAAGAAGGCTGAAAAGAAAGAAAAAAAATGTATCGAGGTTTATGAATGGGGTGAAGTACATGGGTCGTCCTTGATTGCTTGTAATTTAAAAGGCATATTGATAATTGAATGTTCTCCTTGCCCACACGCTACTTCCAGGAGAAGGAAGAAAAGAATGACCACAAATACATTCATGACGTCATCATCATTAAATTACATGGTGAGGTGTAATGTTTTACCTTTATCTTATGTGTGAAATTTTCAACTTCTGGATTAAGTCCTTCTGGTGCAAGTTTCGGCCAATGCATAAAAGTGATTATATTACATGTTCTCATATAAATATGACATATTCAAATTGGCCTTTAGTTAATTATAATATATGTAATATAATTTTCTTAAAGTATTGAGTTGGATTTTAATGACCATGCAAATAAATTTGTTAATTGATATAAAATAAGTATATTTAATTTAAGTTGTAGGTTTCTAAATTATATATAGTAAAATTTTGAGTTGGAACCTATCATTTTGTATTTACAAGATTAAATAGTATTATTTTATTTTATTTCTTTATTTATTTATTTTTATTCTTGATTTAAAATAATCTTACAGTGATATTAAACTGATCCTACGAATACAAAACAATTGTTGAATTGTATAATTTAAGAGTTGGAATATTCTTATTTTCAGTAACTTTCCTGTAAGTGCTAGATGACCATTCCACTTTATCTTGAAGAGCGTCTTTACTAACTATTAATGTATTTAATACTTTATGTAGTTATATTGGTAATAAGTTAAGTGGAACAGGTTTGGTATTAAATGATGAGGATATATTATTATTATTATTTGTGGTTCTGGAGAAAATAAAAAGTTCCTTATATTGTTGTATCTGACATTGGGATCCTAGGTACTGCTAAATAATAGTGAGGGTTGTGGTAAGTTTGTATACATACACATATACGCTGAATCATTAGCACTAGATTCAATGAATCGTGAGCATTAAATGTAAAGGAAGGAAAGGAGAAAAGCAATATATGATAGTGACGTAAATGGTGAAGAGGAAATTTACGGATGATGGATTCTGATGGGTCGATAGCTTATTATGATTTACTGTTTTCATTTTGTTTCTTTAATAATAAATAAATAAAATGTGATTTATGTTTGAAAGTCTTTCCATATACTATTGTGTTACTCACGTGTAGAATTAAATAAGACTCAATTAGTAATCATTATTTAATGAGTGTAGAATTTATTTTCTAAGTATTGAACTTAAGAAAAAAGAATTTAGTAACTTTATATTAGCGATTGCTTTATTGTCGTTTTATATTATTTGATATCATAGAAGTTCAGTTTTATATTTCGAAATATTTTTTATTGGTAACGATTCTTAATCTTTTTAACTATAATCAAATTCATTCTTTGACATTTTTAAATCGAGAAAAATTTGGAGTAATTTTTACTACTTGTTCCAAACATTCTAAATAATTATGTATTACATTTTTAGTATTTGTTAAAATTAGGTTACGTAAAATTAGGGGGATTAAATGATTATGTAGCAATGTAAAACTAAATATAAAACATAGTAAGATAGAAAGAAATACTTGTAAGTAAATAAATATAAATAAATAATCAAGCATTGGCAACCTTAGCTTCATCAAGGTATCCCGATCATGTATTGGGAGCCTTAGCTTCATCAAGGCAACCTGGGACTAAGAATGGACTAGTCCCAAAAGAAAAGAAAAGAAATTTGTTTTGACTTGATATGGACAAGTCTAAAACTAGAAAGACTAGTCTTAATAAATTATATAAAACAAGTAAATAAATAAATTGCAATACTTGGAAATAAATAAATAACACATGAGCCTATATGCTCTAAATAAATATATATATACATAGTATACATAATATTATATAAGTTAGATTAGAGCAAAAATAATAACAATGAAAACAACATAATAACATAATGTAAAATAGGAACATGAACAAAAACAAAGCATGAACATATTGTTGCTTTTTTAACACATATGAGCCTAAGAAACATACACTAAGCTCATGCTAAGTTGTATGAACATGATGAAGAATATATATAGGATTTTTACCTAAGGTTTTATGGAAGTTTTTTGAAAGAGATGAATGGGTTTTGTGTTTGATATTTTTCTTCTTGAAGTTGTAGGAATTGGTAGAGAGTATTTTGTGAGAGATTTAGAGAGAGGTTTTGAGAGGGTATTTTGGTAGAGTTTTGTTATGTAAAATGAGTGTGTGAAAGAATGAAGGAGGAAGGGGGTATTTATAGAATTTTTGGAGTGAATTTTGGATGTAATAAAATAAATTGAAAAAGAAATAATATGTAGTAAAGGGGGAGGGGGCCAGCGTAAATTGGAGAGAGAGAGGGGGTATTTTGTTTGTTTTGTAATTTTTTGTAAAGAAAAGAAATAAAGTATAAAGTTTGATGTGATTAAAGTTGTATTGAAAAGTAAAAAGTAAGAAAATAGGTATGTAGGTAGTAAGAAATAGGTGTAAGCAAAAGAGAGATAGGTAAATAGTAATGAATAGTAGGAATAGTACTATGAATAGTAGACTAGACATATAAAATACTGGTAGTAATAAAATATGCGTAAACGAGCTATATCTGTTGTTTTTAGTTACCAAAAAATTTAAACTGATATTTTTAAATCCTTATTTAATTACGAGTCTTTTGGTGTCATCGGAATATTTTTAATATTCCAAGCTCCGGGACACGCTTTCCGAGAATTGATCTCGTTCGAGTCCGAAGGACACTTCAAATTCGCGAATCTGATATTTTTATGTTACCCTATATTATTACGAACTATTTTAAGCCACTAACTTAATTTCGTTTTCTAGGTTTGAGAACGCGGGATTGTCGGAGTTGAAATTGCTTGATTGTCTTGGTTTTTGTTGACTTTTGAACTCCGATTTGACTAGGGTTAAGGTTTAATCCATCTTTGCCATTTTAGCTCAGGGATCATATAGGCGGATCTTTTCATGTTCGGATTTTCGAATCAATCGACTATTGAACTTCTTATTTTTGTTTTTGAAAATTCTCTTATGAAATTTCCGTGATCGAAACTGTTTAAGGTTCGGTTTCAACTTGGGTTAGACTTTAGGGTTTCGATTCGGTATTCCAAAACCATAATCTAAAAATTCGGGGGCTTACATAAGGAGTAATTTTAAAAAATCCAAGTGTGTGTAATGTTTTAATTACTCTAATGACCTAGTTTTAATCAAATAAGTAAAGATATATTAGTAATTAGACTTGGCAAGATATTTTGAGGAGAGTGAGTAACAAATATAAAAGTTACCATTAGCTCTTTTATTTGAAGTTATGGGCATTTTAGTAAACTAAAGGTCAAATTAAATTAAGGGGAGAATGTTGGATATATTAAAATATCGTTTAAAAAATTAAGAGCATTCAGATCACGTACCTCTCTTTCTTGCCCCACTCATAGGCGAAGGAGACGCCTCATCTTTTTAATCTCTATTTGATTAGTTCAGTTCAAATTTTGTAGATTCAAGGTGTAGAGGAGTTTTAACATCAAAAGCTCTAGCTGGCTTGATAAAAAATTTAAATCTCTTAAGTCCGTTAAGATCAATTATGACTCAAATGATAATTTTGATAGTTTCAATCATGTGAACTCAAATATTTAAGATAATTGAGGAAGATCAAGTAGATTTTGGATATTCCTTTGGCATTGATGTGGATCTCTAGTGGCTGTAAAAAAGCTTAATTTTAACTTTTCAATAAATCTAGCTGCATTTAATATGCAGGGATTGTTGAAGACTGTTGTTGTGACTATGAGACTATGAATTCCCTCAATGGGGAAGTATTGTATCTGCTTCTTTAGAAGCTTGTGGTGACTCCGTTTTCTAGATATTTCAAGGTCAGTTATGTTGCACATATTTGTGTAAATTAGTCTGGCATTGTCTGCTCCTTTTATATTGGTTCATTGTTTAGAGGAAGAACTATAGGATATTTTCAATCCGATATGACCATTACTTCAATAGGATTTTTGATAGTTGGAGTGAATTGGGAGTAACATAACTAGACATTCTAATTTATTTTTTTATCCACTTGGAGAGGATTATTACTACTAGGTTCTTCTTGACAAACTTTCTAATCAATGATTAAGCACCCCGAATTCATTTGTCTTGATTAATAGCGGTATTGATTTTTGATAGAAGACACTTACTGAGGGATTGTCTTTAGCACTCTTCATGAATACAACATTAGTATTGATGTATTTGTGATTTTTCATCAAGTTAAACTCTGGTGTGATTGTCCTTTTTGGCATGATGATGGTATGACCATCTTAAATTATTTTTTGGTTGTTTAAATGGTTTCGATCAAGGAAAGTTCACTTATTTGTGCTAGCTATTTGTTAAAGGTTTTAGGTGTTACATTTTATTATTGTTTTATAAAGTTTATGGCTGTCTATAAATATAAACAACTTTTTAACCATTATTTGAGTAATACTGCAAGGGCTTGTATAAAATTGTCATTTTTTTTTTTCACTCTTCTAATTTATGTGATTCCAACTGTATATGATGCCTTTCATATGAATTTTTAGTTATGAAGGTTGTCTTAATATGATCATAATTCTCAATCACAATCTCATGTGGTTGGTTGATTTTCATCTTTTTTGTAGGTTATTCTCTTAGATGAGGAGCACAAGTTCAATAAAGATATTACTCTAGGCCTAATCCATAGTGAATTAGTAAATCTCATTGAGTATAATGTGTATATGGCTTAGTTGATAGATGTGGGATAAATAGTTACATGACATAAATTTTTTTGTTGATAATTATTCCCTATACTCTACTTCTAAATCTTTTTCTCCCTAGTTGTAGAAGTTACAACTAAATTTGCTATTTCTCTGCTCTAAATTTGGTTACTGAGGAATCTAGTGATGTTTTAGAGCTACATTGTTTTGGTGAAGCATTAGCAAAGGTTTGTGTTGGTTTTTTTCTCCTTAATATTTTACTTCCTATCCTTCCTTTTTTTTTTTTTTCCTCATAGTCCCCCCTTTTCCTGCCACTTTTTCATCCAATTTATGTTGGGGCATCTTTTGTTCAATTAGATGTGATAGTCAACATCTCCTAGCATTTTTTTTAAATCTACTTTATCATTCTAACGATAGGCTAATACATTTGTCAATCCCACAAAATGCAATGTCTTGGTTTTTGGGGCTTAATATAAAGTCTTTACGATTTATATCCTTATAAGCAAGATAGCTTCTTCTTTTTTTTTTTTCTTTTAATCTCTTTTAATGCATAATTACTAGCTAGAAAAAAAATTTTAAAAAAAAGGGGGTTTTCTTATAGCATATTAGCTTCCATAACATCAGCATTTATTTTCGGAAGAAAACTACTCTTCAAGATGCATGTAATCTTGTCTTTGCTTTTCTGATATTCTTTAATTTGTTGCAAGTTTTCCACCTCATTAACCAGTATTTTAGTTTTGAATAAAGATAATATAATTTAAGTATAGCAGTGAGGAAAAAGTATTGCCCGGTTTGGTTCATGGGCTTCTTTTTGTAAGTTGCTGCATATTCAAATGGGCATGTAAAAGCCTATGAGCTATCAAATCCCTTTGGGTTGGATAGTTAGCAACTACAGGTGACAGCTTATATGATCCTACTTTATACTTGAATTTTTGATAGTGTAATGTTGTCTTTGATATTTCATAAAAAAGTTTTAGGTATAAGGGAAAGTGAGACCATTTTTTCAAGTTCTTCCTTTTTTTTTGTGTGTGTGTGGTTATGGTTGTATTTATTGCATGTAATTTGGATGATTTCATCATGGTTTGTAGTCATAGTCATTGTCATTTTGCTACTCATCTACTTTCCTCATCTTCTTTTGATGTTCTCTCCACCTACACATTCGTTAGGCTTTCATCCTACAAATTTGACATCCAATCATTTAACCAAAAAAATTTTGACATCCAATCCTGGGACCATAATTGATAAATAAAATAGAATATGACTATCACTTGATGCTATATCAAAAGTTTGTAGGCATGATTTTTCATTTTTAATGAACCAAGTCTGTTATGGCCAAAACAAAAAAGAAAAAGGGAAAAAATATTTATTTTATGGCTTTATGATAATCTACTTTTCTAGGTCAGTGTATCCTCATACATCTTGTTGAGTTTGAATGCTATTTTATTTCAATATTATCATTTTGTGTAAATATAGATGAAGGGCAGTTTTTTAGCTTCTGGTAATACATAATCTTTGCTTTATGGAGCAAAGTGAAAATACTTTTGCTTTAGATTATTGTTCAAATTCTTCCCAGCTCATTTCCTCCAAAGTAGGTGCGACTATTTCTTTTCTTTAATTTTGCATTGTATTGGCTTTATCTTTACTGATAAT
This sequence comes from Combretum micranthum, assembly GCA_024138025.1. Classification (NCBI taxonomy): domain Eukaryota; kingdom Viridiplantae; phylum Streptophyta; class Magnoliopsida; order Myrtales; family Combretaceae; genus Combretum; species Combretum micranthum. The sequence goes on from JAMXBD010000711.1 coordinate 554,010, forward strand.
AGAACTCAATTCCTCTAAGGGATTGGATTTGGCCTTACATGCTAAGATTCATCTCCTTTAAATACACCAGCTTCTGGTGGAGAAGATATACCTTTTCTTTCCTTAGCCTTGACATTTAAATTACTTGAGAGATTGTGGTGCTTTTGTGCTAAAGTATTTAAGCAAAACATAATCCTTCATATTTGTGATGAGGCTTGAACTAGATATCAAGGAGTTTGTCAAGTTAATGTCCTCATCCACTGTCAAAAGCATGTGTCATGTGTTTGTTGTATTGAATGCCGGCAAATCTAATGATTAGAAATGATAAACTTTCTTTGCTCAAAGTATGAGATACATGTAGGATCGCTTGTAAAACAACTTGTCTCAAGTTTTTCCAGTAGTTTAAGTTAGTTGTCATGAGTTTTCTTCAATAATCCTATTGTTTGGTTTCTTCTACCATGTAGCCATTGTGGAGTTGTTTGATTATAAAATAGAAAAAAATCATTAGTCCTTTTTGTGGAAGAATGGTTGATGACTTCAGTCCTTTTTTATAGACTCAAAAGTTTATATGAGCTGATGATAGGGCATCTTTTATGTGAATTCTAACTTTCTTTGAATCTTGTTATGAATATCCTATTTGAATTAATGTTTTCTCACATTATTTTGGTATTTAAATTCACTTTCGTGTATTATACCAATTTATGCTACCTTAGAAAAATGTGAGTTTGGATACTAGTTAGCAAGGAAAGATATACCACTATTCTTTGTATATTATTATGTGCTAATCGTTTCATTTTCTTATGTTGTAATTTATTAAATTTTCAATGAATACTAGAAGTTTGCATGCATTGGATATTTGTTTTTTCTTATTTTGGGAAGTTGAAGCTACCTAAGAAACTTACGGATGGTTGTGAGGTTTGTCTTTAGTCTATTTGCTGTACTTTTTAGTCTCCTAATACTCTTAGGTTCTTTGACCTATGAAGGCCAATTTGCTGAGAATGCAAAGAAATACTAGATTCGTGAAGAAAGTTTAGAAGGCTATCTCAATTGTGCACAAGTCTTGTAGGATGGTTTATGTATCTAGGGATAGTCAGTCATAATGGCTATATTATCTGCTGCATTTTTCATCTTTGTGTATTAGTCATACCATCTATTCTGGTTATCTGTTGATAACCTTTTTCATTTGTCACTGCTTGAGGTCTTCAAAGTATTTTCATTTGAGATCCCAAGACTATGCTGGCAGAATTTCTCAGTTTAGTTTTAACTTAAAGAAACCGTTGATTCCGTTGATATAATTATTTAGATTTAGAGCCTCCATCTTGGTTTTTTCCCAGTACGTAAAATCTTGTCCATGCACAAACCTCATCCTAAATGGAAAATGGTGGAAGGATATTTAGTTTACTTTATAATATATTGCCTAACTTGATTAAATGGAAAAAGAAAAGAGAGCTCATGCTCAAGTATCCACATTTCATTTCAATTCTCATGCCCACTCACCTGTATGCTTAATCTCAATTGCATCCTCAATCAAAACTTCTTCTGGTAACATCTTATACTTCACCATATCATTATGTTGCTTGCTCTTATTTTTTAACTGTTACATTTTTATCTCCTATATGCTGTATCGAGTAATGTTTTAGTGTAGTCGTATGCTAAATTATCAGCCAGGGATAGCTATGTTAATTAACTCAAGTATTGATCGATGTTATCAAATGGATAGAGAAGCGTCGAGTACATTTGGAACATGTCAAATGTTTTGTTTTTTCTTTTTCTTTTTTCCCTTAAATTGATGATTTATCTAGTTGAGTATCATGGAGACAATGAAAAAAACTAGTTGACCAGTTGAATAGCTGGATGGTTGAAGTTTTTAAGAGGCTGGTGGTTGAGCATTGGTTCGTACAAGGTATAAATGGTGGTATTCAAAGTAGTAATAGGAATAAGAAAAATTTTCTATGTTATTAATATGTATTCATGGTAAGGAATCTATGGACCAAATGCATTTTACCCAATCAATAATGATTTTTGCATTGTTTTATATGCACTCCACCTAATTACATCACATCAGATAACCCGACCATAGTAAACAACAGCTTTGTGTACAATAAGGTAGGGTAACTGAACATTATTTGGAATACTAGTGTTTTCAACTTATGGCTTGAAGTAGACTGTTATTATATTTGTTGTAGGAAATCTCCTACCCCAATTCACTTGAGAAAACTATCAAGTGCAAAAGGTTTAAACGAGGTGAAAGTTCTTTGCTACAAACTATGAGGCCATTCAAAAATATGTTTTACTTTCTCTAATTTGAAACCAGTATGCAGAGGAATTTTAAACCATTATCCCTTCTTTAACAGCTATCCCTTCTTTGATAGATCGCATATAGCTAAATCCTTTAAGTCCGAATATGTTGAGGAATTAACAAATTGAGGATATTGTAGAGGATGTTCTAGAAAAGAATGAAATAAAGGTGAAAAAAATAGTGTTTAATGGGCAAAAAACTCACAGTTATGTGTCTCAATCGGTGGTAGCTTTGCGATGCTAGGTCATGCCACCACCTTACATAAAAAATCCATACTTGAATGATGCTATGAATATAGATGTAGATCCTTTCAGCCATAAAGGTCAAAATGTGCTGGTATGGGTCAAGATTTTCTTTCTTTTCTATTCGATAAGTACTCTAAAGTGGAATGGCCATATAATGGGGGATAGCCAAATGGAAAATTTTTAGATCCTAAGTATACATTTTGCTCATTGGACTCAACTTGTGAAGCTCTAGTCTGCAGGATTTTTCTCTCATACCTTTGGAGGAGATGGTCTTTCACGTTATCTTACAGATTTCCATGAAATTGAGGTTTCTGCTTCATAACAAACTTATGACCAATGGAAACTCTTTTTGTTTTTCTTTTTCTTTTTATAGCTTGAAGCATCTATTCTTTGGTGCTACTTCTTACTCTGCTTTTCTAACAGCAAATAGGTACTGGTAACTTCAGCCATGTGTTCAAAGTTTTGAAGAGAATTGATCGTTGTTTGTATGTTGTGAAGTAAAGCATGAGACTGTTGCATCAAGACAAGGAAAGGTACTTGTTTTGAATTTTGAGTCTCCAATTACCTTCATCTTTTCTGCCTACTTATGTTTTTGTGCAGTAGGAAAAAAACTTTGATGGAAGTGCAAGCTTTGGCAGCTTTAGGTAACTATTTAATATATTATATAATTATGTTTTTTGATGCATCCTGTCATCTAACCATTTGGGAGGTCACAAGTCATGACAGATGTCAATGTCATCCTTTTAGATGTAAGATGGAAAGGCCTACAATAGATGTAGAGATGAAGATTATTTTTTTCCCCTATAATTTTGGGGTTTTACATTACAATGATTAAAAGTAGAGCTTGCACCATACATCACGTCTCTTCTACATAAAATAAAACATATGCATAAGCAATGCATCAATACAATTATAACTAGATGTCTAACATAACATAATTGGTCACAAGGAGATATTATCATCTCTATATTAGCGTGATTGAACTTGCTCCCATATGTCAGATACAACTCTTACAAATTAGTATCTTAGAGTTTTATAAAGTACATGTCTTCAAAATCATGAACCAAGTCTATTGCATATTAGTTAGTATTGGATTTCTACAAAATGTGGTGCCACCTTGTTTTGTTCAACCGAGTAATATCTCACATCTGTGGTAATGAATCCCCTATTTCATGCCATGCAGTAAATTATCCAATGCATTGTAGGAAATTTCTTTTTCATGCGAGCCTTGTGATGCTTTTAATTAGCTCAGTTTTAGTTAATGTGCATACAATTTTGATAATACATGTAAATTCATTTACATTGAACTGAGAAGCTATAGACCAAGCACAATATATGTGTCCCCCACCCAGCCTATTTTTCCCATGTCAATTCACTTTATTTTGTGCAAGTCTTATCTAATATAATTTTTATCATTTTTTTCCCTAACATATCAAGATGTACAGATTGCCAAAGCATGCAATTTATCCATGGGAGATGAATAGCACATTTAGATTTGAAGCTTGATACTATTTATGTAAAGCATGGCGTATATAAGCTTAGGATTTTGGTTATGTAACCCTACTTAACAAGAGTCTACCCATTGAGGAAGGAGATGTACGTTATATGCCATGAGATTTTAAACGATGACTACGGCCATCTTGACAAGGTTGGCATATTTTTCGTTGGGAGTATCTATATATTAACTTATAAGGGGATACCGACTACCCGAATTAAGGCCTCAATTTTCGAATCTCAAAGAAGGAAAATTGCCTAAATTGATTAAATAGAAAGAAAAGAGAGCTCATGCTCAAGTATCCACATTTGATGCAATTACCATTAAGTCAAATGTGGTGAAGTGTACACTCATGCTCTAGTATCCACATGTGAAGTATACACTCATGCTCAAGTATCCACATGTTCGATTTTTTTTTTTTTTTTTTACTGTAAGGATGGCCATGTCATGGTGATCTTTAAGTAATTTTTATATTATTAGATCTTATTATATATCAAGTGCATTGTATGCTCCAAAATGCATTAGTGATATTTATTCATACATAAATTTCATGTACAAAAGTAATACAGTTATACATTATATTGTGATCAAATAGGTGCATATTATTAATTGTGCATATAATGTACAATAAAAAGTATATATTGGCAAATCAAACCAAGTTTAACATAATGCCCATCTCTTAACAAGACTAGGCACATGTAAATGTCGCTAATTTAAATTAACATCCATGTTTAGAAATTACTATTTTAATTGAATACCTATATGTAGACGTTGCTAATGTGCTTGAATAACATTTTCTAAATTGTGGTAAATAGGAGATTTGTCATTTTATAAGTCGTCATTTTTTCCAACAAACATATATAAAGGTTATTCAACTTGTGCAAGGCCATGTTTAACATCATCAATTTAGTAACTTACTCACGTGTACATGTTACTAATAAAAAAATTTACCCATGTGTAAACATCGCTGATAATAAATTTCCTCCTTTTATGTTTGTTGGACATATTTAGCTACACATAAGTGTGACTAATACATGATACTAGGCTATGCTTAAACGTGGCCCAATAAAGTGTATTTGGCTGTCAAATTTATATTAGCGACATTTTAAGTTTTAACGTTACCTAACAAATGTGCGATAGACCTTTTGCGACGTCTATAGGCTACGTGTAAAAAAACGTGACAAAAAATCTTTGGTCACGTTTAATTAATGTTTAGCCACGTTTATTAGACATGGTCAAAGGCTCATTTTGTTGTAGTGCATGTGCATGTTGTTGGATATACAAATGTTGATTGGGTAGGTTCACCATTGGATAGAAGATCGACTATAGGATATTGCGTGTTTGTTGGTGGTAATCTTGTGTCATGAAAGAGCAAGAAGCAAACAGTGATAGCAGATCAAGTGTAGAATATGAGTACAGAGCAATAGCATCTACAACTTGTGAATTACTTTGGTTTAAACATTTGCTTGAAGAAACTGGATTTCCATAATCACAACCGATGAAACTTATACGTCATAATCATGCAATGATGCATATAACATCAAATCTAGTATTTTATGAACGTATAAAACACATTAAAGTTGACTGTAGTTTTGTTCTTGAAAAATTGTTGAATAAGGAGATTGAGACAACTTATGTTAAATCAAAAGATCAACTTGCGATTTATTTACTAAGTCACTCTCGCGGATTCAAGTAAATCATGTATGTAACAAGCTAGGAACATATGATATATATGCTCTAGCTTGAGGGGGAAAATTAAAATATTTAGTTTAAAAGGGTAGTTTTGTATTTTCACATTTACATTGTATAATAAAATATTGTGCTAGGGAGTGATTAACTCGAACACTTTTTTCACTAACCAAACTTAACAACAAGAAAACTTATTAATTCATTTATATAATTAAGAATTTAATAAAAGTTGAAAAGTTTGATTCCCCATTAATTCATAGCTTCTTTTAAACAAAAATAACATAAAATAACTTAATTTTGACTCCATTCACTCTTTTTTTTTATGAAATTTTTATTATGAGTTAAGAGTTATTATAGAAAAAAGAACTTAATTTCTTTATTTTTTTTACATTCATTATGTATTTCAAGTTTTTATGATTTCATTAAGCATATCTATAGTTTTTCAAGGCTATTTTGTGTAAGCTGTAGAAACTTATTATTTTACGTTTTAATTCTTCGTTCCAATTTTACAGACCTTCTAACAATTCTATGTAAAATCACGAGTTTGACAATATTGTTCCCTTCACTATATGATTCTCATTTATTACTTTACCTCATAAGCACATTTTCTTTTGAAATTTCCATAGGCAAAAATCATGTTTAAGCACCCTATAACATGATTTTAATAACTTACTACCCATATTTCTGATTTATTAATATTTTAGTATTGATTTTATATTTCTAATATTTGCAACAAAAAGGGGTTGAATCCGTTATAAAAAAATATAATTCTCAATTTTTTTTTATCATTTCAGATTAATTATTAAAAACACTTATTTATTATAGTACAGAGTAGAAAGCCTGTATACTTGAAAATATAAGTTTAAAGCAAATAACAAGCTAAATAAATAAAAAGAGTAAGAGGGAAACAAACATTAAGCCTAATTATATAAAGGTTATGCATATATACATACAAATATATGTACTAACGTTTCTAGCTTAAACTTACTAAGTTTCAAATTTAAGGATGTATACACTAGGTAATTAACATACAATCCTAATATAAAAAATCTCAACTATCCCATAATTATTGTATCAATTATGCTTCTATAAGGTTTTTCATAACTCTTCTTGTAAACCCCTGAAAAATTCCAATCATTGACTCGATGAGTCAACTTGATCATAATTTAGATTTAAGGAGCTGAGATATTAAAACCCTAAGCCAAAGATACCAAAACCAAATCGTTAAACTCCAACCCCTATGTACACACCTCATTTTGATAATTTATTTTTATCAAATTATTGATAATTAGATGTTAATATTAGTATATTTATGCTAAATTAAAGGAATATTTGCAATTATAAGCATTAAGATTAGAAATGAAAATTAGGAAAATAAATCAAATTAAGGGAAATAAATATAATAGATGTAATATATATACATATATAATATAGTATAATATGCAGAAAATTAAAAAAATAAAAAATAAAAAATAATAATATTATTCATCTTCTCCCCTGATAAGCCCTCTTTGGTTCCATTATCGGCCCACTTTCAGACCCTATTTCCACAAACCGAATGAACATATGAAAACTAAGTATGGAGTAGTTTAATTTAGTATGTAGATTATGCATTTTCATCAATAATAACTGATTCAAATCCAGGATGGAAAATTAGGAAAAACACGTTTGTGTTAGTTTCCTTAAAAACCTCAAAAACTCATGAAATTTGTTTTATAGGAAAGATTGAAGATTTGGGTTGTTATAATATGTAAAAGGCACATATCTAACATGACTTTAATTGGAGAGTTACAACCATTTTGGCTCCGATTTTTTCGATTTTGTTAAACCATATCTTAGAACCCTAGATTCTCAATCGATTGTTTTGGAAAGTTTTTAACCTAATCAAAGCATATAAATAGTCTCCCATCTTCTGTTCTTAAAAAAAAAAAAAAAAAGAGGGGGGCAAGATTGGAGCAATTAGATTACATTGGATTGTTTAAAATCGAGAGAGTTTTGAAAGCCCTCAATTAGCCACCTCAACTGATCGCTCAAAACCAACTCCACCGGAGAATTCATCGGCTTCTACAAGCTCCAGCAAACAAGTTCCCATCATCTCCACCACCCCCTCAACGTCAGAATGGCCTTCACCAGCCACTGCAACCTTGCTGATCCTGGTCATCGAAGGTCGGCTCCATTCCACACGTGTAGGATTCCATTTCCAGGCGAGTTTAAATCTATATATATTTATATATACTATACAATAATAATATATTTAGTAATAAGTAATATTAATAGATAATATATATAATATATATATATTAGTAATATATAAGGATATACTAAAATGGGAGAAAAATAGATATATATATATATATATGCTGCAGGAAATGGATTAATATGTATATATATATGCATATGTGAGATTAGTTCAAGTTTTAGTAATATTTATCATAATAATATTTTCTTGATGTTAATATATGTTGATAGTACAATTTTTGCAAATTATGTTTATAAAATATATAGATGAGTCATACAAGAATTCATTTTGCTGTATGTTAAGACTTATAACAATTGGTATTCATATTCATGTATTAATAGATGTGATTTAGATGTTATTGATACTTATTGTTATGAATAGTTGATTTTTTTAGTATGATCTTGATTATAGTTATATAATGATATGTAGATGATGTTCACATGTTCTTGATCTTGCTAGATTGGTAAGTTTGCTTTTTAATAGTTATTCTGATATTTTACGTGAGTTAATGTGATGAGTGATATTATGATGCATTGTTTAGAAAAAAAAAATCATTTGGACACTTAGAAAGATTGATTTTCATAAATTTACTCAAAATTAATTTGATAGATTTAGGAATCACGTAGAATTAGATAATTTCTTTTAAATCATAAGACTTAATGAAATTAAAGTGGTAAGATTTCGAAATACTAAAATTAACCAATATATTAAATTTTTCATTAAAGAATTACGTGTGGTCTGGTCTCAATTGGCGAGTACGTAGGTATCAAAATGGGTGACTCAAAATATGTAAATAATTATTTTTGTGAATTTAATTGATTTGATTTTATTGATTCTTTTAGTTTGGTTTAGGATATGGAATATTGATAGAATTTGATAGGATTTGATTAATTTGATTATATTGAGTTCTTAGATTATATGATTGTTGATGGAAATTGATTAGTTGATTAAATTAGTAAATTTGTACATATTTGTGAATATTAGCTATTAGATTAGTTAGTTAGATCCTCGTAAATATTTTATAATTTGAATTTAGGACATGAAATAAAGCAATTTTAATTGGAAAGCTATAAATGGTAACCGTTTAGGTTTTAATAGGTTAGATCCCAGACTCAAGTTAATTTCTAGTTTTCTTTTTTTTTTAATGATTTTTTTGTGGATCAGTATCATAATAGAGATCAACCTCCCCATTGATCTTGGTTTTCTTTTTTTTTTTTTTTTCTAACACTAGTCAGGTGGTGACTCCAAAATAATTTTCAAAACTAATATTTGCTTTAATTCTTAGTCGAGGATTTATGTCAAATGGGTTAGGGTTTGATGTAAATCAGATTAAAGGAAATAGAACCGGAAATCAAAATCAATGCTCGACACCTAAAATACAAACTTTAGGTTTGAGAGGGCAATTCTAAATTTTAAATCCTCAATGATGGCTCATAAAATATAATACTAAATCGATGCTACAAAATAAATGATAAATTATTTGACTAGTTAAATGAATAACTAAGACTTATATAATACACTGGAAAAACCTTAATCACATAAAATAAAATTTACCGCATTTCAACTTTCCTTAAGAATCAATTTCTTATCAAGAAAAATAGTTTCAAATATGCTTCAAATCATCAAATTAGACTAAAAAAGTGCATCAAAAGCCATTGGAGTCTCAATCATCACAAATGATGCCAAGAACTACTTAAAATATAGCATAAACCAAATGAACTCCATCAAATTATCTCCTAACCAAAATGATTATAAGACAACTAAATAGACAAGCCTTCCTTTTCCTTTCCAACTGATCATCACCAACCTACAACTAAGGAGAAAAACTTCATCCATAAGCTACGTAGTCAACAAGGAAAAATGAGGGGTAATCCATGAAATATGGGTACTTTGTACTTCATCCTAAACCTAATATATTTAATCCATGCATGGCCTAATGTACTTAGGCAACTCAAATAAAGAGTACACTCTCCCCTTCTCTTTAAATTTTGGTCGAATGCACCCTCTTTCTCAAAATTACAACATCAAATTCCTTTAGTTTCTTTTCTTTATAATTCTCTTTCTATTTCATTTCACTTGTTCAGCCTCTCTTCCTCTCATGCTGTAAATACATGGAAAAAAAAAAAGAAAATAAGAAAAGGAAGAGCAATAAATATCTTTAAGACATTGGAACTACAACACATAGGTAAGTCATGTTTCCTCTATCATAGAAACCTTAAATTATTTCATCTTCATCTAATTGTCACTCACCAGCTCAAAAGGGAGAAGAGAAGCGAAGTGTCCCTTTGCTTGTTGCAACATCCAGTGAGTGCCTTTAAATTTTATTGTACATTGTTGAGCATCGGGAAAGTTACATAGAATTATGAGATGTAATATTATGAAGAAAACGAGATAGAAACACTTCATGATCCACCTTATACAACCCTTGGCCAAGACATCTACTAAGTAAAAGTAATTGAGTTCAACTTACATGTTTAGATCAAGGAATTTAAAATTGAAAGATAGGTTGATATAAGATTATGCATATATGAATTGAATGATGAATCTTCCTAAAGCTATGATTGCCTGAGATGTGTAATGAAGCTAAGGAATGAGTTTTAAATTTCAATTGATCAAGTAAGAAGAAGAAGATTGGTGAAGTAAAGAATGTAATGGACCACGAAGTGGAAGATCCCATATTGTAACTATCTTGATAATTGAGGAGAAACCAAGTGGGAATTATATGAAACTCATATTGAGTTACATCAATAATCATCTCTAGAGTATGAATATTGAATATAAATAACTTTAGAGATAAGCACTTAGTGAGAATGTAAAAATATTGAAATCTGCTAAGGAACATATTGAATTTGTAATGTAACCCCCTACGGATTCAACTCTTTAAAGCTTTCATTTGGTAACAAAAGTATCATCACTAGAAAGTGTTGTAGGTGGAATTTCACCGGCAGAGATTTAATGGGTCTATAACCAAAGAAGACTCATTAGTGGTGCACCGAGCGTAGTCCAGTAGTCACTTTAATGCTTAAGTCAGTGTGTGATTATGAGAGAATCAAGGGAAAAGAGTCTACTTACATTTAATTGGGCTAACTCCCTTTACCTTAAGCCCTCACGTGCTATTTATATGTATGGTCATACCAAAATAGGGCCCACAAAATGTTCTTCTGCTATTGGGTGTGGTTTCCGGATGGTAACTAACTTGGTCCTAAGGAGATAGGCATAGGCTTTTGTGAAGGGTAGCCAGATAAGGATCATGACCAATCTCTTTGTCGTTCCCCTTGGAAGGTTTAAGTTATCCTCCTGGAGATGTAGAGAAACATAGTGTGGTGTATCTCTGAAGTTTTGTAGAAAATTGAAAAGTCACCATTCAATTAGGGAGCTTAATAAGAGGGGGAACTAATAAAGTGGATATAATAGCAAATAGGTATTTAGCTAAATGGGACAAAAACCAGTTAGTGACTGTTTCTTGATTTTAGGTCTCCATGTCGAACGAATGGTAAATCCATCGTTTAGGCCCTTAAACATTGGTTTATGGCGTAAACTCCTTCATTTAGACCCTTAAATGGGTGAATTTTATATATTTTTTGCAGGTTTTAGTTTTATTATAACGCCTTATAGAAACATTTGTTTTTTAATATCATACATGGCATTTTATTTGTCCTTTCATGTACTTTGTGTTCTTAAGTTTTATAACTTTTCTATTTTTGGTAGTTTTTATAGTTCTATTTTTTGCAGCTTTTGAGCTCCATAAAAATGTATGCCTTACGACAAAAATAGGGGAGTTATCATCAGTATTATAAAATTTGAGTTGCATTACTCTATTTTTTTTTTCCAAATTTTTGAATTACTATGGTGTTTATTTGAATTTGGATGCTAATTATCTAAATATTCTTCGAATCAATAGGTAATTGATGAACACTTTCCAGTAATCATGCACAACTCAACGGATCATAATAATTTTCATTTCCTTTCACTGTGTCGGGAACCCAAATGGAGGGATTCCCTAAATTGGATCACCAAGTTCATCGTAGATACTGAGTGGATGAGTAGTTAGAATCCTTAGGCTAAGACGACTAAGAGCACATAATGGTCCTTCAAGACTTCATGGGTGGTCCACTTTGCTAGTGTTGGGCTTGCTAAGCCCCTAATAAAGTTATGTCTATCAATAGAAAGTACTTGAAAAACCATATGAAATCGACTATTTATTCATTGAAAATAGATTTGAAATGACCAATATATGACAAAAATAAGAGAATTGTCAGTTAAACGATTAAATTTGTGATCCGACCCAATTGTTTTGATTCCTTATAGCCTTTCCTTAGTAAAAGTAATAACACCATTGGAAAGTACTTTAAATATCATATAAAATCGACTTCTAACTCATCAAAAACTGAAGTAAAATGCAAAAGTTATACGTAATTAAAGATGTAACATTAAAATTGCGGAGAAAAAAAAAACAAAACTTATATAATATAAGTTATAGATTACTTATTTAAGTTGCAACTTATAAATTTCTATTATCTTTATAGTATTTGTGAGATGTCGAGAATGAAGTGTTACGCCCAAAGGATTACTTTGACTCCTAGATTCAGTAAAGTGAGTTATTCCTATGATTATTACATTAATTGTAGATGTAGTGTTAATGCAATAAATGTGATATAATATAATATGTTCATTCAAATGAATTGTACCAATTTTGTATACTGTTTGTGAACTTTGATCCGATTGTTTTACATGAATTAGTTGTTTATGATGTTGTATGTTATGTGAAAGATGAATAAAGGGTGTCATTCGTAGCACATGTGTCAATAATCCATTCCACTTAAGATTTAAGGTAAGATTCATTGACAGTACCTGAACTTTTTAGGTTGTAACAGTTTGGTACCTAAAAAAAAAAAATTTATACCAAGATAGTATCTGAACTTTTTAAAAGCTTCACCGAAGGTATCTATGGATAGAAACTGTCCATTTTTTCATCAAGTTGTTGAAATGGACATAGAAAATAATTAAAAATTATTTTTCATCCTACTTGGAATTTTTGTCATTCTTATTTTTTGAACTTTTATCTCTTTCTCTTTCTCTCTCTCTCTCTCCTCCTCCTCCTCCTCCTCCTCCTCCTACCCTCTTCCTCTCTTGAGCTCCTATGATGGCCATTAATGTCCGCCTTAAACCGTAATATTAAGATAAGATAAAAGGAAACATCAATCTAAAGTTTCTCTAAAACCCCATCTTGAGATCAAACCAATACAGGAAAAAAAAATTTTTTTTAAAAAAGCAAGGATCAAATTAAAGATTGGATTTTTGACAAATTATTCATATGGTGCCCAAAACCTAGTTAAAGGGAAGAATAATAAAAAAAAATCAACTAATCTAAAGAGCATGTGATGGGAAAGCATTCATCAATCATCAGACATCAATATCAAAATTGTAATTTAAAAAAAAAAAAACAAAACATAAACATAAAAGCCACGGCATCTTATAAAACAACGAATCAGACCGTGGCGACACCATCTTAAATCCTCAACTATAAATTCACTAAACTAAACACTCATGTCCAACGAGTTTTTAGATAGAGAGAGAGAGAGGAAGAAGACCATGGAGAAGGCGAGTTTAGAGAGAGAGAGAGAGAGGAAGAAGAAGATAGGGAAGGAAAGTTTAAAGAGAAAGAGTGGAAGAAGAAGATAGAGAATGCGAGTTTAGAGAGAGAGAGAGAGAGAAGAAGAAGATGGGTAAGGAAAGTTTAAAGGGAAAGAGAGGAAGAAGAAGCTAAAGAGGCGACTTTAGAGAGAGAGAGAGCTCGATTTTTTTTTTTTTTTTTTTTTGAAGCTAGAATTGAAGAAAAAACACTTAATTTTTAATTTTTTTAAATTAAAGTATATCAAAGATATATTTTTTTATTATGAGTTTTTTTCCTCATTTTTTATTTGAGGTAAATGAGGAGGAGAGGAGAGAGAGAAGGAAATGTAAAAATAAAATAAAATAATTAATTAAAAATGCTAAGTTGAATTAAAAAAATTATTTTCAGTGTCCATGTTAGCAACTTGATAGAAAATGGAGTTTAGGTATCGTCTTGGTTCAAAAAAAATTTTTAGGTACCAAATGTTACAACCTAAACAATTCAAGTATTGTCGATGAATCTCACCCTAGCATTCATCATGATTAACAAAAGACGAGCCTATAATGAAGAAAGAGAAGTAGCTTGACCCGCAAAACTTATGTCATGTTTAGTACACATGAATGATTTGGAATGGAATGGATTAGATTGGAATGGAATGAGTTTGGGAATGACAAATCCATTCCTTTGTTTGGAAGATCACATGGAATGGAATAGCTAAAAGTATAACTGTCAAGAATGCCCTGAGTAATAAATGCAAAATATTAATATGATAGGATAAAAAAGTAATTACATTCATATAATTAATAAGAGTGAAATAAAATCGCGATTCCACATTCTCAAAGACAGAATGGAATTCCCCTTTAAAGATAGAATTATCGATTCCAAGAAATCGTGAATCCAGCTTCTAAAAACGTCTCGAAACACTGGGAAAGGAAATGGAAGCCGGAATCACGATTTCATTCCAGCCTATTCCTGTGTATCAAATGTGCCATTAGAATATTAGAAAGCCTAGCATTAAGAGTCCTTGATTCTTCGTTGCATTAGTTCCCTTTAATGCATTAATCACTTCTTGCCAAATCTATGACATTATATCAATATTACACTTTTTAAGGGTAGGCAAAAATACCAACCAAACCGAACTAATCTATAACCGAACCAATCCAAACAAAAAATATGGTTTTTTTTTTCAACAATTAGGTTTACAAAATTTTCTAATCCGAACCAATCCGTAAATTTATGGTTTAGTTTGGAAGGTAAACCAAACCAAACCAATCCATAAAACCTAATCAAACCATTTTAGAAAAATATAATAATATTTTACTTGTAAGTTATAACTGTAGATTTTTTTTATGATGATTAATTAAAGGTGATATATGTTCATGGTATTTCATTTGATATTTATTATTTGATGAATATTGATTAAAATCAACTTATTCATTTTTAAATTTGTTTTTTAGGCTCATGATATATATTTTTGTTGATGATGAATTACTGTTTTTTTTTTAATAGTTATTAACTTTATAAAGTATGAAATTTTTTTTATTTAGTTATAAATTCTTATTATGTATTAATTATATAATATATTTTGTCAGCAAATCATTTTATTCATTAATAAATTTTGTTGACAGATGATTTTTATATTAGCTAAATTTATTGGTAGATGATTGACTTAATAGTTCTATTAAAAATAAAAATTATGACTTACTATGTATTGGTTAATGAATGTATTTTATTGGTAAATAACTAATTTTATAGAGAACTATAGATCAAAAGCATGATGAATTTATAAAGTATTTTATCATTGTTTATAATATAATCTTTGTAAAATGATATAAATATTTAAGTATGTACACAAATGTAAAAAAACTAGATAAAGAAAATTTTTAGTTAGAATTTTCATTTAATCTAAACAGAACCAAATCGTTATTTAATGGCTTAGAAAATTTCTAATCTGAACCAAACTGTCACTTAAGATTTAGTTTAGGATGGAAAAAAATCCAAACCAATCCATGCTACCCCTCCCACCATCTGACTGCCTGTCTTTTTATCACCTAAGAAATCAAAAGGAGTTTCAATAACTTGTTCGACTTGTGTAGCCATCTTAACATTTCATTTATCCTTTCATGCTTTGTACCAATCGAGATAGTCAACTAGTTCAAAACAACTTTCAACCCAATTACCAGCTCTTTTGCTATGTGTACACACAAATTCCATTCTTGATCCAACTTTCTTTTGCTTTGATCAAAAGGATGCTACATTATTTTAACATTGCAAGCTCTTCATGATCATAGTAATTCCTTAAACTTATACTTGTTTTTCTACTTGATGATTCAAGTAGCAAGCCTTAATTATTGTAGGTAAAGGATCAAGGGATAAAATGTGACTCCTATCATGATTATAATTTTCATTGAGATGCATAAGAAATTGCATCAATTGATTTGTGTTCTTCATATCATTCAATTGATCAACAAATTTGTAGGTACAAGAAGCAATAACACCACAATCACAACCTAATATAACATCCAAACTGCCCAATTCATCCTAAAGCTTCTTAAGATGATTATAATAGACAATAGCTGAATTATTTCCTTGTCGAACATTTGTAATTTCATGTTGTAGCTAATATCTAAGGTCCATTTGATTGATCATGACATTCAACTACTTCTTCCTAAAGTTCTCTAGCAAATTTTGTATACATGAAACCCTCAACTGAGTCTTTTGTCATCAAATTCATTATCCAACAACAAATTTTATAATCACATCTTATCCATTGTTCAAAATTGATTTTATTATTATTTAGTTTTTCAATTGATCAATCTATAAACCATAAGTTGGATTTAGCTGCTCCAACCCAAAATGTCCAACCATTGAAAACTAAACCAATTATTGCATTTCCATGACTATCGAAATGAGACATATACAAAGGATCACTATACATATGATCCATTCCTAAATTAGTCAAAGAAGAACTCATTTCTTAATAGAAACAATAGAAAAAACTAACAAGAAACATTACCAGATGAAGAATGAAGCTCTGAAGCTCTAATACCATGTAGAGAATTGAGGATGGGACCAATTGAATCAAGCTTGAACTTTCATATGAGAGAAACAAAGAAAAATCAATGTATCAAGATATAGAAGGAAGTGTTTGTTGAATATGGTTGGTTACATTCTATTATCAATGTTCAAGGTTATAACACACACACACACACATGATAGGTACCTGTCACATGTAATGAAAATGTCACACATGTAAATATAAATTACAATCATAGTTGCCTATACAATAAGTGACTGTTTGAATTATTGGTTTTTTATTTGTATCTGTATTAGATCTGTATCATATTGATTTGATCAATTTATAAGTAAAATTGTTATTTTTTTCACCAATATCATATCTCTATGTAAGTCTGGTTTGTTATATTTTGTTTTACTCTTCAAATATCACGTGTAATAAAATGTGACACATGTAAAAATAAATTACAATCGTAGCTGCCTATACAATAAAACTCTAAGTCTTGAAAATGTAAGTATTTCAACTACTATTTTTTATATACACGTGATTTAAGTTAGAGCGTTTACAAACTTGCAATAACATGGGGGAGAACTTGACTAGGAAAACTGTTGCAAATGAGTTGGAGATTGTCTAAATAAAGTCCCTCTCAATAACACATGCATTGGGGCATTAAATCATCAAGAAAATGTATTAAGCCAAAATTGTTGTTAGGATTTGGAGTATGCCTTCAATGGGGAGAAATCTAATGGACTTTGTGAAAAATTACACAAAGGGGGTTTTGACACCATCTATAACCAAAAATCTTAAGGCAATAAGTTAATGGGTCTTTCCTCTTATAAACTCATCACATAAGATCCATATTTCCCATGTGGGATTCTCACACTTGTACCCTAATAATCTATTAGGAAAAACCCAACATTTTTCCTCTTGCCAATGTGATAACAAACAAAAATAATCAAATTGTGGAGAATTAAAATCAATAACACCAGGATTAACATAGAAAACCTCAATTTGGGGAAAAACCACAATACCAGCAGCGCACAATTCTTCCACTATCAAATAATGGGATATACAAGTTTTCCTCACTAGATAACACTAGTGGATCACTCAATCATCACCACAAACCGGTGGATTACAATAGATCTTCACCACAATAGTGGATTTCTCTCAACAATTAGCATCTCTCTCTCTAGAGTCACTCTCTAGGTTTTAGGAATGGCTTCACACTTGTCTTCTAAACCCTAAGACAAAAAGAAGTATTTATAAGCAACACAAAGGAAAAACCAACAGACACACATAGGCTGGCACGAGATAAAAAGGTTGGTGACGCAGAAGATGGTGTTGAATTTTGGCATTCCAATGCCAATGAATACACCGACAGTGTACACCCTAGGCCGGTGGCATTGAAGCTGGCCTAGACAATCTGTAGCTGTTGGCAAAATTTGGAATTTTAAGGTCGAGTATTACACTTTCAATTTTGGTAGTGTATCTATCCCGGTAGCTAGCTTACATAAAAAATCATCTTCCTTTGTTGCAAAAATCTCCTTATTCCAAGTCCTCTTCCAAGTATATGCTATATACTTAGGATATCTTTGATTCCAATATCTTCTAAATATATACAATATATTATTAGGATCTCCTTGATTATAGACCCATATGAGTTATTTAACAATCTCCACCTCTAACTCATATGGGGGGTTTCATCACAGCCACTGTCTTCCTGCAGCAACTTTCATTTGACTAAACCCTTTCACAACTAGTTTTTCCCTTATACCGTGATTATGAGCTCCTTTTATCAGTCTTCAGTCTGTATACTCTTTTGTACTTTAGTGGTCTCTTGCCCTTGGGCTGCTTCACCAAGTCATGTATGTGATTCGTATGCAAGTATTTTATCTCGTCTTGCATGGCTTCTTAATAACACTTTGAATTATCCTCCGTTATTGAGCATCACATATTCATCTGGATTATATCTCCTAATGGTCTTCTATCTCTTAAAGATCTCCTCAACTTAAACTACTAATGAGACTCATGGGGCTCTTCATTGAATCTCCCACATCTCCATCATCATGAGAATCTTCAAGTGAAGGCACTAGATCTACACTAACCGTGATCTCATCTAAGGATTTTGACTTCTCAGGCTTTTCTATATCTGCAATGGTTTGGTCTTCAATAAAGACCACATCCTTGCTCTTGACAACCTTCTTGTTAGGTGGATCCCACAAACTATACCCATTCTCATCATATGCGTAACCCAAAAAGATACATTCCTTAGATTTCCCATCAAGATTCCTTCTATGATCCTTAGGAATATGCACAATTATCTTGCAACCAAACACATGTAAGTGCTCATAGGAAATACCTTTACCTGTATAGACTCTCTCTAGGATATCTTCATCCAGAGCATAAGAGGGGGATAGGTTTATCAAGCCAGTCATTATCCTCACAGCTTCACATCGAAAAGATTTAAGCAGCTTAGCATGAGATAACATATACATCACTCTCTCTATGATAGTGCGATTCTTCCTCTCTGCAACGCATTCTACTGTGGGGTCCTTGGAACTGTCATTTCCAATTTAATCCCATGTACTTTACAGTATTCCTCAAAAGGTCCTCTATAATTACCACCATTGTCAGCTCTGACAATTTCAACTATCTTTTAGTTTCTCTTTCTACTCTAGTATGGAATTACTTAAACACATCCAATAGTGGTCATTCAACTTTAAAGCAAAAGTCCACATCAATAAAGGTAACAAAATAGAGAGCACCACCTACTAACCTATCTTTCATGTAGCACACATCTATGTGAACTAAATCCAATAATGAGATTTCCTAGCAGGTGTGTTACTCTAAAAATGCAACTCTATGTTGTTTATGAGCCAGACAATCAGTGCAAGTTTTCAAAGGATTACCTTTTGCATCAGGTAGAAGCATCTTCTTGACAAGCAGTTAAAGTCTTTTCTCACTCATGTGGCCAAGCTGCTTATGCCAAAGTTCCACAGAACTATCATCTGTCAAATTTAGATCCCTTTTACTCAATTTTGCTGACATTAAGTAAAGGGTAATGGTTTTCTTCTCTTTAGCCACAATGAGAGAACCATTGGTGAGCTTCCATCTACCTTCACCAAAGTGACTTTTATAGCCTTTATCATCAATTTTTCTTGAAGAGATAAGGTTCAGGCAGATATCTGGAACATGTCTGACGTCTCTAAGAACAAACCCGCAAGCAGTGCTAGTATTCAAAATAATATTACCAATGCTAACTATTTTGGATATGCCATTGTTTCCCATCCTGACATTACCATTATAACTAGCAGCGTAGGAGGAGAAAAATATACCATGTGAAGTCACATGAAAGGAGGTACCAAGTCTGACCCAATCATTGTCATGACATACAAGGCTAACATAGTCCTCATTTAGGCAACAATGATCTCTTTATCTATTGTTGTAGCAATTGTGTCTTCATCTTTTTCATCACCTTTATCCTTACCTCGCTTTCTCTTCTAGAGTCTACATTCTCTCTTGAAGTGCCCTGGCTCATCAAATAAAAACATTTGATGTTCTTCCTTCCTGTGGATTTAGATCTTCCCTAAATATGTTTGATCTATCATCCTTATCAAATAAAACTCTATTCCTACTTCTACCATAGCTTCCTTGCTTATCAGTAATAAGTGCCCTAGACTCAGAATTCGTATCAAAATATTTCTCCTAGCCTCTTCATTTATTAGGGTATCCTTCACCATTGCAAGGGTGAGCGTTCTCTCTGGGGCAAAGTTACTGACAGACTCAACAAGTGTCTCCTAGTTGATAGGTAAAGAACTTAGCAACAACGGTATCTGGATCTCATCTTCAAGCACCACCTTTATGGCAGATAACTGATTCACAAGCCCTTGAAAATCATTCAAGTGCTCTATCATGTTAGATCCATCCTTGTATTTCAAATTGACTACTTTCCTAATCAATGAGGTTTTATTCAAGGTCGTCCTCTCATACATGGATTCCAACCTTCCATGGACATCAACCCTGTTTTCTAGAGCAACATGGTGATACACATTGTGATCAACCCATTATTGTATATAACCAATAGTCTTTCTATGCAAGATTGCCCAATCTACATCAAATTTATCCTCTAGCTTCACAGTATTATCGCCCAAAGGCAAATATAAATCTTTACAATACAATAAATCTTCCATCATAGATTTCTAGATGGAGTAATTCATTGAATTCAGTTTAATCATTGTACCTGATGATTCTACCATATATATGATGTATCAAAACCATAATTTTCCTTTTGAAACGTAGTGCTCTGATACCACTTGTCAAGAAAAATGGAACATTTTTTCCTCTTGCCAATGTGATAACAAACAAAAATAATCAAATTGCGGAAAATTAAAATCAATGACACAAGATTTACGTGGAAAGCCCCAATTTAAGGGAAAACCATGAGACCAGTAGGGCACAATTCTTCCTCTATCAAATAATGAGATATACAAGTTTTCCTCACTATATAACACTAGTGGATCACTCAATCATCACCACAAACCGTTGGATTACAACATATCTTCACCACAATGGTGGATTTCTCTCAACAATTAGCCTCTCTCTCTCTAGAGTCCATCTAGGTTTTAGGAATGGCTTCAAACTGGTCTTCTAAAACCTAGGACAAAAATAAGTATTTATATGCAGCACAAAGGGAAACCAACAAAAACACATAAGCTGGCATGAGATAAATAAAGGCTAGCGGTGCAGAAGATGGTGTTCAACTTTGACATTCCAACATTGGTGGATACACCGGCGGCGTACCCTAAGCCGATGGCATTGAAGCCACCTAGAAAATCTACAGCTCTCGACAAAAGTTTGAAATTTTAAGGCCGACTATTATACTTTCAAGGCTGGTGGTGTATCTGTCCCAATGGCCAGCTTACATAAAAAAAACCACTTCCTTTGTTGCGAAAATCTTCTTATTCTAAGTCCTCTTCTACGTATATGCTATATACTTAGGATATCTTTAATTTCAATGTCTTCTAAATATATACAACCTATATTTAGAAACTCATTGGTTATAGACCCATATAAGTTGTATCTATAACCTAACAATTGTTTAGTCAAACTAAAATTTTATTTGATTTTTGGTGCCCTAAACTCCTTGAATGTGATTGAAGCCACTTTTTTCTAGTAAAGTTTATTTATTTATTTATATTTTTAACTAGCAAAACCGTACATGGGATATGTCAATCCTAAGTTTTATTAATAAATCAAGATAGGTGGAATGTGTAGCTTTTCCTTAAAAAACTCAAAGAGTATATTCGACTTTTGGCCTTATAAAATGTTATAAGCAATGAAGTATTTGCAGCTTTGATCGATAATCGAAAATAATTTAACATACGTACAGATATCCTGCAAACGAGACCATTGAGTTTGACTTTTGAAGCTTCTGGGTTAATTTGTTTAAATTATAAAATTCAAGAAACTAAAGTAGTTCACAATTAATTGTTTATCAAGTCCGAGCTTAAATAGCTCATGAGCTTTAAAATCAAAGTAAATTACAAGAAACTAAATATGCAAAATAAATAGTTGACTAGATAATGAATAATAAAGATTAAACTATGTATGTATATATATTATGTAGATTTTAGTTTTACATTGCACTTATATTATATACATATACTATTTAATGCATAATATATATAGGGAAAATTATATCAAAATGTATCAAAATTTAAAAGCAAATTCATTTAAGATACCAATATTTTAAGTGATTAAAAAGTAGAATCAACATTTGGAAGATAAATTCGTTTAAGGTACCAATGTTTCTAGTAATTAAAAAAATGAATCAACATTTTATAAGATGGATCAAATAAGATATCAATAATTGACCATTAAGGAAAATTAAAAAATATTAATTAAAAACTAATTGAAATGTTGATAACTCAAATGAACCATATGAAATATTGATACTTTAAATTAATTTACTTTCAAATATTAATACATTCTTGTATAATTTACTTTATATATATATATATATATTATATATATATATCTCACTTGCATGATTGTGAATACCAATCTTAATAGACATACTCATAAGCTTAAACAAACTTACTTATAAGTCAGCTTGTGTTGGCCACAAACCTAGATTAAAGCTTGAACTCATCTAATTTAGATAAATAGATTTACATTCATATTTTAACTCATTTATTAAATGAGTTCAAACCATGCTGCTTTTAAATTGAGGTGAGTTAAAATAATTTACATGTTGCTCAGCTTTACTACAATCCTATATCACAAGCCACAACGTGATGCATGCCATATATTAAATACTTGGTTCATGCTATAACACGCTAGATCTAAATTAGGTACCGGAGCCTAGTAAATGTTATATCACAATTACCATGGAAAAACTCACAACAAACTATAGATATACCCAAGAATCCCATCCATCATAAATTTTTGGGCAAATGTCTTAAATGATACTTAAATTTTATCAAAATATAAATAGATATCTGAATTTTGAAATTGATCAATTTAGTATTAAAAAAAAAAGCTTTTTGTGCACTTCTAATAGTATCTATCATATTACTTAAACACGTCACATCGGATGATGATACTAGCTAATTTGACAGAGTTACTATTAGTGTACCTAAATTTTTTTCAGCTACTAAATTATATATTTTACCAAAATTTAGATATCATTTGTGATACTAACTCTAAATTTTTAGGATATAATCAAATGTTTTGCGGTCGTAAATCGTAATGAAATTGTCATTGGTCGTGAGCTTTAATGCATATGTGTATGCAGGTCTCCATTTAGGGCTGCAAGTATTTCCAAGCGTAGACTTTTGATAGAAGAAAATAAGTCACAAATTTCTCGTTTGCTAAGAAGTCGTTTTCATTTGTAAGTTCTTTTTTTCCCTTTCCACTGCCCAACTAAAAAATTTATGTGCCTTATTTTTTGTTGTGGTAATTGCCATGTTAAGTACCTAAACTTTACCTACTTTTATCATTAACTACCTGAAATTTAAAGGTATCAACTTGGTACATAAACTTCATCGATTTATGCAATTAACTATCTAGAATTTATTAAAGTTTGTAATTAGCTACTTAAATTAGTAAATTGATACTTTAAAATTTTAGACAGTTAATTATATAAATTGACAAAGTTTAATCAAATCCGATATTTACCCTTTTCATTAAATACTGTTTGTTGTGCTTGAGAAAATTGCAAACTGAATTCATGTACCATTGATGGATATGTGCCCATTGTGTTTGGATAAATTAGAATTTAATGGTTAGCAATCATTAATATTTTTCTAATACTACCACGTATTAAAATTTTGTCAATACTTATCTCCCAAAGTTAATGTTAGTGCCATACAAAATCTGAACTCTTCTTGAAAATGTGATCGTATTGATTATATTCTCATATTTAAGGCTGCAAGCGAGTCAAGTTAAGCCGAGCTTAGCTTTAAAGGGCTTAAACTCAACTTATTTAAATTTATCAAGTTCGAATTGAGTTTTTTTTTTTTTTATCAAGCCTGAAATTTAGGCTTGTGCTTATCTTGTTTACAAATCAAGCTTGAACCAAGCCAAGCTTTTTGTCTTGCTTACTAGGCTTTTATCAGCATAAAATTTAAGTTTAAGTTCAATTGGTTTAGATGGTTCATTATTCATTTTTTGTAAGTCTAAAATTAATATATAAGAGTTGCTATAAATATATTTACATAGATATTAAATAAAAATTAGTTTTTTTTTAATTATATATTTATATATAATATATTATAAATATGAAACTCCTAAATCTATTAATGAGCTTGTTAACAAGCCCGTTCATGCATCTACTCTTAACCTATTTACGAGTCACATGAGCCTAAATAAAAACTTGAGCTCAACTCATTTAGATATTTACTTTAAGCTTGCTTAAAGCTTGGCTTCACTCGAACTCAAGTAGCGCAATTCAGCTTGTTTGAAACTATACTCACCTTCATACCTATGCAATTGACTTATCATTTTACTTCCAAACTATCTAAGTGATTAAACATCCCCATGAGTAGGTTTGATCCACGACCAACCCCAACTTGGATGATCAAGTCAAAACCAACTAAGGACCCATTCGGGTCCGATTCAAGCGTAGACCTAGCAAGTCTAAGTAGTTCAAAAAACGGTAAAATAAAATAAATTTTTTAAAGGAACATAAAAAAATTAAAATCAAAATTAAAGCTAATGCAAAAGTTGAAAAATTAAATAATATCTTATATTTAGAATATTTTCCATATAAAGGGGTGAGCAGGTACAGGTGGGTAGAATATGGAGCATTACCCATACCCTGCTCTATAAGGTATAGGGTGATGAATTTCGTACCTCAAACCTATCCTGTAATCTATTTATATGATATTAAATAAAATTATAAAACTTGCACATAATTCTAAAATTAAAAACTTTAGAACTACTTTTATACATTAATTAGTGTTATAAAATAAACAACATCTCTATATAATTTGGGGGTTCAAGTATGTACATACAATCATAGTTATTTTAAAATAAAAATAATAAGTCATTCTAAAATAAAATAGTGCAAATCATTCTATAATAAAAATTTCTGTAATGTAGTGTATAAATAATAATCTTGAATATAAATTGCAATATAAAATATGGAATATCATTATTTGTTATATATTAATATTATTATATAATATTTAATAGGGTAGATAAATAATATCTTAGAACCTGCATTTTCTATAGTATAATACAGGCCCTAGGGTGGGTATAGGATTTGAAGACTTTATATCCATACCCTACCCTGTGAGAACATGTTCTCAAAAACTTGATAACTATATCCTACCCCGTGGCTCTTAATATCTACCTAAATCCTACCCGATCAAGCAGAATCCGGGTGGATACCTATATGGTAGAATTACCCACTCACCCCTATGTGAATATGAATAGATTATTATCTATTCATAGTGTTGAATGTATTGTTGATAATAATATAAAAATAAATGTGCTTAAAAAATATTTCTAATTTACTTTATACAGAGCTTTTTCAAAAGAAGATATCATTTTTTTTTTAAATACGGGACTACTATTTCCTTTGTAATCTTTTCAAACCCTTTACAATGTATTATAGTCCTATATTGCTAATATAACAATTAAAATAGAATTTACCTATATAAAAATAAATTCACATCTTCACACTTGCTTATGAAAATGGGTTAAAGATTATAAATTCTTAAGACCAATTTTTTATTTTGTGTTTAAAATTTCAATATAAATTGAATATTATATTTTCAAATTCAGCTATAAATTTAAAAAATAATAATAATAATTCAACGGCAGAGTCGAGTCCGCAAGTCATCCATCCTTGTAGTGATAATGGGTCTTCAGACCTAATTTGGAGGTATTTATTGAGTGGAAGCCCTTGAATCTTTTTTTGCCGTAACATGGCTTGATTTATTACCCTGGCGGCAACGAAGTGATATGACGCGGTGCTGGTACAGCGAGTTTCTTTGGTCGCCTAGATAATAAATATGAACAAAGCAGCGTTCAGAAGCGTGGTTAGCACCTAATTAGTACATTGAATTCACTTCCCTTTCTTTTTCCCTCAAAACATATATATATATATATATATATTCATAATTCTGGGTAGATAACAATATGCAATCACAAGTACTGCTCCTCAACGACAATTACTGTATAACATTGATACTAACCTCATTCAGGGCTATTGAAATTCCTTTAATCAGTGAATTTGATAGATATATTATAATTATAAAAAAAAAAAGGCATGAGAAGACACTATTAATATCTAATTACACCAAAGTTATTGTAAATTAGACATATAGAAGGTATCTCAAGATAAAATAAAGAGTGAAAAGCTCTAGAGTAAAGACACAAGTCGAGAAAATATAAAATAAGAAATCAAGCAATGCAAAAGTAATAGCTAAAATTTAGAAATTCCACGTGATAAAAATAGACAACAATTTTTACAATGGGATCTTAACTCCTTCCCCACCACTTAATCACGACGAAAAAGAAAGGACAAGTTAAGAAGTGTATTGGGGGGAGTGAGTTCCTAAAGTCTAAATTTTTATAACTCTCAAACTTAGAATTTAGCATAGGTTGTAATAGAATTATAATCATATAAATGTGAAAAATGGAGATCTTTAATAATAACATAATAATTTTGAGGAAACCAGTTAGCAATTAAATCCCCGAAGTCACAACATAATATAAAAATATGAAATTGATATAGTCACACATTGTACAAACTTACTTAGCAATTTAAATTACAAATCTAAAAGATTTAACTGAAACTAGAAAAATCTATAATACTTGTAATAGAGTCTTTTGGTGCTAGGGTTAGCTCAAATGCCTCTTTTATGGACTAACTACTCGGGTACCTGATAGGGCATAGGGGAATAAGCACAATTAATAGGATGTATTGGGGAAATTTGCTCTGATGGTTTCAAAATTAAGGTTGTGGTCCATTTGCTCGTGACTCTTTTTTCACTTAGCTCATATGAACAAAAGATTCTTACATAGGCCTATATTAAAAGAAGCCCGTTAAGAAATTGCATATTCATTAGTTTGAATAAGAAACCGAAATAATGTAAAGCTAATAGTTAAAATTTAGAAATTCCACCTTATAAAAATATACAACTATCTCTAGAATGGAGTCTTAACTCCTTTCTCACCACTTAATCAAGATGGAAAAGAAAAGACGAGTTAAGAAGTCTATGGAAAAAAAGATGAGATCCTAAACTATAAATTTTTATAATTTTTAAACTCATAATTGAGCATAGATTGTAATAGAATTATAATCACAAAAACATGAAAATTAGTTATCTTTAATAATAACATAATAGATTTGAGGAAACCAATTAGAAATTAAAACCACAAGGTCACAACATAATATAAAATAAGAAATCGATGTAGTTAAATGCTTTACAATCTTAGTAATTTAAATTATGGGTAAATTACACCAGTGAATCACAATATGTGGGGCTAAGTTCATTTTAGTCACAACGTTTAGAAAAGTTTATTTTTAGTCATAACGTTTAGAGGTAAATTCATTTTGGGTCATAACGTTTGAAAAAGTTATTCAATTATGAACACATCCATCATTACTACGAAAGAAGATAGAAAAAAATATTTAAATCATTTATTAAGTTTGCAGTTATCACAAAAGTCACTAGTAGTGGCCCTACTAGATTTGGATAGGCAATTTATTTATGAATAGCCTATCAAATATCTATAAAATTAGGTAGTAGTTTAGAAAATTAATATGATATGGTAATTCATTATGCCTTGCTAGACAAAAAAATAAAAGAACAAGATTGTTATAAATAGTTGTATTATGTAAGTGTAAGGATTCATTCAAATGAAAGACAAAGTATCAAGAAGGATGCATTCAAATGAAAGACAAAGTATAAGAAAAAAGTATTTTGCCTCGTAGAATTGGGATGGCTCAAACAAGCCTCATTTTATCTTTGGGTAAATTACATCAAACGGTACTAACATTTAAAGGTAAATTTATTTAAAGGCCATTACAATGGGGGATGGGAGAATCAAACTTAGGACTTCTTATATGAGAGACCAAGGGAGATGCCATTATGATTAATTGAAACAATGAAGCTGATGCAAGCTTAAATGCAAGAAATATTAAAGTCAAAATTACAAGTATGATAATCAAATGCAAAATAATTCTGCCACATTGCAAGCAACAATGCAATCAATCCATTACAAGACTAATAATGTAGGGAAAAGTCACATCAATGTTGATAAAAAAAAATTATGGCGATCAATTAATAATCATACTAGTTTAATGTTGGCTACGCTTATATAGGATTATCCATGGTTGGTCCTCAGTAATTGCTTTTCAAATTATTTGCTTGTCATCTTATTTCATGCTTAGGCAATGCATGCCAGACTCAAATTAATCTACATATAGAACATCAAAATATACAAATATTGTTTTAGGAAAAGAGAAAATTTGAATCAAAATTTAATAATATAAATTAATTACATTGGGTTTGTAAATTAATAAAATTAGATGAATAATATACAATAACCAATAAAATAGAGTAGAAGAAGAAATCAATATAAATGAGTTAACTGAAATTAACTAAAATCATTTAAAAAAAGAAGCCTATGTTTCGTTTTGGAAGAGAAGTTATGTTCTTGCTTCTTCTTCTTTTTTTTTTTTTTTTTTTTTTTGTCAATCACCACTTTAGGAACTGGGCACTACACCACCTTTTTGTTTTTGCGAGGTACTCGTCTAGCATATCATATTTTTCAAGGTGAGGCACAACAACATACCAATAAGGTCCTATCATTAGTAGTGAGGATCAAACCTTACTCTTGCAACAGAGTAAGGTTCAATTGCGAGGCCCACAGCGACTCGGCAAACAAACGCATAATGAAGAGAAACACCAAGAACAAGTGCTCTAGAACCATACTAACAAGACAGCAGAAGGAAGATGGCAGGCTAATCAGGTAGGCATACAAGTCACGGCCTAGCAAAATGTTTCGCAGCCCATCTGCAAACGACGTGCAAAGAGATTTTCAAAAGCGTCTTGGGAAACGTAATTTCACATTTGAGAGCTACTTCGTACTTTTTATTCCTTCTCGCACTCCACTTCCCAATCACATTCTCATTGTGCCACAAAATTAGGTTTTTCTTTAAGGTCATATCATATAACACACATATGACCATTATCGAGCATTTACAATATTGATATAAATAACAAATAAAAACTATAGAAGCAAATAATTTGACATATGATTAATAAGATAATAAAGAATCCTAGACTCTAAATTAAATATAGAAAAGTTTAATCTTGGCAATACGAAAGAATAAATAAATAAACCAATTATTGACTAAAACATAATAAATCTAAGAGTATCAACTCATAAAAATATTGACAAATTATAATAAGGTAATAAGACCTTTCAACACAAGTTTAATTTGAAGCTAAAATTATAGTAGCCAAATACAATTAAATAATAAGATAGAAAATTGAAAAAGTTATGAATTAGGTGATCTGAGCAACAGTGTTCTTGAAGTGATTAATCAATTTTAGGAGATTTAAAAAATTGGTAACTTAGTTCTCAAGACCATAATGAGAAGGATTAGTGTCTCTATCTCTTTTAATTTATTTCTTTATGATGCTGAAATATCTTTACAATTTAATTAAGAATAATTTAAAATAATAATAAATAACATGGAATTATAGGTGAATTTTAATTTTTAGTTAAGTAGTTTATCTTAAATAACAAGTTATTTAATTATAAAATAAATTTCTAGTAACAAGAATTAATTTAATTAATAAATATCAACTTACGTAATTATAATTGGCTAAATATTTAAAGTTTTAAGTATAACAGCTACATCTAATTGAATAGAACTATAACTTAAGTTAATTAAACCAAAAGCAAAAGTATCTATGACAAGCTAGGAGTATTTTAATAATTAACCAAACTCATTAACTAACTTCACATATATAAATCTTGATTTTCTTCTCTCCTCTCGGATTTCCCTATCAATAAGTTTCTTAAACCTTCTCTGCTTTTTTATCATCTTCATGAAAATTAAAGCAAGATCTTTAATTCAAGCCAAAATCAACCAAAAAATATATTTTAGATCAATTTTTTTATTTCGATTGTTCTTAAAAGTTTATAACCCATTGATTAACATGAAATCAATATGATAAACATAAAGTTTCAAATTTATAATTAAAGATTTGAATAAAAGTTAATTTGAACTTGTAGAAACTTGCTTTGATCTTGTTAAGTGAACATTAATTGTAAAAACTTGTTTGTGACCTTTAATTTTATAAAAATTTAAAAATAATCATAATTGGATGTAATTATGTTGATGATAGGTTAATTTGATGAATAATAACTAAATAATATATTATATATATATATATAAACAAAAATAGATGAAATGGTGTGGTACGTGTGAAACAAATCATTCACAATTACACCAACTTTAAGCATGGTTTAAGTAACTGATTCACTCTAGTTTCTTTACCCTTTAGACTGCTTCATTCTTAATAAAATATAATTAACTAAATTTAAGTAAACAAATCAAAGAATAATCTAAATTGATTAAAAATTATATTGATTCAATAAATAGTCTATAAAGCGGTTTTATACCTAATCCTTTTGAATCAAATAATTTAATTATTAATCAATATAAAGATTAATAAAGTAATAAAAAATAATTATTCAATTAAGCTAAAATAACTTGGTTAATTAAATTGAGCTAGAAAGTGATATGACCAATAATGTGAGTAGACAACCAAATTACTTATATGAGTATTTAGGGTAATGGGCGTGCATAACAATACATCAAGGTACATTATTGAGACTCACAACAACTGATTAAAGCAGCTTAGTTAACAAACTAACAAGAATAATAGAATTATAGTTACTTCCAAAATAAAAGTATTCTAAGCATAAATACAAAATAGAGAATAGTAGAGGGAACATCTCTATTCTGGCTTCTCAAGTCTTTAGATTGGAATCACTAGAGACTTGAAATACCAATGACGTTTTACATTGTACATTGCGTCAAAACACAAACACATTCCCATAGTATTAGACACTCTATTTGAACATTCTTGAGTTAGTTTGAGAGTTAAATGTTCCTAATCCTTAATGATCTAGAAGAACAATAGTTACCTGAACATGATAATGATCAATTCTTGAAGATGTATGGCAAGGTTGTTCTTCTACTCATGCAGTAAGAGTTTTGTGGATTGAGTAAACTAGGTTAAGGTTTCTTGGTGTTCTTCAAATTGTATTTTTGAATCTATGGTAGTATAGGACTTCTTTTAGCTTCGTATATTTGCTTGTTAATTGTGTAGTTGAGATTGTTTCATCATGTTCTTGATTTTTTCAAATCATTTTACTATAAAGTGTCTTAGGCTGTGTTTGTTATATTAGGCCTATTAATTGGTGCTCTTGTTGATTTCTTGGAGATACTTGAAATAGAGGATGCAACAAGATGAGTAGTGAGATTAAATGGAGAAATTTCTTTTCATTCGAAATAAATTAAAGAATTGAATGATACGTTTAGTAATATGCAATCAAGATTGAATGATATAGGTAATAACTTGAGAATTGTGGTTCAATATGTTCAAAAGCAAATGGAGGTGAAGCAGCATGAGAATCAAAATAGAAATGGAATGTGTGATAATAATCAGACTTCGCTTTCATGAATGAAAAGCAACAAATTAGAATTACTAATATTTTTGGGTCAAGATCCGATTGGATGGATCTTCTAAGCGAATCAAATTTTGATTTTCATCATGTGCCAATCAACAATGGGATGCACCTAATGTCATCAGCAATGGAAGGAGATGCACTGGGATGGTTTCAATGGATGTTAAGAAATAATCTCTTGTCTACATGGAATTCTTTCTTAGCAGTAGTTAAGATTCAATTTGCTCCTTCTTTATTTGAAGATTTTCAAGGCCAATTAACAAACATGTTTCAATCAGAAGATGGCATTGAGATTTTTCAAGATTGTATTCTAAACAATTATGTTTCAAAGGAAAGGGCTAGCATTGAAGAACAGTAGCACACATGTATTTTTAAAGCATATGAAGTTGTATCAGAGGAATTTATAGAAGTATGAGTCTAGACATTTATAAGTGCAGAATACATATGGTTGATTCTAGCTTTTCAAGTCTTGAGATTAGAGTCACTAAAGACTTGAAATTCTAGTAAGGCTTTACATTGTACCTTACATCAAAACATACACACATTTTCATAGCATTAGATACTCTATTTCAACATTCTTGTGTTAGATTGAGAGTTAAATGTTCATAATCCTAAATAATCAAGAAGAAGCAATAGTTACTTAAGCATGATGATGATCAATTTTTGAAGATAGTATGGCAAGGTTGTTATTCCACACATGCAGTAAGAGTTCTATAGATTGAGTAAATTAGCTTAGGGTTTCTTGGTGTTCTTTGAATTGTATTTTTGAACCTGTGGTAGTATAGAATTTCTTTTGGCTTGGTACATCTGCTTGTTAATTGTGTAGTCAAGATTGTTTCATTGTATTCTTGTTTTTGTCAAATCCTTTGCTATAAAGTGTCTTGGTTGTGTCTGTTATATTAAGCCTACTAATTAGGCCTATTAGAAAGTTAATAAAAGTTTTATTTTTCTTTCTTTAATTCTACATTCTTAAGGTATAGTTTCTTCAACAAACAAGTATATTCCATATCAAGTTCCAAGTACATAGTAACTTGTGTATTGTTTGTTATGTTGGGCATCTTAAAATGAACTAATAATTAAAGATGGACTAATTAATAGCTTCAGTATGCTTTCTATTGTTTAATCCAAATTGCAAAGTGGCAATCTTGCTTAGTGGTGCCAACATTGTAGTTAGTTTGTAGGATACCATTGGTGGATTAACAGGTAGATGATAGAGCAAATTGTATTAGGGTAACATTTATTTGGATCGGATAGAAGTAATATAGTATAGCTCATGTTAATGGGGCCAATTAAATTGTATTATATAATGGATAGTGATAGGTAGAGATGAGTAATAATTATAACCTTTAAACGAAGCTACTTACTTATAATTTCTTCTAAGAGATATAGATATTCGAGTTGCCTACCTCCTAAATAGTCGCTACTACTTAGAACCCCTAATTGCCCATAGTGTGTTGTCCAAGATTGAGTATTCCACTATTGTTTTACCACACTTAAATTAAATATCTAAATTGTCGGTTGTTACATCTATATCAAAATAAGTGCATGTGATCATATCGTGTATGCTTGTATTGCTATGTACTAGGCTTTAAATCATTGCTTTCTTTTCCATGTTATGAAGATGATTTGATCTCAATGATATGATCACATGGCCTATGGATTGGATATTAGGTGAGAGACTAGACAAGCTGAATGTTTAGATACATTAGATATTATAATATTATTTTTTAAGAGTATAATATTTGTATTGTAAGGTTTCCCTTTATTATTGAGAGAAGATTTTATCTATATTCTCTGCTACAATTCCATTGATTAATAAAGTTAAATAAAGATTTCTTAATCTAGAATTTATTAGAAACTAATTTAGTTGAAGCAATGTGGTGACGTGAGAGTTCACCATAGCTCATGTAGAGAGAGTATCACGTTATGCTCTTTTGTTTTAGTTTGCAAGTAAATATCAAATTATAGGGCTCAATTATTTTATTGCCTCTCTTTTTCATTTTATTTTCTATGGCTTTTGAAATCATTATTTCATGAGATAAAATCTCTAACTTAGATTAAATGAAAGATGGGAAATTGATAGAAAATTTTAAAATAGAATTGGAAATAAATAGATAGGAAAACTGATGATTGACCTCCTCCATTATTCAAATAGGTATAAATATTTTGCATCGATGATATTTCAAATCTCAACAGCTTGACTGCTGCTGATTTTTTTAAAGTTTATTCCATGTGTAAAATTATCAAAAACAAGCTTATTTGTGTTCAAGGAATATCTCCTTCTTTTCAATCCATATAACTAATTACTATAATATTATTAATTGACAAATTAAGGTTATGTTGTTATAATAGAAATAAGTCAAAGTTTCTTAAACGTGAAAATTTTAAACATTTAAACTCTTAAAAACGTGTATGAAAAACATAGCCATAAAGTAATAGCATCCTCCATAGGTTGATGATTATATGTTTGCACACCAATTGTATTTATGGGTGGTAAAATAAATTATGTATTAATAATCATTCTGAATAGTCAAATAAAGTTATAATCATGCTCATGAACAAGGTTGTTGAACTCGCTATTCTACGTAGAATCACTAGAGGATCTTTAGAATCAGTGTTGAATAGAGTCTTCAATGTGTTTTTTGATGAGGAAATGATTTGCATAGTT
The DNA here is from genome assembly GCA_024138025.1 of Combretum micranthum. Taxonomy (NCBI): domain Eukaryota; kingdom Viridiplantae; phylum Streptophyta; class Magnoliopsida; order Myrtales; family Combretaceae; genus Combretum; species Combretum micranthum. The sequence continues at coordinate 588,479 of JAMXBD010000711.1, forward strand.
AACCACTCAAGTTTACTTATACTTAAATAGTAAAACATGTATGTAAGATGATATGTTCGCAATTGTGCATGTTTTGCTTTGTGTTTGCATTTGTTTATCTCTATGTAGCACTTAACTGCACTGCAACTAGCATGTGGTTGCTAGATAGGCTAGCATCTAGATGCTAACATGATCAAGATTCTTGTCATGTGAAATGCAACTAGTGTCCAGACACAGAGGATTGATATTTAAACGCTACGCACTTTTCACATTATTAAAATGTTTTTAGTTATGCTAGCATCAAGACGCTAGCCAATCTAATAACCTTTTGTACCTTGTTTTTGTAGGTAGCATCCAAAAGCTAACTTAAGGGAACTCGCCGTTGGAGCATTCAATGCTCAATCGTTTTCTATACTTTTAGGACCAACAGCTAAGAGACTTAAAGAGCTTATAAATAGGAGTTGTTTGGTAGTTGAAGAGGGTTGATAGAGCCAAGTTATTGCACTTTAAGCCTTGTACAAACTTTCTCAAAGCTATGTGTATGATTTACTTAATTTTGTGAGTGAGAGAAAAATGCAATGCTATTATGTTGTATTTGCAATCTCTTGTAAGGCACTACACTTGGATGATTATTTTGTGAGTCTTGAAAATTGTACCTAGTGGAATAGGATATTTATTATAAAAGATCAACTCAAGTGTGTTTGTGTTTTATGTTGAGTGCTTGTGGTGTATCTCCATTGGACCATTGATTTAGTGTTCAAATAAAGTTTGTGAAGTCCTCCATTGAGGGAGGCACTATTGTGTCTGTCATGGAGAGTAGGGGGTAGATCGAGTTTCATATTAAAATTTCAATGTAATTTATAATATTATGGAACTCTATTTCTTTACCCATTATACTTTACTATTATTGTTTACTTGTAGTTTGCATCAAATAGGAATTAAGTTTGAAAAGGAGAAAAATTAGGTATAATCCACTTTTCATAGGTGTTACGTAAGTTTTACAATCGAAACTTAGAATCAAAATGTAGAAACATAATTTTTTATAACTTATGCAAAATAGCTTTGAAAACTATTGATATACTTACAAACATTGTAAAAAACTTGAAATATGTAACAGATATAAACAAAATAAAGAAATTAGGTACTCTTTTTTATAATAACTATTAATATATAATATACATAAAAAAGGAGCAAATAGATTCATAATTAAGTTTTTTTCTATTATTTTATTTGAAAGAAGATATGAATTAAAGGAGAATCAAACTTTTTTACTCGTCTTAACTTCTTAGTTATATAAATGAAATAAATAAGTTTTCTTATAGACTTTCCAGTTATAACTCGACTTGAATAAATTCTAGAAATGTAGGGCAAGGGGGTTGGGGGAGGGAGGGAGAGAGAGAGTGCATGTGTGTGTAAAAACAAAATTGAAATGCAATTTAAAATATGTATCATCTTAATAGTTGATGAGTTGATAAAAAAATTGTATGTTTTTATATTTTTAGTCTATTTAACTCAAATAGGTAGAATTGGTAAACCTAGTTAAAAATGTAATATTTTACTGAGTTTACATGTAAACTTAGTTGAAATCATAAGAGTCTATAAAAAAAACGATTCCATACATGAGTCAACTTGAAATGGGCTCCAAAAATTGTAAACCTGTAGAATTATATGGGTAAATTGTGACTCTAACAACTATGCTTATGAACACATCTATCATGACTATGAAAGAAGAGAGAAAAAAATATTTAAATCAGTTATTAAGTTTGCAATTATCAGAAAAGTCACTAGTAGTGGCCCCACTAGATTTTGATAGGCAATTTATTTATGAATAGCCTATCAAATGTCTATAAAATTATGTGATAGTTTAGAAAATTAATATGATATGGTAATTCATTATGACTTGCTAGACGAAAAAAAGTAAAAGAACAAGATTGTTATAAATAGTTGTATTATGTAAGTGTAAGGATTCATTCAAATGAAAGACAAAGTATAAGAAAAAAGTATTTTCCCTCATAAAATTGGGATGGCTAATACAAGCCTCATTTTATCTTTGGGTAAATTACATCAAACCGTACCAATATTTAAAGGTAAATTTATTTAAAAGCCATTACAACAGGGGATGGGAGAATCAAACCTGGGACTTCTTATATGAGAGACCAAGGGAGATGCCATTATGATTGGTTGAAACAATAAAGTTGATGCAAGCTTAAATGCAAGAAATATTAAAGTCAAAATTACAAGTATGAGAATCAAATGCAAAATAATTTTGCCACATTGCAAGCAACAATGCAATCAATCCATTACAAGACTAATAATGTAGGGAAAAGTCACATCAATGTTGATAAAAAAAATTATGGCGATCAATTAATAATCACACCAGTTTCATGTTGGCTATGCTTATATAGGATAATCCATGGTTGGTCCTCAGTAATTGCTTGTCAAATTAATTGCTTGTCATCTTATGTCATGCTTAGACAATGCATGCCTGACTCAAATCAATCTGCATAGAGAACATCAAATTATACAAATATTGTTTTAGGAAAAGAGAAAATTTAAATCAAAATTTAATAAAATAAATTAATTACATTGGGTTTGTAAATTAATAAAATTAGTTAAGTAATATAAAAAACCAATAAAATAGAATAGAAGAAGAAATCAATATAGTATGAGTTAATTGAAATTAACTAAAAATCATTTAAGAAAAGAAGCCTACGTTTCGTTTGGAAGAGAAGTTATGTTCTTGCGCCTTTTTTTTTTTTTTTTTCAATCACCACTTTAAGAAGCGGAGCACTACACCTCTTTTTTGTTTTTGCAAGGTACTCGCCTCTAGCATATCATATCCTTTTCAAGGTGAGGCACAACAACATACCAATAAGGTCCTGCCATTAATTGTCACACCCCGCCCCCGCAGGCGACGGCGATGTGATGCCAGGGCAGACAAACCCACCACTGGCCCCCTACTGGTAATGGCCGACACCACCATTGCATCATGGTGACCCCAACCAACGCATGCCCCAAAGGGTACCACGGGCACTATAGGTATTGTTACCCTCAGGATGGATTGATCCCAGTCTGCAGCCTCTAGGGATCGAACCCATGACCTGAGGCTTTTGCCTGCCCCAAAGGCAGCACCTTTCACCAGTTGATCATCTGTAAGAGTTGTACTATGGGCTGTAGGTGGAGGCTTATATGTATGTAAAAAGGGTAAAGCCTCTCCCATGTGGATATCTCTCACGCTGTGAGTACTGGGGAGGGGAGAATGCCTTAAAGATTATAGGCGGCCAAACCCTAGGAAAGTAGTAAACTGGAGACCCCATGTGTTACCAGCTCCACCCTTTTTACATACATATAAGTCTCTACCTACAGCCCATAGTACAACTCTTACGATCATGTCTGTAAGAGTTGTTACCAGCTCCACCCTTTTTACATACATATAAGCCTTCCCAATACACCCATAGCACAACCATACAGACTGTCTGTAATGGTTGTGCTATGGGTGTATTGGGAAGGCTTATATGTATGTAAAAAGGATCTTAAACAACACTTTTGGTGGAACAACATGAAGCGAGACGTTGCAGAGTATGTTTCGAAGTGCATGACTTGCCAATAGGTTCGGATGAGCACCAAAGGCCAGGAGGTAAGTTACAGCCTTTACAGTACCTGAATGGAAATGGCAGAGTTGTGACGATGGATTTCGTTTCAGCACTACCCAGGACGCCATCAAGGCATGAGGTAGTTTGGGTGATAGTGGATCGATTGACCAAATCGGCTCACTTTATACCGTTGAGAGTGGATGTTCCTTATCTAAGTTGGCAGATATCTATGTGAAGGAAATAGTCAGACTGCATGGAGTTCCAATTGAGATCACTTTCGGATCGAGATCCACGATTTGTTAGCCGATTCTGGGCAAAGTTTACATGAAGCCTTGGGTACTAGGTTACAGTTCAGTACCGCCTTCCACCCACAGACAGACGGACAGTCAGAGCGCACTATTCAGATACTTGAGGATATGCTTCGAGCTTGTGCTCTAGACTTCGGTGGTAGATGGGATGATCACTTGTACCTAGTAGAGTTCGCCTACAATAACAGTTATCAGGCAACTATCCAGATGGCACCTTTTGAAGCGTTGTATGGGCGGAAATGCAGATCGCCGTTGCACTGGGATGATGTGGGAGAACGAGTTCTTCTAGGTCCAGATCTTGTGCAACAAGCTGTTGATAAGATACAAGTTGTGAAGCAGAGAATGAAAGCAGCCCAGGATCGATATAAGAGTTATGCGGATCTGAGGCGACGACCTTTAGAGTTCGAGGTCGGTGACCATGTTTTCCTTCGTGTGTCGCCTACCAAAGGAGTATACCGGTTTGGAGTCAGAGGGAAGTTGAGTCCCAGGTATATTGGACCATACCAAATTCTTGAGAGAATTGGACCAGTGGCATACCGGTTGGCACTTCCACCTAATCTATCTGGGGTACACGATGTGTTTCACGTGTCTCAGTTACGGAAGTGTTTAGCAGATCCTGATGCAGTTGTTGAAACACACCAACCGGAGGTTCAGCCGAATCTTACAATTGCAGAGCATCCAGTGAGGATCTTGGATCGTGCTGAGAAAGCTTTAAGAAGAAAGGTGATACCTTATGTGAAAGTGTTGTGGAGTGGTCATACTGAACGTGAGGCCACCTGGGAGACGGAAGAATCTATGAGACGGAAATATCCTGAGCTCTTCGAGTAAACAGGTCAGTTTCGAGGACGAAACTTTTCTTAAGGGGGGAGGGATGAAAAACCCTAAAAATATAGATGTAAAAAAAAAAAAAAAAAAGAAAGAAAGAAAGGAATTAGCTTGAAAATATGGAAAAAAAAAATTAAAACTTTTCAGTAAAGTGTAGAAACTAGTGGGTCAAGTTCAAACCTCTGAGTAGTTGAACTTTTAGTTGAGTAATTAACTTAATTAATTTAATTGAGTTAGAAATTGGATCATTATGTGTTAGAGATCACTCAATTCCATTCTAAACTCCTTGATTATTCAATTTCATATATTTTTTCATCAAAACAATTCTAGTTAGTTGATTGAAATCCTAACTAGACTCTTAAATTCAATAATTCCTTCTAAAGTCCTAAATCAAGGTTAATTAGTGTAAAATCATTAATTAACATTCCTAAATCCCAAAGGATTATTTAAAATACCTAAATTATATTCTAAAATGTTTTCTCAAACCCTCACATGCTTAAGAACCCACCTACTCACTCACATGCTTCAAGATTTAATCCTAGCCTTTCATCTAATCTCTAACCTAATGCCACTATCTATAAAAGCTTCTTTATTTGGCAAAACCCTAACCCTACCACACACAAATCCACAAGCCACACTCCTATGGTCAGTTGCCTCCACAAACCAAAAATGTCATTTTTATTTCATCTTACACACTTGAGAGAAACCTAGGACAAATCTCTAGTCATATACCTTGATCTTTACCAAAAATGGTTCTTTTATTCATCTAAACACATCCAAACTTCCACAACCTTACATAGCTGATCAAAGAGTGAAATCAACATAAAATAACCCCCATTTAGCAAGGAAAAGCCCAGGGCACAAAGAGGGAAATCTTCATCAAATTTAATTTGAAGTAGTGGTTGTGTATTGAAGTTTAACTTAATTTTAAGAGTATTAGGTAAGTAAACTTTGATTCTTTAATTGATTATGTTTTATTTGATTTAAGATTTGAAAAACACTTAATGAACCTCTCGAACACTTGCTGCACGTGTAAGATATATATGTATATGATGATATATTTTGATGATTTTTGGATAATCATGTTAGATTTAGGTGTTAATGATGTTATAGTGAAGTATATTGCATATAATCATCTTATACATATTGAATCCTTAATATATATTGATTATCACTTGATGAGCATGTATTTATAATATGAATAACCTGCTGTACATATTTAGAAATTCATGTTATGGATGTTCCATGTTGATATCTTTCATTGATTCGTGTTAAAAATGAAGTTATATGATGATTTGAGCCTAAACTTGATGATTTTAACTTGTGTTATGATAGGATTATGATTAATCATGATTATTGACATATTTAGTATCATGTTTAGGTGTGATATTATGTTAATGGTATTTAATCACACTGTGAGTACCGGGGGGGGGAGAATGCTTAAAATTATAGGCGGCCAAACCCTAGGAAAGCAGTAACGCTGGAGACCCCAGATGTGTTACCAGCTCCACCCTTTTTACATACATATAAGCCTCCACCTACAGCCCATAGTACAACTCTTCGATCATGTCTGTAAGAGTTGTACTATGGGCTGTAGGTGGAGGCTTATATGTGTGTAAAAAGGGTGGAGCTGGTAACACATGGGGTCTCAGCGTTACTGCTTTCCTAGGGTTTGGCCGCCTATAATCTTTAAGGCATTCTCCCCCCCCCCAGTACTCACAGCGTGAGAGATATCCCACATGGGTGAGGCTTCACCCTTTTTTACATACATATAAGCCTCCACTACAGCCCATAGTACAACTCTTACGATCATGTCTGTAAGAGTTGTACTATGGGCTGTAGGTGGAGGCTTATATGTATGTAAAAAAGGGGTGAAGCCTCACCCATGTGGGATATCTCTCATGCTGTGAGTACTGGGGGGGGGAGAATGCCTTAAAGATTATAGGTAGCCAAACCCTAGGAAAGCAGTAACGCTGGAGACCCCATGTGTTACCAGCTCCACCCTTTTTACATACATATAAGGCCTCCACCTACAGCCCATAGTTACAACTCTTACATTAATAGTGAGGATCGAGCCTTACTCTTGTGACAAACTAAGGTCTGCCCTTACCAATTGAGTCAGTTGGCATTTTTGATTAAGTGCAAATAAAACGATATTAATTGAAAGTCGGATTCAATGGAGATATTAATTGGAGGTCTAGTCCAAATGCTAGAACTATTTTGCAAGTAAAAGAGAGGAACTACTTAAAAGAAAAATAAGAAGATACGCAATCTCAAATTACCTATCTTAGGAAACACCCTCTAATGAGGGTGTGCCAAATAGGAAATATGATTTCATATTCCAATATAACATTCTTTGAATGAAGAGTATTATCAAAGATAGATGAGCATATTAACTAAAGGAACTAAAGAGGTATATCACCTGATTACCCTTCTTTGTTAAGTTTCATTAGTCTTTTTAGTCTTCATCGCTAGAAAACTTAGCAAATTAAATTTAATCTTTAATGCGTGTCTGGTCCAACTCACCATCATAGCTATTCGGTCTCGTTTGTCCTTGTAGTCCCCTTCCATTCTTTTTCATTTAAATGTTTCTATTGATGAAGTCCAGATTATACGCTAATAAGTGATTATGTGCTGGCAAAAAACAAAAAGTAATTATATCTAGCGTGGGAAATAAAAGAAAAGATGAAAGCAAGTAAGAAATAATATATATATATATATATATGTATGTATGTAAGTCCCTCCTCTTCGGAATCTGTTTAGATCTTAATCTTTAAAAAAGAAGGTTCTATTTAGGCTATAAACGCATTATTTCAAAGAAAGGGGACTTTCGGGGAAAAAGGAAAAAAATTGGGAGTTAAAACAAAAAACATGGGGGCTAAATGGAAATGAAGCAAATATAAAGAAGTATATTTGCAGTTCACCTTTTTATTTGAATTTTAGAAAGAAAAGGTGACAACTAAAATTAAAAAAATATATGTATAAAATGCTAATATCATAATAAATTAATCAAAGAAGCACAATCCAACATTTATCATCACATAATTAAGAAAAATATGTCAAATTTGGTATCTGGAACTTATACAAAAACTCAATTTAGTACTTGAACTTTAAAATTATTAATTTAGTATTAAATCAAACTTTGTCAGTAGTATTGTAGCTTAGTGGTATTACTCTTGATCTCTCAAATGAGAGATATTAGATTCAATTCTTCCTTCCAAAAAAGCAAAATACTAAATAAAATTTATCGTGACTATTTTTACTATCTTACTAATATTGTTCTCTATGTTTTCTGATGTGGTAAAAGCAGTCTATCGGTGCTAGATGAAGTTATAAGAAGTAATAAAAATTGAATGATACATATTATATCCTACAAGTTAGCAAACAAAGTAAATGATATTAAGGATAGGGACGAACCAAGAAGGGGGCGGATAGGAGCCCAACCCCGCTTATTTAGTAAAAGAAAATTGATTTTTATGATATATTTGTATAAGAAAAATATATTTTATATTTATATATAGTAAAATATGTTTGACCCAAATCCCTCCCCGCCCGCCCTAGTCGTATGATTCAGCCTTGATTGCAAACAGTTTGATTGGGTATTAAATTAACAATTTTAACGTGTTTGTATGAAATCTAATTTTTATATAAAGTTTAGATAATAAATTTGGTATTTACTAGATAATCAATGTTTGAGCGATTAAAGGTTCGAAATAATTTTATACCACTAATACTGTCGATCAATTCAAAGTATGTTGATTTTTATTTATGTATAATATGAAAACTGTTTTTTATGGAATGAAAAAAAAAAAATATGCATTTTGCACAAATATTAGAATCGAATAATGTGCAAAAACGATATCAGTGAAATAATGAAATAGAACCATGTAAAAATTCTGAAAAAAAAAAAATACAAACAAATTGGTCAAAAAATGCTAACATTTTCCCTATAATAGAACTTTTGGGATCGTAATGCCACTCTTGCCCTGGAAGACAAGGTCCGATGAAAATGATATGCGCCACAAGGATCTTATAATGATGGGGAACAATCAACGACAAATATTGTACGAGAGTTTTTAGTGTTAATGATGTAAATGATACCTAAATTTTAATAAAATTGTAATTAGATATCTGAATGTTAAAATCAATCTTAGTACCTAAAAATTTTTTCGTACACATCAACAATACAACTATAATATTAGCTAGCATACACCAAAAATTATTTTAATAATCAATTTTAAAGTTCAAGTATTAAATTAATTTTTTTTTATTTGAATATTTAATTATATATTTTATCAAAATTTAAATACCATTCGCAAAATTTATAAGATTTTTATAATACCTATAATAATATTATTCTTAATATATTGGATGATGCGTTCAAAATTATTTACCCCATTATTTATTATTAAGCATTCCATATGAATAATATTATCCATGGAAGTCTAAGTCACGTTTGGTCCGAATTTTCGGGTCATGGAAATAATTCATCTACATAAATGCAAAATCAAATCAGCAAAAACTGTGTGCCATGCCATCTTATCTATGAAAAACAACCAAAGATTTTTCCCTATCTTCAAATTAGCAAATGGGAGGCAGCAAAGACATGGAAACTGATCCAAACTAAAATTCCAATGGTCGGCCCTTCGTTAATCCCTTGAACATGAAATTTCCTTTTTCTTTTCCTTTCATTAGCACATGTTTGGATCATTTTTTTTATCTATATTTTATTTATATCTATATTTTAATCTATCTGATCTATTTGTGAGTAACAGTATCTATTTTTTATCTTTATCTATTTTTTACAAATAGTTCTATTAAAATAGATGTGAAGCAAATGCTAAACTGATATAAACCAACAAAGTAAACACATCCTTATTATATACACAAATATTAATGAACAATAAACATTTTTATTCATATATAGATCAAATTGATCACATACAAATACATATTAAATATAGATAAAAAATAAGACAATCCAAACAGATCCTAAACGATTCAAATTCGATTCATTTGTAACAAGGGAAGCTTTTCTTTTTCTTTTTCTATTTTTTGGTTATGTCAATTCTTCCTCTTAAGAAAATAAACTTATTTGAGTTTGAAAAGTAAGATAATATCGTGGATTATAAACTTTGAGCAATTCAAACAGAGAACAGACCTTTCACGCAACAAATTAGATGACTCCTATTCCATGAAAACAATAGCTAGTTAGCTTACGTTCAAGTATTACTTCATGGATTATGTACCTTTTTTTTTTTTCGGTAGTCTGGATTATGTACTTTTAGTTTAGTATTTTAATTCTCTTGCAATATCGTATCTCTTTTTTTTGTTTTGAATAAATAGTAATTATAAAAAGAAAACTTCTCTTTAAATCTATTTTCCAATTTGAATTATAGAAAAATGAAAACTCTTCGTTTATACTAAAATTCAAATAAATTCTCTAGACTTAAGTGAGTAGTTTAATTTCTGATCCCTATGATTACATGAAAATTTAACTAAAACCCTTGTATTTTAAAAATGAGATATTAATTCTTAAAGATTGATTACCTAAAATATGAAGAATTTAATTGAATTTGCAATTGAAATATTTATTAACTTTTACACGATATAAAACCTTAACATAATTTTCCTTTCCGACTGAAAATTCTTTTTCAAATTGTATATGAAAGGCTAGAAAGGAATAATAAGTCTTTATTTTATAATTAAATGTATTTTTAGAATAAAACATGTTTTCGATCATGAATACCTACTCTTCCAGTAAAGGTAAGGAATAAGAATTCCTTATCTATTTCATATTATATGGAATAGGCATTTCTTTTTATAGAATTTTTTACAAACCAAACAAAAGATTAGATATTCTACAATAATAAAGCTGCTGCTCGTTCACTTCACTGTAATTGCAATTCCATTACAGCTTTATTCCTTACGAATAGCTATTACGCCGTTTAGTTCGTTGAATAGCGATTCCACGATGAATCCCTATTACATAAAATATTGAATAGCCATTCTTTATTCAAACCTATGAATACCAATTCAATACTGAAACTATCTTTTTTTCAAAATACCACCATTTAAATAAAAAATTAATAAAGAAAAATCCTATTACAGCTCTATTCCATTCCTTCGTAATAGGAATTCTATTACAGCCTTATTCATTCAACGAAGTAAACGAGATTCCATTGAACCAAATATATTATATATGTGTACGAGCATATCATGCCATGTTGCATCTGTAATTAGTAATTTAGTATAACCACGTCATATGACAACTATTATAGATACAGGTTATAATAGTATATCAGTGTAAACTGCAAACATATTCCCTTATGTATTTTTCATGTATTCAACTTCTCTTCCCTTAAGCTTTTATAAATACGCATAATCATTTTACTTTACATAGAAATTTAAAAAAAAATACTAATATTAAAAAAAATACATTGAATTGGGAAAGGAAGAAAAGGAAACTGCTTTTAATTTTTTTTCCTCACTTTTTGACGCTCAATGTATGGTTGTTTCTACTTTTTAAAAAATCTTATTATCTACTCAATAGATTATACATAAATCATCGACTATTAAAATAAAATATAATAAGTAATATACTAAATATTTTAACCGTGTGATTTTGATTACACAAGAAACTTACTATAGAATTTTTCTTTTTTCCACTTTTTTATTATTTTTATGTTATAGATGTTGTTCTAAATAGGTTTGTGGCTCTTAATGCACGTTTTACAAGATTTGAGGCTAGCCTTGTCCCTTTTTTGGCCCATGCTAAGGCTTGTTTAACTTCCTGTTAATGAAGCTAAAGATTAGGATTTTCATATGGGCTTTTCAGAGCAAGCCTCGCCCAAATGCCATCAAGCCCGGTTCATGGCCTTTTTCCCTAATAGCTCTTCGAGGTAAGCATTTTATGGTTCATCATTTTAGCCCCAAGAGCCCAACAATGAAGAAGATTCAAATATTGGAAATTGAATAGAATGTTATTTATCTTCCTGTTTTCAAAGTTGAATTAATTTACTTATAATATCATAGCATTCTATAACAAAAAAAACAGCTGATTACATTTTTTTTCCCATTACAAGAAGGGAAAATTCAAACCCGATCAATGCAACTTTAAAAACTAGTATTAATATCATTAGACTAGAAAGTCAGTGGCTAAAGCGACTAATGATTAGGTATTATAGAAATTCACTTTATAAAAAGCATCTATACTAAAATTTAATATATAAATGAACGGTGAATGAAAAATATGTCTTCCATGTGTTAATTCCTATTATTATTATTATTATTATTATTATTATTATTATTATTATTTATTATTTTGAAATTGAGTGTTTATGCTTTAAAATCTTTATAAAATGCACTCTTTAAACCCTATTTCAATATTGTTCCTTTGATGAAATAGTCAAAATATAATAAAATTAAACAAAAAAAATTATATAGAATCAAAATTTTAGAAAACTCTTCTTTTTCTTTTCAAGCTTTTAAATATTTTGCTATACTTAGTTTTTTGTTTTTATTATTTCCAAGGGAAGTTGGTTTATAGCGGCGTAAAAATATTTTTTGGAAGATGGAAAGTGTGAAAACTCAATTTCAAAGAGAAGAAATCATATGCGAAGCCAATACAAAAGTAGATACATTTGCATTTTTCAATATAACCAAAAAGAAAAGATCTACAACATATTAAAGTCTTTATAGTTTAAACCAGACATATACACCTTTTCATTTAAAAAATGGTTTAATTCAATCTTTTATTTCAGTTTACTTCGAGATTGTTTAGTTTCTAATCGTGAAAGAGAGAGAGAGAGAGACAAGAAGAAAATCTGAACTTTCATTGGGTTTAAGAGTAATACTAAGCTGTAGACATCATCAAGGGTCGGTTCCGAACCGGAACCAACCTGACCCGTCACCGACGGTTCCTGGTTCAGGAACCGGCCCGGGAATGGCGGGTCTTAACCTGTAAAAGACTGACGGGTCCTTATGGTTCCATCCCTAAAAACCGCATGATCCAGCAGTTTTGGAACCATCAATTCAAGATCCGATAAAACCGGCGGTTCTACATCATAAAAATTATAAAAAAAAGTAAGAAAAAAAAGAAAATTATAAAAAACTGTAATTATAAAATAAATATTTAAAACTATTTTCGCATAAATAATAAAAAAATTATTTCCTATTCACAATATTTAATATGTTATTATTAACAACACAAGTAATAAATACATTTGAAATCATATATTGTTAAATTTATGCAGACTTCTAATCAAAGTAGACTTTCTTTTTTAACAATGTGTGATTCGTTTTTTGTTATTAAGAATTATTTATACATTTGAATATTTTATAGTGTCACATTGCTAATATAACAACTAAAAAAATGCAAGTGATTGTATATAAATAAATACATAATTATAGAATTTTTTTAACTAATGCTATGACCAATTATTGTTAGGCTCAATGTTATTTCAAGTTAAAAATTTATTTTACATTTTTTCTTAGTTAAATTAGGTAAATTATTTAATTGATTTTTTATTTTTTCATGGTTCCCAGTTCCTCTAGAACCGAAATCGAACCGTGGGAACCAACGGTTCCTAAGAACCAGGAACCGGACAGGCTCCCACAGGTCCGGTTCCGGTTCCGGTTCCAGTTCCACCACTTTTGGAACCGGGAACCGACGGTTCGGGTCTGGTTCCAAACCCGAACCAAACCGTGACGACGTCTACTAAGCTGCAAGCTAAGTTAGATTGTTCAACCGGATGACTTATTCTTACCACAAATTTTATATTCTTGTCATATGTCGCTATCGTCATTGCTTGTGTAAGCAACAAAATGTGTAGCTAAATGCATCTTATTTCATAGTTTTCATCTTGTTTTAATGTTTTATTTTTATTATTTTTAAATAAAATGTTTGTTAATAAATAAATGCAAATAAAAAATACATTTTTTCTCGTAAATATATCGAGCAGATAAAATATAGATCAAATACAAATAATATATAAATAAAAATTAAATATAGATGAGATACACATGAAAATCTAATAACCCAAATAGATTTAAAGCAAGTTTTACAAGATATGAGGCTAAGCTTCTCTTTGGGCCTAGCATGCCTAACTTCTTTTTAATGAAGTGAAGAACGAAGATTAGAATTTTAAGATGGGCTTTTTCTGGCAAGCGTCGCCCAAATGCAATCAAGCCTGGTCAATGGCTTTTTCCTCTAATGGCTCTAAAAGGTAAGCATTTTATCGTCTGTCGTTTTAGCCCCAAAATCCAACCATGACGAAGATTTGGAAATCGGAAATTGAACAGAAAATTATCTTCCTGGTTCTTAAAGTTGAATTAATTTACTTATAATATCGTATTCCATTCTTTAACGAAAACAGCTGATTTATTATTCTTTTTTTTTTCATCCATTACAGCCACACGGAGAGGTTCCTAATTAAAATTCCAGTATGAATGTCACTAGATTACAAAATTAATGGCAAAATGATTATGTTTTTATGCAAATTAACCTAATCATAAACATTTATAATAAAACTAAATAAATTAATAAACGAAGAGCATATTCCATATATGTCTTCCATTTTTTTTTAATTGTATGTTTGTACTCTAAATCTTTATAAAACGCACTTTTAAACTCTATTTCAATATTGATCCTTTGATAAAATAATCAAAATATATTGTTATATTTAATATTTCCATTGATTTTTTTTTTTATTTTATTAGGGTAAATTACAAAGACACAACTTATATTTTGGTATTTTTACAAATAAATGACTCAGTTTTATTTTGTAAAAGATTGTACAAATGGGCTTTTGATACCATTTATAACCCAAAACCTTAAGGCAATAAGTTAATGGGTCTTCCCTCTTATAAACTCTTTACCTAAGTCTCATATTTCCCATGTGGGATTCTCATACTTGCACCCTAACAATCTCCCTCTCAAGTATGAATCTTCACAATGGAGTAGGCTATACTCCCCCTCAAGAGCTTATCAAACTGACTCCACTAAACCCGCTTTGTGCGTGGTCCCACCTACGTCTATGGGTTTCACAGAAGAGTCATACCACAAAGCTCTTCTTTTCACATTGTAGGCCAATCATGGGAGATTCCCAGCCGAACCATCGACAATAGGTTAATGGGTCTTCCCTCTTATAAACTCTTTACTTAAGTCTCATATTTCCCATGTGGGATTCTCATACTTGCACCTTAACAATCTCCCCCTCAAGTGTGAGTCTTCACAATGGAGTAGGCTATACTCCCCCTCAAGAGCTTATCAAACTGACTCCACTAAACTCGCCTTGTGAGTGGTCCCACCTACGCCCTATGGGTTTCACAGAAGAGTCATACCACAAAGCTCTTCTTTTCACATTGTAGGCCAATCATGGGAGATTCCCAGCCAAACCATCGGCAATAGGTTAATGGGTCTTCCTTCTTATAAACTCTTTACTCAAGTCTCATATTTCACATGTGGGATTCTCATACTTGCACCCTAACAATCTCCCCCTCAAGTGTGAGTCTTCACAATGGGGTAGGATATACTCCCCCTCAAGAGCTTATCAAACTGACTCCACTAAACCCGCTTTGTGAGTGGTCCCACCTACGCGCTATGGGTTTCACGGAAGAGTCATACCACAAAGCTCTTCTTTTCACATTGTAGGCCAAACATGGGAGATTCCCAGCCGAACCATCAGCTCTGATACCAATTGTTAAGGTCTATAATATGCCTTCAATGGAGAAAAATCCTTGGGCTTTGTGAAGGATAACATAATTGGGCTTGGGCCTTCTCAATCCCAAAAGCTAGCTCATGAGGTGAGGCTTTCCCTCACACTTATAAGGCAGCACCATGCCCCTTCCACAACCGATGTGGGATTTTCCCAACATCTCCCCCTATCACATATCGGACCATGGGATTAATCGTCCATGTCCGACTCAACCGAAGATGTTGCAAATCTTAGCTCTCATACCACTATTAGGTCTATTAGCCTTTCTCAATTCCAAAAGCTAGCTCATGAGGTGAGGCTTTCCATCACACTTATAACGAATCACATGTAAAGTAACTATAAAGTAGATGCACTTGCAAATTGTAATATAGCGAAAACAAAACAACTTCTATAGTCTCATTGCAACCATCTAGTTACTCATTTATAACATATTAATATTTTTATAGTTCAAACTTCAAACTAGGAACATACACTTCTTATTTAAAAAATAGTTTAATTTAATTTCTTATTTCAGTTTACTTGCTGTTTGTTTAGTTTGTAATCGCGACAGGGGAGGGAGAGAGAGCGAGAGAGAGAGAGAGAGAGAAAGTCTATGCTTTCGTTGGGTTGAATAGTAATACTAAGCTACAAACTAGATTGGATTATTCATCCTGCTACTTATTCTCACCACAAATTTTATATCCTTGTCATATGTCATTGTTGGAATTGCTTGAGTAAGCAACCAAACGTGCAGCGAAAACATATTCATCAGTTTCCAATTTGGCTGGCACTTAATTTTATACTATCCAACGTTGCTATCTTCAATTGACAAATACTAAAGTGGTTGGCAATTTTCCCATCGTTTGTTCAGCTTTTATTTGGAACTTTGGATGGGAAAAAAAAAAAAGGACAATTCGGAACTATGGATAGTGGGAAAGAAAAAACATACATAAGAACTAATAAAATTCATGAAATTAAGCAGCAGTAATAGAATGTCCATTAATAAGCCAATGTATTGCAACCCGTTTAATATAAAGAGATAATTTAAAATTATGGCAATATGATATTTAAAGTTTCACTTTTTTACATTTCAATACTTTTACTTTGAAACAATGTTTAATTTAGTATCTCTACCCTTTGTAAATTAGTGTTCTTATTTTGGACCAAAGTTCGATTTACAGTCTCTAAAACTGTAAACTAAACTTTATTTCAAAATAAAAGTATTAAATTGTGAAAAGAAATATTTTGCACTACCTTTATTCATAATATAATAGTTGCTCCACTCCACTATTGTTTCATATGAACGGGTTGGATTCCGCCCTTAACAAGCCTCAAGCAATATATGACTGGACGATAAAATGTGTATTGAACTTTGATGCCTTGTATTGCTATCAATTTGCTCAGGAAAATTACAGTAACAAGTAAAAAAAAAAGACATTCCGCTTGTTACATTATTTTACAATTGGAGCAAATTTATTTGATGAGGGGTAAGCATCCTCGTAAGGATTCCGAGGATGCAGATGAAGATGAACTTCCTGAAACAGAATTACCATGGTACAAATCCGACAGGTAGTTCCTCAAGTCATCAGGTCCAAGCACCATTATTTTCAAATTGTTGTCACGTCTTGCGGAATCCAGGTATGCTTCACAGAACTCTGAATATGCTGGCACAAGTTTCCTAGCAATGGAGAGTTTTATTTCCTCTCTTAATTTCTTATCAGGAATCACCCAGAATGCTTGTTTCCTATATGCTTCTTCAAAGGCTTTACCAAATTTCCCAAAACACTCTTTTGCAGCATCAGCAGACAAGGCTCCAGATTTGTTCTCTGGAAGTGTTGAAAGTACCTTGTTCCAAGCAATTGCTTCACAGCTAGAAGCATATTGCTTGACTTTGTCGTATGTCGGATGATCCATTGTTCACCGAGGAGGTACTTCAGATCACTTGAAGTTACTTTCTTTATGATGTAATTTAGATTGTTGGCTAGGAAGAGATACGACAACGCGATGTCTTTGTACAACTCTGCCTTGCTATCAAGCTTGCATAGCAAAACAAGTATGAGACGCGCTACAAACAATGCCATTTCGGATTTTGAGACGTCGGCAGTTCTAGGAAACTCAAAGTACAATTCTGGCAGCGGTGAATCGGTTTTTTGAGTATGGTCTGTTATGATTCTGGACAGAGTTGAACTATAATCGGTGAGGGAAGAAACGAATGTCATGACAGATTCTGTTAACGGGTGTATAACACCTCCTGGAACTGGGATTTTTGAGGAGTCCTTTTGAATTTTCGATAGAAACTTGAATAGGATGCTCTGGATTGAGTTTCCAAGCTTGACAAGTGAAGCCAGGGCCTGTAATATGACATCTAAGGTAGATTCGTAGTTGAAGATGGTTTCTATATCCGGCCACAACTGGAAAATTTCCTGATAGAGTTCCAACAACACGTAGATCTTTTCTTGGGACCGCTTAGTTTTCGTTACAAGTTGAGGAAATCTGAACAGGTTTATTGCTCCAGCTTTTGTTATTCATGGAAACAGGACTCCCTGATTGTTTTCGATGTCGAGAAGACATGATCACACAACATTCTTTCAGTCCTGAAGAGCCTTCCACAGCAATTCTGACAGTTTTCAACCAGTTCTTGATCATACGATCAAGTTCCGTCCAATTCATCTTCTGAATGGAAGATGATTTGAACCGATCAATCCCAATCCGATACAGACCCTCATCAACTATCGATTTTCTCATCAGTTTGTATAATATCATACACTCCCTGCCATATCCTGAACTTATCATGCAATCAGCAATGCACTTAAGGTCAAACAGAGCATTTGATTCACCATCCTGATCCTCATCCTCATCCTCATCCTCATAACCACTTGATCCTCTTGAAGAGAGGCCTGAAACCGATTCGGGATCAATCCTATCCCTTATAGAAGACAGTATCAAGTAAAACTCCTTCTCAAGCCTTGTCATAGCAGCTTGCATCAGTGTCTGAGCCAGGACTAGTTTCTCAGAACCAGAATTGGAAAGGAAAAGGAAATGCATTGCACCGCATAATCCTGCCACGGATTTGACAAACTCTAAGGCCTCTCTTCTGTCATGAGTGAAGAGGGAAACAAGGCTGGTGTCTGAGGGTGAGTTCAAGTCCCATTTAGTGATGACGGAATGGGCATTTTTTATGTTTTCCACCACTATGGTCTCTGAGAGTGTGTGTTTTGGGTGGGATAAGGAGCCATGGAGCATGTTTTGGAGAGTGAAGTCTTAGAGGATGATAACAGATTTGACATAGATTTACTTGACATGATTATGTTCCCTCTGGGCTGGTTTCTGGATAGTTTGCATGTGCAATTGGGTATAAATAGAGGATTCAACAGGTGTTTAATTTGGAAAATTCTTTTAGCTATTTGTTTGTATTGGGCCATGTCAATTGTCTAGCGGAACAAGCTTTTTTCCATAAATATAATCCATATATAGATAATAAACTTTTTTAAAATAACAAAAGCAAAAGAAAATATTAAGTACTAATACTGAAACTTAAAATAATAAAATATATATATACACACACATGAGGGAGCCAATGCTTTGCTTTCTTTCACTTTTATAATTTATTTTAAGGATGATTATCAAACTTTGTATCTAAACTTTATACAAAAAATTCAATCTGGTATCTGAATTTTGAAATTGTTAATTTAATACCGAATCAAACTTTTTATTATTATTTTTATTACCTCCTTAACATTGTTGGTGTTGTTTGCCAACATGAAAGAGGTAGTCTATTATTGAATTTTTACTACCTATCCAAGCATCATCTAGTACCAAAAAGGTGTTTCTACCGTGTCAATAAACAAAGCAAATAGTATTAGGAAGTAATAAAAATAGCCATGAAAATTTTGATTGAATATTAAATTGATTAGTTTAAACTTCAAGTACTAACTTAAATTTTGGCATAAAATTAAGGGATCAATTTTGAGATTTTTCTTTCGTTTAAATCATATTAAAACTTTATTTACGGAAACAAATAATAAAATAGGGTTGAAGAACACATTTTATAAATATTTGGAATCTAAACATCTAATTTGAAAGATAGGATGACTAAATGCATATAAATAAAGAGTGTATCAGTAATTAATCATATATACGTGGGAAGAAAGTTTGCTGTTAATCACAAAAGTATTCCATGTATCAGTAATTGTCCCTTATAGAAAAAAATATAAAATTAAAAAAAAAAAACAAATTAAAAATACATGACATGTTTTTACTGGTGGAACGGCAACGTATCAATGAGTTTGGTTTGGTATATCAAATATCCATCCTTATATATACATAGGTATAAATACAAGAAAAAAGAGTATCCTAAGAACCGGAAGCATATAAGAATTTTGGAAAATTCTACGATCCATTACTAATTTTGACAGGACCAGTTCTGTTACTATCCAACCATTCACACTATACCCAATCATGATCGAACTACTAAAATAGATAATATTTTAATTATTATATTTATTTTAATGGTTATATTATTGACTGAATGGTCACATAGACGGAACGATAGAAGCTCCCAAATTTTTTTTTTTTTTCCGTTCAATTGGGGGTGGTTGTCTACACTTGAGTCTTCACTTCGATGATGAATGCCAAAATGGTTGACCGACTAAAACGTTACTTGAAAATGGATATGTCTTTGTAGGATAAAAGTAGGTATTGACCGAGCAAACCATTTTTTTTTTCCTTTCCCCCATGGAAGGAGAATTGAGCATGGAACTGCATATTTTCTATTAATGATCTTATTGAAAAATATGTGTGTGTGGTATGGATGGAACCATGAGAGTTACATTTATGTTTACATAAGAATTTGATTAGATGACAAAGTCACGTAGAGGGCTCAATGAACAACTCCATAAAGTAGGGTTAATTGTACCCTAAGGAAAATTTCATGATCTCATTCTTTTTCTTTTTTAAGGATCAATCTTATAACTTATTAGTATTAATTATTATAATTATTTTAATAATTGGATAATTGATTGACAATTTAGTAACGAGATCATAAAAGAGTTTTCATATATTGATTAGTAAAAATAAATCTTAAGTATCTGCCAAAATACAGATTACCATCTTAAAATTACAGAGCATGTTTTGATCTTGTCTTTATAGAGGCAAACAGAAGATCATGGAACCAATTAGGGTTCGCAAAGGATTTCCTTCCCTTTTAGGACTAGACCTGCCTTACTCAATGTGTTGAAACTTTCTGCAAAAATAGATCCGTTTGGTTTGTTTCTTAAACCTCCATTGTATATGATCGTTAAGACGGCAACATGAATTCGGTTCACACAAACTTTTTTGAATCCCAATCGTATATAAAGGCTTAGACCCCAAAATAGACGTGAAAGAGGGAGGATAAAAGAAAGTCTAATATCTATACTTTCAATTTTTGACAATTTAGTATATCAATATTTTTAAAAAATTAATACTCGTGCTTTTAAAATGTATGTAATTCAGTATCTCTATTATATAATATTTGATGAATATTTATTTTAATGATAAGATAATGGTATATACTTGGCTAGAAATTGCCAAAACTTAAAGATCCGGTACTAAACTCTCAAAAAAAAAAATCCGTCAAATATTATGTAAAAGAGACATTGAACTACACATACTTTAAAAATATAAGCGCTAATTTACCAAACTTTAAAGAAGAGACACTAAATTGTCAAAAAAGTTAAAAATAAAGATATTTGACATGCCATTATCCCCAAAGTGCAATGTGAAAAATATCAATATTGTCTTGCTTTTTGCTTAGGATATCCTCCACCCTCTGTCATCCCATATAATTCCTCCATTTTCAGCTTTCCTAGTGCAATAACAAATTAAATCGTCAATATTCAATTTTACCTAACATTCTTGCAATGTTGACAAGATATAAGTTTTTGGGGTATGGAATGGAAAGATATTTATGTTTCCTAACAAATACCCAATATTCATTATTCGTCACATGAATTAATTGAAACAAAAGGAAGATTAAAAAATGATTTCTTGAATAATTTGTTATTGAGTTCAACCCATAAGGACCATAAACAATAGCAAATAAGATCGTTGATAGAGGTATGGTATTGATAGATCCTTTTCTTTACATAACAATTAGAGTGAAACACATGTTTATTATCCCTAGAAAAAAAAAATTACATAAATAAAAATTGCATTAAAAATAATTGCCATTATTGTATCACAGCTTGAAAATACGATACATTATTTTACATATATATCGCATTTCCAAGATACAATATAACACTGGTACTCGGCCAAACTTATAAACCGAGATGTATCGCATTTTCGTCATGCAATATAGATTTGCATGTGTATTGTAAAACAACATGCAATACAAGTCTGTATAATTTCATGCGTATTGCTGTTAGTCATGTGATACACTTGTAAACCCATATCACATGATCAACATACGATATAATAATGGCGGTCACATAGTTATTTTCATCGAAATTGATTTATGTTTTTTTTTTTAATGATGACTAAACATGAAATAATCTCTAACAATTAAGCTTTCCAAATTACCAAAACTAACTCCAAGTTTATGTTGGAATAGTTAGGTACCCTTAGATTTATCAAATTAAAATTATTGTTTTCCATATCATATGTGCATGTTGTATCCTCATTAGGACTTCGATACATTAGACAAGCAACATCCTCAATAATATGAAATTTCCTTAAGTTCTTACTATTGCGTAGACCATTTGCAAACAATCTCCAAATAAACCATTTTCATTTTTGAGTGAAGTACAGCAACTAAATCTAATCCTAATTTTGATGTGATGCGATAGCATGGACGTTTGTATGTGTTTATGGTAAACTTGTAGGAGCCTTAGATTTGAATCCAAGCAGTGAGTATGCTATTAAGCAAAGATTTGTTAAGCAATGGTCAAAGTAAGGAGTAACCAGTAGAGGTAATGAATGAATACGATAGACCACGTCACATTTGGTTAATAGAAATGAAATTGGTATTACCTTTTTTTTTTTTTTTGACCGAAAGTATTACCTTAGTATCATAGAATAGTTATTCCCTTGTTTGATTTGTAAAATACTTTACCATAAAGAATGTTTATTTTATATAATATAGAATAGATAAGGAATCATTATTTTTTTCTGCAGCAAAGGAACAGCTATTCCTTATGAAAAATATATTCTTTTTTTTTAAATACTCCTGATCATAAAATAAAGGAATTGCTATTCTATTCCAACCTTATTGCATTCCAGTAAAGGAAACTCTTGAAAAGTATACATGTTCCCTTTTTAAGGGGTAGAGAGTAATTCCTTATCAAGCTTATGAGAGAGTTAGGATGCCCAAACCTTTAGGTAAAAGAAATGAGGGATAAAAAATATGAAAGAAATTAATCACCTATATAATTTCAATGAAGAAACTTCTATAAAGACAAAATGTATGAAATACCCCTAATATTATTGCCAATATAAGCACATAGTAATTTGCCATGGACCCTCTAACTTTAGGTTTTCTCTTCTATTAATCCCTTAAGCTCTCAAGCTCTCTTCACCCCTCTATCTAAAAACCATAAAAATAGCTCACTCTCTTCTTTTTCACCTAATCTAAAATTCCTCTAGATACTTTTCAATTGTTTGTCGTTAAGTCAACTGACTATTTCTTTGGAATTGTTGAGAAAATACAAACTAGACCTAAAAATCAAATTTTTAATATGCATTTGACTAATGTGATTTACTCCTTACTTAAGAGCTTATTTGAACTGTAAAGCAAAGCAAATTCCAATGACACAAGTATCACTACTCTTTATATGCATGTAGGTTCGTATTTAAATATAAATGCTTTTACATGTGTTTTTTCCTAGTTGTGATATAAGATTGTTAGATTATGAATTATGAAATCTTATATTCATTTGGTCCATCATTATATTGAGATCTTGGAGTCTTTAGACTCATTACTTAATTGAAATCTTTAGATCTTCAAAGCTACTACTCTAATAACATGTGGAATTTCAAATTCTCTGTTACAATGAGGTCTTGTGTTTTTGGATTGACATTTTTATTGAGGTCTTAAGATCTTCACATGCACTATTAGAATGAGGTCTTGGAGTTTTTAGAACTGCTATTCTATTAAGATCGTTGGATCTTTGGATCCATCTTTTATGTGCTTATGAGCAGATATTAGTTTGTTTTCGAGAATTTTTTTTTTTTTTTGTGAAAAATTATATTTTCAAGTTTTTTATATGTTTATCGATTAATTATTATAATGGATGTTGCATAACATATCTGTTTAGACTTATGTGCGTCGTGGCGTTTATGTGTATTTGTGTAGTATCTTTGTGCTAAGTTTTATAACTCATCAATATCAATATCTTATGTACAAAGATTGATCCTATTTATAATGACTTGAGTATGCGTAATTTAGTAAATCTCTTATTTGAGATATTTTCAAATAAGAAATTGAAAATTACCATTTTAGCCTTCAATTAGCATTCAATGGGAAAGGTTAGCTTAGTTCTTTTAAATACCGATGAATATCTTTTAAAATTAGTTATCTTACAAATTTGGAAAAATATAAAAATTGAAGAACTCCTAAAACCCTAAATATCATCACTTTGCAACGTCTCTATCTAAAACCATTTCCTTCAATTTATCTCAGTTGAATCCAATTTAGGGAATTTCAAGGTTTTATAAGCTTCCAATCATGAATCTCATGAAAATTTGGTGAGTAATCCTTTAGCTTAGCTTAATTAACCTTATTTTCTAGGGCTAGTAAGATGCCTAATAAATAACATGTTTTTATATGGAAATCAATGGAATTGAAGATATAGATACTTTTAAGTCTAGAGCATAGGTAAGGGGTCATGGTCAGATCTAATTTATTGATTATTTAACTTAGATTAAAGACATGATTGGAAGCTTAGTAGAAGATGTAAATAGATTTGATCTTCAAACAAGGTATTCCTAATCTCTTGTTAATAAAGGTTAATTAATAATACACTGAGAGAAAGATGCAATGTTTAGTAGCTTTGTTTAGCAATTAGATGAAGTTGAGTAGGTTTGGTGTCTTATAGGTAAATGTGACTCCTATAGTAGGTATTATTGTGCTTGATATGTGGTGTTTATATTATTGTTAATCGTGTATTAGATGATAATATGATGTTGTTTGAAATGTTTATCTTGATTTGAGATGAAAATTGATATATATAGATCGATACATAAAATCCACATATAACCCTATGTACAGGTATGGTTGCATTAATTTGTAATTCTTGTCTTAATTGTTTAGATTCGACATTAGCATGTTTTTTTAGTGGTCCTCTTGATAGAAGAAATTTGCTTATGGGCCATAACTCAATTACTAGATAGTGTCATTATTACGTTTTATTAATAGAGGTATTTATTATTATATTGTGTGCATATTTGCTCTTTTATAATATCCATAAATAAGTATAATTATTATAAATGTCCCTATATGCTCATTGTCATGGGAACAATAATGAATTAAGTCTTGTATGAGGTTTGATTGATAATCATAAGATAATTATATGTATGGAGATAAAAATCAAACTCAGTAATAGATGTACGAGAACTTTGTACCAAATCGATTCACTATGAGATCACCACATGGATTAGTGTCATAAGTGATTCTCACAATAATTATGTCATTAAATCTTTTGACCTGAAATCACCATAGATTTCAACATGAGGAATATTATAATTTCATACAATCAAACATTATCTTTAATTAGATAATTATAAAGATTGTGATTGAGCGCAATATAAATCATATAAGGGAAAATGAGTGATTAAGATGTGATTTGTCTCTCTCATTATGAGAGAGATATCTATTGATAAGTGAGACTAGGAAATGCATAGTTGTGCTCAAATAAATTGATAGTATAATCAATATCATTTGTTTCATCAGTCTACTTGGAGATCAACAAACGATAAGACTAAACAATACAAAGGTGACGTTATTTATGAATCATGTTCATTTAGATATCATGTGATAAAAGGATTATGACATAAGCTATAGATTAAGTTGTGTTGGATTAAGGACCTTTATTTAACTTGGGTAGTCATTTGCTAGAGGTTACTAATGACTTGTGGGCCAGAAATCATATTTAGCTCCATTATTAACCTTAAATGAACCTATAGGGTCTCATATAAAAAAAGAACTAATATGAATACATGATTTAATTTGAAAGTGTATAAATTCATTGAATAGTACCTCAAGTAGATTATCCTGTTCATAATAGGAAAATGGTGTTTTATTTAAACTAAAAGATTTATTTTAAATTTTGATTTTAAAATAAAATGTAACGAATAATTTTGAATCTCAAAAGACATAATTTGCTAAATAAAAACAGTATTACATTTTATGCAATATATATTCTCCTCTTGTGTGAAAACACATAGAGATCAAGAGAAAGGAAAAAGAGAAAAACCCTAAAACACACGTCTAAAAAAAGAAAATAAAATTTTCTACAAAGAGGAAAAAAAGGGCAATTGTGAAATCTAAGTGCTACCACACCTATGTTCATGTTCCAAAAAAGGGTTTATTCATGTAGATACTGTTAGAGATTATTCGAAAAAAGTAGCATTCACTACAAGAAAATTTACTTAGATATGGAAATTTTGCGATGGAAAACTATTTAAAGAAGTCATGTTTTTAGAAAAACAATTAGTAACAATGATTTTTGCTACGAAATTTTCGTTTTAGAGATAGAATTTTTATTTATAAAACCCAATTTTCTTGTAGTGACTTAAAACTGATAGAGCCTAATATATAGCGTATAAATCTGTGTTGAAACCATCATCTATGTTTTGGATTAGCAAAAGAAAAAGACCAATAGTTCTAAATCTCTTATTGATTTGGTTGAATTACATGGATCTTAATGGGATTTTTAGAAAATTTTATTTCATTGTGTATTCTATAATGATTTTCAGTCTTCATAAATCCTAACAAAGAGTTAGGTGTGTTGAAGTCTCCATGTGAAGATTCGAGGGTGATTCAAGTGTTAATATGCTAACATTTGAGTTAGATTCTTAAGAAGGGCATGATAAGATTAATGAAATTAGTCGCTATTGAAATCTTAATTTTCCAAAAAATCTATATAAATCGGATACTTGGTTGAATGTTCTTGAGTGTTTGAATTTGTTCTTGAAAAATTAACTAGGTTTGTCTTTGGGTGAGTTCCGATTCTAAAAACTAAAGAAGATCCAATGAATATGTTTTTATTCTTGAAAAATTCTCAAAGAAATTGAATGTTATAGAAATTTTCTAAAAAAAAAAAAATTTATTCTTAAATTGAAATCGAAGTTAAGCATTAAATCCTGAAATCTATATAAAATAATATGCTTTTAGACCCTAAGTATTTCACTAGTTTACAATTGGATAAAATTATCAAAGATGATAAAAATTAGAAATACATAAATAAACTGGTCATTTATGGGTCTTTTTTTTTCACTTAATATTTCTGGTTATGTTTGAAAGAGAAAATGGTCATTTATGCATCTACAAGCAGTTTTTTAAAGATTGAAACATCTAAATACTTAAATTTAAAAATTAAATTACTGAATATATAAAATAAATATATTTATTAAATATTTTAAAGCTTTTGTTGATGCAACCGGAACAAGTGTTTTCTGTGGTGACAGTATCGGCAAGTGGCTTCACGAATGCAACAACCATTTTTTTTTTTTTTTTTTGGCCTTTTAAAATCGGCGATAACGACAGCATTGTCCCAATATCTTATAAATTTTTATGACATCAACAGTTGTTGAATCGGCAAATTCAAAGTCTAACCCTGGAAATTAATCCCAACGAGAAAGAAATAGATATTATCAAATATTTGTGTGGTTGTGTGTGGATTAGGAAATTGCAATTTTCGGCTAAGAAATGACAAGGAAACTGCACAGCGTTTATTTCGGAACATTAGCTTGTCAGATACAGAAACAAAGTAAAACCCACTTTCCTTCCCATAAAAAAGATCAATGCAATTAAGTTCACCTAGTCTAATTCAAAGCCATCCGATTACATGCCTGTTTTAATTGCCAGATTTTTATTTTTATCAAATTTATATAGGTAACTTATTATCGATCGATTTAATTAATTTATAAATAAAATTATTACTTTTTTATTAGTATTTATCTATATTAGTTCAATATCAATTTAGTATCTGTTCGATTTGAAAATAAAATCAAATAATACCAAACCTAATATCCGAACAGACGATATGAATCAATTATTGATATTGAGGACGGCATGGGGTAAAGAAAACAGACAAGAGTCCATTAGCATCCGTCTTATATGCCTAACATATTTAGCAATTTTTATATCTTATTACTTGCACTTGATGGTTATCATTTAATTGTTGGTTTTTTCGATGAATGAATAACGTTGTAATTGAGTTGCTATTATCAAGGAATTGAATAAAATTATAATATGATTTTTTATTTGTAAATTTTTTTATTTAAATGAAAATAATTTAAGAAAAAGATAATATTAATATTGAATTATCATTCATAGAGCTAAGTTGAGTAAACGATCACCATTCAATATTTATTGTAATAGAAATTTTTTAAAAAATCGCTATTATGATCAACTAAATATTGTAACAACTTTTTATAAAAAATAAGACTAATAGTATCACTATCACACTAAGGTGAGTATATAAATATTTATATATATAACTTCGCTTTTTTACGATAGTTAATATATGCATGTTTTGTTATTTTAAAAGCGATAATGACCTGCAGTAATATTTTAAGAATTTAAGCGATTTGACTGTGTCCGATGATTAGTTATAAAAAAATTATATATGTAGTTATCCATAAATTATTAATTGGCATAATTATTTATATGAATAAAGACTCCTTCCTAGCCGCTGACAAAAAAGCAGCGAGCATTGCCTTTCATTCTCAAAAGTTCGGTGTGCTTTTTCTTTTCCTCCTTTTTTTTATCACTTTGAGGCGATGGCAAAAATAGTATTTGAATTTTTGCTTAAAAAAAATATATATCTAAAGCTTGATTTTAACTAATTTGATATTTGAATAAAATTTTTATTGATTTTTTTCATATCTAAAGTTCGATTTTAATAATTTTGATACCTAAATAAACTTTTTCAATACATCATTTCACTTACTTCAGGTATGAAAAAAGTTAATGAAAACTTTATTTAGATACTACAATTATCAAAACTAAACTTCAGGTGTGAAAAAAGTCAATGCAAACTTTGTTCAGGTACCTAATTATTTTTTTTATGAAAGTTTAGATACTATTTTCATCATTAGTCGGTGAAATTTTTAATAAATGAAAGATGGGTTAGACTAATTCGTGTGTTAAGTGCATAAATATATATATATATATATATATTTGTGGAAGTGTTAAGAGCATCCTTGAACAACTCGATAAAGAAAATGTTGTTGTTTTTTTTTTTTTTTGACAATGCGAATTATTGCCTGTAATAATTAATTGCTTGTATTTGCAAAGTTTCATTCAAAGGATAAATAAAACTTTGACTTAAATACTCATGATGACATTGTCTAAAACCAAGTGGATTAGAATAAAAATTGAATGAAATGGAATAGAATGAGTAAAGAAGTTATAAATTCGTTTCTGTCTATGGGAGTATGTAATAAAATTTATAAAAAGAATATTTTTAACAATAAAAATGGATAATATATATGCATACATAGAATAAAAAGGTAAATTATTATTTAATTTTTTTCTATATATCTTTATTAAAACAATTACTTTTATACAAGATTTTATCCCATTTTATGTTTTTTACGTTATTGCATATAACATTTCTAGTCCATGAATTGAAACAAATTAGAATTCTTCATTCTCTATGGCGTTTAGTGGATAAAATTGTTTCAGGAACAAACAAATCATAATCATTTTGTTTCAATTTTAAAATAAATAACACTAATATAGGGTAGAACGAAATTGTGATTTTGAGTTGAAAGAAAGCCATCAAACATGAAAAAGAGAAAGAGACCCTATATCATGATCCTATTGCAGTGCATTCCTATATGGGTCATTTGAATTAGAATAGACCAAAATGAAAGGAGTTATAAAATAACAAATATATTCCTATATTTGAAAATATCCTCGGAATGGAAGGAAGGAATGGATGGAATGTGTACATAGTGTATTTAAAACATATATAATAGTGAAGTCCTCAATTAGGGTATAAATGCCATGTTAATTCTCTAGCAACCTCTTAATATCATTTGAGGTCCTTCATCCAAGGACCTTTGATACCCTTTAACCCCTTAAATATTTTTTTAATTGGTTTATTTTGACATTTATCAAAAATGTTAAAAGATAAACAACATTTATAGATCTTCATAAATTATCCCAAACATTGTAAAGATCTTAGTACAATAATGAAAAACCTCCAAATGTAGGTCTTAGTACAAGAAATTGTGTCAAAGAGTCAACCTCCATTATCTATGCCATTATTAAAAATATCTTAATAATAAATAGAGATAATAAAGAGGTTTTTCTCATCAAATAAAGAGGTAAATTAACTACATACAATTAATGATAATGGAATTGGATGGCCATTCAACCTTCTTAAAGTGAAGCTAAATTTTGTTTTTTAAATTAATAAATATCCTTGATTTGTAAGAACAGCAATTTTTAACAATTCTAACTTCTAAAAATGTTAATAAATATTGAAAAAGGAAATGGAGCTAGAATATGCATGTATCAAATACTAGAAGTAAGTTCATTTAAGATATCAACATTTGAATGATTAAAAAAAAAAGAATCAACATTTTGCAAAATAAATCAAATAACGTATCAATATTTTGCAGAGTTTATTTAAGATACCAATGTTTGGATTAGTTTTTTATTAGTTTTCCTTAATTTTCATTATATGAAAATCGTATTTGACTCACTTTACAAAACATTGATGGGAGCTTCCACAATTCCATCGATGGGATCATAATCAACCATCTAATTATTAAAATAAATATAATAATTGGAATATTAACTATTTTAGTGGTTTGATATGGTGTGAGCTATTGAATAATAATGAAACTGATCTCGTCAAAATTAATGATGGGATCATAGAATTTCCCAACATTGATTTACCTTTTTATCTACTCTAAATATTGGTACCTTAAATAAACTTACTTTTAAACATTATACCCTTTTATGTAATTTACCTAATATTAATTAGACTTTTTAAGTAGTATTAGACTCTTGAATAGTTACCTTATCCTAAGTTTATTGATTTAAGTCATGTACTTCTATTCTTAGGCTTCTTGATATTAATTATTAAGGAAAATTAAAGTACAAGGATCTTGGTTTTCTCCTTTTTTTCGTTTCAAGATCTATGTTTTTATTTTTTTTTCAAGACCTAAGTTACTAAAAATAAATCAATAAAGGATTTTGTTAAACCTTATTAGTTTTTCTATTAAAATAGATGACATAGCACTCCATGTCAACCAAACCAAACAAACTCAACAAAATTTAACTCAAACTTTCATCATATTAAGAAAAGGAAAATGAAAAAAAAAGGACCAAATAATGTAAAATTAATCATTATACCAAGCCAATCCAAAAATGCCAAACTTTTTGCAACAAAAAAAAAAGGAAACTAAATTTAAAAGTTAGAAAAAATCCATTATAGTCATTATAGATGCAAGATTCTTCCAAGGCGGCCACTTACGTATTGCGTGGATCTCATGCCTAGCACGTGACTTCAAAGTGCTGCTGTAGAGATGACACTTATGACGGGATGGCTGGAAAAAATGATAGGGGAAGAGAAATAACAGTCTCAGTGTTTCGAATACACAAGTGATAGGTAAGGGAGCTTGAATAGGCTTCGTACATCAACCTTATAATTCTTGAACAATTTGAGCGAAATCACGTGAGTTGCCCTATTTGATCTTTCTAAATAGAGCCTCCTCCATATATTATTGTTTCTATTCTCTTTTGAAAAGTTAGAAATGAGGAAGAGTAATTGAGTATTTATAGGCACATGGCATGGATGATGACCGTCATATTATCTTAGTGATTAACGGATGAGATGAAGTAAGCTCAATTCATGTTATTCTAAATGAGCTCTCCATGGGCTAAGGCCAATAGTCATTTCTTCTGTGCATGAGACTATCTAAGAAAGGTTAGATGCGGTGGACCAACCCAACAATCCCTGTTTCGAGCTCACTAACCAAATCTCTCCGAGCCACCCAAAGATCAGACCGAACTCATTAAGCCTTGTCACTCAGCTCATAAGTCAAGTCCAAATAACATATTTTTTTAAACCTCCATTACAATCATAAAGCATTCTAACTCCAATAAAAGAAGCCACATTTTAAAAATTAAGAACCTTAATTTTTCAATGTCCTTAATCATCAAATTTTTAAAAAGGAACCTTAATTTCTTTCTCCACCAACATAACCATGACCTTGACATTGTAATAAAATTCAAAGAAAAAAATTATCTTTTCTTCATGAAAAATCTTTGATTAAAAGAAGTCGAGGTTTTTTTAGTTATTTAAACATGAAAATGATGAACACATTAGTTTTTTCAATTATCTTTTCTCGATGAAATTTTCTTTTTCTTCAAAGAAGAAAAAAAATCTTTTCTTTATAAGAAAGTAATTGAAGAAGAAGCCTAAAAAGAACTCTAATAATAGATAATTGAGAAAACTATTGTGTTCATCATTTTCCTTTTTAAATAAACAAAAAAACCCCCCAAGTTATTTTAATCAAGGCTTTTTTCATGAAGAAAATATTTTTTCTTTCCTTTTAATTTTATTACAATGTCAGGGTCATAGTGAAATACATTAAACTTTCTACTCCTTTAATTGGATAGTGATAGTCAAATAATACACATGAATGAATGGTTTTGAGCTTTCATATGGGTAAATATAGGAATTGGTTATAAATAGTTTAGTGAAAGAAACTATAAAATATGTGTGTGTGATTGGGAATATATGAATATAATAAAAATTTAAGAAGAAATAAATTGATAATAGAACTTCAATGATTTAGTTTTCATTATAATATGCTTAATTATTTACTTTACTTTAAAATATTTCGTTTGAATTTGATTCCATGATTTATTACAAACTTTAAGCCCATTTTATCTTTTTCAAGTCAACCCAAGCCTAACATCCCCAAAATCCAAGCCCATGAAAGTTAGAAAACCCTAATATGCCTTTCTTAATTCATTTAGCTACAATTTTTCTTCTTTTCTCTAAATCCTCTTATTTCTCTTAAAAACTCTCAAAATTCCAACATCAAAACCCTCTCCAAATCATAGCACATATGACCTTAAGTGAAGAAATAAAAGATAAAATTGAAGTGGAAACCAAGCTAAGGAATTATGAAAATGAGGACTTGTTGGTAGTTATTACTAAACAAGTAAGTATAATTGATTCTTTTCATTGATTGTTTTAAATATATGTTATTAATGATATTGATGTTAAATAAAAAGTAGAAATTTTTGCGATATTAATAAATTAATGTTGTATGGACATGTATGTGGAAATAGAAATGTAATTATATATGTGTACACTAAGTGTTTAATGAAATAATCAATGAGAATATGATACAATGATATGTATGAAAATGTTGTAGAATCAAGAATGCTAGTTATAAGGTGATATTAAGGTGTTTTGCTTTGTTGTAGATTTAAAATTTTGGTAAGATAAGTGAATTTACCTAGTTATACGTAGAGTAAGGATTACTAATGTTGTTGTGATAAATAGGTAAAGCCTTAATGATGAAGTTGATGGTTAGATCTCAAAAATAGGTATGATGAACTTATGTTTGTTAGATGAAAGAAATGTTATGTATAAGCTGTGTAATAGTATGTATGAACTTGATAATGTTTGATATTATGTTCATAAGTTAGTATCGATATGTTTTTGCTGGAAATAAGATCTTAGTAGCTAATTAAGTAATATAAGGATCGAAATTGTTGAAGTAGAAAACATTGAACTAAAACCTATTGATTAGAGGCGTATTAAAGGTCGTGATCCTCTCTGTTCTAAAAAAATTCTTGTTGATCACGAGCATGATCTGATCTATGATCTCCTTTATTTCTTTCTTCGCAAGTTGGTACAGCCTAGATTATGGCCGTGACAAGGGGTGATCTCCTCTTATCACTTTTCTTTTCCTAATCATGAGCGTGGTGAGCTTGTGATGACCATCATGACCTATATCATTGTCATGATATGTTCCCTTGCTCTATTTTAAAAATAATAATAACAAATAAATAAAGAATGTGAAATGTGTAGATATGTATGCTTGTATGTATAAAACTAGGTTATCTATTGATATAAGACATTACATAAGTTTGATAATTAATGAAATACCTAACATTCATTTATGGTTTACCGATATCTTATATAAAGTGGTTTTCTTTTTAACAGATATGCCTACTCAATTTTGTTGTATATAGATCTTTTGCCAAATATATAAGTTCATACAAGTACACAGTAATTTGATTATTGATTGATAGGATAGGTATCCCTAAACCGACTTTTAACATAGATGACTTTCAAATGTTTGAATTAGTTGTGCTGATGTTATTTAATCTGATTCGAACAGTCACAACCCTACTCGAAGTCAAGCATGGTAGTTTAAGCACTATGCCACCTCCATGTGATGCAATGATACTTTATAAGTGGTTCGGTGGGTAATCGATAGGAGCTATGGTATCAGTATAAGATTTGCTTATTCTTAAAAATAAGTAATATGATTTAGTTTATGTTTTGTAGATTAAGTTAAATAAAGATGAGAAACATCTATGAACTCTAGATGAAACTATTATCTTTATAGATGTTCCTATAAGAGATATAAGTATTCTGGCTGTTTATATCAACCCCCTAAGCAGCTACTGTTACTCAGAACCCCTAGGGTCCTAATAGATTGTTATCGGAGTTTGAATACTTCAATGTTAAATTGTTATACTTAACTTTATAAACAACTTAATGATTATTGCATTGCATTAGTTTAAGAACATGTACCACTTCGTATTTGCTTATATTGTTGCGTACTAGTCCTTGCTCACGTTTTCATTTCTAGGTGCCGATAAAGATGAGTTTTATGATGCTTTAGGGTATGGCATGGACTTTGAAGAGTTTCAAGACGATTAGGGACCAAGACCTCGAGATGTTGGTTTTTGGAAAAAACTAGTTTTGTGCATCTTTTGTTCAAGGGCTTATTTATAAGCCTAGGGTTTGTAGCATCAAGTATTTAAATTTTCCTACCATGTTTTGTAATGACCAAAGTTTTGTAATCTTTTGAAGTACCAAATAAGTGGTACTAATGATGTATATAAATATAAATTAAATCTCCTAGTGAGTATTTCTCGTGAAAGTTTTATCTTAAAGTAGGTTTATTCAAGTAGTCAACATAAACATTGTCTTTTCGGACAATCTTATGTATGATACTCAAGTATTATGCATGACTGGGGACTAAGCATGCCAGATTTTAGAATTAGAACATGTCGGGTCTTTATACATGGCTATGTTGGTAGAGAGACAAATTAGGATTCCCTTTTTTAAAAAAATTGATGATTAAGGATTATGAAAAATTAGGGTTCTTAATTTTAAAACATGGCTTCTTTTATTGGAGTTGGAATTCTTTAAGACTGACGAATTTTTTCCAACTTCTTTCTTAAATTTTTTTTTTTTTTTTATTATGTTGCAAAAAGTTCGACATTTTTGGGTGGCTTGGTACAACAATTGATTTTATATTATTTGGTCTTTTTAATTTTCCATTTTTTCAGCCAAAAAAATATAATATGATGAAAGTTTGAGTTAAATTTTGTTAGGCCGGCTTGGTTTGGCTGAAGCGAAGTGCTATGTCACCTATTTTAACGTAAAAACTAAGGGACTTTAATAGAAATCATTTATTGATTTATTTCTAGTACCTTAGATTCTGAAATGAAAAAAGTAAAAAACATTGATATTGAAACAAAAAACAAAAAAGAAAAAGGAGAAAACTCAGCTCCTTGTACTGTATTTTTCTCTTAATTATTATGAATCTCTTATTGGTTTCAGTGTAGTATCAAATATGAATTGAATTTCAAAACCCTAATAAGAAATGAAGACAATTTGAGTTGAGTTTACTTATTTGTTTATGTGTGCTTTCTTGTATTCCTTCTCTCGTATCATAGTAACAAAATTCTTATTAGTGTTTTACTAATTTATAAGAAAAGGGTTAGGACATATTTATAGAAGTTAGTAATGGATGCTTTCTATATTTGTTTTCCATCTTATTGAAAGATATTTTCTCTGTTCTCATTCATTATAATTTGTAATTTCTTCCAACGATGATCCTTATTTATTTTAAATAAGACAACATTTTATTTGATTTTATTTATGTTTTCACTTTGTGATATTTCAATACTAGCTACTCTTTTTAGCAGCTGTTAATAGGGAAACATCAGATTCTCTGGTTGTTCATTTTCATCCTGTGGAATTTATGGATTGAGAGATGAAACTCTAATGTAAAATAACCGTAAAGATTCAACAAGCAATATATATTTTCAGTGCTATTACTATG
This sequence comes from Combretum micranthum, assembly GCA_024138025.1. Taxonomy (NCBI): domain Eukaryota; kingdom Viridiplantae; phylum Streptophyta; class Magnoliopsida; order Myrtales; family Combretaceae; genus Combretum; species Combretum micranthum. The sequence continues at coordinate 624,425 of JAMXBD010000711.1, forward strand.
CTTCGTAACACGTGTAAGATTTATCCGCTTCAAAAGTTTCAATATAGGCATGATTAAAGCCATACGCTATTCTTTAGGACTAGTAGTTAAAATCATATATCATTAAATTTAAGTAAACATGTTGATAGACATATCTCAATCGTAGGTTCAACACTAGTTGAGTGGATTGTCTAGGACCTTTCTAAAGCCATTGGGCAATATAGACTATCTCGATCCAGCAACCTAAACTCTTCACTTGCCCAGAGTCCTCGATGCACTTGGAGACTAGGTCAGAGCCACATTCATCTCAAGATGGTATCTCCATGGTCTTCCACATACTTTAGGACTACTCCACACTGCATCGATTCTCTACATCTCGACGAGGTTAACTTAAACCTCCTGGAGTACCACGACGAGATCAGTCACCATACCAGTCCAGCTACCCTCCACCAAGTGACCCACCTATCACCTATGTCAACTACAAATTTAGGACCACATCGCATAATTAAAATAAAAATTAGTGGGTCCCATTTTAGTATGGTCGCGTCTTATAAATAGTATTGAAGGCTCAAGGTACATCATCTAGACATCCTGATAAAACGGATGTAGACACCCAATTTTTGCCTAATTAATTAAGGCTTAAATTATAAAGTTAATTAAACAAAATCTTCATTTTTGTTTAATTAAACTCATTTTTCCAAAAGCCTTAATTAAGTAATGAGTTGGCTAAGTGATCGAGGCACAGGCCAAATGGCCTGTTGGTTAAATACATTGACCCAAATACACACCCAAGCTCAAGGACCCAGGTTCGAATCCTAGCAAAGGCAAATTTTTGCCTTTTTATTATCTTATTTTTTGCCTTCTCAAAGTGACTTTTTGCCTTACTTTGCATCAATTTTTAACTGACAAAACATCATTAATTGTTGAAATTGATGATGCCATTGCAAAGTAGACATGGAATATGAAAGATCAATACACAATTCATGTGTAAAAGCAACCAAAAGTCACAAAATTCGTGCTAGAAAAAATGAAAAAAAAATACAATTTGTGAAGCATTCAATTGTCCATTAATGAGGATTTACAAGAATTGATAAAATTGGATGATTCATCTACCCACGTTGAATGATTTGATGAAGAATATGAAAGATCAATAATCAATTCATCAGTTTGAAACAAATTAAACACGAATTATTGGATTAAATTCGTGCAAAAAAAGAGGCAAAAATCGATTCGTTTCTGAAGCAATACGAAACGTAAAATTGAGCTTGCAACCTATAAATAGAGGGTACTAGGATCAAAAGGCACAACTCAATTGCAAGAAACACACACATAACAAGATCAATTCGAAATTTTCGAATTAAGGATGTAGAATTCGAAATTTTCAAATTCAAAGTTCTTGGATCAGATTTGATCCAAATTGAGTGTTTTAGGAGTATTAGAAACTTGATTTTGATGTTTTAGTGTGCTTGGATTTGCTCGAATTGATCGGATTATTCTCTGTAATTTTTTTTTATTTGTTTGAAACTTCACCGCCGGCAACCACCACCTCGAACAGCCACTTCCGGTGGATCTGGGCACGATCCACCACCGCCACACCAGCTGCGGCTCCCCTACAGGCGTCGGGCAGACAACCTCTCCGGCCTCGAAGACCACCAGAAACGGTCGAAGAATCGTTCGAAACCACCGTAATCGTCTTCTTCGCCAGATCGGGTCGGATCCGACCTGAAATTTGACCCGAAAATCCGAAGTCCAACCCGCCCCTGGTCAACGGTCAACGGTCAGCCCAGATCAGACGGCCCAGATTCAATCATCCAGATCAAACGGTCCATATTTGATCAATCAGATCAGCGGCTCAGATTCAATCATCCAGATCAGACGGTCCAGATTTGATCAAGCAGATCAACGGTCCAGATTCAATCATCCAGATCAGAAGGTCCAGATTTGATCAAGCAGATCAACGGTCCAGATTCAATCAAGCAGATCAGACGGCCCAGATTTGATCAAGCAAATCAACGCTCCAGATTGCAAGTCAAGAGATCAGACGATCCAGATCAAGCAAGCGCGACCGACGCTCCAGATCTGATCCGCTCCATCCAACGGCCCAAGTCAGTCCATATATTTTTATTATTATTTTATTATATAATTAATTTTAGAAAATAGCGAAAAATTCATAAAAAATTCAGAAAAATTCATAAAAAATTCAGAAAAATCCAGAAATATTCAGAAAAATCCAGAAAAATCAAAATAATTATTTTTCATATAAATTTATTTTTTTATATTTTTGAATATTTTTTAATATGTATTTATACATAAATTGCTTTTAGAAATGTGTATTTAATGCATGAAAAATAATTTTAATATATTGTAAAATATATTGAATATGTTGTAAATTTATGTGATAATTATTAAAAAAATAAATAATAATAATAATGATGATAAAATTAAATAAAAATGATAAAATTGGATTTTCCAAAACCAAAATTTTTTAAATAAAAAAAAATGATTTTTGGACTTAGAAAAATATGTTTTCATAAAATAAAAAAATCAATTGATTAGATCATAGGATCATCAAAAATGATTTTCATAAAAATTTAAAATTTATGAACTTAAAGTGAGAATAGTTCAAAAATATAAAATTGATCAACAAATTAAGTTCTTTTTTAAAGACTACGTTTTGTCTGATCTCGATTAGCGAGTACGTAGGCACCTACGGGGCGACAATAAAATGGAAAAAATGTTTTTGTTTTTAATATTGTGAATAATTATTTTGTAAATATAAGTTTTTTTTTTTGAAAAAAAAAGGGAAATATATTTGTTGATATTCATGTTCTAAAAAAAAATGAAGAAAAAATAAAAATGAAGAAAATACATAAAAAATAAAAATGAATGATTTGACTTGTAAATATTTGTGCTATAATGTTTCACTTGAATTTTTTAGCATGAAAAGGATAAATTATAAATTTAAAATTCCGAAAGTGGTAACCAAGTTTTTAATAGGTTAGCCCCCGAATCCATGATATCTGGTTTTAAAAGTTTGGTTTTTAAATCAAATTTTCGCAGACTAGTAGCTAAGTTAGGATCAACCGACCCATTGATCCTAGCTTTTTATTTTTTCCCGATTTATATCGGGTGGCGACTCTAAAAAGTTTTCAAAAATTAAAATTTCTTTTAACCACTAGTCGAGGATTCATGTTAAATGGGTTCGGGTTTAATGTGAATCGGGTTAGAAGAAATGAACCAGATAGTGGGAAAATCCAGGCTCGACAGCTTGGCGACTCCACTGTGGACACCTAAATTTTTTTTTAAAAAAAAAGAGGGCTAGCCACTTAGGAATTATAAATTTTAAATTTATCCTTGCTCATTTTTTGTAAATTACCATGTGAATATATGATTATTTGTATATTATTTTGAATTTTTGTAAATATATACTAACCTTGCAAGTATGTAAAATAGAAAGCAAATGCTTGATTGTTTGTTTATTTATTTATTTACATTTGCATATTAGCATAAATGTGTGCTAGATACGGTCGGACCCAGGCCGTCTTAAGAGCCTAAGCGAGGAGGACGAAGTAAGGTCCGGGGGCTTTGGCTTTCCACCCTCTAGATCAAGAAATGTCCTCCCACTCCGGTTTAGTGCCACTAAACCGGGGGACCTATAGAACCCTACCAAATCATGCATTTCAACATGGGATGTGACCAAATTTTTTTCAAAAAAAATGGAGTTGTATCATTTATTTTTTAAAAAAAAATAATTAAATAAAACAAAAAGTTTTTACCAATACCAACAAAGTCTTAAAAAAAAAAAGGTGATGCAATATTCTTTTAGTTTTAATTGGCCTTAGAAGATATAAAATATAAATAATTTGATGAAGGCTTTTAAACCATTGCTTTTTAAAGACAACTCCAATAAATATTTTTCAAAATTCTATTGGTCATGATCCCCATTAGTATTTGTGTGCTAGCATATGTACATATTTGCATCTTTGCATTTGTATATATTTTCCTTAAAAAAAAAAGAAAAAGAAAAATGTGTATAGTAGACTTGTATATCCATAGAATATATATAGTTATAGGGTCTTTCCAACCAAAGTCAAACTTGTATATATCCATAGAGTATATATTATTCATCTATAATGATAGGTTCTTTCCACCCACAGTTATTTTTGTCATAGGTATTCCACTTCGTTGTCATCAAGTCTATTGTTTTTGTAAAATATTAGCCCAATTCGAAATTTTTGAGAAAGTCATGGTTTTTTTTTTAACACACTATAGAAAATAAAACTAGAATACTAAAATTTTTTTCCACTTTAGGTTTTAAATAATCATTTGTAAATCTTTTGAATATCCATTATTCTTTCAAACAATTAATTCTTTGATAAATTTGAAAAAAATAATAAAGAGAATAAAAGTTCCAACTTTCTTTTAACAATAAAGAAGAAGAAGAAAAAATAAATAGGAGATATTTTGCTAGCAAGAACAAATTGAGACTTTGAAATTGCTTTTGATCAGGTTCAGCTAATCCCTTACACATTAAGTTAAGATGGCTAACAACAACAACACTCCCAATCAGACTACTGAACAGAGACCCAACACCATGGAACGAACCCTGTTTAGAATTGCTAAACAAATGCAGACTTTAACACAAAGTCTTTCTCAGCTTAAGACCCCTACAACATCTGAAGAATCCTCAGGGACACAGAAAGGGAAAGGAATTGAGGGGCAACTCATCGATCAGGATGACATACAAAATGAGTTTAATGTAGCTGAGCTAAAAAAAGAACTAGAAGCTCAAGCTAGGGAGATAGAGAAAATTGGTTGAAAAAATGAAGACATTGATAGCTTTGACCAATCTGCATCTTAAGCTTACCACAGTTTGAGGAAGGTGCCTTTCCTGGAAAATTTAAGGCACCTGAATTTGAAAAATATAATGGAACCGGTTGTCCCAATATGCACACAAGACTATACATAGGACGCATGGGACAGTACGCCAAATTTTGACAAACTGATGGTACAAACTTTTCAAGATAGTTTACTGTCCAGCCTTAGCCTGGTATGCCCAATTAGATCACCAAGAAGTTGATACTTGGATAAGTTAGCCAGAGCATTTTTCAACACAATATAAGTTCAACATCGAAATGGTACCCTCAGTTTGGGACCTGAACAATATGAAAAAGAAGACAGAAGAAACATTCAAGGAATATGCCCAACGATGGAGAATTTTAGCTGCAAGAATCCACCCCAATCCCTGAAAAGGATTTGACATGCAATTTCATCAATACTTGGATGAACCTTTCTTTTCACATCTTGTGGGATATGCATCAGCAAGTTTCTCAAAGCAGTAGTGGCAGGATGCAGAGTTGAAAATGCCCTCATTTCTGGTAAACTGCAAAACAATGAAGAACCGAAAGTAGAAGAGGACACAGCCAATGTAGTGAGTTACAACAATCCTACACAAAATCTAGGAGGAAATTCACTCAAATCCCAGTTCCTCTATCTCAAATTTACCAGAAGCTGAAAGAGGATCAATTATTATACCCTAGTGAGCCAGTACCAGGGTATAAACCACGAAATATGACCCTAATGCACATTGTGAATACCATATGGTCAACAGGGGCATGCTACTGATGTTTGTTGGGAATTAAAGAATAAAATTCAGGATTTGATTGACTCAGAAATGGTCCAATTGCAATTTGTTGATGAGCTAGTGGCTAATGATGAAGAACCCACAATTAACATGCTCCATGCACAAGAAGTCAGCAACACCTCAAATCAAAGAGGTAATTCACAAGAGAAAGATCAAAAAGAGTATGAAATCTGAGCAAAGACTTGCAGCAATGACAGAAAGGATTGAAACCCTCGAGCGAGTTATGGGGCACGTGCTAGATAAACTCCAACATTTAGGCCTTAATGCTAACAAGTGCCATCTTGTGAGACTCAAGAAGGATCATCAAGCTGCAAACCAAAGAATATGAGGCAAGAAAGAAGCCTTTGAATTCAAAAGCATGGGGCAAAAAAAACCAGATGTTTGACACAGCAAAGGCGTCTCACACAATTTGAGATTCCAATGATTCAAGTTCTTAACCAATTGAGAATCAAAATCTGATAACATTTGAAATCCCAAAGGAAGGGTACAAGCCGAGGAAATATGATCCTAATGTCCAATGTGAGTACCACATGGGTCAAACGGGCCATTCTAGAGAATTGTTGGAGATTAAAGCACAAAATCCAAGATTTGATCGATGCTAAGCTTATCCAACCCGAGCTCCTGAAATCTATGAAGCCAATTGATGATAATGATCCTATCCCAACTCCGACAGGGTTTCCAAGCGTCACTTCATCAAGAATTGAGAGTTTGTTGTTACCATCTGATAAAGTAGCCTATCATATGCAAAAGTTGAATGTGCCGGTCAACACCAATAGGGGCAGGTAGCTTAAGAAAGAAGATCGACATTGATGCCTATCTTTGTAATAAGAATGATAATGAAATCTTCTATTGATATTTGGGGCAATTTGAATGGATGTTTGTCTATGGATATTTTATTGCTTGAAAATGTTTTGACAAAAAAGAGGCAACCAAATACCAAACACTAACCACTGAACACTTGAGAGTTGAGTGATTGTGGAGGAAATTTATAAGGCTCATTCCTTAAAAGAAGTCTATTTTGCACTTGATACATAGGTTAAGATGATACCAGGCATTCATTTCAATAACCAAAATATATCCCTTGTTAACCCCGTTGGGCCTAAAAAGAAGGAATTCTTAAAAATAAACCCTGTCAAGAACCACCCCGCATTGGGGCACCCCACAATGGGGCAATTTGGAGGTTAGGGTCATTAATAAGGAGAAAAGGAATAACTTATATGCACTTGACCTAGTCGCATCAATTCAAGAGTAGTCAATTGACACAAATAAATCATTTCCTATGAAAGGAAAAAGAGTCTTCATTTCAAACCATACACAGCACATACACTTTGAGCTATAAAAGAACAAATCACCTTGAATTCGTCTCCCAAAAGGGCAATGAAAAAAAAAAAAAAAAAAAGAAGAAGAAAAAAGAAAAAAAAAAAAAAGAAGAGAAAAAAAAAGAAGAAAAAAAAAGAGAACAAGAAAAAGATATTAGGCAAACAAGGTGATAAAAATCAATGATTTGAAAATACATAGCTCAAGATCATTAAAATTCAAAATTCATCAAGTCCCACCCACAAATTCCACCCTTTGGAGACTCTTTGGATCAAAGGAGTTGATTTATTAATACCCTTGAAACTAGGAACAAGTGCATTATCAAGTTTTCCTTAAGGGTTCTTGACTTGTAAACCCGGGATGTATTGAAATTTTTTTCAAAAATAAAAAGCCTTTATGAAATATCCTTTTGATTAAAGCCAATGACCAAAAGCTCAAATTTTTTTACCCAAGAAAAGTCCTGATAGATTAACCAAAATGTATCATTTACAAAACGGACTGTAATTTTTGGAATTCGAGTCATGTGTGAAAATAAGCCAAAGAGTGTGGGAGGAAGTCCTCTTTAACTTAGTATTTCAAGCATAAGATAACCAATCCAAGTTCATGGGAATGACAAGAAAAAATGAGAATTAGTTTGCCCCAAAGGCAAGAAAGTCAAATTGGAGATTGTTGCCCCTTAATCAAGGAGGAGAAAAGAAGGCTACCAAGGATTGACCTTCAAAGAAAATAAGTAAGGGAGAAGTTGTCGCTCATTAGCAATTTTGAAATCAATAAAATTCTTTGCTTGTTAGCAAAATTGAAAAATGATGAAATAAGTGAAAAAAAAAAGAGAGAAGTTTTTCTCAAAAGTTTGTTTTTCAAAAAGAAAAAGAACAAGAAAGAATAAAGGAATCTCTAAATTTTTAAAGAGATAAATTTTGAGAAAAAAAAGAGAGAAGAGTTTTAAACTCAAAAGTTTTGAAAAAAGGCATTTGGCCTTAACAAAAATGAAAAAGAAGAAGTCTTGACTCAAGAAAAGTTTTCAAGTTAGCACAGTTTTCGAATTATAAGATTTCAAAAATCAGTCATTGTTCTTCTAATATCTAGGATCACTTGCTCAAAGGAGCGTCGTCCTATTGTTTGAAAAATTAGGATCACTTGCTCAAAGGAGCGTCGTCCTATTGTTTGAAGAATTAGGATCACTTGCTCAAAGGAGCGTCGTCCTATTGTTTGAAAAATTAGGATCACTTGCTCAAAGGAGCGTCGTCCTATTGTTTGAAAAAAAATCAGGGTTACTTGCTCAAAGGAGCGTCATCCTGCCTTTAAGAATTATAGTTACCAGTCCAGCCAAGAATCAGTTCAAGTAGCACCAATTCAAACCAAAAACTAAAGCCCATAGGTCCGGCAAATGACCAAACCAAAGCCCATAGGTCCGACAGATGACCTAGCAGTTTTCTAAAATCTAGACCCGACAGACGGTCTATCAGTTTTTTAGTCTAGGCCCGACAGATGGCCTATCATTTTTCAAAATCTAGACCCGACAGACGGTTTATCAGTTTTTTAGTCTAAGCCCGACAGATGGCCTATCATTTTTCTAAATCTAGACCCGACAGACGGTCTATCAGTCTAGGCCTGATAGATAGCCTATCATTTTTCAAAATCTAGACCCGACAGACGGTCTATCAATTTTTTAGTCTAGGCCCGACAGATGGCCTATCATTTTTCTAAATCTAGACCCCACAGACGGTCTAGGCCCGACAGATGGCCTATCATTTTTCTAAATCTAGACCCGACAGACGGTCTATCAGTTTTTTAGTCTAGGCCCGACAGATGGCCTATCATTTTTCTAAATCTAGACCCGACAGACGGTCTAGGCCCGACAGATGGCCTATCATTTTTCTAAATCCAGACCCGACAGACGGTCTATCAGTCTATCAGTCTAGGCCCGACAGATAGCCTATCTTTTTTCAAAATCTAGACCCGACAAACGGTCTATCAGTCTAGGCCCGACAGATGGCCTGTCATTTTTCAAAATCTAGACCCGACAGATGGTCTATCAGTTTTCTAAGTCTAGGTCCGACAGTTGACCTAGCGAATCTCAAAGTCTAAACTCGACAGATGGTTTAGCACAAGATAAAAATCTCTTTGTTGAAAATAAAATTTGGGAGGAGAAGCTAAGCAAAAAATTGGCTATCTTTTGTCTTTGTAGCCAAGTTTTATTCAAACTTTACACAAAGAGGGGCAGCTGTAGACACCCAATTTTTGCTTAATTAATTAAGGCTTAAATTTATAAAGTTAATTAAACAAAATCTTCATTTTTGTTTAATTAAACTCATTTTTCCAAAAGCCTTAATTAAGTAATGAGTTGGCTAAGTGATCGAGGCACAGGCTAAATGGCCTGTTGGTTAAATACATTGACCCAAATACACACCCAAGCTCAAGGACCCAGGTTCGAATCCTAGCAAAGGCAAATTTTTGCCTTTTTATTATCTTATTTTTGCCTTCTCAAAGTGACTTTTTGCCTTACTTTGCATTAATTTTTAACTGACAAAACATCATTAATTGTTGAAATTGATGATGCCATTGCAAAGTAGACATGGAATATGAAAGATCAATACACAATTCATGTGTAAAAGCAACCCAAAAGTCACAAAATTCGTGCTAGAAAAAATGAAAAAAAAATACAATTTATGAAGCATTCAATTGTCCATTAATGAGGATTTACAAGAATTGATAAAATTGGATGATTCATCTACCCACGTTGAATGATTTGATGAAGAATATGAAAGATCAATAATCAATTCATCAGTTTGAAACAAATTAAACACGAATTATTGGATTAAATTCGTGCAAAAAAAGAGGCAAAAATCGATTCGTTTCTGAAGCAATACGAAACGTAAAATTGAGCTTGCAACCTATAAATAGAGGGTACTAGGATCAAAAGGCACAACTCAATTGCAAGAAACACACACATAACAAGATCAATTCGAAATTTTCGAATTAAGGATGTAGAATTCGAAATTTTCAAATTCAAAGTTCTTGGATCAGATTTGATCCAAACTGAGTGTTTTAGGAGTATTAGAAACTTGATTTTGATGTTTTAGTGTGCTTGGATTTGCTCGAATTGATCGGATTATTCTCTGTAATTTTTTTTTATTTGTTTGAAACTTCACCGCCGGCAACCACCACCGCGAACCGCCGCTTCCGGTGGATCTGGGCGCGATCCACCACCGCCACCAGCTGCGGCTCCCCCACAGGCGTCGGGCCGACAACCTCTCCGGCCTCGAAGACCACCAGAAACGGCCGAGGAAGCGTTCGAAACCACCGTAATCGTCTTCTTCGCCCGATCGGGTCGATCCGACCCGAAATTTGACCCGAAAATCCGAAGTCCAACCCGCCCCTAGTCAACGGTCAACCCAGATCAGACGGCCCAGATTCAATCATCCAGATCAGACGGTCCATATTTGATCAATCAGATCAGTGGCTCAGATTCAATCATCCAGATCAGACGGTCCAGATTTGATCAAGCAGATCAACGGTCCAGATTCAATCATCCAGATCAGAAGGTCCAGATTTGATCAAGCAGATCAACGGTCCAGATTCAATCAAGCAGATCAGACGGCCCAGATTTGATCAAGCAAATCAACGCTCCAGATTGCAAGTCAAGAGATCAGACGGTCCAGATCAAGCAAGCGCGACCGACGCTCCAGATCTGATCCGCTCCATCCAACGGCCCAAGTCAGTCCGTATTATTTTATTATTATTTTATTATATAATTAATTTCAGAAAATAGCGAAAAATTCATTAAAAAATTCAGAAAAATTCATTAAAAAATTCAGAAAAATCCAGAAAAATCAAAATAATTATTTTTCATATAAATTTATTTTTTTTTATATTTTTGAATATTTGTAATATGTATTTATACATAAATTGCTTTTAGAAATGCGTATTTAATGCATGAAAAATAATTTTAATATATTGTAAAATATTTTGAATATGTGTTGTGAATTTATGTGATGATTATTAAAATAATAATAATAATAATAATAATAATAATAATAATAATAATAATAATGATAAAATTAAATAAAAAATGATAAAATTGGATTTTCCAAAACCAACATTTTTTAAATAAAAAAAATGATTTTTGGACTTAGAAAAATATGTTTTCATAAAATAAAAAAATCAATTGATTAGATCATAGGATCATCAAAAATGATTTTCATAAAAATTTAAAATTTAATGAACTTAAAGTGAGAATAGTTCAAAAATATAAAATTGAACAACAAATTAAGTTCTTTTTTTAAAGAACTACATTTTGTCTGATCTCGATTAGCGAGTACGTAGGCACTTACGGGGCGACAATAAAAATGGAAAAAATGTTTTTGTTTTTAATATTGTGAATAATTATTTTGTAAATATAAGTTTTTTTTTTGAAAAAAAAAGGGAAATATATTTGTTGATATTCATGTTCTAAAAAAAATGAATAAAAAATAAAAATGAAGAAAAATACATAAAAAAATAAAAATGAATGATTTGACTTGTAAATATTTGTGCTATAATGTTTCACTTGAATTTTTTAGCATGAAAAAGATAAATTATAAGTTTAAAATTCCGAAAGTGGTAACCGATTTGGTTTTAATAGGTTAGCCCCCGAATCCATGATATCTGGTTTTAAAAGTTTGGTTTTTAAATCAAATTTTCGCAGACTAGTAGCTAAGTTAGGATCAACCGACCCATTGATCCTAGCTTTTTATTTTTCCCGATTTATATCGGTGGCGACTCTAAAAAGTTTTCAAAAATTAAAATTTCTTTTAACCCCTAGTCGAGGATTCATGTTAAATGAGTTCGGGTTTAATGTGAATCGGGTTAGAAAATGAACCAGATAATGGGAAAATCCAGGCTCGACAACGAATCCTAAAAATTCTTTCTTTTTGAACTCTTTTAAGAGTCCACTCTAACTTAAACATCGAAGTGACCGCATTGAACAACCTCTCAATGCACAACTAGTGAGCCTCTGTTAGTTGTAAGCCCATTCAGTCTCTATCCAAACTCTACTGATGAATTTTTACTTACAACAAAAGAGGGAAACTACATCTCGATGCAAGTAAATCGGAGAATTACTGAGTTAATAGGTATAGTGCGCAACAATGCAAGGAAATAGGTATTTGCTATGGTAAATTTTTGGTCAATATAGATATTATCATGCCCCAAGTTTAAAGGGTATATCAATATATCATGTGTTCTTATCACCTAATAAAGCCACATAAAAATCAAATTGATGCTTTCTAAATTCTTAAGTCCAATAAATCAATTATATAAAAACAAAATGGAAAAAGATATAGAGAATGGATGAGCGAAAAGATCAGTGAAAAACCATTCTACAACTCACACAAATACGTGCCATACTATACGCAAGCCTATAATTAGTAAATAGATCATATAAGATTTGCATATAACAGTTTTGCTTTTGATATCTCAAGCTAAATTGTCTGGTTTATAAATTTTTTCAACCTAAAAACATCAGCTCAGGCTGCTATAGATGTATAGTCTGTTTATATATTTGACACGTGGACCAATAGTATTGGTTGTATTTTGTGTATATATACTTTATGTGCTGTACAAAAACAGAATAAGAAATATAACAAACTTCACTTTCTTTCAATCTTCGGTTACATTCTTCTGGAGTTTTTCCTTCACTTCAGATTTCGTTGCTAAGATTCAAGATGGTATCAGAGCGGGAAAAATGGTTAGGTTTTCTTTCACATCTGTTTTTGATTGCTGTAATCTGATTCTGTTACAATTTTCTCTTTGATTTTGATGGACGTTGGTGAAATTTTGAATACTGCAAGAATGAATATTAATAATACTCGATCAGGTAGCGATCCTTTATTTCTCAATTCATCGGATAATCCAGGATTAATTCTTACGAATATATCTTTTACTGGATCGAATTTCTTGAATTGGAGTCGATCTATTAGATTAGCTTTGAGTGCTAAAGCTAAGATAGGGTTTATTGATGGATCATGTTCTCGTCCTGTTTCTGATCCAATTAATGAAGAACTTTGGGATGTTGTGATTCAATGGTGCGATGCTGGTTATTAAACACTATAGATAAAGAACTTGCTCAGGGTTTCGTTTATGCACAATCAGCCAAGGAGTTATGGATGGATATTACTGAACGATTTGGAATGTTAAATGGACCTTTGCTTTATCAGTTACAGAATCAGATTACTAATGCCAAGCAAGGGACATCTACTGTGACAGTATATTTTAACAGACTTAAAAGTTTTTGGGATGAAATGAATGCTTTGTGCAGTATGCCGTTTTGTACTTATGGTGCAATTACACAGTGTGAATGTTCTTTACAGCAGGGGATTTCAGATCTTGACAGTCATACTAAGCTAGTACAATTTCTTATGGGATTAAATGATGTTTATGACAGTGTTAGGGGTAAATATTATCAATGGATCCCTTACCATCTGTCAATAAGGCATACTATTTGATCTATCATATTGAAAAGCAAAAGGAAATTACTACTAATTCAGTGATGTCTGAGGATGTTTCTACCTTTGTTGTCAAACAGCAACGTAAAGGGATATATGATGATAAGAAAGATAGGAGGAATAGGTTCACTAAGATTGTTTGTAATCATTGCAAGAAGAGTCGACATAGTGTAGAATAATGTTTTGAAATCATCGGTTATCCGGATTGGTACAAATCTGGACAGAACAAGCGAAGTCAGAAAATGGCAGCTCATGTTGACACGAAGCCTTTTGTTTCAGATAATCCTCTTGAAACAAACATCAATGTAGGAAATTCATCATCTATGGTTTCTCATAATCAGTTAGTGTCGGACATTTGTCAACAGGTTATGCGAATGATGAAAGAGCAGCAGAATGAAGATGGAAATCACGCTTCTTTTATGGCTTGTTCGGGTAATGTTTTAACTTCTGCTTCTTGTTCCACATCTTGTAGTGAGCAATGTTCTTGGGTTGTAGATACGGGGGCTACTGATCATATCTCACCTCATTTACATTTTTTTACTCAAATCTATACCTTATCTAAACCAATTAGAATCAACATGCCTGATGGAAGTACAATGTTTGTATATCAATCAGGTCATATCAATTTAGGCTCCAAAATAAGTCTTCTTAATGTCCTTTATGTACCAGAATTCACTTGTAATCTTTTGTCTGTTCATAGACTTCTGTTGGATCACAAACTTCTTGCCACTTTCACTTCTCACCAATGTTTCTTTCAGGTCCAGGAGTCTAAAGAGGTTGTTCTTGAAGCCAGTTGTCAAAGAGGACTTTATGTACTACATATGGAACAACCTTCTTCGTGCTCTACTGTTCATCGTAATTCAGATGTTCAATCTTCTGTTTTTTCTACTAATAATGATGTGTTGCATCTTTTACACATCCGATTAGGACTTCTCTCTGTTTCAAAAATGAAACACTTGTCTCTTTGTAAAGACATGAATTTCTTAAGCTTCTTTTGTGATTCATGTATGATTGCTAAATCACATCGTTTGTCTTTTCCTTCTAGATCCATTGGTTTTGTTCATGCTTTTGATTTGTTGCACATTGATATTTGGGGTCCTTATCGCACTATTTCTTTCACTAGTGCAAAATTCTTTCTTAGCATTGTTGATGATGCAACTAGGTCTACTTGGACATATCTCATGACAATCAAAGCTCAAACTTTGTCAATCTTGACAAATTTTTTGGTTTTTGTTCGAAATCATTTTCACATTACTCCTAAACAGATTCGAACTGATAATGGGATGGAATTTCTTTCCAAAGATTGTCAGAATTTGTTGCATAAATTAGGAATTGTTCATCAAAAGACTATTCCTTACACACCACAACAAAATGGTGTTGTAGAGAGAAAACATCGACATCTCCTTGACACGGCTCGTGCTCTTCGTTTTCATGCTAACTTGCCCAAATTGTTTTGGGGAGAATGTCTTTTGACTGCCACCTTTTGATAAATCGCATGCCTATTCAATCTTTAGGATGGAAGTCTCCTTATGAGATGTTGTATCATAAATCCCCTTCATATAACAATTTAAAACCTTTGGATGTTTATGCTATTCTGTTTTACATCCTAAACCTTCTGATAAGTTTGATGCACGAGGAAGGAAATGTGTTTTTGTAGGTTATCCATCACATCAAAAAGGGTACAAACTTTTTGATCTTGTGACTCATCAGCTTTTTGTTAGTCGTGATGTTGTTTTTATTGAACATGTTTTTCCATATTCTAATCCATCTGTTGATCAAACACAATCTAAACAAGTTCCCTCTTGTTTGTTTCCTGCTAGTCCAGTTGATCTGATAATCTCGTCATCTTCTTCCTCTCTTTTTGTTTCACCTCATTTTCTTCTCCTATAATCTTCATACTGTCCCTTTGACAGAACAAAATTCATCATCTATTACTGAACAGGGAGTACGAAAGTCTACTAGAATTAGACAGCAACCTAAATGGCTTCAAGAGTTTGTACATAATGTTACTCATGATGACTCTTCATTTTCAATCTCAGGTATCATTACTCCATATCCTTTGTTCCAACCTAAATCCTTTTCTCATTTTCCTCCCGATTACATATGTTCTTTGGCTAATGTATTTGCAATCAAAGAACCTAGGAACTATCAAGAAGCAAAAAAGATCAGAATGGGTTGAAGCTATGAATCAAGAGTTATTGGCTTTAGAGGCAAATAAGACTTGGATCTTAACCTCTTTGCCACCTGGTAAACAAACAATTGGGTCCAAATGGGTTTACAAAATCAAGTATAAACCTGATGGATCAATTGAGCGATACAAAGCAAGGCTAGTGGCTAAGGGTTATACCCAAATTGAAGGCTTAGACTACACACATACTTTTTCTCCGGTTGCTAAGCTTACTACTGTTCGTGTTGTTCTTGGCTTGGCTGCAATTAAAGGTTGGCATGTTCATCAACTTGATGTTAACAATGCCTTTCTTCATGGCTTTCTTGATGAAGACATATACATGTCTCCACCAGTCGGTTATACTTTGGCTAAGGATGGGCAAGTTTGTAAGCTTGTTAAGTTCTTTATGGACTTAAACAAGCTTCAAGACAATGAATATTGAACTCAGCCGTTTTATTCTGTCGTTGGGTTTTGTACAATCAAAGTCTGACTACTCCATGTATACTAGGCTCAATTCTAATGGTTTTCTTGTGCTTTTAGTTTATGTGGATGATCTTCTGATTGCTGGGGATTCACTGAATGATATAGCTGATGTGAAGCAAGCTTTACATAAAGCTTTTACAATTAAAGATCTTGGAGACGTTCGTTTTTTTCTTGGTATTGAAGTTTGTCGGTTGCCTACTGGTTTTATGTTGAATCAACGCAAATTTGCTTTGGATATTCTTATTGATTCAGGTTTAACAGCTGCTAAACCAGCTAAGGTTCCTATTACTCTTGGTATTTCTCTTAATCAGATGATGGTCATTGCTTGATGATCCCAGTCATTATAGAAGAATTGTTGGACGCCTCTTATATCTTAATATTACTCGTCCTAATTTATCTTTTGCTGTTCAAAAGCCCGGTTATTGTGATGCTGATTAGGGATCATGTGTTGATGATCGTCGGTCCTTGTTTGGTTTTTGTGTTTTTCTTAGAGATACTCTTGTTTCTTGGAAATGTAAGAAACAACCCACTATTGCAACATCTTCGGCTAAGGCAAAGTATCGTAGTCTTGCATTCCTTACTAAAGAACTCCTCTGGCTTTCCTATTTACTGAAGGATTTAGGTGTTGTTTTGCCCTTGCCAATCTCCATTCGAACTGACAGCAAATCTGCCAAGCTTATTGCTGAGAATCCATGTCTTCATGGGCGCACAAAACACATTGAGTTAGACATACACTTTGTTAGAGATCATGTGACATCTGGTTTTCTTTCCATTGAATACATTCCTTCTGCATTACAACTAGCTGATTGTTTTACTAAAGCTGTTTGTGAAGCGTCTTTGTTTTTTTGTATCCAAGTTAGGCATGTCACCATGGCCAACTTGAGGGGGGGTATAGAAGTATAGTCTATTTATATATTTGACACGTGGACCAATAGTATTGGTTGTATTTTGTGTATATATACTTTATGTGCTGTACAAAAACAGAATAAGAAATATAACAAACTTCACTTTCTTTCATTTTTCGGTTACATTCTTTTGGAGTTTTTCCTTCACTTCAGATTTCGTTGCTAAGATTCAAGAGCTGCCTTGAACTATAATGTCTCATTTAAATTTTAATTTGATTTTTTGGCCCTAAAAAATAATTTAATTTAATTCCTAATTTTTCACTTTACATAATTGAATTGACAAAGTGAAACATAAAGGAAGTAGATAAAAGACACCATCTCATTTATTACGGATATAATACAACAAAATTCTACAGCATCAAAATGATGAATTTTAATCATATTTAGACTTCATTTATTAGTCCAAAAAAGAGCAATCAAGAGTCAATAGACATGACATGTAAACATAAATTCAAACATGGAATGGAAGCAAGTTGTAACATGGGGTCCGCATAGAAATTAACATGCACGTATTTATTGTATCAAACAACCGAAGCTTCTAAACTATGGAGCCAAGAAATCTATTCCGAACTGAAAACAACATCGACAGCTTGAAATTTGACAGGCACATTCAGTTTTAAGATTCTATTTGTATTATATGATTTTCATTTGTACTTGATCTATATCTCTATATTATTTGTATCTAGTCTGTTTGATTTATTATAAGTAAAAATATCTGTGTATCATCTCTATTTGTTTTTTTACAAATAGTTTATTTAAAAATGACAAAAATGAAATATCAAAACGACTTGAAAATAACGAATCAAATAGACCCCAATATGCTTGGCCTACATGATCATGAAAGACTAAGGCCAAAGTTTTTGAATATTTAATTTGTTTGGTTTACTTGGAATCCACTGGTTCAATTTTCTCTTCTAACCTAACTATGAACCATCATAATTTATTAAAACCATGCCTTATTGTAGAAAAAAAAAATACCAAATTTTTCCGATTCGGTTCGATCTGATTTGGTTTCACAATTGCATCGGTTTTTTACTATTAGCACATAAACATTAAGACATAATATGGTGAGAAGGGTTATTTAATCCCAACGCTATCTCTAGTAAATTTATCAGCCACTTCATTCAATATGACCACCATACTTGGCGATTTCAGCATATAAATCTATTAACCACTTCAATATGACTACTTTCACTTCGAGCCAATCTCACCCAATCCATGACCCACCTTCTTATTCATATCTCAACACTAAATACAAGTAGCATGAACTTTCTTTGGATTGGATAATTATTACCTCATTTTAATCAATCATACAAACACAACTAACAAGCCACAATTAAGGTAATTACCTCATTTGTTTCCAAACTTCAATTGCTCTTTATTCTTCTAGTATGTCATATAAATTAATTATTGAATCTTATTAATGTATATAATCTATTCCTAAATTCATTTGAACTTATTCTTTAAATTATCCCAAGTTTTATATTTTTCTATTTCTATTTTTATTAAAGGGTCATGCATTATTTCTATAAGTAGACTGACTTTAAAAACTGCTTATCTAAATAACTGACTGGACAAACCAATTCGGTTGACCAAAATATAATGATAGACCTATTTCATAAATGAGTCGAAGGAATCTAAAGGTAGGCTTGCCCAAATTTTTTCCATTCAGACTATTCTAAGTTTTCTTTTTCTTTTTTTTTTTTTTTTGGATTTTTGTCCTTCTCCTACGCATATACTTTTCTAAATCTAAGACTTGGGTCATGAATTTAAGGTATTATGATAGGTGCCCATTACATAGTAATAAATTAGGTCTTTCTTGATTAGTTAGTTATTAAAACTTGGTTTTACACGAATAATTTTTTGGCGTCAATTCCAAAACAAATTTTGGATGCAAATCCTCTTACTTTCTTTCTTTTTTTTCTGTATCAATTGAAGGATGAAACCTTTAAATAACTTTTTTTAATTTTTTTAAATGAATTAGGTTTAATTCATGACCAATTCTCAATTGATTTATTAAGGTTCAACACTATAGAATCTATATTTATATTGTTAATAATTATCACCTTCTGCTTGCTAGGATATAGATATTCCTAATCCCAATTTTAATAAGATAACTTATCGTTTCATATTCTTAAATTCCTAGAATCTTAGTGACTCCGGATTATGATAGAGGACTTAAGGTACATCTAAAGAATCATAAAAGGGTCTCAATTGGAGGCGTTTCAAGTTTATTCTCCTTCTCTATTAGTGTTATCTGATCAACCTGCCTATTTAATAATTTACATTATTATTTCAAGATACTTATTATTCGGGTATGCAAGTATCCTGAATTTTATGAACTTTATCAATTTATATATAACCATTCATCATATATCATAATAAATTCATTCATTTATTTATTTAATTAGAGATTTGAGAAGAGAAAGCTTTAAATTTATTTCCCCTTACAGCAACAGGGGGATTTAAGCTTCATCTACTCCATTTAGAAAATGTCTATAGGGCTACTAGCAAACTTCAAGTAATTAGTAGTCCACAAAAGTAGTTCTCATTGTGAAACAAGTTATGAAGTGAGTGTGGATATGATTCCGGATGCAACGATCACGTGCGTACCGCGTAATGATCGCGCTACACGTGGCCTAGGGAAACAACACGTGCAAGAATGATAAGGAGAGAATCATATAGGAAGGAGGAGTAGGCAAACTCAATTGGCTCTAACACATGCGTGACAGGCGAGGAAGTTAGAAAGCATCAACCTCACTAGATACCATGAATGTCATGTGCGTTCTTGAGTGAGCCAAGTAATTGATTCACAAAAATAGAAATCCGACAGCACGATGGTGTTTGTCTAAAATTTCACCTCTCCCAATGAGGTAAGGACTCAAGATATTTATAGAGAATCTAGCCATCGATGCCGTCTATCAAATGAGATAGACGACCAATGGCTAAGATGAGTCCTTCTCATTATGGATATGAATATAGGCTCCCTTATGGACCCAGGCCCATTGAGGCTTTCATTGTAATGTGTGTAAGCCAATGTGAGAAAGGTTAGAATTGGGTAAACCAATTTCAACGGGCCCTACTCCAAGCCTACCGTACCAAAACTCCCATGATCATCACAATATAATTGGATCTAACTCTCTAAGTCCTGTCACTTTAACCAAGAAAGTTAAATCCAAATAATAAATCAAGCTTAAAACCTTTATAATGAAATCCATACGTCTACAAAATGAAGGAGATGGGAGTAACAAGAAGGTAAAGACAGCAAATATAATATTTGCAATGTGCTCCAAATATACCATTTGAATGCAACGTGTTAATGAGAGGCTAATATAGTAGATGAGTCGTCTTTGCCAATTATGGTAGATTGCACCAAAATAATTTTATGTTTTTAACAATACTTCGTTCCATAGATTTTTCATATATGTTTGGTATAGGAAGTACTCTTTTTGAATGTTGGGATATCTGAGGTTAAAAAAAGAAAAAAAAATTGAATTAAAAATAAAATTAGACATTGTATTTGACATTTTTGCAAGCACATTATTGCGTTTTGATTTGACAATTATATGATTTTTCTTTTATCATTTTTAGGTTATGTTAATTCAACATGTCAGCTTTTGATTGATCCATAATAATCAATATAACAAAATAGTATTATAAAATATTTTTAACTAGTATAATATATAAATACTATAATCTACATACATGTGAAAAAGAAAGCGCAAAATGAAATTGGTGGCCTCGTACTTAGACGTCGTCACGGTTCGGTTCGGGTCTGAAACTTGACCCGAATCACCGGTTCCCGGTTCCAAAAGTGGTGGAACCAAAACCGAACCTGTGGGAGCCGGTCTAGTTCCCGGTTCTTAGGAACCGCAAGTTCCCACGGTTTGGTTGCGGTTCTAGAAGAACCGGAAACCATGAAAAAAATAAAAAATCAATTAAATAATTTACTTAATTTAACTAAGGAAAAATGCAAAATAAATTTTTAACTTGAAATAACATTGAGCCTAACAATAATTGTTCATAGCATTAGTTAAAAGAAATTGTATAATTATGTATTTATTTATATACAATCACTTGCACCTTTTTAGTTGTTATATTAACAATGTGACACTATAAAATATTCAAAGATATAAATAATTCTCAATAACAAAAAACGAATCACAATTGTTAAGAAAGAAAGTCTACTTTGATTAGAAGTCTGCATAAATTTAACAATATATTATTTGAAATGTATTTATTACTTGTGTGTTTAATAATAACACATTAAATATTGTGAATAGGAAATAAATTTTTTATTGTTTATGCAAAAGTAGTTTTAAATATTTATTTTATAATTACAATTTTTTATAATTTTCTTTTCTTTTTTTTTATTTTTTTTTATAATTTTTATGGTGTAGAACCGTTGGTTCTGCCGGTTCTACCGGTCTTGAATCGATGGTTCTAAAACCGCCGGTCATGTGGTTTTTAAGGATGGAACTGTAAAAATCCGTCAGAACCGACGGGTCCTTTATCGGTTCAAACCCCCCATTCCCAGGCCGGTTCCCGGTTCAGGAACCGCCGGTGACGGGTCAGGTCAGTTCTAGGTTCGGAATCGACCCATGATGATGTCTACTCGTACTGGCCGCCCCACGTAATATTGACACAAAAGAGATACTCAATTGAATATGATATGTTTTCTAGATATAATATTTGAGTATGATATTTCAAAAGGAAAATAACCCAGGCTCAAATTATCAATCGGCGTTGTTATCATGACCAAGAAAATATGACATGGTCTGGACCTAAGCAGGTTCTAAAAAGACTCTAAAGGTCTCGAAAACCATCTAGAGAAGGTTTAAACCAATTGATACTTCAAAGGAGACTTTTAGTAGGTTAATTGTTCATATGGGCTGGTTCAGAGAATCCTAAAAACCACACACAAAAGGGCATTAACCGCGATCGAGATAATGAAGGGGTTTGCACTTGCTTTATTATATCAATACAAATACATATCACTTTTTTTATACTAACTTGCATAATTTTTATTATTTATTTATGTTATCCTTTTAAATATCATCCTTGATTATTATACTGGCACTATATCCAAAAGTAAAATAATGACCTTCATTATAGCCTTAAATTAAATCAAAGCTCATTATGAGTTTTTCTTTTTCAATATTATATTTTACACTTTGATAAGTGAGCTGTGGCTGGATTGGCCTTTTACATGATTAATTCGACAGTTTAGTATGGGTTGACTAATTGAGTATTATATAACTTTGTTTTACAGGTTTTGTATATATGTGAATACATGATATTGGCAGGTTTTTTGAAGGATTGGTGGATAGCTAGCTTGCAACATATTGTATGAAAATATATATTTTTTTCCATTTTCAGTAAAAACATATAAATAAATTTCAAAAATATAAAATGCCGGAAGCAAAATCTACTTCTACCAATTAAATTTTTGAAACCATTTCCTTATCAAATGGTTGATTGGAAGGATAAATCAAGAGGAAGCCAATAGAGATCCAGTCCCTCAAACTTAGAAACAAACTTATTATTATAAATATCTAATTAGAAATAGAATATTTTATCTTTTATTTTTTAATAAAAAACAAATTCACCCCCAATGATACCATCCTGCGTTCATCCCTGAGTGATTGTATAAATTATCACAAGGTTGAGACCAGAAGAGATCACAATGTCACATGATAGCTTTAGCCTTTATGTAATCTCCAAATTCTAGTCCTTTTCCCCCCACCATTTTTTGTTGATCTCATTAAAGAATATTTCTATAGTATTTTAAGTGTTGTACTTAAAATGTATTGATGCATGTCATACGTAGCTTTAACTATCTATTTTACATGACATAAAGATATATACTTTGTCGACTGTCTAGTGGAAGATAATAGCATACGCAAATTCAATATATTGTTCATGATGTTCCAATTGCTACCCATAAGTGATTACAAAAGTTTATAAGTGCTTAATTTCTTTTATTTACTATACTTATTATTAAATAATTCATTGTGGAATTTTCTTCGATCATCTTTATTCATAATCATCTTTATGGGATTCTTAATAAAGCTCCAAACAAGAACAGCCACTTGAACCCAGCTCGTTTTAAATTTAAATCAGATCAAACTCAACTAGAAAACAAGTTGAGATCGAACTCCGATTTAAAATCATGAATACCGCAATAGGCTTGAAAAGAAGCTTACTAATAGGCCTGATCTGTAAGTTATATATATTATTATATTATATATAAATATATAACTGAAAATAAAAATGATTTCTAATTAATATATATACATATATAGTGTACAACTCTTATCTATTGTTTTTAGATTCAGTAAAAATCAAAAATATGACAAACTTAATAGAAATTTTCCTTAATTATTGCACTTCATTTGCCTCTTTATTTATATAATATAGAGAACGATTGTTAATTATATAATACATATGGATTTGATTCTTTAGGTTATGTGACTGGGCATAAAGAGTCTATTATATGTTTTAGGGTGATTTAAGAGGATTTGGTCTAGCTAGTAGCTATAAGTAAGGATCATTGAACCATTCTATCCACTGTCAACATTCATCAGAGAAGCTCATGCACTTAAAAGAGACTCATAAACCTAAGTTTAAAATAAGCCCGTGAAAGATTTATTAATGAAAGGACTTATCTTAACTGTTAACATTCTGTGCAATCTAATAAAAGTTGTCAACAGCCAAACTCTATAAATACAACAAGGTTATTCTCATTTGGCAAATTTCAAAGATTCAGAGAACCATCATTGTGCTACCAAATTGTTATCTTGGAGATCAAATAGGACTCTGAGCAAAGAATGCATTATCTCTTTCCTAGAACTATAAGGTTGATGTTATATAGTTCCTCCACCTATACACTTGCTTTCAAGCTCTCTAAGATTACTTACTCCTCTTCCATACCCTCTCTTATTAAGTCATCCTTACATCTTATTATCCAATCATTCCTCTAAATGAGTTTAACTTAAGCTTTAATTTCATACTCAATAAAAAGCACAACTTTAACCCAAGCTCTATTTATAAATAATCAAATCTCTAAAACTCGAAATAAAGTTCGTTTGTCTAAAGAGCTCGAACTTCTACCTAATATTTTAGACTTAATAAAAAATTCGACTTGAATTCAAGCTTAATAATTATTAAATAAGTCAAGTCTAAATTTTCAAAAGCTCAACTTAGTTTATCTTATTTACAACTCTAATTTTGAAGGTGGCAGCAAATTCTCACTGCTCCAAATCCCTCCAATTTATTTGTAAGTACTTAACTAAAATTTCCTGGCAATAGTTATTTCCCTTCAACCCAAGGTAGTAGATTCTTATTACATTTTAAAACCCGGGATAAGACTGAGATTGACAAGTCTTTTTCATGGCTGTAATCCCTTTAAGACACGATTCATGGTACGCCTTTCCTAGGTCAAGTCCACCAATGAACATGCTTTTAAATGTGGACGACAAAATCTGCATCTCTAACCGTGATTTCAAGAACTTCTTCAGCGTGAGCTGTCGCAATGTTATTAGGGGGAAAGAAACCATAAATGCTTATACACTAGAGAGAAGACTTTCCTTACTGACCATAAGTTTTTAAGAAGCTTCTGGAGGCAATACTGTAAATCTTTTTTTTTTTTTTTTTGCCATTAAGAAGGAAAAAGTCTTTCTATTTGGGGCCACTGGAAAAATCAGAAGTCGGCGATTGAATGATAACGTTTCGGAAACAGTATGAACGCAAAGTCCTTCCAATGAAAAAATGTGCTACAGACAAGCGCGACGACCTAGGAGCGAGCTTCTTTTCTATTTTGGCGTCTCTTGGTGGGAGTTACTCGAGAAAAACTTGGTGTAAGACACCATATTCTGTCCTAATTTTAGGACATGACTCATCACTGTTGGATTAAGATGAATAGATTATGGCCGTTGGATTCTATTCTGATAATATTGTTTGATTATGATAGGATAGTCTGGTAGTTTCGATCCTATTCTGGTATATAGTAATATTATCCTATTGTAATAGAACAGTCGTATTCTGGTAAGTCACTAGAAATGATATCCTCTATCTCATAATTTTATTGTATTATGGTAGTTTCAGTCATATTCTAGTAACATTATTCTATTATGATATAATAGTTGTATTATGGTAGTTTTGGTCAAATTTTGGTATGTTGTAACATTATTCTATTATGGTAAAATAGTCGTATTGTGGTAAGTAACTATGAACGATATCTTCTATATCATAATTTTGTCATATTCTAGTAGTTTCTGTCTTATTCCGATGTGTGGTAACATTGCTCTATTGTGATAGAATGGTGGTATAGTAAGTAACTTTTCCATGATATATTGTACATATAATATTGTCATATTTTGATAGATTATGTCTTATTTTGGTATGTGGTAACATTGCTCTATCGTGGTAGAATAATCGTATTCTGGTAAGTAACTTTTCCATGATATATTGTACAGTGTAATTTTATCGCATTCAGGTAGTTTTGATCCTATTCTAGTATGTTGTAACATTGTTCTATTGTGATCCTATTCTAGTATGTGTAACATTGTTCTATTGTGATAGAATAGTCGTACACTGATGAGTCACTATGAATGATATCTTCTATCTCGTAATTTTGTCGTATTATGGTAGTTTCGATCATATTCTGGTAATATTGTTCTAATGTAGTAGAATCGTTGTATTATGTAGTTTTGGTCATATTCTGATATGTCGTAATATTATTCTATTGTGATAGAATAATCATATCCTGATAAGTAAATTTTCCACCATATCTTCTATCTCGTAATTTTGTCATATTGTGATAGTTTCAGTCATATTTTGATATATAGTAATAATGTTCTATTATGGTATAATGATCGTATTCTAGTAAGTAACTATAGATGATATCTTCTATCTCATAATTTTATCGTATTCCGGTAGTTTCTATCATATTCTAATATGTGGTAACATTACTCTATTGTGATAGAATAGTAGTATTTTAGTAAGTAACTTTCCATGATATATTATATATCGTAAAATTGTTGTATTCTGATAGTTTATGTCCTATTCTCGTATGTGGCAACATTGCTCTATTGTCGTAGATAGTCTTATTCTGGTAAGTAACTTTTCCACGATATATTATACATCGTAATTTTGTCTCATTTTGGTAGTTGAGGTCCTATTCTAGTAATATTACTGTATTGTGGTAGAAGAGTATATTATGGTAGTTTTGGTCATATGCTGGTATGTTGTAACATTGTTCTATTATGGTAGAATAATCGTATTTTGATAAATCACTATAAATAATATCGTCTATCTCGTAATTTTATCATATTGTGGTAGTTCTGGTCATATTCTAGAATGTGGTAATAATGTTCTATTGTGGTAAAAGGTCATATTATGGTAAGTAAATTTTACACGATATCTTCTATCTCATAATCTTATTATATTCTGATAGTTTTTGTCCTATTCTGGTATGTGATAATATTATTCTATAGTATAATAGTCGTATTTTGGTAAATAACTTTTCCACGATATATTGTATATCGTAATTTTGTCACATTCTGATAGTTTCAGTCCTGTTCTGGTATGCCGTAACATTATTCTATTATGGTAGAATAGCCATATTATGGTAAGTAAATTTTCCACAATATCTTCTATCTTATAATTTTATCCTATTGTAGTAGTTTCAGTCATATTCTGGTATGTTGTAACAATGTTTTATTATGGTAGAATGGTCGTATTCTAGTAATTTAATCCTATTTTAGTATGTGGTAACATTGTTCTATTGTGGTCGAATAATCATAATCTGATAAGTAACTATGAACGATATCTTTTATCTCGTAATTTTATCGTATTATGGTAGTTTCAGTCATATTCGGTCATATCCTAATTATAGGTCTCAGTTGAGCGACTTACGCCAAGTCTATCCCGAATTACTTGCATTTAGTAGTAGTACGAAAACTTCTAGGGAAATCTTTTTTAAATCTACCATAAATATTATTTTTTTATTGACCTACACTTTTGAAATATATCATGATCTACCACACACATGACTTTTTTTTACTGACCTACCACTTTTCGAAACATAACATGACCTACCAAACCTACAACTTTTGTTACTGATCTACTAGATCTAACACTTTTCGAAACATAACATGACTTACTATATCAACAACTTTCTTACTACCTACCACTTTCAAAACATATCATGACCTCCAGACCTACAACTTTTCTTACTGACCTACCACTTTTCAAAACATAACATGACCTACCAAACTTATGACTTCTCTTACTGGCCTACCACACCTCAACTTTCTTACTAGCCTACCACTTTCGAAACATATGATAATCTATCATATCTACAACTTTTCTTATTGACTTACTACTTTTCTAAACATAACATGACCTGCCAGACCTATGACTTTTCTTACTGACCTATCACTTTCGAAACATATCATGACCTACTATATCTATGACTTTCTTACTGACCTGCCACTTTCGAAACATAACATGACTTACCATACCTACAACCTTCTTATGAATTACAACTTTTCGAAATATAATATGACCTACAACACCTACAACTTTCTTACTGACCTATCATTTTTCGAAACATAACATGACCTACTACACCTACGACTTTCTTACTATCCTATCACTTTTTGAAACATAACATGACTTACCAAACTTACGACTTTCTTATTGATCTGCCATTTTGCGAAACATAACATGACCTATCAAACCTACGATTTTTCTTACGAACCTAATACTAGTTTACTTTTTTACCAATTTACCCGGTCATGACTTCCCAAGAAGTCTTCGTTCATTAACTTGACGCAAGTTTTTCCAGTCTCTTGGTTCCATGTAGATTATGTAATTTTAGTCCTTTGATTCGTCCAATTTACAGATACAAATGTAATAATTCTAACTACTAAAATACAAACATAAAACCACATCTAAATATACAATTTTGGTTTTAATAAATGTGATTTTAAAATTTTAATACATTATAAAATCGAATATTAAATGCAATTTACTAAAATAAAAAATAAAATATTATCTTTAATATACTATTTTGAAAATTTTATATTTAACATGCGATTTTAAAATTTCAGTACATTGCATAAATGTATGATTTATTATAAACAGAAAGTTTCATTACTTCTTTAAAAATCATAAAAATCGCATGTAAAACATACAATAATTGTAAAAAAGATCAAATCGCATCTTTTACATACGAATTTAGATCGGTATTTGGGTAATAATTATTATGTAAATTAGTATTTGTGTAAATAATTTTTTGACAGATCAGTAAACCGATAATTTTCTCTATATAATAATAATAATAATATAAAAGGCATAATCTATAAGTAATATGGTATTACAAAAATTTTATGGTATGCCTATAAGGACCAGGGGATACTAGAATTTATTAACTTTTACTACATAAAGCCTAAAATTATTCAAATTCTTATATTAAAACAACTCGATATTTATAACCATAACACAAGTAACTACACACACACATAAACATATGCACAGGTGGGGTCTACTCATAACCTGCCCTAAACTGTCATCGATTGATTAGACTCATCTATCCAGCCCAATCATACAACTCATGACACATTGGTCGACTCGACAAGTAGCTGGATCATAAGCAGGTCCACCCCGCCGACTGTCAACTCACCAAGTCAAGCAGGTGAAAAACTTAAAGAAAAAACATTGACTCCGATTTAAAAATAAGACAAAAAAAAATTCATAGATCGGTGGGCCTTGGCCCAACTCAACACAACTTGTGTCAAGCTAGGATGATTCTGAGTCAATGTAACCCTGGCCTGTGAACCGGCAGAGTCGAGCCAAGTGATAGCACAGCGCCGATGCCTACACACTCACGTGTTTGTGTTGACTAAAAATAAATGCAACTTTTATTGTAATATATATATATATATATATATATATATCAAATTAAGGGTTAATATCACAAATGATACATAAATTTTAACAAAATATGCAATTAAATACCTGAATCCAAAAATTAATCAATTCAATACCTAAACTTTAAAATTGATCAATTTTGTACTTAAAAAATCTTTTCATGCATGCCAACAACGCCTTCATGATATTGATTAGCATATAGAAAAAGTAATTGCACGTACGGAATTGAGCGATTGATCAATTTCTGAATATAGATTCTAAATTAATCAATTTCAAAGTTTAAGTAACTAATTGCATATTTTGATAAAATTTAACAATCATTCACAATATTTACCCTAAATCTAATGACATCCTTTAATAAAAAAAATATATATTGAGAACTAAAAACAAAAAAAAGGAAAAATAAGATAAACATAAAATCTAATAGATAATGTAAAACCTAATAGAAATAAGCTTAAAACCTAACTTATTATATATGCGTGCGCATGCACGTATCTATTTTGCTGCTATTTAAAAGAAAATTCACATTTTCTTTCTTTAATTATTTTTCCTATTTCCTTTTAAATTTTTATTACTTTAATAATTTCATATTTGTATGTAATTATCATAGTTAAATAAAATTATTAATATATTGATGGGAATTAGTATTTACGACAAGTTGGCCTTGATGTTCATTGAACCATGGATAATTGTTATATTATTAGAGTTTCATAAAGATGGTCAACACAACCCAAAATATAATAATTTACTTGTATATATGCGCTTATAGATGTTTGTGTGTATGTGTGTGTGCATGAAAATAAATCAATCTTTTATACCAAAGTCGCTAACATATTACATATATTCATGCATATGGTCCGAATTCGAAATGAATACGACTTCCATGCAAAGGGGAGCCGAGCTCGCACCAAACTCTAAGTAAGCTCCTAAATTTGATTTCATTATAAAGATCTAATTCATGCTAATTATGAAAATAATCCTTAAACCAAAATCAAACCTCTGCCTCTAGAACAAGAATGCCAAATAATAATACTAAATAGGCATTTCATTGATACGGAATATAACTACGTATTACAAGAGTTTGT
This sequence comes from Combretum micranthum, assembly GCA_024138025.1. Taxonomy (NCBI): domain Eukaryota; kingdom Viridiplantae; phylum Streptophyta; class Magnoliopsida; order Myrtales; family Combretaceae; genus Combretum; species Combretum micranthum. The sequence continues at coordinate 654,427 of JAMXBD010000711.1, forward strand.
TTTTTTGCCATTTTACATGGCATGGTTGCTGGCAAAGGGAATTTGGAGGACCACACACAATACAAGGAGAAAAAGTGTTTCAATTGATTGTAAATGGAAAATTAGAAAATCACCAAACCATACAAAATCAATTAAGCTAATTTGAAATTATAATTAATTGAAAAATCAACATGCACTAATTAAAAATAATTTATTAAGGTTCATTGAGTTGGAATTGGTTGAAAAATCAAGGTCATTCTCAAACCAAGAAATTAGTTAGATGACGTATGGTTGATTATATGTAATAATATATCAATACTCCTATCTTGATTCAAATTATCAAAAATTGATAGGATATGTACCATGATGCATATAAACTGGTTTGGGATTTAATTAAACTTGATATATTAATTTAAACCTAGTAGTATAACTGGATTATATATATTTTTTATGCATATGATCTTTTTTATATGTAGGTGAGACATCGATAAAAATTGTTTCCTTAATATTAAAGATGATATATCTATATCCTCTTGGTCAGGTAGACAAAGGCATGGACCGGATAGAATCGTCAACCCAACCAAGACCGTCACTTGTAGGTCATGGCCCGTGGCTCAGCCTAGCCATACGGGTCATGACCTGCCAGCCAACCTATTGGTTTGGCAGGTCAAGGCTGGTTCAAGGCCTTAACTCATCATCCCAACGAGTAGGGTGAGTCAAAATAAAAAATATATATATATAAATTAATAAAAACAAGCAAAAAAATAAGAAATACATATTTAAACTCATTTTAATGTGAATAGATAGTATTTATTATGAAATTATCTTCTTATTTTTTTACCTTTATTTGTTCAAGACTTTAAATACGCTTTTTTAGCTCAAGTGTGTGTACTTTAAAGTAATTTTCCTATTCAAGTGCGTTTTTTTTATAAATTTTTCTTATTTTGCATAAGTTTATAATTTAAAATCCTCCATATGTCTATTGTATGATGATTTGATTATGTGTTTTTTTTATCAATTTATTTAAAAATTTTACAAAAAAATTCTAAAAATCATTTACGATTCAAGGACCATGAACCGGTCCTGAACCGACCATTCAAACCAACTTAGCCCGGCCCTTCATGGCCATGGGCTGGTTTCGGTTCAACCATAGCCTGAATCGTGGTCCGACGGTTCTGGACTGGTTCGGAGTCAATTCAACCCAGCGCTGATGGCTAGTCGTAGAGATGTAACCGGAGGTTGACTCTATAAAGTTTAAGGTATTTTATCTTGATTCTATAAGGTTTCAAATCAAGTTTTGGGTCTTATACATAACTTGATAGGAAATCTGATCCACGTAACTATAACTTTAACAAAACTTTTAAAATTTAATTTCCCAAGGACCTAAATGCCTAAACTCTACCTCCTGGCCTCGTCTCTCCCGAAATCTCCAAATCGTCTCGTCCAGTACATGGCCGTCGCAAACGGACATTTGTTGTTTTGTGGAAAATAAGTGGAAGTGGGTTAGAAAAAAAAAAATGTCATCTACTTGAAAATGTTTAACAAAAGACTAATCAGTTGATACATCATTCCAAGGAGATGGAATGTATCCGATTGTCCTTTTCTCATCCTACATTTTATGGGGGAAATGAATTTTTTTTTGCTTTCTTTTTTCCCTTCTCATGTAATGTGAATTGGACATCTAGAAGAAAGCTAAGCTGATGCAATATTTAAGTTAGAAAATAGTTTTCCGCAGTTTTCGATAATATATGTTTTTGTCAAATGGTATAATATTTGCACCAGAAACCTCTTTAATTTTTTCATGATATTGTTTATTTTCTGTTTAATTATAATCATTGGTTTTATACAGATATCTTAGATCTCACCATGAAACCTTTAGAACATTAAACAAAATATTTTTTGATGCCAAATAAACAAATATTCAAAAATATTTTCAATAGTATTTCACAATTTTCTTTAAAAAATCTTGATTCCAACAACTCCATCGTTGAAATAAAATAAAAAGAAGTAATATTAAAAATCCTATAAAGTCAGTATTGGGTTTGCTAAAATCCTATAGGAATAGGTTTTTGGTACAATGAAAAAAACCTTATAGGATTTTTCTCGAATTTCGAAAGACCCTATAACCAATCAGGTTGGATTCAAATTTTATATGACTCGTTTCAAATCCTACCTAGATGCATCCCTACTTAGCTATCTATGGCTTTTATCGTATCTTCATATTATAGATAGATATAATTACATTCTGACTTTTCTTTTCATAACAAAAAGATGTAGGTCTGTTGCCAAAAAAAAAAAAAAAAATCAAATGTTGTCACATATGAGGAAATTTTAAAATATCTATATATAAACATATGTAAAAATATTTTTAAAATAATAAAAACCAGTAGGGCATGCTATAAAATGTTACTGGACTAAAACAAAAATACAATCTTAAGAATTGACCAAACAAGACCAAGGACCCTTTTGTGACCAGAATATTTATTATAGTATAGGAATATAAAATTAGAAATTTTCACAAAATAGAGAATGTAAATTCTACCTTACACAAATTTATCGAGCTCTTGGCCACTCATTATCAAAACTTCTTACAATATTATAATACGTAATATGCATTATATTTATTATAGCATATTTTGGGATTATAAATATACGTAATCCCTTGATCCTCAGATACTGCCTAGCCTCTATTTCCAAAAGTGGAAGCAAGTTACGACCATATGGAAGCAGTCAGTTGTAATATAATATGATCATGATTCATGAATATTATCGAAGCTTAGATAATTAGCGTAGAATATTGATTTAGGGTCTGTTCGGATTATATAATTTTATTAGTATTTAATTTATACTTGTATATCTGATATATTTGATCTATCTATAAATAAAAATATTTATTTTTTATCTGTATTTATTTTTGAAAAATAATCTATTTAAAATGGATAAAAATAAAATATTAAAACCACCTTAAAAAAAATAAATAAATAACCAACATAACATTGTATTTTGCTTATTTACATGCATCATGCAAAAGGGCGCTATAAGAATCGCAATTATGAGGTTGTGAATCTCACATTGATAGTAGGAGTGTAAGTTTTTTTTAAATCTGAAGAATGAAGATCCTATGAACACCTGCATTATGAGTTTTGAGATCGACTTTTCCCTTTCCCTCTCTCTATTTTAGTCTTTGTGAAAAAAATAACAATAATAAATATGTGTCCCCAAGCCGCAGCAATTGAGGACCCGACCTAGTGACACGACACATGAATAGGAAGTATGTGTCCTTCATGGAATTATGTGCATGTGTCTATGTCTAGATGGATAAGTCATACGCTGACTTTTGTAAGGCCCACTATTTATGAACAAAGTATGTGTATAATTAGACATCGACACGGGACGATTTCAAATCATGAATCATTCCGAGTCGTTCTTGGCGGTTTCATAACCGAGAACTACCTCGTTTGGAACGATTATGAACCACCGAAAGACCAATATCTATGGATAAGTATGTGTATAATTGTGTGCATATATATAAATAGATGCACATCCACTTTCACCGTGTATGAATATGGTGGCAAATTTTATTTACCCCTTTTAAGTCTTAAATTATCAATTTATATAAATGATTAGATGTTTAATTGTTATTATTTATATCTCATTTTAATATACTTTATATCGGTGATATGGATTGTCTTATTATATAGTAATATGACTTAACATCGGCATAAAGATAAATTAAAACATTACAAATTCTATATTGTAATTAACTTTCAATGATGATGGAGATCACAACAGTTAACAAAAAGAGATAAAATATAAATAGTTGCAGCTAAATATCTAATTAAATGTATAAATAATAATTAAAAACTTCAAGAATATAATTACAAAAATGCATCAAATTGGGATGTAAACCATGACGTTAAGCCGATAAAAATTAATATTAAGACAGTCTTACAATAGTAAAATAAACAAAAAAATTTTGCAAGTCCGCACTTAATGGAGGAAAACATGCATCTTTGGTTTCATATCAATTACGGGAAAAATAAATAAATAAATAAAAGAGGAGATTTTTCCTGGTAATAATTTTAGGATTCTAGAAAATGAATAACTCGGAATGGCCAAGCGACATGGCACCTATTCTTAATTTTCCACAGTTAACATTATAAAAAATTGCCGCATGAAATTAATGACATAGGTTATAAGGAAGATAACATTATAATAATATTATAAGACATTTTAACATTTAGATTATCTCAATTATTGATTTGTAAATTGTAATTGAGAGAAACTAAGAAAACAAAATTTAGAGGATCCAAATCCTAGTTTTTAGGTGTGTTGAATCTATTTGACTAGCTTTTTCTGGTATATAGAAATATTTTTTTCTAACAAATTGTTTATAAAAATAGATATAGATAAAAAAAGTTGACAATTCTCATAAAAAGATCAAGTAAATCAAATATAGATTAAATATATATGCAAATCAAACATATATACACATATTGTTTTTGATACAGATACATATACAGATGAAAAACAGACCATCCAAACAAATAGGTGTTTGTAAGCAAAATTGATGTCTAGAAAAGTAGTTTCAGATTGTGGAATGTAGAGTGTGTGCATAGTATAGTTCGTATGGTTCGCCTCTCGAACTGAACCAAACCATAATAATACAGTTCAATTATTTTTTTAATTTAAACCTAACCATACGGTTTGGTTCATAAGTTTTTCAAATAAAAAAAACGATTCAGTACGATTCGATTAACAGTTCGAAATACTGCTACGAATCAATTAAAAAAGTTAACGAACAATCTCTTAACCTTTATCAAACAAATTCTTATGCTTTTTTAAAATGTGATTCAGTTATTGTTATGCATCATCGCGCCACCATCTGAATCATTTTAAACATTGAAGGTATCTTCCTTTAATATGCCATATATTTATAGATTTTACCTATAGACATAATGGTTATGACTGTTGGGCATTTTGGAAGCTATATATTACATCTGTCCTTGCCCTCATAGGAGTAGTGCCTTAACAATATCATTTCAGGTATTTGAAAAAATTTGTATGTCTATTCTATCATTGTATCACTACATGTCTATTATAAACAATCTCAAAAATTTTATAGCGACTTTCAATATAATCTTTTCCAAAGCAAGCAAAAATGAAAAGATGAGTATTTCATCTTTTAACAAATAGACTAGTATGTAATATTTTCAATCTTTTAAATGTAAAAAAGAAGTTTGGTAGAAGAGGAAGCACTATCAATGGAATATTGTTCAAAAGTTAAAGAAATCAACACTATTAAGGAGGTAGACCACCCATATACATTAACCATGAAATATTAGAAAGTCTGAGTTTCAACCACTAGAGAATAAACGAGGTAATAGATATTTGACATAAAAGTATACATTTGTACAACTATAGTATATTTTTTTTTTTTAATTATGAAAAACGGTTTTGTTCGATTGAAGAGCCCGAAACGAATCGTGAACCGTTTACCTTTTCTCGAACCAGACCATGTCAGAAAAGAACCGAAATTTCGATACGGTTCAATTCAATCTGGTTCTATTTGGTCGATTTTTTTTTCACAACCCTAGTTGAAATGTATGTGAATGAATGTAAAAACAATTCAAACAATGACATATAATGAAATGAGAAAAATTTAGGATATACTTGTCTGCCTAGATAATTAGGTGAAAAAACTTACTATGTCATATGACCGATGTACAATTTTGCAATAAGGTAAAATTCTTAAGTCACAATCCAAATAACCTTTTTAAATTCCAAGTAAATCACATCTAAAGAGATCCAATTTCATCATGATATCTTAGTAATTAAAATTATATAATATATATTAATATATCTTTATTTTATAGAATTGGTATAAATATATTACACATGAACCATATTTAGTGGTAATTAACTAATATTGACAATTTTTAAGGGAATGGAATCCACCAAAAGGTATCTATTAAAATTATATAATATATATTAATATATCCTTATTTTATAGAATTGGTATAAATATATTACACATGAATCATATTTAGTGATAATTAACTAATATTGATAACTTTGAAGGGAATGGAATCCAAAATGTATCTATTTACATATCATATATGATAAGAAAAAATTACATAAAAATGTATAAACGTTTGAGATTAGATTAGTTTAAGGTATCAACATTTATAAAAATATATAAAAAAAAGGTACAACCCAAAACACACACACAAAACATTAGAGAAAGACAAAGGGAAGATGATGCCGTCGCAATAGTTGGTTAAGATAGAAAAGATGATGGTGGCAGTGGTTAGCGAAGCTAGAGAAGATAAAGTAAGAGAAATGATGGCGTTAGAGAAGATGAAGAAAAGACGGAAAGACGCTCAACATGGGGAAGATGACTAGCATTGTTGAGACGGCCAGAGTTCGTAGTTAATGGAGAAGGTAACAGAGTTTCAACCTTCAGTTTAAGCCTTCCCATGTAATTTTTCCTATAATATATTATATGATGGAAAAAAAAATATATTCTAAGATTCTGGTTTTTTTAATAGAAATTTTTTTATTAAGATTGACTAAACAGTATAACTCTACGTAAGAAAAAGACCATAATAAAATTGATATTATAGCAAAGTACAGAACCAGATAATATGTCATATACTATATTCAGCTGCAACACATCGCTCTATCACTGTTATTTAAGGATGATAAAAATATATAGCCAGAGTTACACTATACAGATAATAAGATATGAACTAAAAGAGAGTATAAGACAGACTTAAATGTAAAAACGTCTGAAATTCCGAGTTAAAAAACATGAGCAATATTCAATAAATTCTATGTCAAGACAAGCATAGAGTTACAAAAGTCCAACTTCTAGCACATGGCATAGGGAATGACTAAGTAAGACAGAGACATGAAAGCTAAAGGTTAACCACAATCCAAACTGATTGGCCACGCGAATGGTGGTCAGTCACCAACTAATGGTCAACCAGTCCCCCATGTCCAATGTACATGTCTCTCTATCCATTTCTGCATTTTGCCACACTATTGAATATTGCATAAATTCAAGACACAGCCACAACTCAACATGGATATTACCTTCACCTGCTTTTAGCAACTTTGCTTCAGCCTTTCCAACCACGTGCCACCAGTCTACCTAGAAACTGCACCCACCCAAGAAAGTAAATCCTCCTACGCATATCAGACAGTATGACACCATCTATTTACACTAAAACACATTGCCTAGTATGTATTAGCATCAGTGTCATCTTTTCACTCTATTCTTGCCAGCACAACCACCTAATGCTTCTTGGACCTTTTAAGTCCCCACCTTTTTGTACAGACCTCTGTCCAATGCATTATTGCAGTACAATGGAAACTGTTTCCACATTAGTTAAAAAAGAAAGACAAGATCACCCACCATAGATAGGACCGTCATTCATCACAGCAGCCGGTAAAATGACCGGTTAAATAAATCCCATTACTTGTCCAACACAACTTGATATGACTAAAAACCTTTCAATTCAATCTTTGCCCATTATACCTTTGCTTACAATAGATATCTCAATCTGAAACCTCTACAATTTTAACAATTGAATAGCTATGTTCCACATAACACATGTAGATGCAGGTATAGGAACTTACTCCCTTCACAGTAATGATTTTCCACAAATCCAAGGTTGGACAAACAAAAAACCATCTCAAGACCCAATGTGTGTTCTTTTAGGGAAACATGGAGAGATATCTAGGAGAAAAGAGAATTTTTTGAGGTCCTTATACTCATTATGTCTAGCATTGAATAGACTGGGTATTCACCTTATCAATATCTCAAATCAAGAAGGGGTTCCATTTGAAGCTTAAACGGGCACCCGAATTGGACCGAGAACCCCTTATCAATCAGATCAGGCTATTGTTCTCTTGTTTTGTTCCCTAAACTTTATGGAGTAAGACATCGATTTTTCAATAAGAAAAATTCTTTTGATTACATGATGTGATGAACTCCTCTGAAAAACATTGGCGCACGTGTAAACGAGGTGCTCTACCAACTGAGCTATAGCCCTTGTGTTTGTTATACATATCATATTATGTAGATAATTTCTTGTCAAGATAAGATAAATAGTACATGATTCATATAACACATGTAGATGCAGGTTATAGGAAGCTACCCCCTTCACAGTAATGATTTTCCACAAATCCAAGGTTGGACAACAAAAAACCATCTCAAGACCCAATGTGTGTTCTTTTAGGGAAACATGGAGAGATATCTAGGAGAAGAATATAAGCCCTGAACCGACAAATAAAAAGCCAAGCAGGACAAAGGTTGTTCATGGAGCTGGACAAGTAACTATCTCTAAGACCCAGTGTGTTGCTTTGATATGTCGGAACATGGAGTTATAGCTAAGAGAAAAATGAGCCTGAGGCTCATAACAAAACTCAAAAAGTGAAGGGAGGACTGAAGTTGTTCACAGAGCTAGGCACAGATGTAAAGATGAAATTGAAACTCTAGGAGTGAAGTCTCACAAATGTTGAAACATAAATAGAGTGTGAAAAAAAATATATAAAATACTGGGCAGCATATTATTCCATTTGAATACCCATTGCCCAGTGTAAACAAGGATTTTATAACCCTGATATTTACATATATAGACAGACAGAGAGAGCAGTTTCAGGCTTTCAGCATCACACCCTTGGACTGAAATTTACAGGTCGCTGAATTGTACACAACTTTCATTGGTCTTTTTAAGATATAAAATATTTAAACTATACATAAAATTGGGCCATAAGTGGGTACCATTTTTCCTATGTATCGAAACAAATATAGACAAGTTGCATCCATTTTCAAGGCAACCACACAGCTCTCTGTCTTTCTTCCACCTCTTGAAAACAGGAAACCAAAAGTTGTAAGAAATAAAAGAAGTTAAATGATGGCAAGTTGACATCAATGCTGACAATTAGCAGAAAGAAAATCACGATCTGTTAAATTCATTAATATTCCACTCTTTGGTTCATTGATGATGAGAAAGGATGCAACTTGGCTCAAACAGAAGCAGCCACCAAGCTACAACAAACTGACAAAACTAGAACTTGGATGCTCCAACTATAAAAAATAATGTCTGGCAATATCTAAAAAGACAAAAAGATCGATGGCACAAAAGTTGCATACATCCCATAGAAAAGTTCATCTACACCTTAATAGCATACTTTCTCATCGGGAAATACATCTGCTTCTTCTTCTCCCTTTCGGTCTTCTTAGATGCCTGCACAAGGAACCAGACAAATACCATTCAAGGAACTGTAAACTACAAAAACTGAAGAAACCAAATACAGGACCTGCATCTCGTTGAATACAGGAAACCCACATAAAATCAAGAGAAACAAGCTAGGTATAGAGATGCATTTAAAGTCAAGACAACAGCTGCCATATCAAAGGCAAATCGATTTAGGAATGAAATATGACTGAAACAAACATGAGTCGCATTTTAAAGAATTAAATAACACAAAGAAAAGGTTGCATGGAGCTAATAATGAACAGGACGAGAAGAAAACTCAGATTTTTAGGGGTTGAGAAAGCAGCAGGTACAAATTCGATGTACAGCATTATCAACCCAAAAATATCAATCTTATAAAACTAATCAAAGTATACAAGTACAACCTAATTAGAAAACCACTTATTAATCAAGCAAAAAACCCAAGCATCTAAGACTGATTTAGATACCTAATAACCAAAAATTACCTGCTCCTTGGTGAGCCTTCTTCGGATGGCTCTGGTCTTCTTGGGACGGAGATCAAGAGGCAAGTACTTCTTGTTCTTATAAGCTTCCCTTAATGCAGACTTCTGCTTCTGTGACATTACAGTCAGCACTTGTGCAATTGACAGTCTCACAACCTTGCTGTGTAACACAATGTCCAGACATCAATCAATCAAACCCATACAATATTCAGAGATCTATCAAAGACCCTCCACAGCCACACCATTCTCTCTACATGGTGATAGCAGTAGCAGACACAGAAAACAAGATACAAAGCCTGGATAACAGCCAAATTGGATACTATCTCATACCAAAACAGAACAGAATATTACCAGTTAGAAAACTACCATGACCCACAATGACATAATCAATTGAACAAAGACTACTATTACTAGGATTAGCTAACGCTTCAATAACCGGATCAACATCAAGAGAAATCATACTTCCAAATACTATCATTTGTAGTGACCGTAAACAATAGTTAGCTCCCAACACGATGTTTCACCTCATTTCTTCCAAAAGCCAAATTGATCTCTTGCATCAAATCCGCAAAACCCGACACTATCAATGCAAAAAATGTTACTACTTTACCAACAAATTAAGTTATATGCACTCCTACAACACTATAACTACAGAAACTACAGTCTTAAGATAAACAGGACAAACCAATCACCAATTTCCCAAAACCAGCACCACAAATTTTCCATGAACATTGCACAAAATTCGATTTACGTGACTGAATTTTCCGTTTCCGTAGATTGACTGATTTGTCTACTAATTTAGGCTTCGCTTGTCAATGTTTTTTCAGTCTTCATTTCAGAGGCCAAAAAATATATGACAAAAAGATTCATAATAAACGTAAAGGCACATATAAATCACTAAATGAGAAAATTTAAAAACATACATCTTGGAGAGCTTGTTGGGTGCTCCACCAGTAACCTTAGCGACACGAAGGAGAGCGAGCTCAGCCTTCAAGTCCTTCAATTGATTCAATAGTTCCGCCTTTGACTTCTGTCTCAACTCATGAACCTTAATCCTCGCTGTTACATTTCACATGTACACCAAATTAGAACATGTATTAACAAAATACCACCCAAATTTCCATCTCTAGCCAGTGAAATCAAGAAAGAGTGAGAAGGGGGAAGATACCCATTGCTGTGACGTTCTGAAGACGGCTGCGGGGTCTGGAGTGGGTGCGGAACTAGGGTTTCGGTTCAAGAGATTAAGGTTTTATATATGTATATATAGATATAGGCCGTGGAGAAGAAGGACGGATAGGGTTTTGGGTTAGGGTTGGGCTTAACTAAATGAAAGCCCAGTTGAAAACACGAAAAATAAAATTCAATATGATAAACAATATTTGGAAAAGAGAAAAAATTAATATATATATATATATATGATAAACAATGCTTTGGATTTAATAATACCAATTATATGCATCCATACATTAAGTAATTGTAATTTATAAAAAAACAATTAACTTTGCATTATTAATTATAATAATTGAAATAGTCATGAATTTTTCAATTTATATTTTATAAATGTGTTATTGAAATTATATATGATTTTGAAGCGTGATGAATGTGATTCATGTTGATGCATGAAATATGACTTGTGCTGTTGTGTTAAAAAAAATTAAATACCTTAGAATGGTTATATATTGAGTTCATAAATTTTTAAGTGCATTAGAATGTATGAAATATGATTAGAACAAGTTAAATTATGCATATATATAAGCCTATACTTAGTAGAAATTTTTAGTCACAAAATAAAGCCCAAGACCCACCTTTAATTAGCCAAAAACAAGCCCATTTATTAGCCAAAGCCAAACCCATTAAAAGCCTTAATTTAGGTTGCCACTAAAGTTAAACATGAGGATAATATCAACTTCTAAAAGTGCAAAAATTCGCCCAAAATTTTCAAACAACACAAACACTCCTTCACAAGCTTTGAAACCCCATTTTTATACTCCCAAATGTTCTCCCATTACCATATATGGTTAGTCCCTTCATCCTCCACAAATTAAACCATCAAAAGCTTGCAACAAGACTCCTAAACCAAGGCACAACGTTCTTATGGTAAGTGTATTTCTCTTGCTTTATGTATACTTGAAATTGTGCTTTTATTATAATAGGGTTTATATGCTAAATTGTGATAAGATGATTTCTATGCTTTGATGGTAATTTGAGTAGTATTATATTGCTAGAGGAGCTTGTAATATGTGTTGTATATGAATTTGGAAGTGTTAGGATTGTTGTATTAGGATGACAAAGTTTTGAGTAGTGTAGTGGGCATATGGAGTTGAGATGTAATTTGTGTTTGATGTTGTAGTTGAGTGATTGATGGATTGAAAAGGAGTTTATGTTTGTTGAATGGTGCTAAGAACATATAACAAGCTTTGGGAAGCTCAGAATGAGTTTGGAAAATTTTTAATATGTAATTTTTACAAAAAAAAACAGGAGAATCACGTTTCAAAAATTTCTCAGTTGTACATTACCCTGTACACGGGTCGTGTATATTTACTCATAACTCTACATAATCAAATTTCTATATATACTACCCCCCACACGAGTCGTGCATATTTACTCGTGACTTTACAGAAGTAAAATTTGATACACTACCAGTGTACACGGGTCGTGTAGCCTTCCCCTATTTCACAGCCTAATCGTATTTTAACCGTAACTTTTTTATCCAACCTTTAATTGAGGTGATTCAAGTTGCGTTAGAAAAGCTTAAAAAGAGATCTACAACTTTTATGTTTTAAGTTTTTACAAATTGTAAAAATATCAATGCTTGATTTTTATTTTTTTTCAGCTAATACAATTTTCAAACAAGGTTAAAAACTTATGTTTTCTTGTTAAATATGTGTTTTCATATGAAATGGATCTTTTTAGACTAAAATGAAATAGATTAATGATATTTGAGGTGCAATGATGATTTTGTGAGCTTGTATGATCTTGATAAATGTATAATAATATGTTATGATTATGTATAAGTTATATTTGAAGTCTTAAGTCTTAAGTTTGAGATTTGATATTCTTTAAATGTAATTCCAAGTATATAATGTTGATTTGAGTTTGAATTATCTTCTGAAGGATTCTCGATGTTCTATTTAGATTTCCTACATAAGATATGCAGTAACGTGTTTGTTTTATGCTTAGGATAGGCATATCATTAATCAACTTTAATATAGAAAAACTTAAACCTTGTTTGAATTGGATGTTTCTTATACTGTTTAAATCTATATCTGGCCCGGTATGGCAAATCGGTATCCAGTTTGTCGAGTAACACCTTGCTCAGATTGGAGGCATAGTAGATTAGGCGCTTAGGCCACCCTTGTATTTGATAAGACTTTCATAAGTGATACAGTAGGTAACTGATGGGGAAGACGGTATCGGCGTAACGTTTGCTTACGCTTAGAATGAAGTGGCATGATTTATTTCAAATGTTTATGGGAACAATTGGATTAGGTGATGTTATGGAATAAGATAAGTGAAGTTGTGTAACAGCTGTCAACTCTATATGAAGTTATTTCTTTCTTTATCTGATATATCATCTAGGAGATATAAGTATTCGAGCTACTTATATCAACCCCCTGAGCGTTGAGGTCGTTACTCAGGACCCCAATTACCCCTATTAGCCGGAGTTTGAATACTCCAATGTTGATTGACTGATTAAAAGAATATCTAATAATTGAATGGATGTTGCATTACACTATAGTTAAGATCGTATGAATCATTCTACTTTTGTTTTTGTTACCGTATACTGGGCCTCTGGCTCACTTTATCTTTTTAGGTGTGGAAGGAATTCTACACAAGTATGGGATACAAATCTGATTTTGAAGAGTTCTTAGATGAATGGGATGAGTAGAGAGACTATGACTCACAAGGAATCCTTTGTAATAGATTAGTTATATATGTGTATATGAATTATGGACCTATGTAATAGCTATTAGGATTTTTGCTATCTCTTGTGATCTTTTGTAAATGGCTACTCTCAAGCCTTAGTTGTAATAATTTTTACATATGTAAGTGTATTATTTCTATGCCTTTTGAGAAGTATATTATATAAGTTATGTTTTAAAGAAATCTTCTATGAAGTATTTTTGTCAATGTTTATTCTTATAAGACATTTAGGCAAATAACTATACAAACTGATCCTGGATTACAACCTTACATATAATACTGTAGATTATATGTGGTTGACGAACTGAGTTTGCCTATTTTAAATATAGGAGTAAATCTGAGGCCTTACAATAATTATTATAAGTTGTTGATTAACAGTAGTGTATGTGAGTTATCTTTTCCATCCACGAAGTTAGAAGATTTGATAAAATCTAAATAAAATATATCGTATATGTTACTTAGTATCATTTCTATTGACATTACATTTTTCAATCAAGTTAAAAAGATACTAAATTAGTATTGCATCATTTTTAAATTATCATATCCAAAAGTAATAAAAGAAATTTTTTTAAATTGATATAACCAAATTAGAATGATGATATCTTTTTATTCCCAATTTAATAGTACTATTCATACATATATTCAAAAATTAAAAAATATATATTAATAAGAATCTAAAATAATTACACTAGTGATAAGAAAAACAGATAAAATTTGAAAAATTAAATTAAAAGTATCTCATATTTGAAATTGATATTAAAAACCTTAATAAGTTAGCATAATGTGGATCGAAGTGCTTATCTTATTTTAACAATAAAACCTATTCCATAAAATATGCGCATATATATATAACTAAATTGTAATAAAAATAAATTTTCAATATATATAAACACAGTAACAATTATTATATTGTATTATTCTACTAATATTGATAAATTGACATATCAAGGTTTATAATAAAGTTCACTTTGTTTTTCTCATTAATCCAACTACTGCATGTGATGAAGTATATGGAATTTATTATAGATTTTATCTTATTTTGTATATTATGCATTTACATTTCTCTATATTATGTGTTATACCATGCATATCTATGTCATTAGTAGGGGTGGGCATGGATTGATTTGGTTCGGTTTTTTCTAAAACCAAACCAAACCAAACCATAATTTACGGTTTGGTTTTTTTCCATCCTAAACCAAACCGTTAAGTAATGGTTTGGGTCGGATTATAAATTTTTCAAACCATTAAATAATGGTTTGGTTCGGTTTGGATTATGGTTTAAATCAAAATTCTAACTAAAAATTTTTCTTGTTCAAGTTTTTTTACATTTGTGTAGATTCTTAAATATTTATATCATTTTACAAAGTTGATATTATAAATCATAACAAAATACTTTATAAATTCATCATACATAGTTCTCTATAAAATCAATTATCCATCAATAAAATACATTCACTAACCAATACATAGTAAGTCATAATTTATGACTTTTAATATAACCATCATGTCAATTATCTACCAATAATTTAGCTAAAATAAAAAATCATCTCTCAACAAAATTCATCAATGAATAAAATGACTAGGTGAAAAAATATATTAAACAATTAATACATCATGAAAGTTTATAACTGAATAAATAAATTTCATACTTTACAAAGTTAAAAACTATTAAAAAAAATAGTTCATCATTAAAAAATTACATAGCTTAAAAAAATTTTAAAAAGGATGAGTTGATTTTAACTAATATTCACCAAATAATAAATATCAAATGAAATCATATAAACATATAGTAAAATATTATTATATTTTTCTAAAACGGTTTGGTTTGGTTTTACGGATTGATTTGGTTTACCTTCCAAACCAAACCATAAATTTACGGATTGGTTCGAATTTGAAAAATTTCAAACCAAACCGTGAAAAAAAACCATATTTTCGGTTTGGATTGGTTCGGTTACGGATTGGTTTGGTTCGATCGGTTTTTTTGCCCACCCCTAGTCATTAGCAATAATAAGTGCCCATTCATTCTTGCTTATTAGTTTCTCTCTCTCTCTCTCTCTATATATATATATTACGTTATGCCTATTTAATTATATTAATAGGTACATGCTATTTCTCTTGGTAAATTTTTAGATGTGTAGTTAGGGAAAAAAAAAAGAAAAAAAGAAAGAAAGTGTTTACTTATCATTTTCTTTCGTCATCTTTCCTAATATAAATATATTAATAAATAAAGTGTTTTCTCCACAATCTCATATATTTATATATATATATATAGTATCTATCAAGATTAGTAAGTAAAAATAAATGGAGTTTTCTAAAGTTAGTCCTTTTTAGTTGTTTTCAAGAACTTGAAATAAAAATTTAACCTTTTTAGGAATATTTCGAAATAAATCTTAAACAAAAAAAAAAAAACAGCTTAAATTTGGCAACTTCTCACAAATTTAAATTCGTCAACGCACTAAATTTTATAAAATCAAAACAAACTATTAGAACATGATTTTAACTATTAAGCACATAGACATCTACACCATAGTCACAACTATAAAAAAAAAAAAAAAAAAATCTTTTTTCAAGTGTTTCCAATTTTTTTTTTTTCAAAAGCCTTTTTAAGGTGTTTTCACAAAAATATAAAAATAGTTTTTAGGACATTTTTACATAATAAAAAACTATTTTTAGGACTTTTTTAAGAATCATAAAAAACATTCTTCATTTATGACTCCTTTCCATAAAAACTAAAAAAATAAAATTCCTTAAAACTTTTTTTAAAAACTAAAAATTGAAAATTATATAAAAAAAAAGAATCAAAACTAAAAAAATATGTTATTTTTATCAATTATGGCTCATAGAATTCAAAATTTCCAAAGCCTATACATGCTTCGAAAACTCTTTAGAGTTTTAAACTAGTGACATCTAGACTCACAATTTTTTGTTACTTTTGGGAATAAGTGGTCGAACCATATTTTAAACAGCCCTTTGATTTCTAGTTCATCCTTTTCTAACTTGGGTTGGTGGGGACTCCAACTTAAACAATTTTCAAAACTGGACAATTTATGAAAACTTTATTGGTATTTTAACTAAGTGTTTTGTATTAAACAACTCGGGCCTAATAGAATTTGAAACCTTTAGGAGGATAGTAGCAAAATATGGGCTCAACAATACTAAATGAAAATTTATTATTGAATGGAAAGTTCTCTTTTGTTTACAAAAATGGGCAACATGGCTTGTCCTTATATCGAAATATCCATTATTAATGAATTATTAATTACTATCAGAAGACTCATGACTCACATGACTCATGTCCTATCATCGAGGCATCATGGGTTAGAAATGGATTGCTCTTATATATCATTATTTTCAACAATCAGCTCTCTATTTGAATCCTTTTACTAGATATTTGTTTTGAACTCCGATAATCCTTAATGGGATGATCCACCATTCTATGATAACTATAATACTTAGGGACCTTCTTTCATTTACCATAGGTTGACATTTAACTCTTGGTGACTTGGTATTTCCATCTTGTAGCCAACAGTCAAGAATAGCACGTTCCTTGCTCATTAATCATGGACAAGCAAAAATTCCTATTGAATTCCCTAATGTCATGTTTGGTACGTGAGAATCATTCGAAATGAAATGTATTGGAATGGAATGGGAGATGGAATAATAATCAATTTCTTTGTTTGGATACATCATGAATGAAATGGAATTGTTATATTATCTGTCAAAAATATCCCTAGTAATTAATGCGAATAATAAATAAGTAGGAAGATAAAAAGATAATTTAATATTAATCATTTATGAGTAAGGAATGGAATCGTGATTCCGCCTTCCTAAAAGCAAAATTAAATTCTCTTTCAAAGCCAAAATCATCAATTCCTAGGAATCGCGATTCCGGCTTTTAAAAATGCAACTAAACATAAGAATGAGAATAGAACACAGAATTGCAATTTCATTCCAGGTTCATTCTCTCATACTGAAATGACATGAGTGTTGTTCTTAGGCTTCTTGTTGTCTTTGGAGTATTCACCCAAAGTTAACAAAATAGACATTGATTGTTTGTTAGGCTTGCCACCTTTGCCATGTTGTCTAGCTAGGGAGTTGCTAATCCTTTGTGTGTTCTTTACGAGTGAAATAATGAAAGATTGTAGAGAAGATTCTCCAAGTATACTACATACATGGAGAACATCCATTGGCTCAAATCTTCATGAGTTCCTTCCCATTGGCCATTGCACATGTCCTTGATGTCTACGGAGCACTCCCCATAGCACTCAATGTATTCCTCAAATCTTCTCTAGGTTTCTACTAAATTCGTGCCATATCTGTTAATGTGGCTCTCTCTTGGGTGACGAAAATTTTTCTAACATCTTGCATATGTTTCTCCATGAATCAACTAATCTAGGAGGAAGGTTAAGATCTTAAGTGTGTACCTTTTTTTTTTTTTTTTTTTTTGAGGAACTTAGAAAATTCTTTTAATGTCAATTTGTAGCCCAACCTATAGACCTCTAATGTCTCAATAAACTTTTCAGCCAGTGCTCTTTTACACTTTCCTTTTTGTCATTAAACATCATGAACATAGGACTTATGTAGTCCTTACGGTATGGTTTGGCAGAGATATAATGGTTATACAAGAGTTTACAACACTTCTACGATAGATTTTTTCTACATATCCTTCAAATAAACATCAATGTAATCCTAAGTGATGAAGCAACCTCTTGAAGTAAATGTTGTAGAATGTAAGGGGTAGAATTGGGTTAACATGTGGATTCATTAGTTGCAACATGAGAGATGACGGGTACGACCTCCAAGCTGGATTTTGTGCTTGTTGTCTCGGGTGTTAAGTGTTGTGTTGTGTATGTTATGGTGTATGAACTCGCTTATTATTCCATTGGGTGACATTCACATTAGTAGTGAAAGGATTTAAAAGTTTATTTACTTAGGCGGTGTCACGACCCTAATAGGGGTTTAGCAAGATTATCCTACATTTAACATATCACGTGTGCACTCATAATATGATAACCATATTACAAGTGAGAGATTACAAGACTCTATCTTATTTATTTACTTCATATAATTGAATCGTACATATACATAAGATATCATTATTTCAATTCAAGTAAGAAATTAAATTTTCCACATTCTACCAAGATCACAAAGAATCATATCCCTACCATATTGTAAAATTGGGTTTTAACCTACAAAATGCAAAGTCTTAAATATTTGTACAATTTATCTAATTTGTATTCTAAGTTCATTACGACCTATCATTGTAACTTTAAGAAAGCTTGATGAAGGATCACTCTTCATATATTCCTAGCCCATTCCCAATAGGTACTATTCCTGCACAAAAATTATTAGAGTGTGAGCATAACCACGATTCGGTAAGATAACTTGACTAAACCACACATCAAGTAATAACAAACAAATATAATTAGCAAGCATATGCAATACAACAATCAACCCTATAAACAAGTACAAGCTTGGTGATCCGCTGCAAATGTACATATAACATAAAAGCGAATTCCACTAGCAAGTGCACTAGATTGAATCAAGTAATATAGAGTAAATAAAGTGTTGATCTCACAAGGACTACTTTACTACTAAACCTATATTAAATTCTATTATTATTTAGGCAAAGGAATTAAGAGAATTAACCTATTAACAACTAATTGGCCTAGATTATCACTAAGAGTAGAGAGAGAATTGTTATGAAAAATATATCAAGTGAAAGAGGGAAAGATAGAATCTACCCTAGTTTCACTATTCAAATTGCCATCATGTTGTAATAATTCTCAGCTATGTGAATATTCATATGAAATTGTCTAAACCTTTAGTCATCCCTAAGTTTTAAAGTCTCAAAACCACACATTAATCCATTAGCTCCTGCTAGATAAATTAACAGTAGACTTTAATTTACAACCATGAACCTTCAATTCTATGGTTGACTATGCCCTAAATTATTCTCCCCCGATCCCTTACCAAAAAAATAACAAGAAACATTGCTTTAATCTATAAGACAATTTCTAATAAGATTAAACAACTCTGCTTTCACATTTGTGGTTCAATCTTAATTAAGAATTCCTATTGAACCCTAATTTTCCCTTCCAAATCATTAAGATTCCTATAAACCTAGTTCAATCAAGAAGCACGATTTATAAATAAGAATTACAATATGAATTTTTCACATATCTAATAATTCTATAACATGGCTATAATCATCATCTTAGTTAATATAAGGTTTCATTACATTCCCACAAAGAAATTTTAGAACATCATGGAGAAATAATATAATCACAAATCATAGGAGTTATTGCAAAGGACTTCATATTGAGCACTCAAATCAAGAAATTGAATTGCATAAAAAGATTAATGGTTCAAAGATCACCAATCCAATTGAACAAAAGTATGAAGACCCTAATTGTAAAACTCCACAATAGTTGGTCCTCAATCCTCCAAGCTAATTACAAGGCTTCTCAAATGATAACACAATTGTCACGAGAACAATCTCTCTCTCAAAACTAATCTAAGCTTCAAAACTAGCTAAGATATCAATAGATCTGAAGTTTTGATGATAAGATACCTAAAACAACAACATAGGGCATTTTTTATAGGACAAACAAAGAAGACCATCCATCATATTAAAGGCCAGCAGCTTTGGTGGTAGTATATAGTGAAGGCTAGCTAAAGGTTGGTAGCGTACATGGCCTGCCTTGGAATTTGGAAATTATTTCCGAGACAAAAAGGCCGGTAACGTTTAATTTAAATTAGTCCTTGTACATTATAGTATAGCGTCTTTGATTCTCTTTGGCGGTGTAGATGTTCACATGTCATTTAGATGCATAAAACTCCTCAAATTGCTTTAATTGTACTTTAAGTCCTCAAAAAACTGAAATATCACAATAATTGCAAATAAGTACCATTTCTTGATGATTTCTAGAAAATCATTAGTAATTTAATATGATTCATTCAATAAAAAGTGAGTATAAAGCACCATTATCACTTGGATAACCTGAATCCAAACAAGATTGATTTACGCTCTTATATCAAGGTTGAAGGAACCTAGTTAGGAATAATGCCTCAATGACCCACCCGCCCAAGAGAATTAGAGAACCAAGGAAGAAATATACCAATCAACTACACCAATCACTTTAACTTCAACATCTCAACCCTACTTTAGAACAAAGAAACTTCACTAAGTGTTAGTCATTTCATGTCGATACCATGGGTGACGTTCCTTCATTTGCCAGTTAATTCCCGTGAAATCGACGGAGCTAAAATAATCTTACATTGAACTAGGAACAGTTCATCTAGAAACACCAAACATTACTAGAGAACCAAAATATTAACACGTAACGGCCTGCCACACCTTTTTATGCAATAAATGCAAATTGTGCAATGCATGGCAATTTCAATATATAGTTGAATAGTATTAAGTCAGGTTCTTAAGTGATCATACAATTCATAGATAATAATCAACATGCTTCATACATTAATTATCATATAATGTAATTGTCGCTTTCAATAGAATGTTTTGCCAACCAAACATACATCAAGCATAAATGTGATACACCCAACCCTACATGCATAACGGTATTAATATATTATTACATATACAACTATATTACACGCACAAACAGTGTGATAAAGTCAAAGCTACTCACTTGTCATCCTCGCTTAATCATCATAATAGTCTATTGGCAAGTCCAAGCACTTATTTGTTTCTCTTATGAAATGACATATTGGATACTCATTACTATACTCGTATTGCATAATAAATCTTATTGTGTCTTTGTACTATGAATTTCGAGTTTCATTATTATCAATACTATTTTTTCATTCGTAACTCATTTTTATCATTTAATTAATTGTTTCAAAGCTTGCAGAGTTGATTTCTTATAATTTTTCTTACAAAGTTCAAGTAACTAAATTTTCTTAAGAAAATTACTTTAAATAATTCCTAATAAATCGATTTTTATAACATAATCTTAAACCAAGCTTATTGTACTCATTTTGACTCTGTTTTAAGCATTTGAATATGCGTTAGAAAGCTCATTTCATATACTATCCGATTACTAACCCAATTTATTCAATTTGTGAATTGTTTCCCACTTTGACTCAAGTGAGCCGAGAGGTACATAAGTGTACCAAAATGTCTTGTTTAGTGTTTTTTATCTTCATTTCATGTTCATATCTTTATTTAGTGGTCTTGTCATTAAATTTTAATAATCAAACTTATCTCTAGTTCATTAACCATATGTTGACCGAATTCTATATGATGTTTTACTTTCATTGTGTTTCTCTTGATCTCATTTTGAGTATGTAACTTTAAGTAACTTGGTATTATTAATCAATATGCCTATAATTTCTTTTAGTTGGATTTTGTAATCCCTAGTATGTTATAGGTACCGAAATCTATATATAAGGTTTTTAAGTGCATTTCTTAAGTTTAATCTTTCCATTATAATTTATATCTTCTTATTAGCTAGTTCGATACTGTTTTTCTTAAGTTTAGTTTTAGGATCCTAATTCTTTTATATGTGTCGATCATACCTATGTTTATATAAGTATATTTTTGAGTTTATTTACTAGGTTCAAGATTATATAATCTATAATTCATGCAATACTTAAATTATATCAAGTTACATGTTCCATAATCCTAGGTATAGATGCATGTTTATTAGATTTAAGTTGTAGTTTCTCCAAGAACTATATAAGTTGAAAGTTTAAGGTTTTGTTTCTTAAGGTTTTCTGACTTTGTTTTTCCATCTCATGTTCATTTTTATTCATGAATGCGTATTGTCTGCACATCAAACCACTTGAATTGATCATGGTATAAGTTCATATCACTTTAGGGTTGAAATTTCTAATGTAATGTGTAGATATTCGTAATGTGATTAAGTGATTTTTAACTTCTTGAATTAAGTTATAGGATGCTATTAATTTAGATAGTAGGTTTCATAAATAAAAACTTATGGCATACATGAATTCCCTATAGAGCCAAAACAATTATTTATGAACCATATATGTCCATACTTTGCTAAATGATTATTTTATCTTCATGGATCATGTTATAAGTTTATGCTACTTGATGCAATCTAAGTTTTATGAAATAAAACATATGAAATACTTAATCTTATTATAGAGCTGAGACATATGGATGTAGAAATTGATATGTTCTCATTAGTTTTTCATAAATTCCTTAGTAATCATGCCATATGCTTAGAATAGGATTGGAATTACCTTGTTTTGGAAGAGTTTGTGAAAATTCTCCTTGAGGTCTAAGAAGAACCGAATTCTTATGATGCCTTAAACAAAAGATCAACCAAAGTTCAATTCATTTCTACACTTAAATCATAATCTAGCTTTAGAATAGAGCAGAAATTACCTTAGTTTGATGAAAATTGAAGTTGTTTTTCTTTTTTAGTGGTGTGAGTCGAAACCCTAACGTAGAGAATCAATATTAGAGTTTGATTCTAGTGAAAGCCTAACTTGATCAAGATAACTCCTTACCTAAAACACTTGATCCTTTATGTTGGATTTTCCTCTTGAAGATTTAAGAGTTTTGTTCTATAATTTGTGAGTAGTTTGACAAGAGTTTTATTTAAAATTTTGCATGGTTTCTCATGCATGAAAATAAAGTGTTTGAAGTTGATATTTTTCTTTAAAAAGCATATGGGGCTTACGGTTAGGAAAAAAGGGGTATACGGTTAGGGTTTTGTTGTTTCAAGACTTGGATTTCTGTTTTTAGAGGAAAGTGTTGATGATGTTGATGTTTAGAATATGTGGGCATGGCTTTCTATGATTTCTTATAAGACTTTGAGGACTTTGTTTGTCTTGTTGCTTATAATTAATATTTAATGTGAAATGGCCAAATCCTTAATGACTAATTAAATTATTATATAGATGTCGATTTAATTAGATTATGAAAATTTGTTAAGTGTTTAATGATGAGAATATGTATATTTGCATGAAATATGGAGTGTTAGTAAATTTAGTAATAGTAGTATATGACATATATGTTCTACTTGATTTAAATATGAAATTTAATAAATATATCTTAGTTAATAATTTATACATGTTAGAATATAATGTGTTGGCGTAATTTGATATTTGTATTACATTGTGTATGTTGAATTAAAGCTTACATTTAAACAAAACACAACCCAAACCAAACATAGTAGATTTTAGCCTAAATCAAGCCTAAAAACAAGCAAATTTTGGCCAAAAACCCAAGCCTTTTGTCTCTCTTTTATAATTGCCCCAAAAGTCAAATGAAAAAGGATAATATCAAGTCTTATATAACAAAGTTAATAATCCAAACAAACATCCAAAACAGACCCTATTCTACGATGCCTTTGTTCCATGTCATACCATCTTTTCTTTTCAATTTCTCTTGCACAAATTGCCAAAAATTTTCTTTCCAAGACTCAATTCTCAAGTTGAAGCTTCTTAAAGTTAGTTTGCATGCTTTTATAGCTGTTATTTTATTTGTTTCCATCATAAGAATGGTTTCTTGCTTTAATAGTTTCATGGTAGTTTGAATGTGGTTTTTATGATTCATGTTTATCAATGGGGTTACATGAGCTTTTGAAGTGTGTTATATGAGTTTATGAAAGAGTTGAAGTGTGTGGAAATAGATAAGTTGTGATGGAGGAGTTGTGGTGAGTGTTGGAGTTGTTTTGAGTATGCATGAGTTGGAGATGAAGGAGTTGATTCATGTTAATTGATGTTTGAGAGTTTTTTGATGTTGAAAAGTGGAGTTTATACTTGTTTTATATTGTTAAATGCTTAAGACATGTTGTATGATATTTGTATAGGGCTTAGAGTAAGGTTAAAGTAGTGAAAAGTGTGTAAAGTTTAAGTTTGAAACAAGGGAAATGTGAAAAAGTTCAAACATCATGTCAAACAGGGTCTTTGGAAGGGTGTTTGAGGAGTTTATGGGCAAACAATACTTGAAATGGCCTATGGTGAAGGGTATTATATGTTATGGGGCTTTTGCGATTTTTCATTAGATCCAAACAACCTTGCATACTGGCCTATTTTGAGGGGTGTTGCTCTCTTTAACATTTTGAGTAAATTTCCTTGTTAAAACAGCCTTGCATACAGCCCGTTTAGAAGGGTATTTGAGCCCCCAACAACCTTGCATACAGGCCTATTTGAAGGGGTGTTTGGTTTACTGATTTTGTTCTAAAATTTATACAATCCTTCAAATGGCCCCGTATGATCCATACAATCCTTCAAACGGCCCCATATGGGCATAAACAGTACCGTTCCCCTTTTAAAAAATAATAATATTTTTGTTTGAAATAATTTTATTAATTTATATGTTTTTCCTTAATTGTTTCTTAGTTTGTGATTAATTAAAAAGCTTATATAAATCCATTATGAGCATTAAAACTAAGTTATGTTATTATATGGGTTAATTTGAGATTAATGAATGTTAAATACTTGAAAACTAATTATGATTATATTCAATAAAGAAATAGTGATATTTGATATATATATTTGTTTGAAATGTAACACACACACACACACATTGTGTGAGTGATTATGAATTGGAATATGATTGTGAATTAACAATGTTTTATGTGGAATGATTTCTTTAACAGATTTTCATACTCGACTAAGTTTGAATACTGGACATTTGCTTGATAAACCTAGTTATCAAGGTACGCAGTAATGTAATTGTTGATTGTTAGATTATATATATATATATATATATATATATATATTTCTAAACCAACTTTAATTAAAGAGGAATTAAAAATTGTTTGAATTAATTGTGCTTTACGCCGTTAAATCTGATCCGGGGAGCAGCAATCCTGTTAACGAGTTTAACATGGTAGTTTAGGCGCTTAGGCCACTTAGTCATGATGCAATAACCTTTCTTAATGGCTTAACGAGTAATTGATAGGGACTATCGTATCATTGTAACATTTGCTTACTCTTAAAAGGATATAATATGATTTAGTTTACGTTTATGGGGACGATTAAACTAGATGATATTATTGATTAAGTTAAGTAAAGTTGATAATGGCTGTAAACTCTAGATAAAATTACTTTTTCTTTATGAGAATTTATCATATATATAAGTATTCAAACTGCTTATATTAACTCCTTGAGCAACTATGGTTACTAGGACCCCCAGTTCCCCCAGGATTAAATTCGAAGTTTAAATACTCTAGTGTTGTATTGTTGACTTAATTAAGGAGAGATAATTTATTACTTGCTTTGCATTAGTTTAGGAGTGCATGTCACATCGTATTTGTTTGTATTACTATATACAGGGCCTCTGGCTTACTTTTACTATTTTAGGTATTGAAGATGATGAATTCTATGATCCTTTAGGTTATGGGATGGACTTTGAAGACTTTTTGGATGAGTGTGACAATTAAGATTCCTGGACCGACCTTATTGTTTTCCTTGGAAAGAAAGACCAAACCAAGCTTGTTTTTGAAAATTGTAATAGTATAGACTTGGCTTGCTTATAAGCTTAAGTTTGTAATATAAAGTTTCTATTTAAATTCCTTATATCGTATGTGTAATATATGTTTGTAAACTTTAAGATATCATGATATTGGTATCTATATGTTAATGTGTTAAGTTCTCTAATAATGTTTTGATGATAATAAAAGGATGATTAATTGTTTCTAATTTTATTTGTTAAGTATGATTGAATAGAAGCTTATTTAGAACCCTTGATAGTTGTATAAATGAGTTTTTACAAAGTCAGAAATTATTTCAGAAGTTTCATTTAAGCTTTGGTATCTAAAGAAAGTCTTTCAGAAGCATTTTCAGAACTTTCAGTAAGACTCATATATGCTTAACAAGCTAGTCAGAAGTAATTTTAGAACTTTCAGCGATGGAAAAATAAGTCTGTCAGAAGCATTTTCAAAATTTACATCAGTAGACATATATGCTTAACAAGCTAATCGGAGGCAATTTCAGAACCTTAAGGATTGACACGAATTTTTCCAGATTCGCCTAAAATTGTTTAAAATCTTGGATTTACATATTTTTCAAGACTGAACTCCACTTACCAAGTATATTTAGGTAATATGCTTGATGTGTTTCACTTAAGTTGGATTTTATATCATGGGGATCTTTTCATATCAAGTTTTATATAAAGATTATATTGAAAATTATTTTGATATCTTCAAATATATTTTATCAAGACGTATGGATAATTCCTAAAGCTCTTATAGATCACGAATGTGATAAGATATGGATAATAAAGGTTGTTTCAATAAAAAGATATGATTGTTGCAAGATGAGATTAGAAGATAATGTTTGTTATTTGAAGATAAGATTTATTAGGACATCAACTTATCCACATTTTTCCAAGATCACAAGAGATATCCGCAAAAATCTTAAGGATTATCGGAAAGAAGAAAACAAGAGAAGATCACGGTGATTTATTGAAGAAGATAAAGCTGTCTTTTCAAGCATATCTTGTTCAAATCACAAAGAGAAAATCACGGTAACTTCTAGATCATTTCAAGGAAATAATTACAGCAAGAATCAAGGATGTTATCTCAACAAAGCTTATTCAATTCGTGATAGACAAAAAGAAGCAGCTAGATGGTTTTCAAATTTTAAAATACAGATAAAGAATAACAGATTTGTAGCCGAGATAATTGGGACATGATATCAATTCTTCAAACCGATATTGAGCGTTGAAGAACAAAGTCATAAATATAAAAGAAAACAAAAGGAAGTAGAGAATTTTGACAAGCTTCACATGCAGCAAGACATATTCATCCTTCTCATATATCAATCTCTTACAAGCTTTCATTTAATCCAAAATTGTGCAAATATTTTTCATTGTTTTTAGTCTTCGATTTTTTTTTGTAAGAGAAGGAACTTGTTGTTGCCTTCCTAGCTTGGTAGCTCAGTTACAAGTTTAGACTTTGTAGATCGATTGAAGCTAGAGGATAGCTGTAAGAATCGAGCAGAGAGAATTGTACAAGCTTGTAATTTGTTCTTATTGGATATACTGGAACAAAACCCATAGGATAACGAGGTCCCCAACTTAGAGCTCAAAGAGTGGACTGATGCACAAGGTGGAACCACTATAAATAGCTGCCTGATATTCTTTTTCCCTCATCTTTATTTTTCAGTAATACATTGTCAGCATTGTTTAATTAATATATTGTTCTCATGTTTAAAACTTAAAAAGGAAATTTTAAAAGGCAAAATTTTTAAATAATCAATTCAACCCCCCTTCTTAATTATTTTGGGACCAACACAATGAATTAAAGTATCTACTCTTTTATGAGTAGTTTTTGTTAAAGTTATTGTAAGTTTAAATAGGTTAAATAGGCAATCCGCATAAAACACTTCCTTTCAACAACCTTACATATAATATGTCCGTATATTATATATGGTTGGGGGACATGACATGTCATATTTTAATATATACATATTGGGTCCTTACATAATGTGAGGAATTTGTTTTGATTGGCTAGAGATTCACAGGTGTGTTGATGTTGACATTTATATGGACTTCATGTCAACTTGTGGGGTTTTTGGAATTTTTATCTCTTCATTGATAAGTTTCAATTAATACATCGATCTTTGATGAGTTGTTAGAAGACTGTGGAAGCTTCAAGCCACTTGTTGATGTTGGTGTTTGTTTGGTAGGGTACAAGGAACTCACGACTACTATAGGGTTTATTTTGAACTAAATACTCCAATTTGTCTTTTATTCGTTATTTGACTTAAATAAGAAGGGTTAAATTTGATTGGATGATAGTTTGATATTGCTTGTGCATTGAGGATGCAATGCACGGTTAAGGGAAGAGAAAGAATAGAATTGTGGTCCCCATCACTAATGTGAACACATGTAGTCTATTTTAGGCTATGTGAAGACAATATGCTTGCATAAGGCTTGTATCATTCTTGCTTCACATGAATTCTAGAAGATACGATGATGATGTGATGCAATTTCTCCCCTTTCATGTATGTAATTCATGGTTGGGAGAGCTTAAGAGGACCAACTTCTTTTGGATCCAGTCAAATCTTTCATGCATTAGACAATATGTCACTTTCATAAGCTAACGGTAAGATATGATAAGATAATAAAAAGGACATTTTCTCTCTCCATCAAAGCAAGTGGCATGCATTCTCCCTTCCTTAAGGCTCCAAGGTCGGTTCATGAAGTTTTATGAAGAGAAAATATCACATGTGATGTAATTTCAAGAATTCTTGATGAATACAAGTCAATACCTAAGCTATCACATAGAATATTAGGCTATACGTGTATAATTAATTTAGTTACTTCCAGAAAACATTTTTTAAATTATAGCTAAGGGTCCTATATTTTTCTTTAAAAAATTGTGGAGTTGAAATTTTAAATTTAAAAATCATGCAATTAAATACTTTTAGGATTTTTTATCACGAAATTAAGGTTTTTCAAGGCCGATAGGTGAAACTAAGATATTATACTTAATAGACTCAAAAATTTTGAATTTCACGACCACATATTCATAATTTTTGTTTGAACTCTAGATTTGTAAATTTTCATCTCTTTTTAGTTATATCGCATAGATTTCATTTCTAATAATTTATCTTAAAATTTCCCTTTACTGATTAATGAACTCTAAAAATTAATCGTATCTTATTTCTCTTGATTTTTAAGATCTAGTATTTTTATTAAGCGATTTATTATCCTTTTATAAGTAATCTTATCTTTTGTATTTTTTACTAGTCGGAAAAATTACTTACCCTATTGTAGAACATACTAGGGATTATTCTACAAATGATTTAGTACATACTATCTATATATCTATTTTTCTATTGTTTACTTTGTGGTTTTTAATTTATATTCACTTGATTCATGATGGAAAGATTGCCATAATTGTGAGAGTTTTATGTGATTTGATGAAATCTAGATATTTGTTTATGCATGCATGGGTGATTTACTATTTTGTCATGAAGAGAAAACGATCAAGACTCATTCAAGTGTAAACACGTTAAACGAGAGTCCTTATGTGTACGTGAATGCATTAATTGAAGTTGCTTATGTGTGTGTGAATGTATTAAATGCATGATGACTAGCATTTATAAGAAGGATTATGTACTGATTGAGAAGATATTTCATCATATGCATTTGTTCTCAAGTTCCTATATGGTTTAAGTTCACTCTAAAAGATTTAGCACATGTTGATATTATTTAAAGATGTAAAGAATGGATATCTACACTTCTCGTATAATATTGGGTTATACATGTATAAATATATCAGTTATTTAAAGAAAACATCTTTCAAAGTTTATCTAAGGCCTCTACAATAATCTTAGATTATTCTTGTATTGAAATCTTAAATTTAGAATTTACGCGATTGAGTATTTTTAGGGTTTTACCCTACGCGATTAGAGTTTTCGGGCTCGATAGGTCAAATTAAGATTTTAGTCTCTATAGACTCAGAATTTTCTAACTAGCATGTTTGTGCAATCCAATTTTTATGTGAGATCTAGATTTATAGATATTGATTTATTTTTTATCCTATCGTGTATTCTGTAACCCTAGCGATTCATTTTTAAGCTATCGTTTTATAATCAATAAGCCATAAAAATTAATCATCTTAATTTGCACTTGAAATTTAGAGCTAAATGTATACGTTTACTGAGTTGTAGACTCGTATTATGAAATCTTATACTTTGCGTCATAAGAATTGATTACTATTGATATTGAAATTTTCTAACCTTACACTAAGTTCAAAATACTAGTGACACTTTAATAATCATTATATCTGTCATGCCTTAAAGGGTACTCTAGTTGTACTGTATCGTAATTGAATTTGATTATGTACAATAAAACTAATTACTTTAAGAATGTGACATATAAAACAGGATCTTTTGAGTTGCTTAATAAGAAACGATGTACATATATAAGTTATGCAATAACAGAGAGAATAAACTACATGAAGTCTGAATAATAATTATTACAGACTAGTTTTCTTATCTCATAAACTAATAACATAAAACAAATGTAAAATTACTAATACAATAATTCTATAATTCTTCTGTCTATTCCCATTTCCCGTTAGCTTTTATTCCTTACCGATTCTAGCTTCCGGGATGGTACTAGCTATGGTCCCAAGAGAACCTGAAAAATCAGTTGGAGTATCAACATATCTATAGCTCAGTAAAGTAACAATCATATATTACACATCAAGCATAATAAGCAAGTGTAATGTATCAATCAAGCATATGTTCAAGTACAAGTCTGGATAACCAGAATCTAAACAAGATGTAGATTTGCGCCCTCACATCAGGATTGAAGGAACCAAGTCAAGGATTACATTTCCTTATGACTCACTCACCCAAGAAAAACTAAGAGCAGTAGGAATAACAATACTCACTTTAGTGGTCACTTTATTGAAGGTATTTTTATCACTCAATTTTCCTTTAGAACATAGAGACTCCATTAAGTGTTATTTATTTCAAGTCGATACCATGGGCGGCGTTCCTTCATTTGCCAAGTAGTTCCCGTGGAACCAAATAGAACAAAGATAATCTTGCGAAGAACTAGGAAATTTACATCTAGAAAATCCAAGCATTATCTAAAAATCGAAACACTAACACGTAGCGGGCTGTCACGTCTTTGATGCAATATATGCAAGTCATGCAATGCATGATTTCTTTTAATTTATAAGTCCACCAGTTTAAAGTCAACTTTAAGGCAATCAAACAATTCACAGACATATTCAACATGCTTCAAATCATTATTCACAACAATTCATTATCACTTTGAATAAGCACCATTTTGACACACAATTCCTATACCATTCACAAACAAGTTCACAACCCTACATGTATCATACAAACATTTTAATCATTTGATTTCATGTGTAACTAACATTACAATCACAAGCAATGTAATAGATCAGGATTACTCACCTGCTCATATTGCTCAGTTATCGTAGTCTTCTGGGAAATCTACGATTGGATCGAATTCAGCCAAAAGATAGTTAAATATTTACTAATTAGATAACTGGCTATGTAAATGATTCCTAATAAGTGTCCAAGTGTCCTAAAGTTATTTTGTTCTTGTTAAAGTCAATTTATTATTTCTATTCCAATAATAACTTATAAATAATCATTTCAAAATTTATAAAATACTTTATATATATAAGATTCGTGTAACTAAATATTCCTCGATAAAAGTGACTTAAATGTTTCTAAATACATGTTTTTAGTGCATAATCTTTGAGTCAACATATAGTACTTATTCTAACTCGTCATTTTATGTATAAATAGATGTTAGGAGACTTGTTTTATATATTATGTGTCAGATATTCAACTTCTTGACTTCCTAATGTATACTTTTTTTTTTTATTCCCATGATTAGTGTAAAACTTTTCTATGTTTTTTTTTTAATTTTAAAATTTTCCATTATTAAGTTTTTAAAATTTAGATAGTTTATTGGTGCCTTTCTCAACAATATATTTTCTATTATTGTTTACTTTGCCTGTCAACCTTATCTGTTTATGTAGATAAAAATTTCTATTGTTTATAGGTCCTTATCTACATTTTGATCATTATTATTCTAGTAAATTTCTAAATTCATCTAAGTTCTATTTTGTATTCTAAATTATAGTTTGTTTCTTAGAATTAGTTTAGTTTATTCAAATCTCTCATTTTTATTATACTTTTAGTATTGTTAATAATAAAACTTTCTACTATAGTTTCTTATGTATTCATATGGTTAAAGTTCCCTATAAGTGTCTTAATTGTCATGTTGGCCAAATTCCATTCTTTAGAGATTATTGTAGACATATTCTATTAACCTCTTGAACTAAGCTAAGTCATGAATAGATATTAAGAGTCATGGTCTTTTAGTGATAGAAATTAAGGCATAAGGTTTTCTAAAGTCTAAGTTTAATTTTTTTCCTATAGTTTTCTTTACTATAATATGGTATTCTAACTTAGTTAAAATGACATCACATGATATTCATGTTACTATCAACATAAGCTCCTGGAGACTACATATATGTAGAATTTCTATGATAATCCTATTTCTCATTTCCTAATTTTTCTACACATGAATGAGATGTAGGTCATAGAATAGGTGAGATATTACCTTGATGGTCTAGAGGAGAAGATGATAATAAATCCTCTTTCCTATATAAACCAAGACCTACATACATAGATATTGAGACGAGTTTATCATATTCTAAACATAAAATAACTAACTAAAAATATTCTTGTCCTTGTCTATTATATTGTTAGGGTGTGGTTGTTAATTGTGGTGGGACTATAAGAAAAGGAATAGAGCTTTGGTTGGCTTTGAAGTGTCTAATGAAGTTCAAGATGGGGATATGAAATTGGAATTTGTCAATGTTTATTTATTTGTGTGTGTGTTCTTCACAGTTGGAGTAAATGAAGAAGAGGTGGTGTTTTGTTTCCTTGTAATTTATTTGTGTAGTGTTAAAAATGTTAAACAATTTAATAAAAGATCATATGCCAGAGAGTGGTAGCAAGAAGGTCATAAATTGTAAGTCACATTATGGGATAAAGTAGTCTTGTGATAATGGATTATAAAGTTAGATAAAATAGTCTAACAAAATTATGAATAATTTATTAAGAAGAACAATGTCTTCTTCTAGCTTTGCTCCTTCGGAGTAAGGGTCAGAAGATAATAAGTTAAATGAATTGAAAATTAGATTCTTGGGATTCAACATCCACAATGGAACTATATTACCTATACAAAGGTCAATAGAGTTCACCTCAAAATTTCCCAATGAAATTAATGATAAGAACCAACTTCAAAGTTCTTAGGAAGCCTTAATTATGTTGCGGATTTTTTCTCAAACCTTAATGTAATATGCAAACCATTACATAATAGGTTAAAGAAAAATCCACCCCAATGGTCTGAGCAACATATCAATGTTGTAAAGACAATAAAAAATAAGATTAAGGAAATTCCTTACCTTCATATTGCAGATCGATCCCTACCAAAAATAATAGAGACTTATGCTTCTGACATAGGCTATGGAGGAATCCTTAAACAAAAAATGAATGGTAAAGAATGCATAGTTCAATTCATATCCAAACACTGGAACGAATGTCAAATGAACCATTCCACAATTAAAAAAGAAATTTTAGCAATAGTTTCAACAATTTCTAAATTCCAAGGAGATTTGTTAAATCAAATTTTTTTTTTAAGAGTTGATTGCAAATCAGCCAAAAATGTTTTGCAAAATGATGTTAAAAATCTAACTTCAAAATAGATTTTTGCTAGATGGCAATCAATTTTATCTTGTTTTGATTTAGAAATTATGCACATCAAATGCTCTTCCTGATTTCCTTGCTCGTGAATTCTTATAGGGAGATGCCTCCTAAGAAGGAGAAAGGAAAGCAGAAAAAAGTCCCAAAAAAGGGATTAACCAATGTCAGGACATGGCTTCAAGCCACGGCCTCCAAAGACCAAAATGTTCCAAATCCTCCTCTTAGGATTAATGATAAATCATCCCAGATAACCAGCCAGTCATCTAATGAATCTGGTCTCCAACCAAATATCTCAAATGTTATAACCCAGGACCTAATTATTGCAATTGCAATGGCATTGAGTTAGTCCAACACCATAATGGCCCCAGAGGCACACCACGCACCATCACCATCAATGGCCCTTGTGGCAAAAGGCGATATACAGGAAGAAATTCCAATGATACAGGAAGTGAAACCTCTAACCAAGGAAAAATCACACATAAAGGAAGAAATTCCAATTATAGAGGACGTGAAACCTCTAATAAAAAAAAAGGGAGTCTGTGAAACCATTGTTGAGACATTTGTTGAATGGCTATTAACCCATTTGAGTATAGTATTCTCTTCAAATTGTCCCACATGCTGAATATATCCCACCATTTGACCTTGTATCTTCTAATGAGGAGAGGTGTTGCGTTTACTGATCTAAAATCATAGAACCAGGTCATTGTCTAAGAAACACTAATGTGCACGAAATAAAACATTTCCTTTTTGAAAGGTGTTTCGTAGGGTTTTAAATTATAGTTTTTTAGAAAAGCATTGAATCCTTTTTGTGCATTTTGATGAAGGATCTCACTAATGGCTCCAAATTCTTCCCACCAGTGTACTAACCATATATGGGGTTTTGAGATGAACATTTTTCAAAGAAAATGAGCCATGTATGGGATCGTGATTCATTTGAATGGTAGAAGGTATTCCACCATGCTTGCTTATAATCATAATAATTATATTGCATGCGGTGGTTGGGTTGAGCATTGGTCACGAAGACCTAAAATTTGATTGGCTCATAAGGTTGACCATATTTGTTCGTCCATTCACTAAAGTTGAAGACTTTGTGAATTCCGGCGGTTGAGTAGAGAAATACTCTATTTTGTTGAAAATGCTTAAAGGAAATTGATTTAGTTTCAGTTAAGATTTTCTCATAAAATTCCATATTCTTATAAAAATCATATGGAACATAATTGAATTTGTCAGAAAATATTTTTCTGGCAAATGTAATCGGATCATTTTCAAAAACATCTTTTTCGACGTGATGATGTTTTTGAAAATTTCCTTGATGAAAAATTTTGATTTTTGAACATTTTTCTGAGGGACAATTTCTTTTTTAGAAGAAGAAGCTACCTCAGTCATTGAAACATTTTAATGTGACTTTTTTCTGATTAGAGGTTCACATCCTTTATAATTGGAATTTCTTCCTGTAGTGTGATTTTTTCTTGGTTAGAGATTTCACTTCCTGTATCATTGGAATTTCTTCCTGTATATCGCCTTTTGTCACAAGGACCATTGATGGTGATGGTGTGTGGTGTGCCTTTAGGGCCTTTACGGTGTTAGACTGACTCAATGCCATTGCAATTGCATTGATTAGGTCCTGGGTTATAACATTTAAGATATCCAGTTGGAGACCAGATTCATTAGATGACTGGCTGATCATCTGAGATGATTTATCATTAATCTTCAAAGGAGGATTTGGAACATTTTGGTCTTTAGGGGCCGTGGCTTGAAGCCATGTCCTGACATTGGTTAGTCCCTTTTTTAGGACTTCTTTCTGCTTTCCTTTCTCCTTCTTGGGAGGCATCTCCCTGTAAGAATTCACGAGTAAGGAAATCAGGAAGAGCATTTAATGAGCTTTTGATGTGCTTAACTTCAAAATCAAAACAAGATAAAATTGATTGCCATCTAGCAAAAATCTGTTTTGAAGTTAGATTTTTAACATCATTTTGCAAAACATTTTTGGCTGATTTGCAATCAACTCTTAAAAGAAACTTTTGATTTAACAAATCTCCTTGGAATTTAGAAATTATTAAAACTATTGCTAAAATTTCTTTTTTAATTGTGGAATAGTTCATTTGACATTCGTTCCAGTGTTTGGATACGAATTAAACTATGCATTCTTTACCATTCATTTTTTGTTTAAGGATTCCTCCATAGTTTATGTCAGAAGCATTAGTCTCTACTATTTTTGGTAGGGATCGATGTGCAATATGACGGCAAGGGATTTCCTTAATCTTATTTTTTATTACTTTTACAACATTGGTATATTGCTCAGACCATTGGGGTGGATTTTTCTTTAACCTATTATGTAATGGTTTGCATATTACATTAAGGTTTGGGAAAAAATCCACAACATAATTAAGGCTTCCTAAGAACCTTTGAAGTTGGTTCTTATCCTTAATTTCAATGGGGAATTTTGAGGTGAACTCTATTGACCTTTGTATAGGTAATATAGTTCCATTATGGATGTTAAATCCCAAGAATCTAATTTTTGTTTGAAAAAGAGATATCTTTGTTGGGGAAACAACAATACCATTTTTCTTAGCAACATTCATAAATAATTTAACATGTTTGAAGCGTTGATCTATATTAGGAGATTAGATCAAAACATCATCTATGTAAACTATTATGAAGTTGGAGAAATCATTGAATATTTCATTCATTATTCTCTAAAATTTAAAGGGAGCATTTTTCAATCCGAAAGGTATTACATTCCACTCATACTGGCCCAAAGGACAGTAAATGCGGTTTTGTACCTATCAGATTCTTTGATTTGAATCTGCCAAATTCCAGACTTCATGTCGAATTTTGAGAAGATTCTTGCATTATAAAGTCGGTTGAGTAAATCTTTTTTGTTAGGTATTGGATACCTAATCCATTTGAGTGCAGTATTGAGAGGTTTATA
Organism: Combretum micranthum; assembly: GCA_024138025.1. NCBI lineage: Eukaryota > Viridiplantae > Streptophyta > Magnoliopsida > Myrtales > Combretaceae > Combretum > Combretum micranthum. The sequence goes on from JAMXBD010000711.1 coordinate 691,218, forward strand.
ATTAATCACTAATCTGGGTGTTCCTCTCTCAATTTCAGTATTTTTATTAACATAAAAAGCTGTGCAACTCCATGTAGATTTACTTTTCCTTATTAATGATTTTTGTAATAAATCATTAATTTCATTTTTGTAATGCTTTAGGATTTCATTCTTCATTTGAGTTGGTCTTGCCTTTGTCGGGATATTTCTTTCATGAAAATCACTTTCATAACGCAGATCAACTATATGACATTTTCTATCCTAGAAAGCATTGGGTAAAGAAGAACATATAGTTTTTACAATCTTATTTTGTAATTTAGAAATTCCTTCTTTCAAGGATTTATTTGAAAGTTAGTTTTCTATTTTACAAAACATCAAGGCATCTTGTAAAAACTCTAAATGTTTTTTTTTATAAGATAATTCAATTCTGAGATTGAATTTTTTTTCAATTCATTTAACATTTTTGTTTTTGGTTCTGAAACAAAATTGAAGATAAATTTTTTCTTTAGAAATTTTGATTCAATACATTCATTGTTGACAATGAATGGTTGTATAAGGGTAATAAAAGGAGTTCCTAAAATCACATTTTGCTTAAGATTCATGACAATAATAAAAGCTTATTTATGGGTGTTGGTCCCAGATATGCAAACAAGAGGGGAGGGGTGAATTGTTTGCTTTTTAAAAAATTTTGAAAACACTTAACAAATTAAAAACTTTGGAAACTTCTTTTAACTATTAATTTAGAGAATCAGATTATAACTTAGATAAATATTGTTGCTTTGTAGAACTTAATAAGAAAATGATTTGAACAATAATATAAACAATTATAACCAATAAAAATTGCAGAGTAGTAAAGTGCAGAAAATTAAATGAGCCCAGAAATTTATAGAGGTTCCTCCTTACGAGTACGTCCTCTCTTCCAGCTCTACTGCTGGGGATTCAGTTTCCAACCGGGTCGTTCCACTAATCCAATTAATCAAAAAGAGATTACAAACATCAATCGAATCTTGTTCTGTCTCACAAGCCTATATCCATTGGCTAAACACAGACTACAAGATTATTTGTAATCCTCTCAACAACTCTCAACACACTCAATACAAGAGTAGAGAATCTTCAATCAAGAGTTACAATAGATACTGTAAGTATTTGAGCACAAGAACACAGAAGAAAGTAAGTTTTAGAGCTTTGCACAAAGTGTCTGACTAGTATTTGACTAGTGTCTGACGGAACATCTGATGAAGTAGAAGTATAATATTGAAAGTAAAATTTCAGCTCGTGTAATTGTGGGTTTTTTTCAATCTCGTATTTTCTGTTCTCCTTCACCTGAAACATTTTACATATATATATATATATATATAATATATCCCGTCTTTTTCCTTCAGTTCAACAGACTTCAACAACTTCATCCTTATCCAACAAAACAAAATTTGCCGTTGGAGCTGATTCAAAATTCAAAATAATTCGAAGAATTGAGTATATTGATATCCCGTAATATCTTCAAAAACACAGCTTGTGGTTGGTAAAAAAATACGAGGAGAGAGATAGATGGAAGAGAAAAATCTCGTATTTTGAAAAACAATTCTGGAGTGAAATCCACATAAGGTGCCTTGCTGGGATATTTTCCCGATACTGTGGAATAAAATCTTGAACAACAAGATGAGTTGTTGCTGTAACTGAAAAGATATCACACAGTTCGAAAAGATCCATATCCTTACCGATTTAGAACATATTTGAAATTTATTCAAATCTTCCCACAAAATCCGAGATTTAGATATGTATCTTATCCAGAAAAATCCTCAGCTTGATACAATTCACGTGATATGAAGAAGTTAGAAGAAATCACTGCACGTCTGAAACAGCAAGCTTCTTGAAGAAGATGAACAAAAAAATTAACATCTTTAAAGTTCAAAATCCCCATGAATTTTAAATCCTCCTTGTGGAACGTATTAGATATATTCTCAAATATCTAATAAAGTGAAGCTAGGTCTTCAATTAATTACTTATGTAAGAAATCAATCCAATAAATCCGATTTAGAAAAACCTGATCTGAACTTGACAGCTTCTTTATACTGTCTGATGAAGAACCATAAAGTCTAACATTCGTCTGATATATTAATATTTCACCCTTGAATTTTCTTAGTGTCTGATGTTCAAAAGATCAGAACCTTACTGTTTGACTTACTGTCTGAGAATCTGCACACTTAATAAATCTTATTATATTTTATTCTTCTTTTGTTATCATCAAAATAAAATAAAGAGAGCCTAATAATAGGAGACTTTATCTTTTATTATCTCTACATCTGATATTTTGAATTGGAAGTCACATTATGGGATAAAATAGTTATGTGATAATGGATTATAAAGTTAGATAAAGTAGTCTAACAAAATTATGAATAATTTATTAAGAAGAACAATGTCTTCTTCTAGCTTTACTCCCTCGGAGTAGGGGTCAGAAGATAATATGTTAAATAGAGACGAAATTCATATGAAGGATTTCGATGAAGCCATAGATAATTGGAACATTCCAAAGTTGGCTTACAATGAAAATTATCAAATGAAAAAATGGAAATTTTTTTCAAAAAATGACTATGTCATGGCCACTGAGGAAAAGGATGTTCCAATCTCTGATGGCTTAACAACAATGGAAATTCTTAACAAGAATTCAATTAATAAATATGCTAAAGACTGAAACAATATCCATATAGATTTAATCTAGGTAGGAGCCAAACCTCTTACTAAATTAGAATTAGACACCTCAGTCTTAATGGTGCTTAGAGACTCTAGAGAATTGGAGTATGAACGATCAATTCACGCTGCAATTGAAACTAGCCTAAGCAATGGTCCAATTCAATTTGATTGTCATCCTAATGTCACTATAGGACTTAGGGACAAAACCATAATGAAGTCTTTAATCTTACAGATAAAGACACACAATTACAAAATGATGGAAAGATCCCTTCCAATGGTTGTAATATACAAAGTATATTACAAATTAATAAAAACAGCTTTTAGATCTAAGGCTTTTAAGGTAGACAGGAGAGGTTAGACCTTATTAATCCAAACAGATCTTTCAAAAGCTAATGTTTTATTCCCAAAATAATCCAATGGAATCAAATAAATTTACAACAACAATGGGAAGCTGACAATCCATTTCCAAAAAGGATTGTGTATAATGATGATCCCTCTAGCATTATACAACATCAGGAAGGAAAGGTAACCATTCAATTCTCTGGAAGATCTTTAGATCTGCCATAGAATAATGTGAAATTAGATCTATGTCTTCTACTTCTTCCAGAAGATCGTTAGATCTACCTCTTCCATAGGTGATCATTCCTCCACCTCCATAAGATTTACCTCCTCCACAGGTAAATCCTCCACAAATTTCGAATCCTTCTTTAAAAGGATTAGTGAATGAACAAATTAGTTTACCTATAACCCAATGAACCTGCTTACGAAGAACGTACTTTCTCAGAAGCAGGAGATCCAGATCTTAATACTTTAGAAAAACCTTTCGAACCTGATAGGGATTTTCTAAACAACGAGTTTGGATCAACCAAAAATGAAAAAAAATTAGAAATTGGTATTTCAAAACCTTTTCTAATTACAAAAATAAAATCGAATATGAATATTATAAATTCATGTTTGATAATGGATACCAAATATTATTCTTTGATTGGTTTCAAGAATATTATTTGGCACCAAAACAAATTAATGTTATAAACCATTGTTTTAAATGGCAATTAGGAGAAGGTCAGATAGTACAATATAACCATCCTCCTTTAACCAAGTTAAGACAGGTTTATAAGAACAATGAAATAACTCTAGTAGCTTTCAAAAATTCGGAAAATGAAGAAACTAAAATTAAAAAAAAATTGAACAAAATAACTTCACTAACCAACATTTGCACACTATTGGTAAACAGTTGGATAGAATCAAAGTTATTTTGGACAATGACCACAATGAGATTAAGATGCCTAAAAACCCTTCTAAAGAATTCTTGAAAGTTTTAGAAGATAAGAAATTTAAGGCACATTTAATCAAACCTTTTGAAATTCCTAAGAATCCTTCTAAGGAATTTTTAAAAGCTTTAAGGAATAGGGAGACATCTTCATCTGATAAGTACAGAGGACTTATTATCGATGAGACTCCCATAAAAAATCTAAATGTTCTTTCTAAAACAAATAGCGTTTTAAAAAACTCTTCAATAAGGGAAGATTTAACCGATCTCAAGATCAATAAATCTTCAAACAATGTTATTAATAGAATTTCTTGGAAAGAACCCCAGAAACTTTATTATCAGAGAGCAACACCTCCTGATCTCTTATTGGAAAAAAATGATGAAAACAATTATCAAAATAAATATTATGGAGGATCGACCAATGAATGGAACATAGATGAAGCCTCAGAACAGAGAATATTAAATGTTCTCAACCAAATGATAATATTTTCAAACACCAATAAGACCAATGACTCATTGGATAATCATCAAATAGCCTTAATGATAATTTCCAGTTTTACTAGACAATTAAGAGGTTGGTGGGATAATTATCTCAATGAAGAACAAAGAGATTTCATTCTTACTTCATACAAAGTAGATGAAGCATGAGCTGAAATCTTGGATGAAGAGAATAAACCAATACAACATATGGTTCATTCTCTAATCTACTCCATCAGTCAACACTTCATAGGAGGCCCATCTCACATAAGAGATAGGTCACTAGAATTATTGTCTAATATGAAATGTAAATCATTAGGAGAATTTCGCCCATATAAAGATGTATTCTTCCAAAGAGTTCTTCTCAGAAATGATTGCAACCAATCCTTCTGGAAAGAAAAGTTTTTAGCTGGTTTACCTAACCTAATAGGTAAACAAGTTAGGAACAAAATCAGAGAAGATCATAATGGCGAAATACCATATGATTCACTTTCTTATGGAGAACTAGCCTCCTATGTTAACAAGATTGGAACCAATCTTTGCACAAACATAAGACTACCAAAAGAAATGAAAAATGAAAAATGAAGAGAGACAAAAACACCAAAGTCTTGGTGATTTTTGTGCTCAATATGATCCTTCTTTTGAACAACAAAAGAAGAAATCAAAATGTTTAGATTGCACTTCTCATAAGAAACCTAAAAGGAATTTAAAAAAGAATTCCAAAAAGTTGAGGAAGAAATATGAGAAGAAAGAAAAGACCAAACCTTATAAAAAAATATAAGGGAAAGTCTTACAAAAAATTAAAATGTTTTAAATGTGGTAAAATTGGTTGTACAGCTAACCACTATAAGATCAATACCAAAATCAATGAATTAAATCTTGACGAAGAAACATTGGAGAAAATCATGCAAATATTTAATGAAAATGATTTTCTACCATCTTCAAATATATCTTCAGAATCATCTTCTGAAAATGAAACTGAAGGAATTCAAGTCAATGATATTGATTCGGATGATTCTTCTGATGAGATTTATGTTCTAACTGAAGAAGAGAAAGAAATCTTTCTTAAATTAGAACAGATGTCTGAAGAAGAAAAAATGAAATGCATCAAGGATATAGAGAAGAAAAATACTTTCGTACCAAAACTTTCCTATAACCTTAATGAAATCCTTGAAAAAGGACCAATGAAACAGAAATCAATTTCTGTTAATTATCTTCATTCTGAAACCAAAATTCAGAAAGAATAAATAAAGAATTTGAAAAAAATGCAATCAGACCTATAAAGAGATTTTCTTGAGTTAAAACAAATCATGTTAAAACAAGAAGAATCTGAGTCTGATAATGAAGAAGATCCTAAGACAGGATCCTTCAAAGTTAATGAAAATTATCTATTACACCTTGTAGAAGTAACTACAAGAAAATGGATAATTAACATTAAGCTCAGAATCAACAATGAATTTATTTTGAAAACAACTGCTTTATTTAATACTGGAGCATATTTGAATTGCTTAATAGAAGGGTCGGTTCCTACAAAATATTTTGAAAAAACAATCCAGTATCTTAAATCTGCATCAGGAAACAAACTGTAGATTGAATTCAAAATAAAAGATAAAGTCTCCTATAAATCATCTATTATTATTATCATGAATCTTAAGCAAAATGTGATTTTAGGAACTCCTTTTATTACCCTTATACAACCATTCATTGTCAACAATAAATGTATTGAATCAAAATTTCTGAAGAAAAAATTTATCTTTAATTTTGTTTCAGAACCAAAAACAAAAATGTTAAGTGAATTGAAAAAAAATTCAATCTCAGAATTGAATTATCTTATTAAAAAAAAAAAAAAAAACATTTAGAGTTTTTACAAGATGACTTGATGTTTTGTAAAATAGAAAACCAACTTTCAAATAAATCCTTGAAAGAAGGAATTTCTAAATTACAAAATGAGATTGTAAAAACTATATGTTCTTCTTTACCCAATGCTTTCTGGGATAGAAAATGTCATATAGTTGATCTACCTTATGAAAGTGTTTTGCATGAAAGAAATATCCCGACAAAGGCAAAACCAACTCAAATGAAGAATGAAATCCTAAAGCATTAAAAATGAAATTAATGATTTATTACAAAAATCATTAATAAGGAAAAGTAAATCTCCATGGAGTTGCTCAGCTTTTTATGTTAATAAAAATGCTGAAATTGAGAGAGGAACACCCAGATTAGTGATTAATTATAAACCTCTCAATACTGCACTCAAATGGATTAGGTATCCAATACCTAACAAAAAAGATTTACTCAACCAACTTTACAATGCAAGAATCTTCTTAAAATTCGACATAAAGTCTGGAATTTGGCAGATTCAAATCAAAGAATCTGATAGGTACAAAACTGCATTTATTGTCCCTTTTAGCCAGTATGAGTGGAATGTAATACCTTTCGGATCAAAAAATGCTCCCTCTAAATTTTAGAGAATAATGAATGAAATATTCAATGATTTCTCCAACTTCATAATAGTTTACATAGATGATGTTTTGATCTACTCTCCTAATATAGATCAACGCTTCAAACATGTTAAATTATTTATGAATGTTGCTAGAAAAATGGTATTGTTGTTTCCCCAACAAAGATATCTCTTTTTCAAACAAAAATTAGATTTTTGGGATTCAACATCCACAATGGAACTATATTGCCTATACAACGGTCAATAGAGTTCACCTCAAAATTCCCATTGAAATTAAGGATTAGAACCAACTTCAAAGGTTCTTAGAAAGCCTTAATTTTTGTTGTGGATTTTTTCCCAAACCTTAATGTAATATGCAAACCATTACATAATAGGTTAAAGAAAAATCCACCCCAATGGTCTGAGCAACATACCAATGTTGTAAAGACAATAAAGAATAAGATTAAGGAAATCCCTTGCCGTTATATTACATATCGATCCCTACCAAAAATAGTAGAGACTGATGCTTCTGACATAGGCTATGGAGGAATCCTTAAACAAAAATGAATGGTAAAGAATGCATAGTTCAATTCGTATCCAAACATTGGAACGAATGTCAAATGAACCATTCCACAATTAAAAAAGAAATTTTAGCAATAGTTTTAATAATTTCTAAATTCCAAGAAGATTTGTTAAATCAAAAAATTTTTTTAAGAGTTGATTGCAAATCAGCCAAAAATGTTTTGCAAAATGATGTTAAAAATCTAACTTCAAAATAGATTTTTGCTAGAGGGCAATCAATTTTATCTTGTTTTGATTTCGAAATTGAGCACATCAAAGGCTCATCAAATGCTCTTCTGATTTCCTTACTCGAATTCTTACAGGGAGATGCCTCCCAAGAAGGAGAAAGGAAAGCAGAAAGAAGTCCCAAAAAGGGACTAACCAATGTCAGGACATGGCTTCAAGCACACCCCAAAACCAAAATGTTTCAAATCCTCCTCTGAGGATTAATGAAAAATCATCCTAGATGACCAGCCAGTCATCTAATGAATCTGTCTCCAACCAGATATTTCAAATGTTATAACCAGGACCTATCAATGCAATTGCAATGGCATTGAAGTCAGTCCAACACCTAATGGCCCCAGGCACACACACACACCATCACCATCAATGGCCTTGTGGCAAAAGGTGATATACAGGAAGAAATTCCAATGATAGAGGAAGTGAAACCTCTAACCAAGAAAAAATCACATACATACAGGAAGAAATTCCAATTATAGAGGATGTGAAACCTCTAATCAGAAAAAAGTCACATCAAAATGTTTCAATGACTGAGGTAGCTTCTTCTTCCAAAAGAAATTCCTCAGAAAATGTTCAAAAATCAAAATTTTTCATCAAGGAAATTTTCAAAAAATCATCACGCTGGAAAAAGATGTTTTTGAAAATGATCCGATTACATTTGCTAGAAAAATATTTTCTGACAAATTCAATTATGTTCCATATGATTTTTATAAAATATGGAATTTTATGAGAAAATCTTAACTGAAACTAAATCAAGTTTCTTTAAGCATTTTCAACAAAATGGAGTAGTTCTCTACTCAACCGCCAATTCACAAAGTCTTCAACTTTAGTGAATGGACAACAAATATGGCCAACCTTATGAGCCAATCAAATTTCAGGTCTCCGTGACAATGCTCAACCTAACCACCGCATGCAATATAATTATTATGATTATAAGCAAGCATGGTGGAATACCTTCTTCCGTTCAATGAATCACGATCCATACATGGCTTATTTTCTTTGAAAAATGTTCATCTCAAAACCTCCCCTACTGGTTTGCATACTGGTGGGAAGAATTTGGAGCCATTAATGAATCATTCATCAAAATGCACAAAAAGGATTCATGCCTTTCTAAAAAATATGTTCCAAAACCCTATGAAACACCTTTCAAAAAGGAAATGCTTTATTTCATGCACATAGTGTTTCTTGGTAATGACCTGGTTCTATGAATTTAGAGTAAATGCAACACCTGTCCTCATTAGAAGATACAAGGTCAAATGGTGGGATATTTCAGAATGTGGGACAAAGTTGAAGAGATGCTATACTCAAATGGGTTAATAGCCATTCAACAAATGTCTCAACAATGGTTTCACAGAGTCCTTTTTCCATGACAAGGGATTCTTAATGTCCACAATATCGCAAGCCGACACAAGAGCAAATGAAGAAGCTCCTGGAAATGGCCTTGGCAAGCATCAACGAATCAAGCTGGGTTTGAAATGAAGACAGTTCAAGTCACAGCGGAAACAAAAATGAAGATGATTGCTATTGGGTTGACACAACATCACCATAGGATGGGCATTACCAGAAGAGTATACGAAATGCGTATACCTTCTAAATTGGTGTAATAAGTAGAGTATATGACATGTATATACCTATTAAATCAGATGTACAAAAGATGTACATCAGCAATGTATTACGAGAATTACTGGAGACTTCACCTGGGTAAAACCCACGAAAGGTGACATAGTAATTTTAGGATTCCTTGACTTTTCACTATCATTACAGTGAATTGTCTGCCACAATGGTACTATTTCAGTACAACTTGTGACTCTCACATTCTACTACAGTGGACTGTCGGCCACAATGGTACTGTTTACTACAGTACAACCTTTGTTCTCCTTTCTATATAAGGAGAACACCTCCATAATGCAACACACAAAAACAAACGCAATCCTCTCGCTTCTGAATTCAAACTCTCTCCTCTTCCAAAACACTCTTGCAAACACTAAATGAACACTTCTTCACTCTCTTCTACGACTTTCCACTCTCCTCCTTGTTTTTGTTGTCCCTCAAAATTACATGGAATCATTCTTATGCTTCTGTTTTGAGGTAATTTTCTTAATGCTTTTAATGTTTTAATGCTTTTATATTTCTGAATCTCTATAATCCAATCTCTGTGAACATTATATAATATATTATATTAATATATATACATACTAGTATTCAATGCAAGGTGGAAGTGAGTTAAATTGTTCCAAGTAGGGGCAAGACAAAAATTTACTCCATCGATTCTACAAACTTCAACATTTAAGGTGCATTAATTGTAATGTTAATTTGGTGTAATATTATTGGTTCAAGTGTCCATGCCCTTTGGTTTTTTGAACTATTTTATCTCATTTCCTAAGCTAAATCAGGTGGATCACAATTTGGAGAAGAAACCAGTCATTAAAGCTACATATGTACCGTGATTTTTCAAAATTTTGTGTATAACAATCCAATATGTAGATATTTCATTAATTTTTGTCAAAATCTTGCTTATACGCGTACATTTATGTTAGTTTTATTCCCAAAAATTTATTTAAGGTCCTGAAATATTTATAGAGTATTGTTGAGTCTAAATTTTGAGTTTAAAGTTTACGCGATTTAGTATTTTTAAAGTTTTATTCTACGCGATTAGAGTTATAGGGCCCAATAGGTCAATTGGTACCTATGGACTCTAAATTTTTTAACTAAAATTATGGTGTAGTCTAAATTTTTATTTGGAGTCTAGATTGATAGTTATGGGTATGTTTTATAGTTTTTATTGTATATTTATAACCCTAAGAGTTTGTCTTTGATTTATCGTTTTTATTCTACACATACTATAAATTACTAGCTTTCTAGTATATTCAAAATTTAAGGCTACTTATACTTGAATTCTAGGTTTTTGATTCCGATTATGAAATTCCTTCTTTGATTTCTTTTTATATCTAGGAAATTTTCTATTTGGTGTTTTCGATCATGAGTAAACTCATAATATTCTAAAGTTTCTAATTAGGGTTTTTGTTGGGTCCCAAATCCAATATCTATCTATGTTATTAACATTATTATTGTTTTTATTATTTTATTATTATTTTTTTCTAGTTTTAGAAAAATTTATCGGGGTTTACAATATTACTATCTAATATGTATACAATCTATTTTCTAATCTCCTAACAACAATCAAATTGTTTAAACTTTAATATTCTTAAATTACGAAAAATCGAAAGTGATCTTTACGACTTTTTCTCAAGATTCTTCAAAATTTTACGTCATATATATATTTTAATTATCATATTTAGGTTGTATAAATTGAGGGTTTACAGGCGATGCATGATGTGCAATGATAGCAAAATTTACAAGGTCATTCCTTGGTGTGCGACAACGAAAGAGCCTTACGCATGAGTGAGCCATCATGGATATAAAATCTTTTATGATTCTAGTGCTCTCTTACACTTCACGTGCAATGTACCCATTATCAAGTGAGCCTACTTGCTTACACTTTCATTGGGACTAGTTCGTCTTTTTTTCTCAGAGGTGTCATTGTCAGGTTGTTAAATATTTTGATACCCAATGGAGTTGCTAAAATATAGATGTATGAATTAGAGTAAAATAGTCATGCACATGTTGTGTAAGTATCGCACTACACATGACCTGCGAGACTTACTAGAAGTGATGCATAATGACACTTAAAAAATGATTTAATGCTTGATCTCTAAAGAGAAAAATTTGATAGCACATCAACATTTCTATCCAATTTCTCTTGATACTTAAAATAAGGAAAGACTCAAGATATTTAAAGAGTTTGACCATTAATATCATTTGTTAGATGGCGTTTACAATATACGACTTAGATAAGTCCCTTTTAAGGTGCATGAGTTGTATTGAGAAATGTTCAATGATGGATAGCTTGGTCTAATAAGGAAATTCTATGGTTTCATCATTAATTTTAACAGGACTGATGCCATGATATAATGGCTCACACTATACCAAACCGTGATCGAATCATTAAAATAGTCAATATTCTAATTATATTTATTTTATTGGTTGATGGTTGACTAGATTGTTTTAGATGAGATTGCAGAATCTACCTTAGGCTTACTCTAAATTATCGTGTCAAATCTTACTTAATTTCCAAAATAAAACTAGACTTCTTTAGTCATCACTCCACCTGGTTTGTTTGTTTCGTCATTTTTGTTGTTTTAGTTTCATCTTTTCATCGTTTTTTAGATGGTTTATCAAAAATAAATACGATGAAAAACATATATTTTTACTCATAAACTGATTAAAATATCATATATTGGTATCTCATAGATATAATATAAACATAATACAGATATCAATAAAAAACCATCTAAACAACCCTTATATCAAATCCAAATATTTAATAAAATAATTTTTAATACTCCACGGAGTCAAATGACATTATATGGTATACCATATCTAATTATGCTTTTTATTACTTGTCGTGTTTTAAGGCAGCATTTCACATATATACTACAATAATTTTATTCACACTATCATGTAGTTTAAATCATTTTTTTTTATTTTAATTTGTGAATTTGCAATCCGTTATATATCAATTATAAAAATCCACATTTTGATCGGAGCAGGGGCCGGGGGTGGAACCTCCATGTTTAATTATTTAGAATGGAATCACGGGATGCCAAACACTCGGAAACGTGCTTAACCTAGCAATATTGCAAAGAAAACACTCCCTTTTAGTTCTTCAACTGCACGACCTGAAAAAGGAACGATACTCGTAGTTTGAACTCAAATTCCTAAATCCATTTCGTCATTTGGATTCTCCTTATCGATTTTCTCTCTCTTCTCCATTTCCAAGTTCTTCTAGGTATGCGCACACACACTCTCTCTGTCTCTCTAAACTCCATTCGAAGTTCTGATTGTGCGATTTTTTAGCAATTCTTCGTAAAGCTTTAGTTTCACTATTGCTGCTGTTAGATTCAAAATGGATCGTGAATGCGAAACAGTTATGATTTAGGGTTTTTGACTATCCTCTGCTCATCTTGTTTCAAGCAGTAAGAGGATAAGTTAAGATGCATCCTCAGCTAGTGAAATCGAGCATTATCTGTAATAGGACGATGTCTAAGGCATTTTAGCGATTATTAGGATAAGTTAAGACCCCATACAGTTAGAGAGATGAAAACCATTGCTGCCTTAAATGAGGGATATTTTAAAAAAGATCCAATTTTTGCCTTTCTGTTGATGATGATTGATTGGAAGGGATACACAGAATTAGAAAGCTTGTCCAGTTTGGTCCTATTGGTGACTGTTAATTTTTCTGATATAAAACAGCAAACCGCGAATCAGCTAGGATGTCGCAATTGAATGGAGAATTTGAGGAAGACGACTTTGTTGTGTGTATCTTCTTTTGTAATGTAGATTACGAATGTGGTTTTGAGGACCCAGCAGACAGTTCACCACAAAATTCTGAGTTAAATGCTTTGTGGTCTTTCAATAAATCAACCATTAATTATTTTACTGGATAGAGTACATGTTTAGATACAGAAAGCTCTAATCAAGGACAGATAAAAGAATATAAATAACAGGAGTATGACAAAAAAAATTAAAAACCACTTTCAAGGCTCAAAATAGATTAGAATTTATGTGACTTTACCTCTAAAATTATATATATCCCACTTGAAGTTTATTACTTTAAAAAAGATTTACCTTTTGGGAGGATTTAAACATCCTATACGACACGCATATTGATTTATGTATGTTTGAAATATATAAACGCTTTCGTTATGTAACCATGACCTAGTTTGAGCTTATTTGTAGTTTATTAAAGTATGGCATATACATATTTTATTATATCAAAACGTTCTTTCGAGTGCTGCTTACCGATATACTCATTGGAGTGATGGGTCTGTGTAGTGTTTGAGTTTTGAAGCTATGGTGATTTCAGTGCTTATACGAAGGATTGTGGTGGTAATTTGACATACAACTTTTTTGCATGATGAGAATTTTTGGATGTCTTTGTATTCCCATTGTGGCATGGCTATTTTCCTTTTTTATTATGAATACCAATTGATGGATTACTATGTGGTATGACTCAGTAGACTTAATTTTTATGTTGTTTTTTTGTTAAGATTTATCACAAATTCTAAAAAAGAGAATTCAGAAGAAATTTAAAGAGAGAATTTTACATTTTCCATTCATGGATCTATTACAAGAATTTTGTAGGTTGGTGGCAAGTTTTTGAACGATACATGGTTAATATTAGGTACAATGGTCTCTTTGTACATTCTTTAGCACTTTTTTTTGGATATTAATAGGGAAATCATTATCATCTATAGGTGTTTCAGTTGTCTCCAATTGCAAGGAAGGATTAGTTTTACTATGACCTCATTTTCAAAGCTCAAGTTGGGTTCCTGAGCTTGATTTTGGTATGGAACAGTTGCTCGTCTGAAATATTGTGAAAATCTTGGAAAACCACGAGTTATAGTTACTAACTCAAGATAAGACACTTGTTTAGACGAAAGGTTCTTTTCCATTAGCTCTTGTGGAGGATGGTGGGCTTATATTGGATGAGGAGTTAGGAGCCCATTTAGGCAAGATAAGAGGAATAAATGGCTCACAAGTACCATATTCATTTTCTCACCTAAGGATGGGACCTTGCAAAGTATGACTTACTTTCAATGAATGTGATATCAGTGGAGGTGTAGAAGTCTCTCAAGGGGGGCTATAGCATTTATGTCTTTCTAGTTGGTGAATAACCTAAAAACACATTTAAATGCACGAGGATCCAGTTTTCCTTAATGATGATTGTGAACATGCACATACACAATGCATCAAAAGACTATACATAGGAGACCACTTGATGTTCCAAATGGGGATAAAATGAGTAAGTACTTTTAAAGGGTTTTTGTTGTCTAACACTCGTGAGAGTAACTGTTTATTGAGTGTGCAGCAGTGAGAACAACATCTCCCTAGTAGGATTGGGAACATTCTTTTGAGACAATAGGGCTTTAGTGATTTTAAATAAATGACTATTTTTCCTCTTAGCTATCCATTTTGCTGGTGCGTATCATATAAGATGATTCATGAATAATAAGCTCTTTCTGAAAATAAGGTGATGAGACTTGATTATAATAATTTCTAGCATTGTTAGTCCTGAAAGTTTTGATTTTAACCTCGAATAGTTTTGAATCATAGAATGAAAATTTGAAATGAAAGTGCTAACATCTGACTTTTGTTTAAGTAAAAAGGATCCATGTAACCGTGTGCAATTATTGATTGATGAAACAAACCATTAAGTACCTTGAAAGTTTTAATTTTAACCTCAAATTGGTTCTGAATCATAGAATGAAAATTTCAAATGGCAGTGCTAGCATTTGACTTTTGCTTAAGTAAAAAAGATCCATTAACATATGTGCAAGCATTGATTGATGAAAAAAACATTGCACCTAAAATATCTAGTCCAGATGAAGGTTCCCAAATATCTTTGTGAATTAAATGAAAGGAAGGGGCTTCTTTTAACACTGATAGGACAAGATGCATGAGTATATTTAGCTAACTCATAAGCTTCACAATGATATTTAGAAATATCTAATTTGTGAAATAGCTTTGGAAACATGACTCTTAGAACTCTAAATGAGGAGTGACCTAAAAGTAAACGGTAAAGTAAAATAGCAATCTTTATTATAATGATTGATGATGAGCATTATCATGATATTTTGAGGCAAATCTAGATAATAGAGTTTGTTCCTTTCGTTAGCAGTCCAATCTTCCTTCTTGAGACTTGATCCTAAGGAACAAAATTACTTTTGGGTGATGCAATCTTGAGCTAAAATTCAGTCACTAATTTATCTATTAAAAAAAAAAAAAAGAGAAAAGCTCACTAAGAAAAATGCTCATATTTCTAATAACTACTCTTCCCATAACATTTAACTCATTTTCTTAAAACATAATAACAACTTCCCACAATACTGATAACTTCTCTTTCAAATAATTGCTCAATTTTTTTTTCCCAAAAATTTGTATTAAACTTAAAAAAAGAAGAAAAATATTATAATAATTTATATTAAACTCAAAATTTAGTTAGATTTTTTTTATACTTAAAAATTTTAATATTTTATAATAAAAATTTAGATTTTTTACGTATAATTGATATTATTAAAATTGCACATACGATGCAGGTACACGACTGCTGGTATCTTTGAAGCCTTTATCGAGAGAAAGAGTGTGTTGACTGTGACAGAAAGAGGAGAGAGAGAATAGTATCAATCAATATTATTCATTGTTCAAGATTAGCCTTCACTAGCCTTATTAAATCCCTATATTGCCCTCTTATAATCCTTTAACCAACACCCCCAATTCACAAACCCTCCCAGCCTCTCCATGTGTTTTCCTTTTTTTTTTTTTTTTTTTTTTTTTTTTTTTGGGCTAAATCTCTCTCTCCCTCCGTCTGTGTTGATCATCCAGTCTTTTTCCTTGTCTAAGTTTGATTATTCTTGTGTTTCTGTCACCGTGTATCTTTGCTGTACTGCATTCAGATACGATTTGAAGTCCTGTAGGTGGAGTGAATTTGAAGTGTTTTTTCTTTTTCTTATTTTGATGGATATGGGTTTTGCATTTTCTGTTACTGGGATTTTGTTATGAACAATTTATTGCTTTGCTAGTCTATTTTTGTCCCAACTGTGGCTTAGCTTATTTATATTGTAATTCTGACATTTTTATGATCATATCTGCTTCATTGCTCCCACCAAAACGGTAAGACACTTCTAATCTAGTGGCATGAATACTTTTTACTGATGAGATGAAAGAGATTAGATACCTCCTTTCTACAAATGCCATATGTAGTTAAGGCAACTGTGGGTTTGAGGTGAAATATGGGTAACAAGCAGAAGTAATGAAACTTGGGGGAAAAGAAAGAAGAAAGGCGAAAATGTTACTTGTGTTTTAGATAGATGCCTTTGATTGAAACTATTATCTATGATTAATGAATCTTTCATTATTAAATATTAGTGTGCTTTCATGAAACCAATGCCTTGACTGGTTTGACATTGGTTCCGTGTCACTAATGGCAATTTCATTCTGTGCATGTATGATGTTTCATCAACACATTGTCAAATAGATAATATAGATTCTGAGAGGAGACATGTGAAATTCTAGAGGTATCTTATTTTTCTGTTTCAGGCTGACGAGCAGATATATGTCTTTTATTTGCAGAATTAGAGACGGGTGAAATTTGGTGATGGGAACTGAAGAGCCAAAAGATCCATTCAGGGGGGTGGATTGGAGAGGTGTTGGTAGTGAAATGCAGAAGGACCCTACAGCCAAAGCAGCTGTAAAGAAGAGGCTTCCTAAGAAGATCAGGCAAATTCCGACTATTATTTCCTTCCTCGAAGATCTTACCCGCAACCATGGCTTTTTATGGGGCATGGATTGCAGGTGGAATTGGTGCTGGAATGCTGTTAGAAGTGTGGATCAACAAGAAAATCAAAGGTATACCCTTTAGCTTCTGGTTTATTTTTGCAGGCAAAGTTGAATAGCATCTGTTTGTCATGTAATGTGAAAGATAACGTGCTGTTGTGTTTTCTGCAAACCGAAATAAGTCCACTGGGTCTGTAGTCTAATAAGTTTTGGCAGTGAAAAGCAGATTGTTTTCTACTAAACTACAATGCAAATGTGAGAGGAGTTTTATTGGAGTACTTTATGAGGTTCTTCACTCTGCATGGTTAGACTAGCTTAAATCTTTACAGATCTCCTTGGAAATGCACATTCAAAAGGAGATCCGTGAAAAACATAATTATAAAATATTGATGATTTTATTTTGCAATTACAATAATGCATATACTGCTAAGAACAAAATGTTAGCCAAGGGGTTGTCTGGAGCATTATCCTTGAAAAGTAGCTTTAGGAACAATCTTTAGGAAAAAATAGATCCTTCGCTGGATTCTAGAAAACAACTGAAGCAAAAATGTATTTTTCCTCTCTGATTAATGAGATATAACATGACATACCACCACATTATATTTGCTTGCCAATTTGGGGTTTGAGTGTAGATACATAACTACTATCATTTGTCTGTTCATCATATTTAGAGTATTGTGTATCTAGTATTTCTATCCTATTGGCACACAAAATGGACATAATTCCTTGTTTGACTCTCTGTTCATACTTGAGCATGATTTCTAATGTCTTGCTTTGGTCTTTCAGAGGATAAAGATGTTGTTGTATGGGAATTCGATAAATAATGCTTGGATGGCACTTTGTTTGGGGCTTTCACTTTTGGATCCAGCTATTGCTGTGTCTTATTCCTGGCATCTAGATGGCGTAGGAAGATCATGGCCAAGGAGTACATTGAGATGGAGATGGACGCAGATTGCAGTGTTTTGCTTGTCTTTTGTACTTCTGATATTCTATAACAACAATTTTAGACATTGGTCATATGCTTTTAGAATTGAATGTCATGCATTATGCCACCCTTCAAGAAATGGGGCCTGCTTCTCCTTACCGATGTGTCTGCCGCAGTTAATTTGTTACATTCTAACTACATGTAGTAACATGCGTATAAAATTCTGTTAATTTGCTGTACAGTGTCCGTTAGAGATTAATACAAGTGTGTCAGCTGTGGCTGACATTGAACATGGGTGTATGTCAAACCGCGCAGATTGTCAAAGTGCCACTTTAGTTTATTTGTGGACAATAAACCTTTTTTTGCATTATATAGGTGTGGTACTGCAGATAAAGCTATTTATTGGCACATGCTCATATTGGTTATAAGTTTGTGCGTGTGGTATATATATCTTCTCTGAGCAATGAGCATGAGCTCTTTCCATTCCCTGTGCCCAGCAACCAGAGGAGTTCAGAGCTTGGCAGTGCTATTAGATGATCTCTCCAGGTATATTTCTAAGAATCGTCGAATGTGATGTTGGGCTGGTATATTTGGCATGACCAGAGGGTTTGCACATAAAATTGGAAACCACAGGCTCCGTTGTTTTAAGGAAAATTTATCACCAAGTAAAAATATTTTCTATTAAAGTGACATATTTTCATCTATTTGATTGTGATTTATAAAATATGTCAATTGTTAGGAAGGTGGCACAGGGGCTCATGGTAAGAGAGAAGGTACACCATTTTGGGAAAGTAGCGTATCTCAAAGAAGTGACTATATTTTTGTCAGCAAGTATGCCTCAACTCCAAGTGTAGGTTAGATCTTCTTCTATTATCTTGCTTTGCTTTCTTGGTTGCTTGATTCAATCTAATAGTTGGGAGACCACAAGTTAGAATCCAAAACTATCCAAATGAGGCTCATAAGGCAAATTCACCAACCTTATTTAGCTTCACCTGAATAGAAAGAACTGTTTTATTTCATTCACTGTAAAGTAAAATAACTCTAGGGAATTATGAGTTTGCATATGAGATAGCAAAGAAGATCTTGTAACATTCAAAAGTCAACAACATTAATTATAACATTCCATATAATTCAAGCATGAGCCATGTAAAAGCTCAGGCCATATTATATACCCCATATTTTCTTTCTTTGACCAAAAAGAAAAAAAAAAAAAAAAAGAAAGAAAGAAAGGGAAGTAGGACTAATTGTGCTCCAAATGTGTTTATTTTAAAGGGAAAGAACTAGGTTCGAGGCATAATGAAAGAGGAAGACAGCTGAGAGCATTACCAACAGAATTCATGCGATAATGCAATTGAAAATTTATTCAGCAAGTTGATCACTCGCTTTTGATATTGAGTAAGAATGGGGTTAGCGTTAGTGCAAATGAAATGTCCTAGTATCATAGTTCTTTTCTTAGAACTAGACTTGAATCAAAGGAAAAGATATGGTACCTAACAATGAATTAAGCAGGTGCAACCATACTTCTCTTAGCTTTTTA